>JAWWEO010000009.1:13869732-13976348 GCA_035582975.1 Ormyrus labotus
ATGTATTTAGGTGCAGTAGAAATAGTTCATTCTAAACGGCCGCTTGCCAACTAGCGAAAATCGTTGATACTACATATATATGTGCAAAGATTTCCACTGCAAGTATACATATACGCCGGGGTAAATAAAAAGGGCTGAATGTTTTATTGCTCGGCGCTCTTTGAGTGAGCATGTCAGGTCAAGAGTCGAGATTTGCGAAACACCCTGTATACTAGCATAAAGACCGAAGTGGGGGGAGAGGCTTATATATCCTACTGGGTGCGCGGACGCGTGTACGCACCCAGTGCGAGCTCTCGCGTAATGCGGTGTAGTAGCGGGGTCGTGGATTCTAGCAATTACACACCCTCAAGTGCCCTCAGAGACGGGACCCCATTAGGACGAGAGGAGGAATATTTAGCGCGGTGAGCCGCCTCGATTTTCGGATTCGCGCCAAGCCAGCAAATCCTTTTGCTGCAGGCAACGGCTCTTGTGCCGCCGCCGCCGCCGCGCCGCGCCGCTTTTTAACTTGGCGTACTTTAGCGTTTTAACCTTCTTTTATCATCCCCCTCTTGCGCTCCTTTTTTTTTTTTAATTATGAACGCGCTCTTTTGACGTACCGGGCTTTTCAGCCTGGAAAACCTGGGGGAAATCTGGATCTCGGGGATGGCATTCTCTTGGGTCAAGGGTTATTCCGGCTAAGAAAAGCGGGGGAAATCGATGGGAGGGGGGGGGGGGCGCTTGACTAATACTGATCGTAGTAAAAAGGCCAAACCGCCAGAGTGCGACTCGGTGTAAGCCATTTGGCTGATAGCCACTCTCTCATATGAGCGCGGGTCTCGCGCGTTGACGTCGTCATATGTACGTGATATCGAGTCCTTCGCTGGACGGCACTATTAATCCTCGTGGAAACGTCATCGGCATCTTTCGCCGCTCGCTCTCTTCCGCCTCGGGATTTCCGCCGCTGAAAAAGAGAGGAGCTTTTCGCCGAAAATAAATCGCAGCCAAAGGACGCGTCAGCTGCAACGGCTAATTAAATAGAAGTCGATCGGGACTTGCGGCGGATTACCGGCAGACCACGACAAGAGTCATCGGATTGACGGAGTTTTGATCAAAGGGCCAATCGTCGCGCCCGTTTGATGTCTAATGCACGCAGCGCGCGTTTCACACCCCGGGGCACCGACGGCACCTCGGCTAACGCAAAGCGGTATTTCCAGTTTGGCCGAGCGCACACATGTCTGCTCTGCCGCCCGTTTTGCAAAATTGCCCGATCGCTTTTGAGCGCGAGCGAGCGGGCCAATAATATTTATCGCTCGTTCCGATTCTCCCACTTCATTTTCCGCGAATTCATCCTTTGAAGTCGCCTCCGCCCCCGAACGTTCCATCGCGCGCTTTCGCGTGCCGTGCAGTTATCGATTCGCATTATTTTTTTTTTGTTTTTTTTTGCCCGACACACAACTGGCTTTTCATTCATCTTTCATGCGCATTCGATTAGAGCCACGCTCGAAAATTGAATCTCTTTGTCTCGGAGAGAAGCGCGCGCTTGTATTCTCATCAGTTATTTATCGCTTTCATTATGCGCGAGCGCGGCAGACTGCCGGCGTGCCTGTCACACCCCCGTCGACGACGAAGTCTCTCTCTCTCTCCCGCTCTCGGTTCTTCTTCGCGACGCGCCTCGGCGTTTTGCTCATCAAAAGCGAATTATCACTTGACGAATTTGCGAAAAGCGAAGACTCTCTCTCTCCCCGGCGCCAAGTGTTTCATGAATTATGGCTTCCGATTTATTAGCTTTCTGTATTTATTGTTATTGCCCTGCAGATATATCTCCATTTCAGCTCGTAAATTCAATTTCGATCAGTTTCTAACGAAAAAGGCGATAATGTATTGATATTGTAATGTTGAATACGTTTCGCATCATCAGTGAACTATCCTCAATTCGCACATTATAATATCTACAATGACCAATAAATTGATGATAAGGAAAACTAGCCGCGGTTACAACGATCGAAATCGCCGGAGTGAAATAACGGTCGGATTAACGATATGTTGTTTTCGGCTCGTTTCGGTAATCAATACCGCTAGTTTGAGCCAGTTTCTCACGCCCTGCAAGAAGCCGAGGTATCCCAATAATTTGTCGTCTGCACTTTCCTTTTTAATCGAAATTCCGGAAACGTGCGATGGGTTAACCGCAAACAATGGCGCGCCGTATCTTTTCAGCAACGACCCTTGCTTTTCCTGCTTCCGATGCTGCAAAACCTGTCCGACCCAACTCGAGTTTTGAGGAAAAAAAAAGTTAGGGGCTAAAAAAAAACGTCTCGCTCGACAGATTCCACTGCTATCCTTTTCGGTATTACTTCTCCAAACAAGCAGGTAAAATACTTGATGACTTTACTTAATCCCTCCAAATTTTTTTTCCACCTTGTTTTTGCAGCGGTACAATCTGACATTTTCCCGTATTTATACGGATCGGTTTCCTTTGCATGTTTGTCATTTTATTCAATAAACGAGACTTTTAGTTTGTTTAGCGAAAAAGTAGATTTTATTTAATGAATCGTCGTAAAAGTTGGCACTGTACACAGGGCGGAAATTGCCAGCGGCAATGCGATATCCATCTAAGCGATAAATTTGATTCCCATCGATTTCCGAAAGGGTTGTAGGAAGAAAAATAAAGATTTTACGGCGAAAGAGCGAGGTTCGAGACTCGTTTTCACGTTTTCACGCGCGTCGCCAGCGTAATAGTCGGCGAGTGTCTTACCGTTCCGTTGACGCCTTCTCCGGGGGGAGTCCCGAAAAGGGGTGACTGCCGCGCGATCAACAACTCGGCGCTCCTTTTCTCAAATCTCATTCCCTTCCCCCCTTCGCCCCAGACTGTCCATCAATTACGCTCTGGATTTTGTCGCTCCTTCCTCAATTGCGGATTTCTCGAGTGCCGTTGCCAGATATATATATATATATACGGGCGCGCACGCGAAAGACATTCGATTCCCAGATGCATTCGATCTACCCTCTTCCGTTCTCTCTTCTTTTTTTTTCACGTCTTTTTTTTCCGAGAGCAGTCGCTCTCTCCCCCTCCTCGCGCGCCGCCGGGCTACTCTACCTATCCAATGAATAGAATCGGCGCGGCTATTCTTCCCCGCTCAATGCCACAAAACCATTTGCCTTCTGCACTCTTCTCTCTCTCTTTCTCGCTCTCTGCCTCCGATGGAGATATCCGTGATTCCTTATCTCCGCGCGTTCGTTCGTCGACGGTGCCTCGATCCCGAGATCGCCGTCGGACACGATTGTTGTCCGAGGGAGAAGGTCGTCGAGCGGCTATTGAATAGAAGGCATACGTCAACGTTCGGGATTCGATGAGCTAAATTAATGTTGCGAAGGTCCGCTTTGTCGCGCGGGAGACGACGAGCGAGCGAGGCTATTTTTTTTCTTCCGCTTTTTTTTTTGTCTTTAATGCGATGCTCGTTCAATCTCTCGTCGGTTCGATTTCTGGCAATTTAAAGAGTAAAAAATGTCGAGAGCTCGAACGTGGTGCTCTCCCTCGCAAGAAATAAGTTTTTCCGATACGAGCGAGAGTCGATCGTCGAATCGAGTGAAAAAGCACTTTTCAGATTCGCCGCTCGTTCCTCGGCTTTTTCGTTTAATGCTAGGTAGTATAAGAGCCCCCTCCCCCCTCTCTCCCCCCACGGTAGCTCGGCCGCTCCGTATAAGATGATATCTAGCAGAAGTGGGCAGCGTGCTTGCGCGCTCTCCCTTCGGCTCTTATTTTCCTCCTTTTTCGCGAACCGGTGGGGCCGAGAGAGCCCCGGGACAGAAAATAACCCCTTGGCCCCCGAGCCACCTCCGGCTTTAAACTTTAAATTCTCTTTATCTCGCGAAAGTGGCCCCCTAAGGGATCGGGCGGCGAAAAAGGCGCCGGGGACGGTCAGCCTTTTGTTGATTCTTGTTTACGACGCGGGCGTGAGATCCGAGCCGCCAGATTCCATTCGATTCCTATTCCGCTCCTATTCTTTTCGCCCGAAAGCTGTATATCTTCGGATATCCGTTCAGACCGAGTCATAGCCAAGCACCCATTGACTTTGTCCTAAAAAAAATCGATCTAAGGAATCCGCCTGCTTGCCTTTTTACTCTCGCCCGAGACTTTCCTTAATAAGCTTTTACAATATATAAAGTACGCGTTTTATTTGCTCCCCGTGCCGGGGCGCAACATTCGAACAACTTTGCCGGAACGACTCGTGATCCTGTCGTAAATTAATCGCAGACGAATTATCCGCATTATCAGACTCGACAATCAGCGCGTTCCTCCTTTCGGCAGCAGACGCCAGACAAGTTTTCCGAGGGGGTCGTCGAGGCGAAAGAAATTCCTGCCGGGCGAGGCAAGAAGCGTGAGTTATGGTGAAGCGCAGTTCCATTTTTCCTTAATTACGATGTTGCGGAACATAGATTACGATGTTAGCCCGGGCCGCTCTCAAAAACATCTGTTCCCCTTCTTCTTCGGCGCGGAGTTTCGGGCGCGCGCTCTCTCTCTCTCTCCCTCCTCCCCGTCAGTGACTCCAGCAGCTCCCGGGAGCTAAGCCGCGATAGCCGGGCGGCCGCAGGCTTTATTAAACCGAATATCGTCAGAAATCCGCTGCGATGTGGATTGTCGAGATTACCACGACTGGCCGATGTGAGTGTGCCTCCGTATAGTTTCGGCCGTTATTAGCGCGCCCCACACGTCCGCGTGTCTACTGCAAATAAACTTATATGCGAATGAGCCAGTGTAAATAGCCGCGGGTCATGCCCTGATGAAAAGTATATTTCGGGCCCGGCTTCTTCCCATCATTTTCTCATCAGCTTAATTTCCTCGTTTTTTCAGATAAAATATAACAAAGTAAAACGTTTTTCGCTCTTCGCGAATTTGAAAAAATTACCAAAGTGGAAACCATCATTTTATTAATTATCATTCTCCGAAATAAAAAAAAAAGTTTTAATTTCTCAAAAGCTCGCAGTCAGTATATTCCAAAATACGGATGCGTATCGGCAATCGGGGCAGTTATTTTATGTCGAATGCAATAAACGCGCAGCGTAACGAAAGCACCGCGAGAGAGGAACAAAAAAAGGAATTGTTGATAAAAAGGGAGGGTTCAGCTGTTTGAACGAAAACGGCGGCCCGGCGGTGTAGCGGTAGATTGAAAATTAATGCCGGACACGAGATAAAATTAATTTAACGGCTGAGGCTGCAGCGGAGCAGCGGCGGCGGCGGCGGCTGCCGGTACGCGCGGCCGGGCAGCCGAGCCGCGGGCTGTGTGCCGAAGCCTTGATCACAATGGGCCGAACGCGGCGGCCGGGCAAACTCCGCGGGAAGCTACTGCGAGCGCAAAGCGAGAGTATACCAAAACATAATTAGCCTGCATTGTTAATGCACCAATATTTGCACACTGTCCTGCACGCGAGAATGTTTATTAGGCGGCCGACGAGTGCCGCCGCCGCCGCTCTCGGCTCCGGAAAAACTTGCTTAGAAGTGAACTTTCTCCCGTAATCTCTCGACCGTTTCTCGACGCTGCGAAAGTCGACGCGGGTTTTCCGAAAAATTTCGTTCGTCGAAGGTGCTCTTGTTCTGTCCAATTATCCGCTCGAGTCTCTGCAGATTCGAGATTTAATTTTCAGCTTGACGAATCGGACGCGGAACCACTGAGTACAATAGTAGGCAAGGATAATGGTAGGTAAGAATATTTTCGAAAGACTCGAGATCAAGGTCAGCGGCGGGATTTATAATAAATCGTCCCCTCGATCGCAGACGTACAGCAGCCGACACAATAGTCAACATGTCTATTTGTGCTCTCTGACTACGCGCACGCACACGCGCATCTGAATTCGGATGCCCTCGACTCGTGATTTAATAGACTCTTTTAGGGTATTCATCTTTTGGCATCCAGCCGTCAGGGCTGTGCAGGCTCACCGAGGCTATCGCTATTCGAGAAATCGTTAAGTCGAGAGGCGTGTTGCTGCCTCTACTTGCACAAGCTGCGCCCTTCGAGAGGAGTACGGGGCGTTCCTCGGCGGGTCCCCGGCGCGGAGCCTCTTCCGTTGCTTCCTCGTCTTCCGGTGACTTCCGGTGCGCGATGTGCGCGGATCCATTGTCCGGGCCGCGTAACAATCGCCGTCTCGAGTTGCGCGAGGCAGGGGGGCGGTAGCTCCTCTCTCTCTTTCTCTCTCTCTCTCCTTTATTTTCACCTTCGGGCATGCTGGCACATTAGCGGCAAACTGTGTACACACCGAGAGAGCCGAGAAGAAAGAGCGGCGCAATGAGAGAAAAAAAAAAGAGAGGCCCCGAAGAAGAAAAGGGAGAACTCGACTCGAACAAATTATAGATTTGGCTCGACGGTTGGCGCAGTCATCTGCTTACAAATGAGAGTCGTGTGTGTGCGTCAGAAGTGCCAGTAGGGAAACCGAGATCGACTCGAGCTTTTACATTCGGGCCTGCACGCCGTCGCAAATGTCACTCGACCTCTTTATCTGTGCCTCGGCTCTTTCTTCCGGCCTACTTGGCCAACTCTTTATGCACTCTTTAGTTTTTTTTTCCTGATAATCTCTCTTGAGAGAGAGAGGGCGAGCGATGTTTGCGTATTGACGGCGAGGCGTGCGAATTTTCCACTTGATCCCCAACGGTCGAACGGCGGAAAAAAAAAGAACGCCGCGCGGCGACTCTTTTATCTGGGCTGATGTCCTTTGAGCGCGTCAGTCAGGCGCAGGCCCGTGAAATTGCTTCGCAGCGCGTCGCTTAGGAGACAATCTGGGGTGTGAAAAATATTAATAACGCTGCAGCGGTGTATAAGGGACAAGCGTGGAAGGGCTGAGTTTTAAGGGACGTATAGACTTTGGCGGGACGGGGGGGGGGAGGGGGGGTGGACCGAATGAAGGAACGAAGGTGAAGGCAAGGAAGGCTGCGCGCGAGGGGGTGGCAAGTGTTTCTGTCAGTTTAATAGCTCCGCGCGCCCTAACCCAAGCCATCCGCGCGTTATGCCTTCCTCCCGCTGCTGCGTTGCGCTATCGTCGCTTTTCGTGTCAGAAGTTGCGCCTTTCTCTTGCTCTCTCGCTCTCTGCTCTCTCCTTGGGCTTTGATAACCCTTCCGTTCGGGTCTTTGACGCGGAGCTCATCCGAGTCTCTGGTTAACCCCTTGTTATTTCCTGCTCTTTGTTAAACACGATTGATCGAGAACGTGTCGATTATGATAACTTGATGAAAAGTAGGACGTAAAACAAATTAGTCCAATGTGTGGTGGATTAACGGCGTTTTCGCGAAAAAGAGTTGGACGAAAACCGTGAATCACAAATGCATCGCGCGTCGTCCCCTTCCGTTTGATATTTCGTTTGCCGTTATTTGCGGAGGATTTTTCGTGGGCGTGCTATGCGGGATCGAATGGGGCCCCCGAGGAAAAAGGTGCGATATTGGCTTATTTAAGGCCGCTGTAAATCACACTAGCAAATACCGGCAGGCGGATGGATGGGGCACGCGACTGCCAGTGGGCTATAAAGTATAATATAACTGCACGCGCGACATATGTTTTTTGCCTGCTTAAACTACCCGAGGCGAAGCGTTCTTGCGAAATGAAGATTTGTTCCAGGGTCGTTCGTTCTCCATGGGACACTCGCCAAACGTCGCCTTGCCTTCCGGGCGGCAATTCGCGAGGCTCGCGACGCGTACCGGAGATATTACGATCGTGCTTTATTTCCTCCCACCAGTCTAGAAATATATCTTTTCATCAACACTGTTTTGCTTTACGTCTTCTTTCCTTTTATTCTCGGCGTACGTTAAAAACCGTAAAGCTCGTCGTTTCTTAAAAACGAAAACATAAGTATTGTTGAGCTGAGTTCTTTTTTTTTTTTGACTTTTTACTCCACCTTTTTAGCATTTCTCTACGAAATTCTCTCCGAAGTCTCGAGAAGCTCCTTTGAAACGAAAAAAAGTCGGCATAATCAAGGGCCGTTAGATTTCCAGCAGCTGCTCTAAACTTGCAACTTTAGCTAGCGCAGAATTAAAAAGCTAACACTCGGTAAAGGAGGACAGCGCTTCGACTACGGGTTTTTTTTCTCCGCTGCAAGACAGAATTTTTTTTTTTTTTCCTGAAAGCAAACGCGGAAAACGGGCGAAAAGAGAGAGAGAGAGAGAGAGAGAGCGAGCGGAAACCGGAGCTCGGAATTTTCGAGCCGGATCCACGCGACGAGATATTACAAACCGCAAAATGCGCAAGAATAAAAAGGACGTCTTCGAAAGTCAACGTACTTGACGGCTCGTCTCGCGGGCAAAGCGAGTTTGGCGCCGGGTCCGGTACGAGGGGGGGCTCCGCTGACCGTGGCTCTACGTGGGGTCTCTCTCTCTCTCTCTCTCTCGAATTCCGGCTCCTCTGGCTGCCGAAAAACTGAAAAGCCATCGTCGCCCTCTCAGCGATCGGGCCTGTTATTAACGGGGGGCGCGGAAAAAAATCTGTCAACGTCTGACCGCTGCTTGTCGCGCGCATCAAACTTCCAAAGCGCGTCGTTAAAAAGCCTTGTAAGTTTTCCTCGGGGGAAAAAAGACCGTATTGTGCGGAGAGAAGCTTCCTAAAAAATGTCTTGGGTTTCACGTCAGTTTTTCCTGTCTTGACGACATCACTTATTTATTTAGTAAAGTATCCTTCAACAAAATATACATTTATTTATTTAATAATAGCCTAATAATCCTTTTGTTCCCCAATCAAAACAGGAAATGATCTAATTATTATAAGGTTCTCTTGATAGCACTTAATTGACGTGTCGTTTGATAACCTCATCAGGCGTCGATTTCCATTTATCAATGCAGAAAATAGCTCGCCGCGCCTTGGGGAGCGCGCATTTATATTTCCTCAATTAGAGCCTCGCTCGCGGCCGGCGGTATCGGCCGAGCTTTTCTTCGCGGATGTGCGTCGCGTTATCAGGTCGACTGGCCGCGGGCCTCCTCCTCCAGTCAGAGAGCAAAGAGTTTCGTCGGCGGGAGACTCCCCTCTGTCCGAGGGATGCTGCGTGCGGCCGCCGCAGCGGCGCTTCACCGCGAGCGAGAGAGAGAGAGAGAGCAGGAGATCCTCGCCGGAGGAGTGGGGGGGAAGCCGAGCGAGAGCGAGATAGGGGTTGCTCCGCCCGCGGGCCAACCAGAATCCCGGAACGACGATCCTCGCCACACCCCGGGATCGTCCGCGCCGAAGGGAGAATCCGAGCGCGTGCCATCCTCTTCTCGCTCCTTCTCTCTCTCTCTCTCTCTCTCTCTCTCTCTCTCGCTCCCTGTCGAGCGCGCGCACGTCACACGCACAGATTTCGGATCCTCTCCAGTAGTTCGCCAAGAGCCGAGGCACGCACGTCGCTCGCGTCCCAGCCTCCCCCTCGATTTCTTCGCGATCGATCTAGTTCTGCCGCGCTCATGGAGCCGCGCTCCTCTCGGGCCGTTTCGCGGGACTACTGATTCAGCCGGCCCTGGCTCCGTGTGCAAAAAGACGCAGAGGAATGCTCAAAGACACGTGCCCTCGGTGACTATTGGCGAGAGTGATTTTGCGCGCTTCGTCGCTAATTCCGAAGGAGATTGCAACCGAATTCGACGGAAATGGAGTGTCTAGACCTGTCCAACCCGATGCTTGATTACAAGAGCAGCGGTAAGTCTCCTTATCATTGACGATACGCGAGCCGAGCGGCAGATCGATCGCCCGACTAAATCGGGCGAAATTTATTCTCTTCTTGATCGATCGCTCCGGGCATCGATATATCTTTTTATCGCGGTTTTGTCGGAAATTTTTATGCCTCGGGGGCCAGTACTATTTTCTCACTCACGATGACGGTACACTTTTTCGCTATTAGATTCACTTCCAAAATTGCATAAACTTTTAAACGAGGAACAAAGGAAAAAAGTAACGCGACCTGAATCACTTGCGACTGATAACAGATTAAAAATACAACGACTCCGTCGTTGCGCGCCACTCTTTCGATGTCAATAATTAGGTATATAGCCGTGTGTCAAACTCCGGGCCGGCATAAGCATCTTCGTATCAGGCCAGGACGTCCTGTGGTCAGAATGCGGTTTTACGCGCGTGTGAATAGACGCACTGCAATCGCGGCCCGCAATCCTACAACTTAGCCTCCGCAATTTCGCTAATTATCTCCGGCTTTCCGGAATGCCCCAAGCATTTACAAGACAAACAGAAGGAAAGGGAAAGCTGCTGCAGATAATATCTTCCTTTACCGCTGCGTATGGCATTAAAAAAAAATAGCATCATACTCGATAAATAAATCTATAATTAATTTAATGTTTGAAAAATCTAATCGTAATACTTTACATTTAAATAAATATATATAAATACGTTTATTACCTATATTTATTAGATTTACCGCTAGAGTTGTTTATTTTTTATCAAACATAGCAAACGTATACGTAATGACTGCACAGCTGTTATTTCGTAAAAAGTTCTGTACACTTATCTAAATAATGCATTTAACTGGATAATAATAATTCAATAAATAACGAAACACGATAACGATCTGTAATATGATTTGGCGGGGGTGCGAGAACCCTCTTGGATAACGTAAGAGAAAAGAAGATTATAGGGCGTGAGAGCGGTGGCTTCTTTATTAGCTATTCTTCCCGACAAACGGGCCAACATTCTTGAGCCCTAATCTCGGCACTCCAGGCTAATCAAGCGGCTATCATCCCGAGGCCTCTTGAGCCGAGACAGGCAGACTCCCCTTGGGGATCCTTCACTATGTGTCCGTGATATCCCAACGGGAGCTAAAGAGCCTTTCGAGGGTTTCCAAATATTGTTGGAAAATCGGCGCACTTTTATGCTCTACGGCTTGTTAGTTTAGAAGGCGCGCATGTCGAACGACACCCTCGTCCGGATCAGCGTAGTCTTTTTTTACGAGGCCGCGGCTAATCTTCGGCTGTAAATCCGCAACTTCTTTATTTACTTAGCGGATCGAGGCACAATATACTTTCAGTTATTTCGAAACTTATTATTTAGCTTTATTTTCACTTGTCAACCTGTTTCCACGATGATAATTTAGTTTTTCTTCTGAAAGAGCCTGTTCTTAAGAAGGGATACTCATAGATGCTGATATCCGATAAAGCAACGCTCGAAAATGCTAACTCAAAACATCCTTTCCTCTATTCGTTAAAGCGATATCTTGACGGACCGAGAAAGTAAATTTGAAACCAAAGCACGCCGAGCGTCTCACCGAGAAGACACCCCACGTCTCACCACGAAGACTGCCTTAATTGTGCAGAGTCGTAAACGCCGAGGAATATATTTCCGTCCTGTAAACAAATGAGACATTGGTTTTGGCCCGAAGGCGGCGGGTCGAGTTTCTTCCCGCTCTGTATCGCTTCCTTTAACCGAGCACCGCGATATCGGAAAATGTTCGAAAAGTTTAACCGACGGCCTCTGTGGCCTTGCAGGAAGCAGCGACGAGGGCGAGCCAGCAGGTGGGAGCGGAGGCTGCTTGGGCGGGGGCAGCGAGAGCGCGGCCGAGATGGAGGAGAACAGCTCCCTGCGCTCGTCGAGCAGCAACAGCAGCGCCGGCGGCGGCCCGCACACCGACACCCCCAAGTCCTCCGCCGAGGCTCCCCACCTCTACAGGGAGTACCACCATCAGCAGCAGCAGCAGCAGCAGGCCAGGCAGGCCGCCCACCAGCCGCTTGACTACCGACCGCTCTTCGACGCCAGGATCGCGGAGCACTTCGACGACAAGAGCCTCATCTCGCCGGCCCTTGCCGCCGCCGCCGCCGCCTACCGCAACGACTTTCGTGAGTAGACCCCCTCCCGAGAGCAGCAGCCAGTCGGCCCGTTTAATATTGATTTCTAAAACGAGCGAATATCCTTGCAGATGCGGCCATCAAGCAGGAGGCAAACGACTCGAAGGAGCACCTGATGAGCGAGTGGAGCTCGGTACCGGACACGGTCAAGGTGAGCCTGTCATCGTCGGGCGCTCCCTGCATCCGGGCGCAGAAGGACATCGCGGAGGGCACGAGGATCGGGCCCTGCACCGGCAACTTGTACATCGACTTCAAGTTACGGCAGCTCGCGAACGATTGCGAAGTAAGTCATCACTTTCACAGGGCCCCCGAAACGATCGCGCTTTCAATCGGCGTAAGCCTAATAACGTTCGCGCGCTCGATAGGATCTTCGGGGAGAGAGTCGCTTTCCGAGATTGGAGCCGTTTGAAAGATGATCGATCTGTTTACAACGGAGAGCGAGAATCGCAGGAAT
Organism: Ormyrus labotus; assembly: GCA_035582975.1. Lineage (NCBI taxonomy): Eukaryota > Metazoa > Arthropoda > Insecta > Hymenoptera > Ormyridae > Ormyrus > Ormyrus labotus. The sequence continues at coordinate 13,881,948 of JAWWEO010000009.1, forward strand.
GCTCCCGGCTCTCTCTCTCTCTCTCTCTCTCGCTCTCGCTCGGTCTCTTTCACTCGCAGCGCCAATAGCGAAGAGTCTCTCCTATCCTACCGGCTTATAATCCCCAGTATTATCCGGCAGATGCCGACGGAGCGACAGAGTCGTCTCTCTCTCCGACCACCTGGTTCGCTTCTCTCTCTCTCTCTCTCTCTCTCTCTTTCAATTTCTCGGGCTCTATGATATTCCGCTCGCCTCTCGCGCCGAGGTGTCATCCGTGTTGACAGATCTGTCAGTCGCCTCTGGACACCTCCGACCCCGAGGATTTCCAAATTTTCGACTCGAAAAGGAAGAGCCGAAAGCGCGCGCGTCCGACCGAGACCTCTTCTTTCTCCTCTGTCGTCCCGGCCGCCTTTCTTCGCATTTCAATATTCTATCAGCAGGTACCGCGCGGCTATTTCAAGCCGCGCTAATCTCGTTCCGAGAACCCGGGGCGACAAATGCGATTCGTTGCCCTGCGCAGGATACGTCTTGCGACACGTCCTACTTCGTGCCCTGATAATTGCCTGCAGTCTAATTCGACTTGCGGTTTCGCTCTCTCTCGATAAGATACGCGTGGCTCGTTCTGTCAAAACACTGTGCATTCGACATTTAAATTAAAAGCAAAATAATCGCCCCGGTTAGTCAGCGCTCGAAGGCTCGGTAAAAAAGGCTGTTTTTCGAGAGAGGCGGGAAGATTGAGTGGACACGCTCGCGAAAAGAATCCGTGCGCGGGCTACAGCCAGACGTGGACAGCGGAGGCCCGGTGGGGAGGGTCGGTGGTGATAGATATGATAGCGCGAGCGCATGTCGCACTGACAAAATGTAAATGGCTTCATCCATCTAGCGGCCGACAAAAAGGCAGCCCGGGCCAACTGTCGACCGGCGATTACGGGATAGATTAAAGCAAACTACCCCTTCGTTTCGCCGGACGATCTATCAAGGCCTCTCTCTCTCCGCGCGCCGTTGGTCCTCGGCCGCGCCGCCACGCCAATTTTACGAATTTCACACGGATCGATCCTCTCTCTCTCGCGTCGCAGGAATAATCCGCGGCTGAACGAAGGGAAAGGATTCGAGAGAGAGAGAGGTGGGGGGCCATAGGTAATCGGAGGCCTTTTCCCCAAAATTGGATGTTTATGCGCGCCTTTGGCGAGGGTCTGGAAAAAACGGCGCCGAGGGGCTGTGGCAAAACGGCGTGAAAAAGCGGCAAAGATCTGCGGCGGACGGGTAGGTATCGGCTCACTCTCTCTCTCTCCTCACCTGATGCGCCTGGACTAGATTCCTTTTTTCTCGCCGCTCTGGGGGAGCGCCGCGCGCGGGGAAAAGGGCTGCGAGAGATAGGAAGGAGAGAGAGTGAGGGTCGTTGCGGGTACGTTTAGCTCGTTGACGCGTAATCAAACGCCGGCGTGGCGTGCCTTCGTGGCAGCTAAACCAATCTTGGGCTTAGCGCGCTCGCGCGTGAGCCTCTACTCCGCTCCGCCGGCACCCCTTGTGCCGGAGAGCGGGAGCGAGAGAGAGGCACGACACCAATTTACCGGATGATTTCCAAGGCGAGGCGAGCTCGCGCCTGCACCGACCTCTTAAATGATCAAACCCCGGGCCCACACGGCGGCGGCACGCGATTCGTTAAGCTCGTTTATTTTCCTCTTTCGCCGCGGGGATGAGCAACTTTTCTTTCCCCCCCCAATTTTTCCCGATTTCGGTTTCGTCCTTTCAACGAGTTTTCTCGGCGATTCACGCTCCTCTAGTACGTTACGACTCGCGCTCTCGAAGCGCCGGCAAATTGAATCTTCACTATACAAATCGCCTTTTTTCAAAATTCTCTCGGTATTTGCACCCCTGACATATTGGAGTCGTCGTTACTTCCGCGTGATTGCGACGGGCCCTCCCCCGTACTCATCGGCCACGCGCGCTTGTTTTTCATCGGAGGAGGAGAGAGAGAGAGAGAGAAAAAAAAGGTCCCGGATGACGCTCGGAGAAAGCGGCGGCCGAGCACTTTTTTGCCAAATCGTGTGGAAAACCGCGCGGCGGCGGCGGCGTCGGCGACGTTTGCCGCTGACAAATTATATAAATGGTGAGCTCGGACAAAGCTGGCCCGGCCTGCACGCGCCACCGCAGCCGAGCGCTCCTGCGAACATCAAAAGGAGGCCACGCTCGCCTCTCTTTTTCACTGCGCACCGCCTGGCCCCATAGATCAACTGTCATTAGGAAAAATTCGACGATGCCCGCTGTTATTATATTCGCTCTACATCTGTTTAGCCCTGATTCTGTCGTATTACGGACACATCATTTGTACAATTTTTTCGGACGAGAAATTTTGGAAAAAATTTCCTGCTTCATACATTTTTCATTGGATATCCAGTTGCTAAGCTCGATCCAATTAGAGCCGTTTCCGAATAACATAAATACGAAAACAGCTCTGGTTATTGTGCAAACTTGAGAAAGAAAGTGACACCAGTTGTCCAGCATAATAGAGACACTATTGACAAATTTCTGTCGAAAACTCAATAAAGGAGAAGGCAGATAATGCAATTTGGAGAGTAAATCCGCGTGCAAGAAAGAGACTCGTGACAGCTGCTCTTTCAAACTCCGTAGGAATAGGAGCAATTCCGTTTGAAAAAAGGAGCTCGTTAAAGCAGCGTTCGGGGTGTGCCCGAGAGATTCCCGCGGGAATCAGAAGCAGCGCCGATTAGGCAAAATATTGCAGCGGCTCGCGTTTCGCGTCGATGCAGCTCGGAACCGAAAAGCAGCGGGTCCTCTCACAGTCAAGGACGGATTGTGTGTCCGGACATTGTCCACTGCTCGGGGCGTTGCGCGCGACCCCGGAAGTCCAAAGACGTGCATTATAATTGCTTCTCAGGTACGTTGTGTCTCGCGCAATTCACATAAGCGCGCCGAGAAAAGCGCGCAGTTCGTTCTTTCAAACGACTGGGACTTGCGGTTTGAATTCTGTTCCCAAGGCATAGGGTTACTGAAGCCACTGACCTGTCGCCGGTTCTTCATGGATTTTCCGAATTTAAATTTAAAAGCGGCCGAGTCAACGAGCGTTCCAGGAAATCCGGCTTCTCTGGGTAAATCGTTGAAAGTCCTTTGAATCAAAGATCATCTTTAATTTTTAAACCGTAATCCGTTATTAATTTTTTAATTTAATTTCAATTTTTTTATCATAAAGCATTTAAAATCTCGTTCCACACAGTGTGGAAACACGAGACTTTACGTTGAAAATATGCAAACAGAGCATCGGCATAAAGAGCTCATAAGAATAAAAATAAACACTTGATACCGAAAAGAAACGAGGAGCAAAATTTGACGACCTTGCGGGCAAGGGTTGACTCTTCAGCTCAAAAGGGCTTTGAGAAAAAAAAAAGCAGGCAGAAGAATACGATCGGCCAAGACGAGAGAGCGAGCAACGAGCAAAACGTGTACGCAGCCGAACGACATTGCGGACAAAACGGACAGAGAGAGGGCCGACACCTAGAAGAACTGACCGACTAACTAGCCCTTCCTTTCGCGCGAACTACTCCCAAGAATCGAGTTCCCCGCTAACTTTTGATTGACACTTTTTTTTTTTGGCTCCGAGCGCCTTCTCCTCGCCATTATGTTAATAACGATATGATACGTATGGTGTTATTTTGACATTTAAATTTAGTCGACTCCCCTCGCGCCGGGGCGCAGAGGAGCGCGTGCTAAAAAGCAAACTCTACATACCTGCCCTCGTCGGAGAGCAATTTATAATTCGCGCATAATCGTGCCATCCCATTCGCGCACGGTGCGAGGTGACTGCCGAAGGATTATGTTGTACTACACGTTCCTCCTCTGTGCAGGTACATTATGAAGCACTATTAGTACAACTTCGTAACTGCTTATTGATATTTCGCTCTGCCCCTGTTTTTTTTATATGCCGCAGTTTTTTCCAATTAAAAATAAACGAAATAGAATATGTAGCTGCATTGCACTCTGAATAATTTTCTTTTTAAATAATCCTTTTGAAATCTATAGATTTAAACAGAAGATATAGAATCTAGGCAGATAGGATCGAGAGCGATGAAATATTCCGTACTCGGGTTCTATCCCTTTGAGAACGAATCGAGGAACATCGATGGTTAGAAAGCGATAAATCTTGGGGGCTGCGCTATCTGTCGAAAATGAGCATAAGCGGCACGTGCTGTTGCCATGTTCGTCATCGTCACGGTGTCCGCATAAAGGGTCCATTCGTCCATTTACTCTCGCAATCTCTCTGTCTCTCTCTCCGCCCCCTTTACTCGGTTCGAGAAGAAAGAGTCTCAGACAGAATCGCTCCGTGAAGCTAAACGGACTTTTGTAAGCAGCGAGGAGAGAAAATTAGAGATCGCGAGAGGAAGGTAACTAAGGAGCGAAAATGATTCGCCGGCGAGAATTAAGGGGGGAAGCTAAGTGACAGAATAAACTGCGCAAGAGCGAGAGAGAGAGAGAGAGAGAGAGAGAAAGGGGGGAGGTAGGGATCCGTCGTGTGTAGGAAGCCGTTTCGCCGACCCCCGCAGACTTAATTGAACTTGTTCGCAACTCATAACGAGAAGTCGAGTAAGTGCCACGGTTATAATTTACGGAAAACAATCGAACGCCTTTGATGTGATACCGCGATTGTCTCGAGCTCCGCAACCCGGGCCTCCCTCTGATTGGCAGAGCGATTGTAGCTTTGATGCCACCTGGAGCCAAGTGCATTCTTCGGCCTTAATTAAAGCAGAAGCAGGAAGATTTGTTCGTCGCTTCGGGGACTAAGAAAATACGCGGACGTAGAGAGAGGTGTATTGTAGAGATCGGGTTAAGATCGCTCTCTCTCTCTCTCCCCGGTCAGCTTGACATATTGGACGCCTAGAAGCAAGCTGCCGGGCGCGTTCCAGCTACAATGACCGAACTAATCTGCTCCAAGACAGGGAGTAGCCAAGTTCAATATACACAGTAATGGACTGAGGGGCCCGAGGGCACTTGTGCCTGCTATCGACTGCTGCAGCCCTGCATAAATCACAAGATTCGAGAAACTGGCCGCGCGGCTCGCGGTATACACGGCTCTCGCAATTATCAATTATCTTTTGTGCCGGGTTTAGAGCGGACTCGACGCGTCTGCAGCAGCGGCGGCGGCGGCGATCTCGTAAAAACAGGAAAATAAAAGCATCAATCACGGGACGCCGCTCGTGAGCATCGCTCTCTCGGCGCCGCGCGTATTAAAGAGAAATCATCGGCGAGTGAGATATCGAGTCTGGCGCACGTCAGGAGCACGAGAGAGAGCCTCCGTCTTCGTCACGGACGGCGGAAAAACAATTTTGCCAAATTTTCTGGTAAATAGGCCTCTAATGATCGATCATAGCGGGCCGGGCGCGGGGGAAGGCTGCCTTTGACGCGCCGATATAATTTATACCGTTAGATAGAAAACGTAGGGTAGCTTCCCTCGAGATAGGAGCGCCGCCGCCGGCCTTCGGGGCGCACATTCGACGAGAGAGAGAGAGGGTGGCATCTGCTGCGCGTTAGACACGGCTCGCAGGACACCGCCTCGTCGCTCTCCTTGTCATTACGCGCGTTACACTCGCGCCGGAGTCAAGTGGGTCAAGCATGGGAGATATATATATAATATATATACGGAATTCTGCGATTTCCACGCCTTTTTCAACGAAATCGCCTATTCACAGCCGTGGAGAATTCGCTTTTCTCCGAGGCTCCTTTATCGACGTACATCTGCATCGACGAAATTATCTCGATGAGTCGCAATAATTCCCAATAACAACACGCGCACTTGTCCGGGAAAACGTCCAATTAGCGAGACGCTATTTTACGAGGATACAATTGCTCGCGAGTTTATGGTGAATTACGCGTTTATTTCGAAAGTTTCCACATAAGTGCGACAATGCTGCTCGAGTTGCTCCGGAGCAGCGTTGCGTTTATACAGCTGAGCTAATTCGTCGCGCGTCGGCGTGTTGTAGCTTTCTCTCTCTCTCTCTCTCTCAATTATCATCCCTTAAATAACACTCCTGTTTACGATCCTCCGCCGCTTAATACAGTGGCAGCGCTGGGTCCTTTCACATCCCCCCTCGTCGCAGTTTCAGTTGCCGAATCGAGAGAAGACGTAAGGGACTTATGGCGCGCTCGCGAAGCACTGGCGACATCTTTCCTTAATTCCCCTTCGGCGCTCCAGGATCTTACTTAATTAATGCTTGATTAATCCCGGGCGGCTCGCCTTATTGTGACGCCTGCTCGACTCGATATCGTCTGCGACCTCGGCTGTAAATCACGCGGGGGTGCGAGTGCCGATGGGTAATAAAGAAAACTTGTCAGTTCGATCGTTGTATATACTAGGAGAGCTTTCCGGGAAGAGACGAGACGTCAAGCGGACTTTTCACGGCATCCAGCGCGAAACGAGGCGTCGTGCTGCGCTGCTAAAAGCATTTTGGCGTCTAGTATCGCGGGGCCATCATTCGGATATCGATCGGTTATATTCACAATCTGATTTATAAATAGAATCTGCCAAACGCGACATTTTAGGTAAATCGAAATTTTTCGAGTTTGAGAAATAGATCGGTAGTTAAACCTGACTCTGAGCAAATATTTGAAGAACCGGTTGTGTTTTCCCCATACATTTCGACATTCCGGGATCGTTAACCAAACAACTAAATCCTGAATCTTCGGATAAAATCACCAAAGAGCCCAGTGTCGCTTAATCTGACTTAAAAAAAAAAAAAAAAAAAAAAAACGAAGGTAACAGGCCGAAATCCATTTGTAAACTCGGCGTTCACATCGTTAATCGGCACTGCACGCGGGTGCATTCATCCCGCTCCCGCCAAATAGAGCCGTCCGGCCTTCGGGGACATGTAGCCGCATGCATTATCCGGCCCGAGAGGGCGCATAATAAAGGGATGGAAGCGCTCGCTTTTCGCAGCGGCGATGAAAATCGCTGGGCGTGTCCATTTATCCTTCCTCGCTGACAATGATGAGGCGACGATTATGCCGGGGGATCGGGCGGACGTCTTTCTTTTGCCCGGCGCTTCTTCCTTTCGGCGGCTTTCCCTTTTTTTCCAGCCCTATCTGGGCGCTGACGTGACGAGCGGACCGAGTCGGATCGCTCTCCCCGATGGAAGTGTGAGGTTACAAAAGAGACGATCGGCCGTCGCTTTTTCCAGGCTGGCGTGTAAAGAGCCCTCGACCGCGCGTCCCGCTCGTCCGAGAACGTTTCTTCGAAAACGAAGATACTCGACTACCGAGTGTTCGTTTTCCTAGGTTAAAACGCTCTTATGGCACTTTGCAAAAATTAAATATTTTCAATATTTTTCTCCGGGAAATAACGCCTCGTTGATGGTTCTGCTGAAAAAGCTGGAAGATATTGGAAAAACGTCTTGACACAAGGAATCTTTTTTCAAAAGCAGCGCTGCCCGGCCCCCCGTTGGGCGAAGCGGCCCAAAATTGATGGGTCCATTCGGCCTTTCAACTAGTGACCTACAATAGAGGTGTTAGAGCAGATAACGAGCGATACTATCTGTTGTGGAAAATCAGTGAATCGTACGACGGTAAACCTTTAAAACGTTCTCTCTCTCTTTCAACTTTTCATCCATGCAACCGCTTTTGAATGCCAAGCGAGCTCAAAAATCTCGTGTAGGAAGCCGAGTGGTAAAGAGAGAGAAAGAGAAAGAGAGAGAAGGTGAAAAAAGTAGCAGGGAGGCTACATAACTCGAAAACATTCAGGAGCTTGCACGACTAAAAGATTAAATTGCGCAAAGAGGAAAGCCCCCGAGAGCGTTACAGCCATATCGCAATTAAAACGCGGCCGCTCGCAAATTATGCCAATTTTAGCAATTCCGCCGGGAGTCGCCATTAAGCTCGGCCAAGATTCCACGCAGAGGAGTAATTATAATTTAACGCATCGCGCAAAGCCTCGACGTCAAATTTTTACTCATTTGGCTCTCTGTCCAAAAGTAATAAGCAGAAATTTTTGGAGTACCCGCGCGGAAAACGAAAAAATCAAAATTAAAGAAACTTTTCAGAAAGTAGGCCAAGAGATCGACAGAAAAGTATTTCATTCAAATTACTTTCCCAATTAATTGCATACACACAGCTTTCCCTTTGATTTCTCCGACAAAAAGCGTCAAGCAAAGAGCTTTCCGCGTCCAGGGCGTTCGCGGCGTTTCCTTTTTTTCAAAAATTGAGATTCAGCGGTGAAAGGGACATTCGCGCGGCAGCCTGCCGAACGGGGATTATCATCAGCGGCGCACAAAGAAACAAAGAGAGAGGGAACGAACGAGCTTTGCTCGCCTCTGTCGCAAATGCCGGGAATCGAGTCAAACTGCTGGAAAGTCTTCGGGCTCGTTTTCGCTCTGCATCTGGAAGAAGACGATTATGGGGGATGCCAGCTATGGCATACGGGCCAAATCTGCCGCGGGAATTGTCCGCACATGTCCGCGCCACCGACAAAGAAGTCCCGCTGAGCTCTCGCTCTCACGTCCACGCGCCGTCGATGATCGCGCCTCTCTATCTCTCTTCTTTTTTTCCGAATGAAGACGCCGGAGAACAAGAGGAGAGGAACGTGTCGCGCCCTCGCCACGGCGGACCATTCTTTTTTTTTTCTTTTTTTTTCTTCGTTTTATAGCACCGCAATGCCCGCCGATTCCCCGCGTCAAAAGCCACGCTGCGTTTTCACGAGGCTGAATGGAGAGATTTATGTTTATTCGATTCGTATGAAAATCTCGATGAAGAATCTCGGTTTTTCACGTCTCTCCTCCCTTTATCGCGGCCTCAGATTCGATCCTAGATTAAACTGCAACTTTACATTAGTAAACAATTATTTTGAACGAAGCCCGACTCCTATTCGCGTTAGGCCTCGAAAAAAAAAAATTTGTTTACTCGCTCAGATGAGCGTCGAGTTAACGCATCATTGTCGGAAGGTGTGACAGACCCGCAGAAATCCTAATCTGTCGTGTCGCCCCGCGGCGCGGCTCGCCCCCGGATCAGGAGAGGCGAGCGTTCGTGCCCGTCTTCCAGAAACGCTCCTTAGTCGCCGCAGCGCGGTAGCCCCGCGCGGCCATTATGACCGCGCTCTCCGAAAAATCGCCTCGCTTTCCTTTCTTTCGGTGGGGCCCCGGCTCAGCGGCGCAAAACCTACTTTACGCTCTGCTTTCTTCTGGTGGGCGCATTACGAGCTTCTCGGACGGACTACCTGCCCGGCCAATGATACTTGTCTAATTCCTTTGTGCGGCGTCTTCCCTTCGATTTCGTTTCCTTCTTTTTTTTCTCAATTTTTAACGCGCGCACCTTTGTATTTGTTTGTTTATTGTTAATTTTTGAATGTCTAGTTTTTTTTTCTTTTGACGAATAGTATTTGGATTTCGGTGTGCGACTTTTTCATAAACGGATTTAATTATTCCGTTCAAAGTTTTTAAAAGCTGCATTAGTTTTATTGGCCAAGGAATTTTTGTCAAAATAATGACAAAATATTTTTTCTGTTACATAAATATATAACGTAACTTCCTTTGCTTGTTGGAGCATAAAACGCTTCTACAGGAAAACGGGCTCTTCGATTTTCCCCAAGTTTATCGCTTGAATAAAAGCCATATTCGTTTACGCCCGCAGACAGCGACACAAAGCCCCCGACACTTTGAATAATAAGAATTCCAGTAGTGGTTGTTCCGCGGCATCGCTCCCGATTGCACCAGGAATCGCAAAGTCCTCGGTCCATTATTCCTGCTTTCCCGCACGGCGGACCTTCCAGCAGGAGTGTCGAACCGTGATTAAGCCCCGACGGAGGAGCAGAGCGTCTCAGGGGGGAGAAGATCGAAATAAGGCTCTGTCCATGATATTTTCACGAAAAGAGCCCGCAGCTTTTTCGCGCGAGCCGGATTATTGCCCCGCGGGTGACCACGATCTTTAAACCCGCACTACACCAAAGCTGCGTAGGAGCATTATGCAACCCGGAGATGCGCCGAGATGGGAAAATATTTCGACGCGCTTTAAAAGCGTCTTAAATAAGATCCCTGCTGCTGAAAAGATGGGATTCCAAAAATGCTCTAATACACTTGTTGAAATTGCCGTTAAAAATCGCGCACGAATATCGATGTATTTAAAAAAATATGAAAATTACGTCTACCCAAATAAAGGCACTATTCTACCTGCAAGAGCTCGAATCGATAGGTGTGTTTACATAGCTTAAGGTCACAGGTGGTGCCGCCTCGGCAAATCTTTTCGCCGGAGCCGCGATAAGAAGGATCTCCTTCGGACTGATATTTCGGTATTTAGCTTTGTCGGCTCCTCGCATTATCCTGTTCACCTGCCAAAACACCTGTCCGGAACGGGCGAGACAGAGAGGCTCGAAAACTATATCTCGATACGCTTTGCAAACAGCCCGGCGCTCATCTTTCTCTCAGGTCGTAGGGATCATTTTACTCGTTTTTCTTCCCGGCTCTCAATGGAGCGGCTCCCTCAAATTTGCTTACATAGGCGCTGGGTAATTCGTGTTCCGTGTGCCCCTCTCGCTCACTTTTTACTAAGCTATTATACATTCTAAGGCTCTACGGGGCCACAACAAGTGGTATCCTGGTTGGTTTATCTTGGAAATTTCGACAGGTATGAGTGATGGATTAGCGTCCGCAAGGTGAGATTTCAAAGCAAAGAACGGCGCGAACGCAGTGCTAGGTCCAGGTATTAGTTTCTCTCTCGTCAATAAAAACAGATTGTAAAGTATTGTTTTCCATTATCGCGATTAGCCCGTGGAATAAAGGGGCGAAAATCGGCCATTACGAGCTGAAGACCCAACAAAGGCGAAATTGACTGTATATCTGCGGTGCTGCGGCGGTGAATTGCGCTCTCGCTCTCGTCGCCGGGGCTCCCGCAAGAGAAAACGCAATGAAACTCGCACATGCATATATAGGGTGGCGTCCCAAAGTGCTCGGCTGTGTTCGGCCGGGAGGGGGCGAAACGCTTGGCCGGTCATGCGTCGCGATGAGGCGACGCGCCCGCAAGACAATTGAAAGAATCACTTGTCTCGGCGGGGGAGATCCGCTCGCTCGCTCGCTCGCGCCCCCTCCTTGGGGGCTGAGCCTGCGGTGGCGAGCGAGAAACGCACGAAATTAGCCCTGAGAAAAAGGAGGGAGCATCATTATGGACTCGGGCTGGGGTGGCCGGCGCAGTCGATGCAAGTCAAGTGTCTGTCAGGGGCAATGTTCCGTGTCCCGAGAATTACATCGCCATTTTCCTATCGTTATATTTCATTTGACGCGCTCGAGCCTGGGGCCCTCTTTAGCCTAATGCTCTTCAGATGTCTTATTCAGGGCTGTTGGCGCTTTTTTTTGTCCCGAGGGGAGAAAGTCGTCGTATTTAGATTAATCTATTTATCTATATTTTTAACCACTTCTCTACTCCTTCTTATAAGGTTTATCCAGAGAAAATTAATTTTAAGCAGACGTTTATGCGTCTCCTCGTGCAATGAATTTTCATGCTGTAACTCCTAGACAACATTTCTTTTCAAAACAAAAGAAGTTTAAATATTCCTTAAGTAACGAAAGATAGGCTAACACTGATAGAATTGTTGGAGGACAAAGACAAATAGCATAGCAGAACGTGAATACGACGTATTTAAATTCTTTCTCATGCACATCTTTACACAAGATTGGCTTAAAAAATGTTTCAAAAGTTTCTCAATATTTATGTGCGGTGCATTTAAAAATCAACTGAAACAACCAAATGTGGTACACGCAGTTAATTGTAAAATTATTTGCTTTCAGCCGTATTTGAAATCAGCCAAAGAAACGTTTGACGAATACAAGGACTGGATGAAGCTAATCGGACTCGCAGCGAATCCTGGCGAAGCGAATGTGCGAAAAGTCAAGCAAATCGATGGATACGTAAGTATTTTCAATTAACTTTAATGCTTGAAATGAAAAAAAAAAAATAGCGTTTTCAATTTGGCAAAGCAGCTGTCGTTATTAGTGCGTCTTTCTGGCGAAAATCGACACAACTCGGTTTATTCCGCGCATCGCGAATGTCAATTAGGTCGTTTCGCCGCTTTCACGCTCGATACTGCAATTCGCAACCTGTTTCTGGCGAGTTGGCCGCGACTGCCGAGGCAACTGACGCTGCGCCGCGGGCTTATCTACGCGGGGGCCGTCAGTTGCTTGGAACAAAATAATAATTTGGCGCTCGGTATTCCCAAAGCGACGAGTGATCGTTGAAGCGATTTTAACTGATTTAACATATGTTGTCCGCGTTCTGCTGGAATGAACATTCCACGCAAACTGCTTCCAACCCCCCGCGATGGACGACTTCCTGACATCGTTCGACTTGGCTGAAATACGCTTCACGGATGTCTTTCCCAAGAGTGGGACTTGCCTACTTTAAATAACTCGCCCATTTAAGCGATTACATCAAAATTCTACTTTTCCCAGTTCCACGTTCTTCCTGCATAATTTAAACAGCCGTTCTTATTTTTTCATAATATATTGCTCATCATTGTAATCTAATTTTATGATTTTATTATAATATTATCTTTTTTTGTATTGATGTGACAGCAATAATGAAATAAAAAACAATTTTAACTCTAATCGTTATACTGTCTTTGAAAGAAATGTTTTATTAGCCTCAATTATATCATAGATGATATATTGAAATAAAAATGGCAGTATTAGACATGCAGAATAATATTTTCTACTTGTATTCGTAACTTTTTAATTTTAATGTTTAAAATAACTAATAATTGCAAGTTTAATACAAACGTTTTGTATTCAAGTGTGATTTAATATTCATCAATAATTCTTGTAATCGCAAATTTGGATCGAAAGAAAACTGTTTCTACAGTCGGAATACATAGAAATTTATTTCAACGAAAATACAAGTGCTAGATTTAATTTTTCCGAGCTCTTTACATCCGAGCAGAAATTAATACAATGTTTGTCTAGGTGCATTTGGAGGCCGTACGTAACATATCAGCCCGAGAGGAACTGCTCTCAAGTTACCCGGAAGCCCCTCTCCAGCCACGGCGAGTGACCAACGAGGACGAGAACACGAGCGAATACGGTAAGTCAGAGAGCGAGTGTTCGTTAGGCGTCAAACGTCAGGTGCGCTCTCCCGGCTAAAATCCGGGACGCTCGGGGGGAAGCGAGGGTGGCCACCGCGCAAATCGCGTGAATCGTCAAAAAGGAGAAAAAAAAACGAACGCACGCGCGCTTAAGTACGTGTATAACGACGCTCGTCACGGGCTCGTGACTCCGGCGTGATTCACCTGGTCGGCCGTTGCGTATTGACCCCCTGAACGTTCGCTCGGACTCGGATTCACTCCGCGAGGGTGCCTTGCTTTTTTGTTGACATTACCGCCGTTATTGTTCTCCCAATCGTCCGCGTTTTTCTCTGATTACGTTTCCTTTATGTCGCGTCGAGGGGCTCTTTACATTGTTAAGTTGCGCTTTCAAACGGCTGTAAGAAGCCCTTTGTTGTCAATAATCGTGCAATTTTTGGCTATTATCTGCCTTTTAAGCTACTTATTTTCTAAACAAAATGCAACTCATAAATAAAGCGGGTGGGAAATATATTTTAAGTCGTTACATTAATTTCGAGGAGCAGTTTTTTCTCTTGCCAATTATCTGGTGGTAATTTCCGAGGGATGGTTCGCCCGTGTAGATGGTTTACGAGGTGAAGCGTCGAGTCGGGAAGGTTATGCGATTCCCAGATGTCGCGGTAATTAAAACCGGGCTTATTGTTAAAGTTAAATGTGCGACACTGCCCTTTCTGCCGCCGTCTCTCCACTTCTCCTTCTCGGCTATACGCTTCTCTTATCGTTTTATGATCCTCTGTATATACATTATATTTTTCAAAATAAGTCAGCTTGAAAGCCGGCATTTAAAAATAAAATTAAACTGAAATCATACGTATTTTTATTTTGATAATTTTAATCGTTGAAAACAATGTATGCAATTTATCGCAGTGTATAATAAGTTGCAATTTAATCTATAAAAGAAATGTGAACTAAGTATGATAAACTACAGGAGCATATCTTGAAATTCGTTCATTAAAATTATTATCGTACACCGACTGGCAGCGAAGTCTAACTGTACCGGAAACAGTCGCAACCAGTTCCGGGCACATGTTTATCCCATAATTCTCACGACATAACATTATCTGCCAGCTAGAAATTTATTAAAACCGCGGTCTTACTCTCGCTGCTTGTTCGATCCGTTTTTCTAGCAATAAACCATCTTTCGCCGAAAGGCTGCGATAAAATTTCAATCAAAATTGTCATACAAAAGAACGAGGACAGCAGTCGTACCGAAATAAAACAAAAGGAGTCTTTTTATGGCGAAACTTACGATGGCCATTAAGCCGAGCCGCCGGCAATGTTAATTTCTGAAAATTAATTAAAAGATTTAAGCTTAAATAGGCTCTGCTGCTTCAGAGGGAGACAGCTCGAGCTGGCAATTTTCATCCGCGATGAAATATCGCGAGGAATTTTAATCTGAAAAACTTTCCAACTCGCTCTCGGATTAAACGCGTACTTTATTCGCTCGCGACGAAATTAAAGCGATATATTGAAAAGGGCTTAAATTTCATTGACAGAATAGAACACGAAGTCAGCGAAGCTATATATACGCACAGCCCGTGAACGACTGTTGGCCCGCTCGCAAAGCGCAATGTAAAACGCCCGAGAATAATGAGGTGAAACAAAACGCAGAAACGACAGAAGTCCGCATGCAACCCTTGCGGCAACGCGGCCGAGGGGGCATCTGCGCGCTGCGTGCAGGGATTTCCATTTCTCTTTTTCTGGTCGCGCGCACGCCGCCGGTGGGAGGGAGCGACAGACACCGGGCAGAGAATCGCTTTAACGCGCCTCCTCGGGGGCGCACAATGGAGCGTCGCGCGCGGAGCCTGCACGACCTCAGATACATATATATAATATTTCGAGCGCCGCCGCTTCGCATTGTGCCACGCGCCCAAAGCCCCAGCCGGGTTATTATGTTCCCGCGCCTTGTTGTTCGCACTTACAAACCTATTTAGATAATGCTCGCGCATTTTTCTTCGATTCCCGACGCGAGATAAACATCTGTCCCCCCCTGCCCGGGAGTTAGTAGTCCCGTTGATTGACTTGTTTCCCTCTTCTCGAATTACGCTCCTTTCAAAGTGCGCGACAAACATTCGAATTGTGAGCCGGCCATTGTTTTAATCTCGCGCCTTTTCCGGCCGATCGAACAAATTTCTCTCTTCCCACAATGATTCGTCATCCGCGGGGAGGAAAAAAAAACCGCCCACAAAAAGGCCGCCTGCGTCGTTCGAAAAGAAAAAAAACAGGATCCGCAGTCGGGATGCGGTAGTTTCAGGCCCGAGTTACGTCCCCTGATTTTCCGGGCACAGTTTTTCTAGTTACACGCTCCCGCATCCTCCGGCCGGGGTTTATCTCGCCTTCGACGTCTCTATTAGGGTTTGTCGATAATTTATGACTCTCATTGTCGATTAACGCGTGCACGCGCACGGCACAAAAAAGGGCTGTGCTCGCGGAGCACAAAAGGGCGCACGGCCGGGCCGCTACTCCTTTTTTTTTTTAGAGTCGAGGGGGTGGCGGGCGCGCGCGCCCGCGTTTACGATGCTTTCTCTCCTCCTCGAGCCGGCCGTGCAACCCCATCTGATTCATCGAATCGGCCTAATGACACGACTATTTGACGTTTAGCTCCTAATGTTCTCTGGCGTGATGCGCGTTGCCGCCTCCGGCTCAACCGACGAACGCTCTAAATTTATGATTTCGATATGGTCGATTTTGCTCTGCATAAATTAGCTCTTTTTTTAAAGCTATTAATAATAACTTTTTTCACCGCAGCTGGATAAATAATTTTTTTTTAAATCGCAAGTTTTAACAATAATAGCAGTATTGTTGCTCGCAGTACTTAAAAATATGCAATTTTCACCCAATTATTTTATTTATGTTTAATTGGGACGAAGTAAGACGCGGGGATGAAAGTTTAATACACCTGAAGGCAAAGTTACGAAACGATTAATTTCCGTTACTTTTTCCCATGTAACGGCCAACTGCCTTGGCCGCAGGGGGTGTCAGAAGTGGGTCCCACCTGTTGACTTTCCGCAGCGCGACTTCGTGCACCTCCGACTTCTTATTCCTCCAAGAATTAACATAGTTTTTAAAAGCATATGTGGGGGTACACTTTAGTGCGGGAATGTTTAAAAAATTTACCGATTTGTCAATTAACGCGATATCTTTTTCGCATCGTACGAGAAAACTAAACTTTTTTTTTTAAATTAAAGAAAAGCATCTGTGCACGAAGTTACCGTTTCCAAAAAATGAATAATTTATTAAGAAAAAAAAATAAAACACAATCGACTCGAAAAAATAGCGACGGCAAAAAGGACAGTTGTCGGACCTCGTCGAGCGTCAGATCGGCCCTTCCGTCTTCCCGTCGCGGTCGGGCCAGTACCTGACGAACCATTGTCTAAGTGGCACCTCGGCTTTGGAGAAATTAGTGCGCGATTAACGTTGCAGCGAGGGGATGACCGGTGGCAAAAGTCAAGTCGAGAGTTGGCGTGCGCGGTTCCCATGAAGGTCCGTTGGGGGTAGGAGGCCGCGGCCGCCATATGGTACGAGAGACCCCGTGCGGCGGACAAGTGCACCGGGGAGATTTAAATAACCGTTGGTCAGGACGAGAGATCGGAAGCTCTCCCTGCACTTCCCTCGTCGGCGTGCATCCTGTCTTGCCGCCGCCGCCACCGGGCTATTTAACGAAAGTTCGTTGTAAAAGTCGAGTATCCGCATTTTCCCATGGGTTTCGAAGCTTCTGTTCAGTAGCGCTATAAACAATGATAAACTTTTAGGCGACTACTGTGACTTGATGCCCACGAATCGATTCTACTAACTCGTGCAGAAAATCATTGGTTTTCGTGATCGAGTTAATTGCGATAAAATTGGCGAGAGAAAAAAAAACTGACGGGGATGGAACTTAACAGAGAAGGCAAAATTTGCAACGGCAGTGGAACTAGCGCTATATACCGTGGCCGCAAGTAGTCGCAGTACGGGCTGCGCCGGAGGGGGGCTTTGTGAATTTTCGCACGATTGTTATTCAAGGCGATCGGGCCGGGAGTCGGGGCGTCAGCAGACGTCGCCGCCTCCGCACGCGATGCACTCGCGTCCGTGTGGGAAGGTGTAGGAAAGACGAAGCGACGTTGCGATGGGACACGCAGGACGCGATTCGTAAGTAATGACCCCCCGGGCGCGGCGACGTATCCCTGACTTCCTGATTTCGGCCGTGCAGCCGTGACATTCGTGCCGCGTCTACTGGCCGAGCACACCGAGCGAGGGTGGAATCGCTGCTGACGGGGGGGTGCTTGAGCGCCCATTGGCCGACCCCGAGCAGCCAATGGCGACTCCTCGTTCCTTCCGGTCTCCGACTCCAGCTCCGAACTGGAGCATCGCACCGACTACTGTCTATCGCGCCGAGGACTGTGTCGGATCGCGCTCGCGCCTCGCGCAATACCTTGGATTTTCAAGTGTCACTAAACGATCACTTTCCTTGTAGCTTCTCAGCACAGTGGAGCCTCTCACGCCGACGAGGACAAGGAGGATGAGGAATACGCCGAGACCAGGTGTACAGTCTGCGACAAGCCCTTCCAAGATATTGACGAGTAAGTTTTCGCCCTCTTTTTAAACTGCCTATTTTTCGCAATTATTCGAGAAAATATTCGTGGAAAGCTATTACGATAAATTTGTTTACTTCAGAGTCGATAGCTTCTGCTTATTATTTTAAGTTCCAAATTAAGATTTCTAACCGGCTGATAAAATATTTAAACTCACATTGACGTTGATATAGAAGCAAAGAGAAGCATCGTTTACCCAAAGAGCAATTAGCACTGCTGCTGCGCAGCCCTTGAAAAATCCCAGCGCGGCGGTGGTTCGGTTAAACGATCGCGTCACTTAGGTAACGTCGTGCGCACGAAGCAGCCGGTGGATAAGAGAGCGGGTCGAGCTGCCGGCTTGCCAGATAGAATCAGAATCCGAAATCAGATCGGCGATTGCTCGCACGCGCACCATCGTGGATGCCTGCGCGCGTGTCGACGATACTCGAACGTCAATTATTAATTAACCGGGCGCGCGCGCGAGGGTCGGCGCCGTTATCCACTCGAAAATCTGAATGGAGGCCCGCCGCCGCGGCGTATATACGCAACGCGCACACCATTTCCAGCCGCGCGTGCGCGGGGCCGGGGGAAGGCACGCGCGTACGCGTATACGCAACCGAAAAGTCAAACGCGCACCTCCGCCCCCTCCTGTCCGCGCGCGCATATCGACTTTTGCCCCGTGATTTCTTCTGCGCGATTGTCGCTCGTGCTCGGCTTCTTTACGGCTTTCTCACGCTCGAGTGAGGCGCGATCGATCAGCTTGCATTACGCATTGTCATTGCCATTTTTCTCACTTCATTCATTATTGACTACTTACGCGGAAACTATAGGAGCGTTCAATTATTCAGGCGACTTGCGTTTCTTTGAAATTTTATAAATAAAAACAATCTCGAAGGGAGCCACAAGTCAAGTGGATCTATTTCTGGTATCGAAGCTTTGAGGAAACATATATTCTTTATAGCTTCTGGTCGAAATCGAAAATACGAACTAATTATTATTGCCAAATTAGTGCGCCAACAAGCCAAGCTGTCGTCTGTCGAGTAATACATTTTTCGCCGTGCTTTCCGAGAAATTTAAGTTAATGAACCTTACCAATAAGCAAGCTGACGTGACTCGTGCGCTTAACGCCCCCGATCGTAAACGATGCTCAGTATGTTGAAGAGCTAACGATGAGCGCCAAGTGGCCTCGTAAACGCCGCCCTGCAATTGTCTCTCCATAGATTGTCTGATTGTATACTCAATCGGTGAAAGCCCTTTGTCCGTCACGCTCTTTTAGCCTACGCAATAAACGAAAAGCCGAGCTCAATTTCACAGTCTGCTTCGAAATAAAATTCTGTTCACTGCTTCAATTGGTATGATTAAAATCCAAGGTTTGAAAAAAAAAGTCACTCTAAGCAGATTCACCTGTTGTTAGACTTGGGCGAGGACCGTCAGCTCGTGACCAGCCTTTTCAGGCGCGTAATTCATAGGGAGCCGGGCTCGCGTGCTCGCTGCTCGTCCCCTGGCGCTCTATAACGGAGGTACTATCTCAGAGCGATAATGGCTTTCGCGCGCCCGAGCGACAACGGCACGTCCGCAGCTCCGCAAAATCGATTCCGCCCTCCAGCGAGCGCCTTCCGCAGTGCCTCCTCCATCTAACGCGATTACCCGAATGTTTGTTGCAGGCTAAACAACCACCTGGTGTCGCGCCACAGCTACCCGGCCAGGGAACACGGCTGCTCGAGCTGCCCCAACGTCTACGCCTGGCGACCGCTGCTCGTCCGACACCGTGCCCTCGTACACGGCGACGTCCGCAAGTATCCCTGCGAGAACTGCTCAAAGGTAGGTGGGAGCCAGCCAGGCTCCAGAAAGCAAAAACCAGTCCTCTAAGCCGAGCCCACCTATTCAAATTTTCGCTAATGAAGCCGGTTGACCCACAGGTTTTCACGGACCCGTCCAATCTCCAGCGGCACATCCGCGCACATCACGTGGGCGCGCGAAGCCACGCCTGCACCGAGTGCGGCAAGACTTTCGCCACGAGCTCCGGCCTGAAGCAGCACACGCACATCCACAGCAGCGTCAAGCCCTTCACCTGCGACGTCTGCTTCAAGGCCTACACGCAGTTCTCGAACCTCTGCCGGCACAGGCGCATGCACGCCAAATGCCGCGTCCAGATCACCTGCAGAAAGTGCGGCGCCCAGTTCAGTAGCGTCACCTTCCTACATAAGCACAAGCGCTTCTGCGACTCAACCGGCCCCTCGACGAACACCGCCTCCAGCATGCCGCAGCCGCAGCCGCAGCCGATCCCCTTCGTCTACCCCCGGCAGCCGCTGCCTTACTACCCGACGAACCTCATCGGCCAGTACTCGGCCTCGCTACTGCGCAGCGCCGACAACCTCCTGGGGCTGCAGCTGCTCATGCCGCCCAAGCCGATCTCTGACGAGTCACTGGCCAGGCGCAGCGGCCAGCAGGCGGCCCGGCAGTGCGTCGAATCGCAGCTGCAGAACTACCTCCATCAACAGCTCGAGTACAACTGTTCCGAGAGCCCCTTGCGCGAGAGGTGCACCCCGGAAAGGAGCGTCGCCTCGATGCAGCAGGAGCAACAGCAGCAACAGCAGCAGCCGGCCAGCAAGGTCTCGCCCTCGGCCGCCGAGGAGGCCACCTCGAGTCTGAGGCCGTCGCCCGCGAGGCCACCCCCGCTGCAGTCCGATGCCGAGGAGCTTGACAGTCCGAGGCAGCACAGGCGCAAGCGCAGCTACGACGAGGTGGATGATCGGCAGCAGCAGCAGCAGCAACAGCAGTCGGAGCAGCAAGCTTCGAGCTCGGAGCAGCCCCTGGATCTGCGCGTGCAGACGAAGCGCAGGAAGACCCAGGCAGCTCAGCAGCCCAGCAGCAGTAGCCAAGACTCGACGGAGCGCGAGCCGGAGCCCGAGCTCGAGCACGAGTCCGAGTCCCCTCCGGAGCGAAAGAGAAGCGAGGAGCCGTCCCGAACCGCGACTCCTCAGGAGCGACATACGCTCAGCCAGAGTCGCCCATCCAGCAGAGTCAGGAGCGAGCGCTCCGAGAGGGCCCCCTCGGAGAGTAAAGACTTGAGCAGCAGCAACGCCTTGCGAAACAATCTCCAGGCACCCCCAGCGGAAAGTCAGCAGCAGCAGCAGCAACCTGAGAGAACTCCTACACCTACGCCGCCACCGCAAGCTCTGCCACACATGGCCTATCCCAGACCCATCCATCCTCTCTTTCTTGAGTCTGTGTACCGCAACTCCTCAAATGCCTTCCCCAGCTTTCCCGGACCCGGAGGCCCAGCCGACCACAGAATGCTCCAGCATCTGCCCTCTTTTGGACCGTCTCGCGGTCTTCCTTTTTTGGGCCCTCTAATGAACGGTCTCGGTGGACCCAGGCCCGGCGGCTACGACGTCTTGACTAGACCACCGCTAGTCTTCCCAGGAGTGAAACCCATGCAAGATTCGGTGATGGCTCATCACCCGCAGACGCCGTTCGTCGGCAAAATCAAAGATCGCTACTCGTGCAAGTTCTGCGGCAAAAACTTTCCCAGATCGGCGAATCTCACGAGGCACTTGAGGACTCACACCGGCGAGCAGCCCTACAAGTGCAAGTACTGCGAACGTAGCTTTAGCATCTCCAGCAATCTTCAGCGCCACGTGCGCAACATTCACGACAAACAGAGGCCTTTCAAGTGCCCGATGTGCGAGCGCTGCTTTGGCCAGCAGACGAATCTCGACCGACACCTGAAGAAACACGAGGCCGACGACGGCAGCGGCGTTGTATCCGTCGCCGACTCGGCCGATAGCAGCAATGAAAACGAACGAGAAGAAACGTCGACGTACTTCGACGAGATCCGCTCTTTCATGGGCAAAGTCACCTACGGAGGTGACGCCTACGGCTTGGCTCAACATCACCCTGCCTACCTACCAAGCCGGCTCCGGGAAGTTCACGAAGCTCATGATCTGATGGACGGTGTTGTTGGAAAAAAGTACGACGACGACGAGGATAGCGAGGACAGAGTGTCGCCGCTGGAGCAGGCCGACAGGCTGTCACCGACTCAGTCCTCACCATCGCAGTACGATCTCAAGCTTAGCGGCAAGCGGGAACTGTTGAACAATAACACTGCAGAGCCGGTCATCGAGATCTCGACATAGTCGAGACGACTTAGGTCCCATTTTGGACTTCGTGATCAGTGAAAGTCGACGAGCCCGTCGACAATCGATACACAAAGCTATGAACTCTTTGCCTCAAGAGTAAGCTCGGATTTTACGGCAACGCGATAAATTCAAGTTGACGCCTTAATTCTGCGTGATGTAAAAAAAATATCTAGAAGGACGATCGATTTTTCGAGTATTATTTATTATATTTAATGTTAACTGTGCGTTATTACTAGCAGAGGCGAATTTGTTGTTGGTTAGAAAAAATTAAGATTCGTTCCTGATTAGTGACTAAGTTATTTTGTTATTTGCGAGAGAGAGACTCGGTGAAAATGGAAAAAAAAGACTCGTAAAAATAAATTGCATTGGCTAGAATTGTTATTCGAAATTCCCTTAGTCAAGTTAAGCCAAAGCATCGGATGGTTAAATAATAGAATTGAAACGAAGAGAAACATGTAATTATCTGCGGTTTAATCAACGAGCGGAATGTACAAATCTCTATTTTAAGTGATATACATGATATATGCGATTGTAAAAAGTTCTCGTAATTTTTAATGATGATTATTATAAAGTATAGCATTACGCATATAATATATATACATAGAAATGTGAATATTATTTGAAAGAAAAAAAATAAAGCGTAGAAAGTTAAATTTTAGGAAAATGTCACTTTGATCATCTTGCAATTGTTCTCGGTGCGACTTGAGTATGTAAATCAACTATATAATAGTTGCAATTTTTAAGAACAATAAGCACCAAAATATTTGGTATAACTAAGGACACTTTAAGAAATTTGAGAATTAAGAGTTATACATTTTTATCCTCTATTATTTTAAAAACTTTATTATTTCCACCCTTTTGCAAAAAGTGATAACTGAGATTGCACAAGTTTTTACATCAAATTCTACAAGTATGTACATGTTCTTTAAATAACTCTTTATCTCTTTCCCGTAGGCGATATATTCTTACGATTTGCGTAAGCGTAATTACCCTTACATATAACAATTATAAAGTAAATATAATTATCTATAAATATTGTATAGAAACCTCTATAATACATTAATTGCTATTAAAAAATTACACCAAAATGGAGATATTTTGTATGGATTGAGTCCCTTCTGATCCTTTACTAAGATTTCATTTTTATATTAGAAAAAGATTGTATCGTTTACATCCTTTTAAACATTACGTAACTTGCACGACAGCAAAAAATTAATTTTTTTCGTTTAGTTGCCCTCTGTTGAGCAAAATGCTAATTATACTTGCTGCAGAGTGCAGAGTATGAATTTGCTCAGCAGATAATAGTAAAATAATGATGATAATGATTTGTACTCGCTTCTAAACATTACTGAATTTTTACTTAGAATATTAAAACATTTTTTAAAATAAATAATAAATTTAAAGAATAATTTTTATGAGTGTTTTTATTATTATTGAGTGTCGATAAAGTAAATAACTTCATCCTACAGTATACTACTCTTTTATATAATACTGTCTACTCTTCTTCATAGATGTCGCCCCGTTCCAATGTTCGTAGTGCCGCGGTATATTTGAACTCTGCTTCATGAAGACTTGTAATCACCGAATTCGAGGATGTACATCATCCACGTACAGCTTTGAAATGCAAAGTCTCCAGGTCGAAAATTAGCAAAATAAATAGATCGATGCACTCTGACAAAGGATAACATAGCGCGTAGCTTTGCATTTGCATGCCGACTGGCCCGCGGGTGAAGAAAAAGGCAAAAAGACGCGGAATTTCAAGAATCGGCCGGTCGGTAGTTACAACAAAAGCGATTCCCGCGGACTTTCGTCGTGCGGCCCGACGGCGGCCGATCGACTTTCAATGAGGCAATATTCAACGCGCGAACGAGCATTATTGCCAACGCTGTAACGTTGACAAAAAAACGGCCGGCCGCGAGCTAATCACGAAATTCCAGCGCGAGCGCGTTCGGGAAATTGCGCGTCCGCCTTTAGAAAGTGGAAAAAATCAATCTTTACAGAGGTAATAGTGTGACGCCGTCGGGCTGTACACCTCTCTGCAAGTTTTAGGACTCCGGACCGTTTTTTGCCACTAAAATCACGGCCAATTATCTTCTTTTTCGGCGCATCGGACTCCAATAAAACTTTATTATGAAGCGTCATTATACATGTGCTCTAACAAATTTATGTAACTGCTTATTTATTTCATCTTTAAAATTGTTTACGGCCCGGCAAAATTTTGTTTCATATTCGATTAAGACGTTGCAAATGATTTTCATCCTCAGTGAAAGTAATCATCAGGGTCGTGTAAACTTTTTCGACGATATTTATCTAGCAGGCACCGATAATTAAAAATTTCAGGGGAAATCGCGTTTCTTGCCCGTGTGCACCTTTGGTGCCGCAGTGAAAATCCAGCAGAGCCGTATATATATAGCGCTCTTATTCTGTCGGTACGATGATAGATCGCCCCGCGGGAGAAAATCGAAAGCACCTGTTGAAGAGATACCGGAAATCCGAGGCGCGTAGGCAGGCCGGGCCCGAAGAGCAGGAAGAGCCGCCCGACTTCGAAAGATGTATAATTATCAATTAGGCAGGAGAGGAAACGCGATTGGTTAATTCGGGGGGTGGATTTGAGTCGATAATAGCCGCGCGGCAGGGGGATTGGAAAAATGACGTTTGCAAACCGGCTGCGCAAGATTTATATTACTAAGCGGGGCTTTTTTCGCGGGCGAGCTCGGCCGCCTAGTTGCGTCTCCTTTCATTTGAACGCATGGTCGCACAACCAATCGCCTCGCCAACACACCCACTAATCTCTTTTCAGACTTTCCTCCCTTCTCTCTCTCGCTCGCTCGCTCGCTCGCTCTAATCTGGCTCGGATCTGCCGCCTTTGCGTCGTCGCCGTCGTCGTCGTCGTCGCGGTCGTGACGCTTCCTTGACTCGCTCCACCGCTAAAAAGTGCGCCTTTCGAAAGTGAATTCCCTATTGCGTTACGGCCTCGCCTCGCTCCAAACCCGTATAATGCATACACGTGCAGCCGCGGCTACCGAACTCTCTCGCTTATCAAAACAAAGCTCGCTTTCCTACATTTATCATAGTCGTCGTCGTCGTCGTCGTCGTCGTCTTAGCGCGCGGCCTTATAAGATGAGTCGCTTAAGTCATGCGTAAAAGTGAAACGAGCCGCGAAGAAAAAAACGCGCCGGGCGAAAATTGCTGCGTTTAGCCCGAATAATAGTGGGAGACGCGTATTACCGGCTTTTTATTACTGCGATCATCTTAAGGGGAAACAATGCGAGCTTTCCCACGTGGTGGCTGCTGGCTCGTCCCGTTTTGTCGTTAGGCGCGCGAATCTTCCCTCCCCTCCCCCCCTCTCTCTCGCTCTGGCGCTTACTTATATATACCCAGTGCGGAACACGGTAGTGCAGAGTAGCCGCACCAAGAGCAGTAAAACTCCTCAATGAGGAAGTTCTCGCCTTGCTTTATGAATTCTTTAAACTCGCTTGTATTTTCTCTGGCTTTTCTTCGCCATGTAAATCTACCGGCGCACTATAATAAAAGATCCTTTTTCTTTTTTTTTTCGAGCCGACGCAAGGCAATTTTGCCCGACTAGGCCTGAAAGCGAGTCTGCCAATTTCAACGAGAGTATTCTGCCTCTCTGGCCGCTCGATGGCCGCCGACTTCCTCGTCTGTTTTGCCGCCTCTTTTATACATTAGAGAATCATTTGAAATTTTTGGTTGGGCAACCGGCTCGGGTGCCACGCTTCACATGACGAATTCTTCAGTTCTTTTTTTTTTGCATACAATGGTGCCAGCTACCTCTCTATATAACGTACTAAACATGCGTAGAATTTTTTGTTGACATTCGGTCGGTCAGACGATGGAAAGAAATGTCCGAGTCATCGAGGACGAAATATATTGTTTTATAAGAAGCGTATGAGGCAAGCCCACGCCGTTAAATTACAAAGCGTTAAAAAAATTCGACACGTCTTTCGAAAGTGCATTGCGTCGGGGGGGATTATAAATAAAATATTGATTTTAGCTCATCGCACGCGGGAGGCGTACAAGGATAGAAAGGAGCGCGGCTCCAGAAGCCGCGGCTTTAGAACGTGTAATGTGAAATAATTGTTTCTCTAACGGGAGCAGAGCGCTCTTAGGCTCCAGACGTAGGCCACACGTAGCCGGAGCGTTAAAACCCGTATAATAGAAATTCCGAGGCTCTCGGGCTCGTTGCAGAGCTTCGCACAATCCCTTATAATCAGGCCTGTAATCAGCGATCGGGTTCTACTTGACCCCATAAACTATCGGTTTCATTACTCGGGCGCGAGCGCGCGCGCGCGCGCGGTTTTCATTAGAGGAAAAAAAGCGCCGATAGCAGCCCTTTAACGCTGCCCGCGCGCGCGAGAGAGAGACGATTATATCTAACGA
The DNA here is from genome assembly GCA_035582975.1 of Ormyrus labotus. NCBI lineage: Eukaryota > Metazoa > Arthropoda > Insecta > Hymenoptera > Ormyridae > Ormyrus > Ormyrus labotus. Next base: position 13,908,116 of record JAWWEO010000009.1, read on the forward strand.
GCTCCGAGCGGCGGCGGCGGCGGCGGCCGCGAGATCATTGCACGGATACGAGGAGCACGCACGCGCTTCGGGAGTGGTGCGCCTAGATATACATACGCGCAATTTCTTTTCTCCTTTTGCGCGCATATACATACCCCGGCGCTGGCGCGAGCGCGAGCGCGAGAGAGGCATTTCAAGGATTTTGTGTGAGCTCCAGCGAGCGCGCGAGCGCGACTTTCGTTCCGGCCGCCGATGCCCCGAACGCTCTCGCGAATACACTCCGAGTCCGCGGCTGCGAGGTTCGAGAGAGAGAGAGAGAGAGAGAGAGATGTGGGCTTCGGCCACACCCTGATTACGACGACTCGCCGTGCTCGCGCTCTCCGGCCCCGCGGTGAAAAATCACGCTTACAATATATCCTAACGCTTTTCGGCCCTGTTCGCCGAGCCTTGCACTCTCTCCCCCTCTCGCTTCGTGCCGTTCGGCTGATTTTTTACGAGCTGCCCCGAATCTTTGTCAATTTACCTTCGGGAGGAAAATTCTAGCGGAATAAATTGCCGGAGCCAGAGAGCGGGGCTTTCGAGTTTTACCCTCAAAGAGAGCCTGAGCAGCGGTGCTCGTTGCGCTCTAGGAATATACCGGTATCGTTTAAGTAAAAGACGAACGGGCGCTCTCGTGGCTCGCAACGGTGCAGCTGGGCGTGGTCTGGGAGCTTTATGTAAGGCACATACGTTTTTTCGTCACCCGGCCGCGTGCTCCGGTCCTCCTCCCTCGGCCGCTTCGCGCTGCTGCTCCTTTTGCCGGAGCTAGTGCATTTTCTATCTCTCTCTCTCTCTGGCTCTCTATCTGCAAGCGCGCGCCACTCTCTCCCGCTGTCTCTGAGCACTCGCATTGCCTCTCTCTCTCTCTCTCTTTCTCTCCTCCGCGAACACGAGCGATACGCGATCCCTTGACATTTTCGCGTGCTGATATCGATCGTTACCCTCGTATCGCAGCGCGCGCCGGGGCCCCGCAGTTCCGTCATCCGATACGGAAAAAGCTCTCGGCCAATGCGCTCCGCAGAGATCCGGAGATTCCTCGTAACTTCTACTAGACGTCGTCGTAAACACTTATTTCGACGCTTATATTCCACTGAAAGATATTATGAATAAATGAACCTGCGCGAAAACGCTCGTTAAAAAGAACGAGGCGCAGACAAGTAAAGCGATTGCCGAGCGACTTTTTTATTATGCGCCGTCGACAAAGAAAGCTGCAATTCTCGTAACGCGAAAAATAAACAACATTTATTGGTTCATTAATGCAAAGCTACTATTATATTGTAGACTGAACGGTAAACTTGATTCAATAATTGTAATTTAATCGGATTAAATACTTGGTAAAAATATCAATTTGTATGTACATAAAAGATAAAAGCCTGTAGCAGACTGAAATTGTTATCTACATAATTTTTTGCCAACAAATACTACTTAAACCCTTAGCTAGGAAGCTTAACACTTAAATGATGATTTAAAAAATAAGGTAACGGAGTGTTCAGCGTGTTAGTTCAGGACTAAAAATATTCTTCTCGTTAAAAAAAAATCATTCTCGCCCCTCTTGGCATATTTTTCCTGTAGAAGGTGTCATCTGGATTAAGAGTTGTAGCACATTGAAAGAGGCTCGTCGATACTCATCGAAGAGTCCTTTGCGAAATTTCGAAAATTTATAAAAAACTTTCTAGTTCATTGGCCTCGTATTGTTCGAAATTTTGGAAAATCCTAAAGTTTTTTATTCCTATAAAAAAATGGGGAAAACTATGCAAATGAAACTGCCTTCCAATGCAATAGACGAATAGTCAAACTCGGTAGCGCCTCATCTTCTCTCATCCCCGTCTATATCGAAGCAATAATTTGCCGAGGAGGGAGAGAGGGAGAGAGAGGGGGTGGGGGGGGGGCCGTGGCTTATTGCGCGATCCCTTTATCCTGGCGCGATCGGCTAAAAAGAGTAGCTGGCTGCTCCGCCGACGACAAGGGTATTCTGCTTTTCCCACATTAGCTTTCTCGTGCGTCCGCCTTGATTTATGCTTTTCCCACAAGGAGCAGCCGAGTTCGCAATCCGGGGCTTCGAGCACTCATCGATGCTCCCCCCCTCCACCTCTCCTCTCTCGCGCGCGGAGTTACGTACGCGCTCGGCGCGCTGTGTGTTATGCACCGTACGCCGATCCACGTGTCTGTCTGACTCTCCGTCTCTCGGTCTGTCTGTCGATCGCTCTCTGCCTCTGTATTCTCCCTCTTTCTCTCTCTCTCTCTCGGCTAAGCTTGTAACGAGCCGCAGCAGCTTTTATATGTATATGAAACCATGGGATCGCCAGCCAGACGTTATTCCTTGCGCGATTACACACCTAACTATATATGCCGAAGATGCCGTTTATTGCCGACATTGTTAAAACGCCGTTCACAAGAGAAATCTTCTCTCGATAATAAAGTGTCTGCGAGCTCGGGAGGCCTATTACAGCCGGCCAAACAGCTAATTCATTACGACTTTTTTCCTGATTACTGTAATTCTTCTTTCGATTATTTAGACGTCTCGCAGCGACTTTACCGGATCACTCTCTTCTTTTTTTTTTCTTTGTTACTTCGTCAAAATGGCTCTCCGTTCGATCGCATAAAAATGAGCATTATCGAGGGAACATCGTGTTATCGACATCTTACAAGGAAACCTTGCGAAAATATGATGGCATTTTTATTATACCGCCAAAGATCCACACCCACTTTGGCATAGCTATTTCTATTTTTTCCCAACACTTGACACCGCATTATTTATACATGATAAGATTGGGTTGCCTATACAAGTGTCGAAAAAGGCCCGATTACGTTTCTAATATGAAGAGTAAATTCTCACATGAAAACTGACAAAGTATTGTTTATTTTTTCAATAGACCCGAGAGATCGCTGATTTACGTGAGAAATTAAAGGTATATCTATACATATATATATATCCGCGGAAAAAGTTGTACACCTCTGGCTGATTTGATTAATTCCGCCGAAGCCTTGAGTCCGCGGTGAGTCATATTAGAATTTGAACCGACGCATAATTGCATCCAATATTTGATTATTAATCGAGGAAAAATGGAGTCCGCTCCCCTCAGGGTTTGCGCAAGCAGTGCGCTTTAGAATTCCGGCTGATAGCTCGAGGTCGTACGCCGAACGCGTTATATACTTGCGCCGCTCTCCGTGCGCGCGCGCGCCGCCGTATAAGCCTCCGCCGGGATAGATCACTGGCGCGTGGCCCTCGCCAACGGAAAGAAAGCCGAGAGCGTCGAGCGACTTTCATAAGCGATCGGCCGGTATTAATCGCGGCATCGATGAGAGAAAGAGACGCGAGGAAGGAGAGGCGACCGTACGCATTTTTCACGGGGCGCACCGAGAGGCGGCCCGCCTCGATTTCTATCGCCCGACGTGAAAAACGGGACCGTCGCTACTACCGCCGATAAAACTGTCCGCCGAGGAGATCCGAGCTGGGAGATACTGGCCTTAATATGCGCGGGATGACTCGAGCCCTTTCTTTCGCTGCAATGATTCTCTCTGCTTTCGTTCGCTTGTAGATAATTGTCAACTCCGCTGCATTTTACCTGCAAGGATAATATTAGCGACATTTTGGCAGCTCGTCGGCATTTACGTGCCAATTTTATGAATAGGCCAGGAAATAAAGATACAAATGGCATTCGCTGACTTTCTATATTTCGATTCGATGCAAGCACGCCACAATAATAATTTTGATTCTTACGTTCTGAATGGCACACGTTACATTATACCGCCGTATACATGCATATACAAATACACGCGTTCATTTTCATTCATGAGAGAGCGCAGCCGAGAGCATTTATATACGGATTTTTGAATCATCCCAGATGAACGAGAGAAAGAGGTAATTCACATGTGCGTTACATAATCCATTACGGCGCTACGGGCGCCTCCGATGGAGCTATTATTGCCGATCCCCGCGCTCACGCAGGCATTTTCCGATGATTTTCGAAAGCAGCCGCGGTCTTGCATTTTCACCCCGATTCCGAAGTCTTTAACGAGCTCCGAAAATCAGTGAAAACTGCGGCGCTTATAATTTAGCCCGAGCACCGGGGGCGGCCCGCTAATTCTCCTTTAAAGGACTCCGAACTGTTCACACGATCCTCGCAGGCAAATGCTCATCGCAAAATATACCCGCGCGCAGATAATATGAGAGAGGGAGGCAGCAGCGGCAGCAGCAGCAGCAGCCGCGCTTTGTGCCTTATGTTTATTTAATACATGGGAGCGGATGCATGTTAGGCGATCCCTTACGTAACGTCCTGCGCGAGCGCGAGGATGCCTTAGAGAGAGAGAGAGAGAGAGGGACTCCCTCTAACTCGCTGCCGTGTATTATAAGACGCGCGATTAGGTGCATTCTCACGACCGAGATACGTGTTAATTGTTCCCCCGGGTTTTTTAAACGGGCCGCTTTGAACCTCTTTAGATAATGCGCGCTGAATTATGGCCCGTTTTGCACGACGATCCGCGCAGCCTTGGCTCCGAAGTGCGCCTCTTTTATGTACCTCGAGAGCTGTTCCTTCGACTTCGACTCAATCTCCGATATTCGCCGTGTTAGAAATTAAAAAAAAACAAAAAAAATTCTATCTCTCGGTCCGAATGAATAATTGATTTCCTCCCGAATGGGAGTGTCGCCCGAAAGAAAGAGCGGCCGAGATCTCGAGAGTCGAGAGAAGCGTTTATTGACATTCGCAGCCTCCCGGTGCAATCTTTTAGCTTTCTAAAATCCGTCCGAGTCGTAATTCTTGCCCCCCCTTCCTGATTACTTCCGGGCGATTTTCTCTATTCTTCCGCAGAATAAACAATGAGCACCGCGGAGAGGTATACGTATAGTTCGGTGATAGCGGGCGTCGCTCGTCGCTCGACTCTCGATTTTATTCGGAGCGGCGCGGACGAGAGTAGCTTCCGAGGATAATGGAGCGGGCCTCGTTTCTCCTCCCCCCCGCGCGAGGCGGAGGAGCCTCATTATTATCGTCATTAAAACCCGGCGGACTGGACTTGCGCGAGGCGAGGCGAGGCGATCGCGCGCGGCAGTTAACTTCTTAAATTCCTCTCGGCGGGAACACGCGGTTACGTAAGGCCGGCCGCGCGAGCGCGTTTTAGTGCATGCCTATTTTATGCCGGCCGAGGCTGCTTATCCGCGGCGCAAAGTCGCCACGGAGGCCCGTTATTAGGATCCCGAGGCCGATTTCCAGCAAAAACTTGTGACGTCGCCTCGTTATCCTAATTTCTTTTATTTGCGGCAAATGATTTTCGGTTGCGACAATTTTCTCCCCCCGCTTCGTCGTCTCCGCGCGCGGGTCTTTTCCTTCGTTTCTCCTCGGCTCGTCCTCCCGAACATCGGCTCTTTATAGCCAGAGGATCCAGGGAATTTTCGCTGAAAATCTATTTTCCTATACGAACATTAGATCGACGTTCGCGCCATCGGTCTGGCTCTCGGCATCGGCATCGGCGGCTCTCTCCCCGGCTCGGTCTTGCGTCCGATTAATCAGGCCGGTGATCAGGAGATTAGAATGAGGTTTCGAGCCGGGCTCGGTCGCGGTTCGTCGTACAATAAAAAATGCCTCGGATTTCTTCCTGGAGTGAAAACGCGCTCGCTCGCGCGGCCGCTCTCGGTGTACATAGGAAAAGTGTGGGCCGCGGAGCTGGCGCCGCGCATGGACCGCAAGTGCGCGCGGAGATGCAGTGCCGCGTCCGTGTGTTGGTCGGGCGTGGCCGCCGCCGCCGCCGCCGCCGCCGCTCGCGGTGGCCGTGGAATGCGCTCACTTTCACCAAGCCTGCTCGGGCGCTCGATCCGATCGGGCTCGAACGCCCCGCGGACGATGTGTGCTGGAGCGCGCGCTTGCGTGACTCCCTCTCGGATGCCCTCGAAGCACCGATATTCTCCCCCCTTTGTCGCCGCGGAGTAATACTCGGATTTGGCCCTTGCCGATCGGTCTGTCGTTTCTGATTTTCTTACCTCTGGCGCTACCTCGGGTGTCGTATGCGAAAAAACTCGATGTCGATTCTCCGCTCGTGGAATGAAAAAAAATGGTAAATCCTAGTTAATGCACGGCCGGCTCACTCTTAACTCATTTTTGCACAATGTGCTGAGTCATTAAGATAAATTCCCATCATTTTAAAAACATGATTATGTTGAAATCGTAGGACAAGATATAAACTGAGCGATACATAAACATACTTTTTCTGCTGAATTAGCGTGTAATCAATGATTCATCCTTGCTTCGAGCATGCAGGGAAATTGGTTAAACTGCACCTTTCATAATTTAATACCTTACTATTTTTTTTAAAAAAAGCTGAAATCATTTAAACGCAATATAGTAATCTTCTTTATTCATTTATATATGTATACTCTATGCAAACTCGTAAAAATCGAACTAGGGTTCATCAATCGAAGATTTTCTATTAATTTAATCGTACAAAGACGACTGAAAAATTAAATTTTACAAGCCAGCCATAAATCATACTTATTTCAGTGCCTTAAAAATTACTCAATTTTAATATTTACCGGAGCCTGGCGAGGCAATAAAAACGAAAATTACATCTAAAACATAATATAGACCTGCATAAAAAATAAGACTAGGCACTCGTCAGATAGCATGATTTAAGGCAGAGTTTTTGCGCAAAGAAAGTGTCGCAACGCCCAAGTCGAAAGTGTCTCATAAAATTTGGCACAGCGCGGTTCTGTTCTTTTTTTCTTTCCCAAAGGCTTTTTTTGCGACCTTAATTTTTCAAGTTCTTCCGCATTACGGAAGAACGGGATCTGACGCGCTACGAGAAAGGATGGGCCCGGGAAAGAGAAAACCGCTGCACATTGCGCATCTCGTGCGCGGCAGGCATTACTGCAGCCCCGCCCGCCGAGAGGATTTTAATTGCGACCTCGATCCGGCGCGGTAATCGGCCGAATATAAATATAAAACGGCCGATTGAGTTATCGGCCCGGAGGACGACGGGGAGAGGCGTCTCTAATTGTGCGAGGCACCGTAGGTGGTCCTGAACTGAATTTACGGCCCCCTAACGAGTCAATTCTCCGGATTTTTCTCTCCTAAATTGCGGAAACGTATACGCCCCCCCCCCCTCTGTAATGACAAAGTAAGAGTCGAAAATTTTTACCGCTGATGAGCCTCCGAGAAAGCCTGGCTTTCGTAACGAACTATCGAAATCCCGGTCTTTTCGTTTATAAACGCGTACATTGTCTACTTTTACTTGTAGGTGATGACAGTAAACTCGCAATTAGCGGGCCGATTCTTCCAACATTTTAACGCGTTTACTTAATGGTGACCCCACCTACTTGCACTTGCGCTCGCTCGAGAACACTGGCGGGACTTTATATGCAAAGTAGGTGCAAATTCAGAGGATGCGTCGTACGTCGTTTTAAGCATGCCGTCACTCGGCGAATTTGCATACTTATTGTGATAAGTTCGTAAATGTGGACAATAGCTATGTAAATGCGACGACAATAAGATCGTGGGGAGTATTTTGTTTTTAATTTATGGTTTCCTATTAGCAAGAAACCGAATAAATTCGCTGATTTAAAATCCAATAACGATAATTGATTATTTAATTAACGAGGAGCGTTTCGAGAGTTTGTAAATTCAATGATTTAATAGTTCAGTTACCCAAGAGGTTAAGGCTTTTAATTCAGCTGGTTATAAAATAAATAAAATTATCGTTATATGCTAATTCCGAATGAAGCAGTTATCGGGAAGGTAGCATAAATATGACTGGAGAAACAACAAGTTGGCTAGAAAGCGAGCGCAATAACCGTTCGGTATAGTTGCGCTAGGAGAGCTTGCGCCGCGGAACTGCCCGCAAAATATAAGTTAGCCAATTTATATCGGTCCAGCTTTCGATCGTTTTCCGGCTCGCTCGAGCCTGAATCCCGAGAGCCGGCCTTCCTCGACTCGCCGCTCCCTTTCGCAACGCCGCGGCCGATGCCGCAGATTTTTTACATTTTTCCGCGACCCTTACTGTCCTTGCGACGTTACGCGCCGGGTGTAATGTATACGTTCGAAAATCCGACGCGTTACGAAAGTGCGTACGCCTTTTTAATGCCGAGATGATGAATCGAGGTAATAATCTCTATCGGGGAGGCTCCGACTTCTTTACTTTTGTTGGCGTACGCGAGTGAAAGGATGCGAAATTCGCCCTGCTCGTTTTGCAAAAGGCGTTGCGCGCGCGCACATGTGTGTGTACGCGCACCTCAATCCGCCAAACGAACGCGGCGAAAAAAGATTAACCAGAAATTTCGAGGAGATCGTTACTTTTCGAATTTCCCTTTCGAATTTGTTAAGGCCTTTTTTTACCGGCCTCTGCAAACGGGAACTCCTTTGAGTAATTATTAATTAATGAGCGGGTATATATTCGCGTTCTTGAAACGAGCCATTACAAGCACATCGGAAACTTCAATTAAATTACAGTGTTTTTATTTCTGATTTCCATTTACCAAAGGTCAGTTATTTTAGGAATTTTCGGATTAAAAATCAAGCGAAATTTCGGAATCTCGAATTCAATGCGAGGATTGGCATACTTATAAACTTTTAAAATCGCGCTTCTGCATTCAACCGATGAAAATACAAACTGTCTTGATTAATAATTGAATTAAAAGAGTCGCAAATCGTTCGCGATGCGAGAACGTCATCCTGCCTCCATATATCGGCTTCTCGCGAGCACAGCTCGTCCGTCGCGAGCTAATTAAACGTAACGAGTTGGCATAAGGTCCGCGCCTTCTCTGATGGGCTGCTCGAGCCTCCGGGACTTATGCAAGTCTTCGAAAAATGAGCTGCAGCGCAGCGCCGAAAACCAGTTCACCGCTCGGCGATGTGTATAATTTGGGACGTCGCAGAGGCTAAAGGCTCCGGCGCAACCTCGATCCTTCGGGCGCGATTCGATGTATAAGTCGCACTTGCGGTCTCGCACTATAACCTTCGTGTCATTGCAGGATTGAAACGTTCTTCGGGCCCTCCGAGGGAGCCGGGAAAAAATTCAATTTATATATTTTGCGCGGGCGCGTCGTCTTTCTCCCGCGCGGATTTCTCAATTTTCGTCCACGACGACGAGATAGCGGCGCGCGGGAGAAGATTTTCCTCGCGAGATATACAAGCTGGAATGATCAATGGCGTATGTACGGTTTTAGCATTCGGGACGCGATCGGTGGCGCGCGCGGTGGTGTAATCCCGGCCACTTGAAAATAAGCGCGCGTCACGCCTTCGGACTACCGTGAAAGGGATAGAGAAGCGAGGAGGCGCTCACAGAAGGGCAAAGAAAACATAATTAGAAAAGATCGATTTCTATAGAGCCGCGAGAGACGTTCGATTTATTTCTAATTAAAGCTCCGAGCGCAATTAGCGGCCAGTTGCCCAAGCTATAGCAGCTGCGAACGAGCGGCTCGATTCTTAATTCGAGTGTGACTTGCGCTTAGCGAGAGAATACACATCGAAACGTATATATGCGTCGACCGGATTGCGCTCGGGACAATCGAAAATAAGAACTCTCGATGCGCGCAACTTTCTAGCACGTCCGCCAGAGCTTCTGACTTCGTCCGTCTCCTCGGCCTTTAAACGTCCGCGATTACCTTCAATACAGATTTCTGTCTGTAAAATTGCGCCGTTTTCTAAAAATAAAAAACCGCATACCCTTTCACTCCGATTCGTTTTTTTCGCGCCATCATGCGGACCGGGCAAGAAGGCACTGATTGCCGAAGTTTCGAATGCCCCGCGCCACACCTTTTGTAAGCTTAAGCGCACTTTTGTGTAACCGTTACATTTCTCCGAGACTTTTTGCTCAAAGCTCGCCTTATGTCATTTTATAGATAAAAAGGTCCTCTTAAAACGTGAAATGCTACTTAAAAAAAATTCTTATATAAACGGAATATTAAAGGAGTCCACGCTGCGCGAAACAATATATATTTTCTCCGCGAGGAACGGGGATAATTATTATTAAATCTCGTGGGAGCTTAATTGCGCCTGAAATCAAGTGAAAACCACTGCACCGAAATCCAAAGTGACATCCCGCCGCCGCTCGGATGGCTTCATATTGCAATATAATACTACTGTTATAATTAATTTTCGCAATTTTGCCTTTCCGAGAAATCAAGGTTAAAAAGAGGTTTCTCTCGTTTCTCGAAGCACTTATTTAATTTTGTATGTGTATCTTAATTTTATTACTTTCTTCGTGCTGAAGTTGATAATTATCTCGGTACACCTTTGGTAATTGCAGACTATTTTTTTACAATAAATCACAAGCCATATTCCGCACTTATACGAACGAGAACGCTAAAAAGATAAGAGCCGAAGATTCACTCGAAGTAGACAAAGCCACAGTTATAATGAGGTGAAAATGAATGCAGAAGACCTTAGCATTCAGGTTCCATCCATCGCACAATCAAAAACCTGCATCCGCCTAATAAGGCATTCGCTTGAAAGCTGCAGCTTTTCTGCAGCCGGGAATATAAAAGCCGCTCTCTGCGGCTTTTACGCGCGCAATGAGATGTCGCCGTGTGTCAGAGACGTGTGCACTGTGCACGAGCACACACGTGTCCCAGCAGTGGATGCGGTACCGTTATGATTGTCCTGCCGGGAGACCGGAGAGCCACGGCCTACTGTTATAATAATCATTGTAGAAAAGAGATAGCAGAGGGCCAGGTAGGAATGCGGGAAGCACTGCAGCTCCTCTTTGTGCTCGGGAGCGAGGATGGACCGCGGCGGCGGCCTTATCACTAATACTATCTAGGCGTCACTGCACCCGACGAGAGGCCGATCCTTATTGCGAGAACTTTTCCCATGGAGATGCTCCCCGAGCGATATTCCAAGTCCCGAGGCATAATTAAGCGCCGCCGATCCCTATCGACTTTTATTTCTTTATTAATTTAATCGATGCGCTTTGATTTATCACTAATTGAAATTTCCTGTTAAATCGCCATTATCTGACTTCGTAGATCACTCGGAGTTTCCCTAATCGCGTAAAACCTTGTAATTTGGCCAATAAATTAACAGTACGGTCAAGTTACAAATTACAATAAAATGAAGAAGAGAGCATCAAGTCATAATTAGAATTTATCGGTAATAATATCGCATGGTAATTAAAACGTCGGGTCTTAACGGTAAGCGTTTGCTTCTCTCGCTTTTTATTCCCACAAATGCAGACACACGACACGCGAGAGCGAATCGGGCCTTAAATCTATTCGCCGGAAAAATAATGGGCAACGATATTATAGCTTCATTGCCATGGTAATGAAATAATCGACGAGCTACGCGGTTAAATTTTGATGGATAATTTTAATTGGCTCATTGAATACAAGGCTTAGCGGGGAGTAGCTTATAATTTTGTAATATAACATTATAGGCGCATCGAGCATCACGAGCGGGACATTATAGAAGCTCTCTCGTGACGCCGGCTAATTAATCGCTGTTTACACTCGTCTTCGTCGTCGCGACTTTTCGTCGGCGACTCGTTAACGAAAATTGGAGTGGCGTGACTCGTTTTGTCAGAGGCCGATGCTGCTGCTGCTGCTGCTGCTGTGGCTGTTGCTGCCGCCCAATTATCACAATCATATTAATTTATTCGGGCGTTGCGCTTTTCTTTTTTTTTTCTGCTTTCGCATATCACTTTCCAACTTCTTTCATCATCCAATTCGTTAAAATTGCAAATGCAGAGAGGTCAGCTGAACATCTACATTATGAAAAACATTTTGTCTTTATAATTGCACCCGAATGTCGATCCTTGACTAATTTTTCAATTTCGGACTCGAAAGAAATCGAGCAAGATTTATCGCACCGCTAATATTCAATATTTACATGCGCATTTAATGAAGTTATTTATCTTGGCGCTTGTCATAAATTATTTCCGTCGCTTTTAGCAAATGTTCGTTTCGTTAAAGTCGGCTCTCAAACAATGTAAGCATGATTCACCGTTACGCGGCAAACGCATCTCCATTCGAAAAAGCCCCAGAGAGAAAATAAATATATGAGCAAACAGCTTTATTAAAGCTTAAAGCCAAATAAAAGAAACTCGTTCCCCTACGATTTCAAAGGCAGCGTATATATGTATACGTGTGCAGTAAGTAGGTTCGGCTCCGCGTTCGAAAGTGATAAAGTAAGCGCGGAGAGTTCCGTGCGTGCATGTAAGCTGAGCCGAAGAAGCGAGGAGAAAGAGAAAGAGAAGAGAGAGAATACGCCTAGACCGGTCGCGCGCACGAAAAAGGCAAGCCGGGGCAGCAGCAGCGGCGATCTCGCGAAAAGGCCGCGACTAGACCGGAGAGAGAGAGAGAAGTGCGATCAACTCTCGGTGCAGAGAGGAGGATGGCCTGCTCGTCGATCCGGATCTCTCTCGTCGTCGGCCCGGCGAGGATCGAGGAAGTCATCGCCTCTGGGCTTCCGTACGTAAGCCGAGCTTTTTTACCTCTCGCAGCCTTTCGCCTCTTGCCTTTTACATTCCGCTCGGGTTTAGTCCGATGTGCTTCCAAGGGGGGGGCCGTTTTGACCTTGCCCGACTGGAAAAACTAGAAGCCGAGCGCGAATTCGCCTCTTTTTCGCGCCGCGCCAAAAGGCCTTCCGAGCAACGGTGCGCGCATACAAATGTGCCCCTCAAGCTTTTTGTTCCTCCGTCCAGTTTGCCGGCAGATGGATTGTGTTTTTTTTTTTAATTTTGAGGACGCGAAAGTGCCGCGCCGAAGCGCCTTGCGGGAAAAACTATTCAAGAAAGTGGGGGATTATCTTTTTGGGAAAGAACAAGGCAGTTTTCAGAAATTTCAGCGCGTTTCTAAAAAGTTGCTGAATCACGTGAGATAATATTTACTAATTAAACGTTGTAATTGCAACTAAAATTATAAAGTGGACTTGTCGCCGAGCGGGCTTTTTAAATTCTAGAAAGGATAATTTATGTTTAAAAATAACCGCTCGAAATTGAAATGAATTTCTTAATTATAAAGCGACTGTAACGACGGAGCCGGCCGTATCGAACCAGCGAATTCCCGTTAAAACGAACCTCTCGTAGACAAAGTAGAGAGAGGAGAATGCACAATGCGAGGAGGAAAGGAGAAATAAAATCGAGCCTCGGAGACGGGCGAGTCCTTAGGCGGTGCACGATGGAATGCTAGAAAATGCAGAAAGTAGATTTCCCGGTAGAGAGGCAGCTCTTCTGCCGTTTGCAGTATATATACCGTCCGGTCGTTAGTACAAACTGCGCCGGCCTGGCTCATTGAGTTCTCGGAAAGGCCGGGAGTGCACGCAAGTGCAGAGCCGCGAGTTGCTCGGGATTCATAGAAAGCGATCGCCTAATGATCTACTCCTTCTCGCAGCCGATCCGCAAATTCGATCCGTCAGTCAGTCAAGACGCCAGACAGCGTCGATCCCGCCTCATCCTCGGGGGAGATTTGATTTACATGTGCCTACCGTAAATAGGGTGTGCGTGAGCGACTGCCGGCCCGATTTATTGCTCCTTTAGGGAGGGAATCACTCTTTCAATGTCGTACGCCTTTTACATCCTTTTTGCCGGGCCGATACGGCCGTTTGAGTGCCTCTTCCGAATCCGAATTATACAAATTGTGCGTGCTTAGAAATGTTGTGGATCAGAAATAATTAAGCGAAATTGATTAACCCACTAGATTTTGCGCGGTGCTCGGTTACCAATAATTACCCGTCATATTCGACGTGATAAGTGTGCCCGAGGCCCGGCTGACTCGGCCAAATTGATTTACGAACTCTTTTTTTCCTCTTAATTACGTCTAATTAGTGAAATCTCATCAGCAGCGGCAGCGGCGGCAGTTTAAAAATGCGGAATTCCTGGCAATTTCACTGACGCTTTCCCGTCCCGGCCTGAAAAAATTCTGATTTCCATCCCGATCCTCGGCAATTACACCTAATGGCAGTACAAACGCCGATGAACATTTCGATAGAGCCTCGGACGCTCGGGCCGATGTCCAGCGGAATACGAGCAGATATCCCCTCCGTCGAAAATAAAAGAAAACGCGACGAGACAAATCTGATTTGCATAAATCAGCGGTGCAGCCGGCCTATATTCCGCCCGGCGAAAATAAGCAAGACGCAGGCCGCGGGAGAGCCTCGAGTGCGTATGTATACGGCGAGGTCGCGCCTCGTGAATTATTGTATACGTTGAATTTTTGCGCAGACGACAAGTTGCGGCCGCGCGCGTGTATATACGCCGTGTAGCGATTACTCAGTTTTGACTCGAGCGATCCGAGATGCATAGGCCCGATACGCCGCGTCGCGGCCCTGGAAGCCTAGGGTGCCTGACCCAATTACCCCCTGCCACAACGCGAAATCCGTTTTGCCGCGAAAAAGGAAGCGTTAAAACGTCGTCGATCATCATCGCGAGAGCGCGGTGTCCTCTCGCGCGCGCGAGAGACGACGCTTTAGTCGCAGCGGCGATAATAATCGGGGAGTAGCCGGTACGCGCTCATAATAATATCCGCGCGGAGTGCGTGCTCGCGGCGAGAAAGGAAAAGGGAAAATGGAGCGCGCGCGCGAGCAGCCGAGGAAGCTGCAGCCGCGCCTCGGAGTAGATGCACGCGCGGCTATTAGGCACCGCCTCGCCGCGGCTACCGGTCTATAACTGTACTCGCTAATGAAAGTCCCGGGGAAGGGATTTTTCGCTCTTAACGCCTGCCTGCCTGCCTGCCTGCCTGCCAGCCTGCCAGCCTGCCTGCCCTCTTATCTTTTATTTGTTAAGCGGCGATATTGGAAGGTTTCGCGCGCAGCCGCTCGGAACGGCCAGAGGCTGTCCGATAATTGCGAGTTTTCAAACGTTACCTCGAGCCGAGATACAGAGACTCCCCTCTTTCCAGGAAAATTTTCAAAATCGCGCCTCCATTGTCCTCCAGCGGAATCCCAAACAAGGGGGAGCTTTTTATTCGGTTTATTATTATATTAAGCCTATAAAATTAAGTGCTAAGTTGCTTAACGCTGGATTTTGCCCATTATGCGGTTCTCTGGCGAGCCCGCAGTCTATACCCACATGAAATTTTATTAACACTAACGCCTTCTCAGTTTATTTCAGTATGCGCCGAGTTTATTTTCAGCTGAAACATCGAGAGATACTTTGTTATTGAATATCGATGTTCATCGATCAAGTTATGGACACTTTTTATTTCCCGGCAGGAATTTTCATTCGACGCGCGTAGGAGAAAATGACGTTTTCAGAGTCTGTGAGAAATTTCACTTTTTTCAAATATCTTCCAACTCGCTTTAATTGTTTCTGATTTAATGTGAGAATCGATCCTTCAATTATGCAAAGAGCTCTGCTTGCCCGTAATGATTTATGAAGCCTACAGCTTCATTCGAAAATTTTTCATTTACGCAAGATTCTGAATAAATTTTCGACACGTCTTCAAGCCGTAAAACAAGGAAGACTCCTCTTCCGAGGACGCGTCGAAGACAACAAATTCGATCGAGCCGCGAGCTGCGCCCGCGAGGGAAAGAGCCTGCTCCAGTTCTCGTTCGCTCCGCGCGCAGCTGTATCCTATCTGCACGCGGTGCTGCTCTCGCCGGCTGGACGATATCAGCGAGTTACCTACGCCCGACGCTGTTATTTCCTACGTAACGTGCGCTCGCGCTCGCGTTAAAAACGAGCAAAGCGAGCGGGGCCGAGGCGCTGCGGAGCGAGCGAGAGAGAGAATGCAAAGCGAGAGGAGGATGTATGGGCGGCGGCGGCGAGAGAGCGGCTGTCCATTCGCGGCGGCGCGGCCGACGTCTGGGAGAGCGCCTCGTTTATTACGAGCCGAGAGGCACAGCGCGCGCGACATTGCAACCACTTTCTTCGGCGCTATGAAAGTGCGCTTTAATTAATGCGCCGCGCGGTCTCCGAAAAGCTCTCCGGGATCCTCTCTCGGCCGCGCGAGCGGGGCTGCAGCCTCGAAAAATCGAATCGCCGCTACACGACGTAGAAAGCGAGACAATTTTTTTCGATCGAATTAATTTAGCGAAAACGCTAACGCCCGCCGCGGAGAAGAGCCGCGTGCCGGGCTTTAAAATCGTTTAAAATGAAAGGCGAAACGTTGACTCGCGGCTCGGCGTACAGCTCCGCGGCGCGAAGGAGATTAAAGCACAAAGAGCCATTTGCTAGGCAATCTATCGGAGCGAAGAAAGGATCAGCCCCGTCCGCGCGCGCGGCCGGCACCTAATGCGCGCAGGAAGCGATAAGGATTGCGCCAAGTGTGGGCAAAGACATAGGCGGGGCCGCGTTGAGAGCCACTGGTCTTCGAGCGAGGGGGAGAGGAACGAGGCGCGGGCTTCTAGGAGAGTACTTTATCTGAGCAAGGCGTCCAGGATGTGGGTCGACGCTTAAGGCTCCTCCACACCTGCGTGCAGTACCGGAAGGCAGCGGCGGCGGCGGCGGCGGCAGCTTCGTCGGTCCAGCTTTTTTTTTTTTTATCTTCGGCCCTCGCAGCTGATTCATTGGCTAGTTTTGTAATTCGACAAAACGAGAGCGACGACCGCGGGGAGCTGCGCACGTAACGCCAAGGCGCGCTTTGCGCTTAGACGAATAAATAATATCCGCGGAGCGCGGCGTCGTTTTATTTTTATTCCCCGGATATTTATTGCGGGAGATAAGCGCTACCTACCAGTGTCTGCGCTCCGCTTTTTTTTTCCTGTTTTTTTTTTTTTTTTATTTATAAACGAGAGCCGCAGCTTTCGCTTCCCTTTTTGCTCGCGCGCGCGTATATAGAGGCGCGTGTTTATTATTGCCGCCGAGTGTCAACGATCGAGGCGCGTATACATCGTAATTGCTCTCCGTGGCTCGCTCTGCCGCGCGACAGCTCGTTAAAAATCTGCCTCTCGCAATTTTCTCCCCGGGCCTTTTTATTTCGAGCATAATAAAGGAATATCGCCTGTCGCACGCGTATCTTTCAGGGTCATCAAGAGAGCAGCAGCGGAGCAACCAGCAGCAGCAGCGGCAGCAGCTTCCGATCGATCCGAGGGGAGAGGCGCAAAAATGCCTCTGCTTCACTTTCGATACTTTCGAGGTCGTCGTATCCAGTGTCAGCGACGTCGACGAGAGAGTCTCTTCGCTTTCATTGCACGACTACCACGCTACCGGCTCCTATCTATGAGGCGTCTCTTTGCGTACAAGGATCGGACACGCCCACGACGACTCGTGTTTTTTTGGCCTTTCGAAAAATAGTCTAGAGAGCTAGACGATCACGCGCGCGCGCGCGTCGGCTATAATACCGGCCGGAATTTCGCGTGGGATATATATATTTTATTCGCCGATGATTCAGGCTTTAATTAGGCTAAGGCGCGATTAAGAAAACAAACTATCATGATTGATTATCCGAAGCGAGGCCGCGAAATAGGATATTTCCAAACTCGCCGTTATATCTCGAATCAGCCGCGGCCTTTGCTTATTAACAAAGACTGAATCACTCCGGGTAAACGGTGTGAAATTCATACATCCGAGTCCGAGTGTGCAAGCGAGGAACGAAGGAAAGAAGGAGGAAAGGAGCGAAAAAGCTGGGAGTCGAATAGAGCGCCGGGGCACCGAGAGGTATCTCGATTTTGCAGTCGCTCTCCGGACGGACGTTAATCACGTCGTCGCAGGAGGTGGTCCGCTTGCGCTGCAGTCGCGGCAAACGAGCGCCTCCGCCTGCGCCGCGAGAGAGAGAGCCCGCAGAAATCGAAATTAAATTAATTCCCAGGGCGTATAAAGAAACGCTCTCCGGGCTCGCGATTTGCGTCATCGCGCTCCCCCGCCCCGCCGTTTAACGAGGAGCAAAACTCTGCCGGCGCTCCGAAAGATGCGTGGACGATGTATGCCGCGAGGACTACCTTTTCGATTGCCTCGCCGTAAATCTGAAACTGCGACTCGGATCTGTTTATGGCTTTGTGCCGAGATTCGCCGAGGGACCGATGTCGGAATTGTCATTAAAGCGAGACCGCCGGCTGGTGTTATTACCGCTCGGGAGATAAAGCGTCATTTTTAATTACACCTCGGCTAATCGTTCCGTAACAATTAGCCAACACTCGATTTGATTCGCTTTGATACGAAGCACACCGCAACCGGCCGCTTTATTAATTGACATAATGGCTTGTGCACATCAAAGTCAATATTAGTTATTAATCCGAGAGACGAGCGTTTAAATTAGAGTGAGGTGCAATAATCGCCCGGGATATCTCTCCGGCACGAGTCGGCGCGCGCTCGCCGCTGCCGCGGACGTGTGTGCACGTAGGCATACATCAAAGCCACGATCGGCGGATTTTTCGGCCTAAAAATCGGATGATGAAGGAGATTGCCGGGGCTCCCCGGCCGAGCGCGCGGCGCGCATAAAACATATTTTCTCCTCGAATTAAACATATATTCCCCCTCATATTTACCGAAGGCTCTCTCGCCTTTTTCGTTTGAAATTTAGCTACCGATTCGCCCGCGAGAGAGGCTTTCCCCTCACATTTTATGGAATATAATCGCACGCGCGCGTATACTCGCTCGCAGCAGCAGCCGCCGCCGCCGCCGCCGCCGCTACACTCGCGCCTAATAAGACTTTCTAAAAAGAACGCCCGGGTGAAAATATGAAAGCGAGAAGGGAGATGCACTCCCGAGAACGCAAACTCCCGGGCGAGGCCGCTCGCATCCTTTAGACTCCCGCTTGATTGATAGTCCTGCGCCGATTCCCATTTTTTTTTCCCCGGCCCTTGTCGCAGGACCACCGCCCGATGCGTAATTGGCGCGCATTATGATGCCAAATCGCGAGCACGTAAACACATTATAAGTAAATGATTTCCCGCTCGAGTTTCACTAACAAGCGGAGTATTGCGGCCGTCCGGTTAATGGAGTTTGATGAATCTCTGTGCAGCCTCTGCTTTTTTTTCCGCCTCCCGAGATCGTTTAACTGTACATGATTTATTCGCGAGTGGACTTTGAAATTCTTTTGCTAATCCTCGGCGAGGCGTCCGATAAATTGTGCCGGCTCTTCTAATTGAAAAATCGAAAATTGAAAATCCAGCTTATCTATAAGAAATTGCGAGGCGATTTTGAGGAACGTAATATATTAATCACGTTAAAGTGATTATGTCGACAAAAAAGACATTATGAAGTTTCATGTTCGACATTACTGTGAGCTTCGTCGACTTGTAATTTTCGATCCATAAGTGTAGTAGGCTACCACCAAAATCTCTTGTATAATAGTATAATTGATAGTTAAACCGAATCGCCTTTTAAATTGTAGTATAAACGTGATAAAGAAAGGCGTACCCTCCTTTGAAGAAAGAGCGACTTTAAAGCCTCCTCTAATAGCCGAGCGCGCAATCAATGGGGTAATTAACGAATCGGCAATAATTCGCGAACCCACCCGGAAAAGAGAACCCGAAGGAGGTGCAGTTCGCGGTGTGTTCGATTCCAGTTTTATTATTATTTACGACGTACGGTAGTCGGACGATAGCAGCTCTCATTGAAAGGAAATCGATGCTTTATTAATATTTCGTCAAGTCCGTAACGCCGCGGCGAAATGAATTGGCTGGTGCGGCTCTACGGAGAGCGCGATGCTGTGTCTGTGTGTGTGCTTAAAGCCTAGAGCACGAAAGAGCCGACCGCATGTCACTCGCCGCAGATTTACTTCCTCGTGGCGGCTACTTTGTAATTAGTTCGCAAAAATATATAGTCAATCGAGTAGTCGCGACTAGAAATTACTCAAGCTGCCCCGAGCCGCGGTCGTGCAATCTCGGCGCTGCTCGGTGCAGCAGCCGAGATGCAACGCGCGCGCGCGCGGAAAAATCGCCCGCTATTTCCAGTTTGAATTTTCCCATTAGAGGGGAAAATCAATTATTTCCGAAGATGAGAATCTTCGCGGAGCGAAAAAAGCCTCGCGAGCCGATCGGCGCAATTATCGAATAGGAGCTGCTGGCAGCCCAGCGGCGGCGATGAATCTCTCGCACGTCCGATCCTCGAAAAGAGTCGGGGCCCATCTAAAAATCGGCACATAATCGTAATTGGACGAAAGGTCTCTCGGTGCGTCTAAGGCAGTCTTTCACCGCCGCTGCCCGCGCGTCGGCTCGCCGCGCGCGATAGACAGCACTCGGACTTGGGAGTCCGAGATAAGCCGTCTTTGGCTTTGGCCATTGGCTTTGGCGTCGATCTCTCGCTACTGCATAGGAAAAACCGGTCGCCGATTTCCTCGTCCAGTTATTCGTTACACATATAGGTACGGGCTCGGGCGCTGGCTCTAACGACATTTAAATGGGGCCTGAGCTGTTGCGCGACGTTATCTCCCCCGGCCCCTGGTAACGTCCACGCGGCTGCCGCAGAACGACGACGACGGCGGCGGCGGCGGCGGCGGCAAAAAGGGAAAAAACGGCACACGCCTCTCGCTCTCTTTCTGCCGTTCTCTCCGCTTCTCGCGGCTCTGTGTGCAAAGTCGGCTTTGCATGTGTGCATGCGTACGTACAATTAGAGAGGTGCAGCAAGCTTTCTCTGGACCACCCCGCCCACAACGTCCAGGAGACGCGAGAGAGGCGATAGAGGCGATAGAAGCGCGTATATACGTTCTCTCTCTCCTCGGCGGCGCGGCACCGGGACACTCACTGCACCACTTGGCTCCGAGCCGGATAAACAAAGTGCGATCCTTCGGCTCTCTGCTCGAGAGCGCGAGTCGCCGCAGCTCCCCGATGCTGATTCAAGGGAGTAGTGCATTAGCGGTGATGAAAAATTTCAAAATTCATTGTACTCGAGAATCGGAATCGAGATCGAAATCAAGTAGCGCCGCTCTCGCGGATGGGTATTTCGAGGGAGAGAGAGAGAGCGCAAAAACTGATGTTGATTTATTCGGCAAATAAATTAATTACCAGGTACTTTCTATCTCTGAGCGATGAAACTTGTACGTAAGCGCCTAATGGGAGAACTTTAATTAGAACATCTGCAGCGGTACACGGCCGCGTATATAACGTACATGTACGGAGAGGCGCGGTAGTCGGTCAGGAAGGCTTCCTTCACTTTCGCAGAGGGAACGCGCAAGCGAGGCACGTCGTCATCGCGGTGAAATTAAAGACAACCTCCGCCGGGGATGATCGACGACCGCGAAGCGCCGAGCTTTCCAATTACCGGCAATTAAACCCGAGAGCCTCGCCGGTCCGCCGTTATGCCCGAGAGAAGCGACGAGACAGTCGCGCGTGTCACTTGGAATCTGCCCGGGATAGAAAGTGTCGAGAGTCCGCGTTTTAACGCTATCAAAAGTGCGCTTTAGTATCCCTTGCGTTAAAACGCGAAATTCTCGAATTTTAAAATCGACGAACGTGAATTTCATCGTTATTTCAATTTTTTAAAACAACTATAGGTACGATAGTTGCTCGTGATATCTCTGACCTGATTATCCAGCCATTATGCGCTGTTCAGCCATTACCCAGTTATTATCTAGCCATTATCAGAGGCCAACCGACTATCATACCTAGCAACCTCCTCACACTTCATGTTCTCCGGATACATAATACTCGAGATTGCCCAGTTGATTTCGTTTCAATAACGAAATCCAATGAGAAATGCCAAACCTGTGTCCGGAGCACACGTTAAGCGCAAGCAAGTCGCTAGGTATGATAGGTATAGGGAGAAATATATCAGCGTGTACAAATTCTAGTACATATTAATTACCTGTAATTAGGATACTTATTAAGATTTTTTAAATCCAATACCCAGACAGGTCTAGATTAATTAGTACACACTACCCTTCCGAAGGTGAGCTCTTCCAAATAAAATCTCCCACTTCATTAATCAAGCGAAAGTCTCACAAGCCGAAAGCCCGTATTGGTCATTTTTTCGAAATTGATTTTGAAATTTGATTGAGTTGTATCAATGGATAAATCAAATCGGATCCAATAATAATAAAGCCCGGCTTAGAATTAAAAAAAAAAACTAAATTATCGCGAGGTAAACTGCAGCGCTTAGCGATATAATCCGGAGCAGAAAATCCGGGCAGTCCATAATTCAGAAAGACTCGTTTCATTTGGGTGTCGTAACCATTGTTATTTATTCGCATCTGTACCGACACGATTGGATCTCCAATTCCATTGTATATATCCTATATCTCGGAACGTGCGAACGCGCGATAGCGCAGAAATTCATGAAGTGTATCGGGAGATTCAAGATGAAAACCTTGTTCCAGATCGCTATATATAGTCGCGCGAGCTTTAAAAAAAAAAGAAAAAACCTCCGCCTGAGCGACACGCTTGGACCAATCGGCTCGGTGTGCCTCCCGCGGCACACCACGGACTCGGGCACGAAATTCATTTTCCGCTCGCATCGTCGCGACGACGCTAACGATGTGATCGATCTCCGCCCCTTAGAGTCATTCTTTCGTCCTTTTCGCGCGATTCCCAATCAATTACCCGCTACGTATTTCTTGCCATTTTTCTTTCCCATGAGAGAGAGACTCCCAAGCTTCGCTCTGCCTCTCCTCGCGTACGCGCGCAGCTACTTTCTTCCTTTCGCCCCGCGCGCCGTTCGCCTCTCGCTGTATAAAGTCGAGCTTTCGGCAGCGAGAAACCGGTGCTCGCCGAGCTTTCACCTCGGCGATCGCGGCCAATTCTTCGCAATTAATCTAATTATAATTGTCGAAAATTCTTGCGGTCGATGGCTCGCGCGTTCCACTTAATTGGCGCTCTCAAGGATCTTCGGCCCGACACGCGAACGTGGAGCCTCTCGCGCAAAAATTCCTGAGAGATTCATACGGGCGCAACCGCTCCCAGCGGGCATCCGCTTCCTCAGAAGCTGCCTCGGCATAGCACACAGACTGCGTGCCGGCCGCGCGCGCGCGGGTTGATTGATCTCCTCTCCGCGGAACCGACTTCTCCTTCGGCTGGCGGGCAGGTGAAAGACGAGATAAGCGCTGCCGCCGCCGCCGCCGCCGCCGCGCGCCGGGGAAGAGTGCTAATTAATGAGCTTCTGGGCGCACTTTTATCCTCTCCTCCGAGCGAAAAAGCACGGAAAACCCGAGAGGTATTTTCGAGGCGAAAATTGCGGCCGCCGCGGAGCTCTCTGCGGTGTGGCGCGTGCGTGCCGCAGACGCGGAGCGGCGCGGAGGGGAAAAAAAGAGACGAGGGAAATCTTGTAAATGAGAGCGGCCCGCGAGACTCATCGGACGAGAAGTGTAAGCGGCCGCGAGTGAAAGTAACAGTCATCCGCGCAATTTGATCTAATTTTTTTTTTTTTATTTAACCCGACGAGCGCGCCCGTAACTCCTCTCTAGCGTGCGCGCCTCTCTAGCGCGCCATCGCCCGAGTAAAAACCGTACAATGAATTCTTTACGGGCGCAAAAAACTCTCTCGCTCTTCTTTCTCCCTTCCAAAAGCTACGGGCGTAAACGCTCGTCTGCAGTTGGAAAACTAAAAGTAAGGTAGGAGGTTTCTATATAGCTCGGAAAGAAGTTGGCAACTACTCCGCTTCTATTCCGAGTATATATCTGGTTTGACTGAAAGCGAGCTGTGCGCTTCTTTTCCCCGTATAGGAAGAAACTTGAAAAATGTCAAATAATTAATCTGCTTTCGTACGGCCGACTAATGATTCCAGGGAAAACGGCAGCTCTAATTATTCAGCTCTCGGCTTTCGACGGCCGGAATTTCGAGGTTCGGACGCTTTGGCGCTCGGCTCGGAAAATCGGCGCGCGCTCTCGAGCTCTCGCAGAAACGGGGGGGAAGGATACATGGAAAGAAGCTGCGGGTGCAAAGGAAAGAAGGAAAGGAAGGAAAGAGACGGGAGGCGTTGGCGCGCTCGTCGGCCGGCAGGAGTGAAAGTAACGGGCGCGAATCGCCTCTCCCGCGCGCGCGAGCGGTAACACGCACCGGACGCGCACGCGCGCGCTCGCGACGCTCGTTAGAAGTGTAGCAGCTTAGGCGAGTGGGAGCGCGACTCGGACCGGTCTCTAAGGCTTCTCCGCACCTCTCTCGGAATGCCTCCGCCGTCGCCGCAGCCGCCGCCGCCGCCGAGGCAGCAGCGACCGCGCCGGACAGAAAGGCGGCGGAGGCTGGAGATTGCGAAACTGCACCTGAAACGTCGCTCGGCGCGCGGAGAAAGAAAAAGATAACCGGCATCGCTCATGCGGCACGTTTCTTGATTATCGCGCAAGAGGAGCCGGCTTTTGCCGGCGCTGGCCCGATATATTTTTTTCGGGCTGCCGCGGCGGCTGCGTCGATGCGGTTTTACTTATCCGCGCGGATTTACGCCTCGGCCCAGATGCAGTGCTCCGCGGCGCGCGCGCGCGCACTTTCCACGGAGCGTTCGCGCGCGAATTCCGGGCTGCACCGCTCTCGGGATATTCGCGCGCGCTCGCGCTTATGAAACGCTCACTTTCCACGCTGCGGGGAGAAAAATGCCGCGACGATGATAATGGAGCTGCCGATTTTCGTGCGGCAGTTATCGAGTCGTGAAACTGCCCTCCTGATTCTGAAAAGTCGTCGTCGAACTATTAGAGCAGCTTTAATCCATCGGGATGGGAATCAATTGACGTTTTTGCGCGATTGAAAGGACTCGAGTCGACGACTCTCGGGGAAAAAAACGTCCCGATCCGGGAATGATCACTTAAAGAGGGATCTAAGCAGCATCTACTCCGGGCACACGCCACTCGATTGTCAGTTAACTGTTGGACAAGCGATAGCTACGCTAGACACGTGCCTCTAACTTGTTGGAATGCTATTCCTTTGCTTGCAATTTAGATTCCGATTCCGATCAAGCCGAAAATCTGTCGTCCTACGGCTTCATCACTGTTGACTAATTAACGAGATTTCACGATGGCGCGGGGAGAAAAATTTTGAATTTGTTGTAAATTTTGGGAAAGAGAAGGAAAGGTATATATATATGTATAAGCAAGTAGAAAGCTTAGAATGTCAAGAGCCAGGAACCGCGGAGAGCACGTAATATCGATATCCCTTTGCATCATACTCGGGCGAAGATGTAGTTTAGCATTAGATTTTTCGCGCTCGTGACATAATGAACATCTGTCGCAAGCACGATGGACCCGTCGTTTTGAGAAAATGTGTAGCAAGTCCGCGGGGAACCGGTCCGATCGCCTCTCGGTCTGGACTTTCGCAACGAGCGATCCCCGTAATTTATGCAACTCGGGCCCGGGCCCGATTGACACGTCATCAACCCGATGCCTTACGCACGGACGCGGCTCTCGCGCGCGAATAAACAAATAAATAAATGCGCGCCGCGGCCCGAGAGCAAAATCGGGTTATACGCGCGCAGGCGCGAGCTCGCGCGCGCGCGCCTTCGCCAGGAATTCGAGAGAGCGCGCGAATTGTTGCGCAAAAGGCCGCGCGGCGCATTATATACACACAGGAAGAGAGGCAGTTTCGCGCTTTATTGCTCCTCTTTTAGCGCGGAATTCGCCGCGAAAGCCCTCATTCAGATCTCGCCTCACGTATCAACGGCAGGCGCGCGCGCGCGCACGGCAACGCGGACGAGGCGATTTTCGCCGCTTCTGGATTTTTGCGCGGACCTCGGGGGGGATCTTGATGCTGATGCCGCACCGGGACTCCTACGTACCTTCACACTAAAGATCCACCAGATAGCGGAACGAATTCTAAGAAGATGGCTTGAGCATCGAGAGCTTCGTTGCTCAACTTCTCGGAGAGACTTTTTCGTTATTATCCGCCTTTTTTTTTTCGAGTATTTCTTTATGAGCAGCGAACTAACGGAAGCCTTGAAACTCTCCGTATAATAAAGACATAACACTTTGATACATGACAAACGTATGCTTTTTCCTCAGCCGAATTTAATCTACAAAAGTTCAGTGTAGCTTCAATGCTGAACAATGTGCAAGGAAACAATTTCCAGTGACAGGTTGTAATCTTACAGATTTTGAGAAGGTTTAGATTAATTACCAAAATGTCAATTTCAAATCTGGAAATCGACTTGAAGCAGAGCCCAACATCTAGAAAGTTACTATAAATTAAAGTTAGTAATAAACAAGAAATAATGGGGGTCATAATCTTATCAGTTTATTCTTTACTTAATCCTCGAAAATTTCCAAAATTAAGCTTCCGAAAAAACTTTATGCATTTTTAAGCTACAACCCAAAAAAAATGACAAAGCTTGAAAAAAAAATTTTCTTAAAATATAGCGACAGCTTTAATAAAATCCAACCGGTATCACCGGCGCACTCGAAACCATCCAGTTTTCGCGCATTCCGGCATCTCGTAAAACAAGCGTTATAATTCAACGAGAAATCGTTAACCGCGAAAAAAATGAAACTTGAAAAACTATCCGGCCTGAAGCACACTTCTCACCCACTTTGGAAAAAGTGCTCGAGACTCGAAAATTGCGCTTTAGCCAAATTTTCAATATATAGACCGCTTTCGCGGGCGAGGGAAACGAGAGAGAGAGAGAGAGAGAGAGATAAGGTAACATAAGCATCGGCGTAAGAAAAGCACGCGGAGAAGGCACGTCTGGTCAACGACTCTATATACCCGGCGGCTCGCGGATCTCCCGGCACGTGGCCGCGCGGATCCTGCGCCACGACCCCTTGACATGCTTCGGGTAATGCTCCGCGCGGCGAGGCGCTTCTCCGCCAGGCCTAATGTAAATCCATTCGCCGCAATTGTCGGCGGGCAATTTCCCCGTGATTCCTTGATCACGAGCCTTTTTTCGCATCCAAGCCGGCTGAAGACCCGGCAAATCTCTGTAATTTCAAGTGATAATCGTCCCTGCCTTGTTTTCCCTCGATCAATAACAGTCTTTTTTCAATTAAACGGGATAGGTACGCTGAAAAAAAGTGGCTACTTTATATGACCTGTAAAAAATTCAATTAAAGTAATAATCTAACAATAACCAATTCCAGTTTTTACTCTTTCGCTCCTTTTCATGCAGAAAAATAGGAGAAGCTAATTTTAAAAGCTATTGAAAAGAAAAATAATCTGCCCTAGAGGAAAAATCCCTTGTTTATAAAATGGTTGATGAACATAAATAAACCTAAATGCTAGCGTATCTAATAAAATACAAAGTAATGGAACTTTTCATGAAGCTGATCCGCGAGTGACTTTGATACCTCTCATAAAAAACACCGTACACAGCCGAAAGTAAGTCAGATATTCGCCCTCACTTTCGCTGAACCCCCAATTATTGCATTTCAATGAATTAAGGACCGTTAATTTTCTCGATTTCAGGTAAACCGGAGCGCGAAAAACAAAGTAATTGTGGCTCCGAGCATTACATCTGAACGGCGAAGCGGCAATAATAAGCGGGCGATCTGTATCCACTCTCAAGTTTTTTCCTTTTCCCCCCGCCGACATCCGCGTTGGATGCTTTAAGTAGATTCCAGCGCTCGGGCAAATTAAGGGCACGCGAAATGCAGCGGCGGCGACGGCGACGGCGTCGGCGCACGCAGTAGCCGGAGGGCACAATTCGCGCAGATTTCCGCGGTGGAACACGCCCGAAGTTACGAAATTCCCGGAGGCCGGGACTCGAGAGAACTAGATCAGATGAGGTCTGCCTGCCTTCCTTAATTCGTCCAGCCAGGCAGTGATTGCCTTCCGTCGCTGCGCGGCCCATGACGCAATGCTTCCCGCGCGCTCTCGTTCGCTCGCTCGTACGCTCGCCCGCTCGCGCCTCTCGGAAAAACGCACGCTCGGAGACAGGCGGGATCGTTATGCGCCGCGCGAACGGCGGGCATTTCGATGAAAAATCTTTCGGCTGAAATTCATTATTATTTATAGCGCCGCTCCGCCTACCGGCAGGGAGAAAGGAGAAAATAGAAAAGATATTTATGGCGAATTAGCCGAATCACTCTGCAATGTATTACGGCTTAATTAAATCGAGCTCCTTTGTCGTGCGGGCCGCGACGTTATTGCGCCCGAGCAATTAGCAGCTGATTAAACGATTGTCCGGTCGGTCTATCGGGCTGCGTAACGCTCGCAAAAAAATCCTACGGTCTTACTACATTTAGGAGAAAATCTCGGCCGATGTCGAATTGTGCTGCGCTTACTCAGCTCTTTTCCTCGGAGAAAGATCGACAGCCTCCGTGAATTAATCGCCTTCGCCACCGTGGATATGTGAATTAATACAACAGATTAATACCGCAGATAAAATCCAGAACGGAATTAGATAATAATCCGAAAATCGAAAGACGACGCAGCCGGAAGCGTTTTTTTTATTTCCAAGCTTTTCGAAAAGGCAAGATTTCGGTGCAGTAGGCCGCGGTATTTTGTAGAATTAAATCAATCAATAACCGAAAGAAAGTGTAGCGCGTAGAAAGAGAAACTCGTATCCCGAAATTTAAATATCGCTTATATTCTAATGGGGCGACCCATCAATGGCGCGACAGATAGGAATCTGTTGCGAAAGGCCGCCCGAGAGATTTTGATTCGAGTCGTCATCCAGACATCAGCGGGATGAGAAATTAAGAAGGGCCGTCCTTGACATGTTTACGATACATTTTCTGTACGACACCGAGTCGAGATGCTTATCCCCCTCCCGCTATTGGCGCAACTTTTATTAATGAACGGCTTCGGCGCTCCGCCGAATGTCACTACGTACGCTCTCGACATATGGTTCAAAAAACCGTGAGACGGCGGGGGAGGGGGAAAAGGATGAAGCGGCCAGAACTGGTGTGCTTCTATCGGCGGATCGCTCGCGACAAATACGGTTTTGTGAAATTGAGCGCGGGGCGTAGTCGGCCTGGACGATCTGATAAAGCTGCCGGTCGCTTTCCTCGAGAGCGCGCGGGCAGCTCTAAAAAGCCGGAGCACTCCGGCTTTCCTACCGCTCGGGCTTGCATCCGCCTGCGGAATTTGCATTCGGGCTTGCGTAACGGCGGCCGAGGCTAAAAGCGGCTCTCGATCGCGTTACGCGTGTTTTCTCTCTCTCTCTCTCTCTCTCTCTTTCACCGAAAAGGCAGCGATCGATGTATTCCGCGGCCATCACTCATGGAAATGAGCTCTCCCCGAGAGGATGCATCGCTAATTCAGCGGCCGGGCCGCGTATAAGCAGTGCGTAATTCATGCGTGCCCCATGAGAGAGCGGTGCAGGCTTCTGGTTTCGTCCATTTGGAGCGCGGGCAAATCTGTATACTCTTTAGGAAGACTGGAGGGATGCATTCGAAAAACTTTACCTATATGCTAATTTCGCGATGAATGCCTCGAACTATTTACCGTCGATTCGCGCAAAACTCCGCCTTTTCCCAGATATAAATTAGTTTTATTTAAACAAGCTTATGTAAGGAGGGAGCGAGAGGAGGAAGAAGGAGGAAGGATGCGATTAGCATTGGCGGACCACCCATGTACTCTCTCGGCGTGGACCGTATTATACTCTCCGTCCTCCGTCGGTCTCTCTCTCTCTCGTAATAAGCGAGCGCTCATGTCAGATGCTCCGGCAACAAGTACCGCGCGTGTAAGCCATCCTTAGATCTGGCTCGATTTATGTCGATATCCATCGTTTATTGGCGTCGACACATACTCGAGCGATTCGCGTCCCATATCTCCCTCCCTTTGCATATACGCTCGCGGTTCCGCGTCGTCGATTTTATATGTGCAAGAGCTGCGCGCGCCTCATCATGCGCCCTCTCCCCGGCACTCGTGCATAATACGCTTTTCTCCGTTTCTCTTTTCCCGCGCGCGCCCTGCCCTTCCGCCGCTGCTGCGTGATGATGCCGCGCGGACTCTCTTCTCGTGCGCACGCGATTTCCTTTTCGACGAACGAGAGACCGTCGAGATCATGACTCCGTTGGCGGAACTTGATGCTCCGTCGCTCGGGCTCAAGGTGGCCGCGGGGTAGGGATAAAAAAAAAATATCCCGAGATTTAACGGCGCCGTTATTAACCTCCAAGCCAGTCTTCCTTGTCTGCATCGCCGCGCGTCCTTATGCTCGATTTCTAAAGCGGCAAAAAATTCAGACGGGTTGACGATCGATCCAGGGCTACCGTCCGATGTTGCAACGAGCGCAAGTAGGATATGATTGAGAGAGTCCTTGATCGGGCCGGCCAACGAAACTTCTTCACGCTCTTAATTCACTCGCATTGTCCGCTCTCGTTACCTAACGAGCTTTGCGCGCCGCTGCATCGTGTATATATACGCCGAAGAGCGCACTGATCGATATGCCGCTCGAGCGCTGAAAAAAAAAACTCGCCTCGACGGATCCGCTATTCATCCGCGATCTTTGATAAATGAAGCCTCCTCCTTTTCTCGCTCGCGTTGGCAATCAAATTTCGGTTATACAAAAGTAATATGGCTAAAAAATTGTTTTTTTTTTCAATTTTGAATAAGAGCGTGTAAAGTATGCCCGATCTTTGACTAATTGAGTAACGAGGAGCGAACAGCAATAAAAATGAACGATAATACAATTTCATTATACGTCCGACGCTAAATTGAATGCGTCTTTGCATGGTTTTTTTTTACGGTCGCGCGCGGGTTCTCGGCTCTATAAAAACGTCGCTCTTTTTCCGCGTGTCGCGTCCGCGCGCTCCAGGTGAAACAGTCTTGTCGAACAAGTCATAAGGCCAGCAATGAAACTGGTACGAATACTTACGAGATGCGAGACACGCACTGCCAGTCTTTAGACTCCTCTGCTTGTTTCTGCCACGCGTACAATTCGTAAACTACGTTTTCTCTCTCTATCTCCTTTTTGTACCAAGTTCCGTTGCAAGAGAGGCCGTTCGAAAAATCATTTCGACAGCAATACGGTGGCAATCAAGTCGTTACAGAATAGAAAAAAGTAAGAATAAAGCTGGCATCTCCGCCGGCAATTTCCTCGTAAGCGAAGCGTTCGATCTGGCGCATTTCACAAGACAGTCCGTTTACAAATAAGAGCCGGGGCATTTTTGTGGTCAGTCTAACTCGCTCCTCGCTCTCCGGATCGTTTCCTGCATAGGGAGATCGTTCGCTCGTTCGTTCGTCGCTCCGTCCTTGGGCGCCGTTACATGTATATATATATATAAATACAGCGCTCTCGATTTTATAAATCCGGGGGCCTCGCGCAACGCGCATAGCGTAACACCCACCGGCGCTGCTGCAGCACCACCACCGACACGCCTTTCGACTGCGGAGCTCGCTCGTTTCTGCGAGTAGAGCAGAGAGTGAGAGAGAGAGAGAGAAGGCCTGCGCGATATACATTCCGCGGTTGCACCACCGCGCAACCCGTCTATTGAACTTCTATCGGGTGATTGTAACGTTTATGATGACTGCGCGCGAGCAGCCGGCGTCGGCGATCTCTTGCAAAAGCTCAATTTATTTAACAACGAGCTCGGCACCGCCGCCTTTTCGCACCGTACGTATTCCGATTCCGAATCCGATCCCAGAGCAGATAGCGCCGATCTAATTGCGCCCCTGCCGACCGAATCTCTACTCTGCTGTATCGACGCTGCTCCCCGGGCAATTTTCGAGCGGAGCATCTTTTTAATGACGAAATTTTCGAGCTATTTTGATCCGGCTTGATTTATAATTATGCGCATCGATAATGGACAAATAATTCAAGCCGCCATAAATTGAATATTAAAAGATTAAGATTTGCCGCTCCAGGCATTCGAACGTGGGACGACAGATCTAATTGCTGATAAGACGTATTATAGCGACGCATTCACCGCGAGAGAAGAGATTTCGCGCGGCGACTTCTTTCATCGCGCTCTCTCCCTCGACGGAGAATTTGAATAAAAGGCCGCGTTACGCGCGCAGGCGTGATTTTCTAACCAGGCATCGCATTTGCATAGACGCGTTTTTTTTTTTTTCGTACATACTCGCCCCCCGCCACGCATGAAATTGCAGACAGCCGCGCGCGCGCGCGGCCGGTCTGAAATTAATTCGAGATTCCAGATCCGAAGAAAACTCGTCCGCCGGCTAATATCTCGTCGCGCATAAAGCGAGCATTAGAGATATTTTGCGAACGGGTTCGAGAGCGCACGAGAGTCGCAGCCGGGCAGAAGGTTATACGTCTGACGATTGCGGATTACAACGGCTATGTGAGAAAATTGAATTTTTTCCGAAAAGAAAAAAAATGCATCGAGCCTCCAATTAAGCGACGGAGAGAGTGAGAGGAAGCGGTAGCGAGAGAGGGGAGATTAGGCTCCCGAGATAAAGCGGTAAATTGGGTAATGGGTGTATATATGAGTACGCGATGCGCCATCGGGAACTGCGCCGATGTCGGGGCCTCGAAATTCAATTAAAGCCCTCCTCTCTGTCACACTGCGGCATTATTATAATGCCGAGCGCGGTTAACCCATTTGCGGTAATTGATCGCGCCGCTCGATATATATATACTATATATGTATGGGCGCGACGATACATAATACACGGCTCGGTCGTTATCCTTCCCCACCTTCACACGTGTGTGTCTCTTCCTGCCAGCTGCCACCGCCGCGCGCGGCGGGATCTGATTTTCCAGCCTCGAGCCTGCGCAGAAATCGGGGAAAAAGAGAAAGCTGAGAGAGCCAAGCGGAGACGAAATTATCTCATCTTCCTTCTAGCCCCGCTCCG
The DNA here is from genome assembly GCA_035582975.1 of Ormyrus labotus. Classification (NCBI taxonomy): domain Eukaryota; kingdom Metazoa; phylum Arthropoda; class Insecta; order Hymenoptera; family Ormyridae; genus Ormyrus; species Ormyrus labotus. The sequence continues at coordinate 13,940,539 of JAWWEO010000009.1, forward strand.
AGATATTAATTTAGATTAGACTGATAAGACCCGCTCGCGTAATGCCCCCCCGACGCCTGACGTAACCGTCAATGCCTATACTCTCTGTGAAAGCATCGTCCTTTTCGGTGTGTCGATATAATTATAGATTACCGTCCGGAGGGGCCAAGGTTATGCGGTATTTGTTAAAGTGCGGTTGCGTGTATACTGTATACGCATCGGCCTGCAGATTAGTCGCAGAAGCTGAGGTCTCCAACGTCGCCGAGGAAAAAAGGTGCCGCGCGCTGATTCAGCCGCGTCCTCTTATCTCGATTGCCGTGAGAGAATCAATTTTGGCGTTTGGCACTGAAGACACGTATAAGAGAGGCGCGTGCTGGTTTTACCAACTACACGTATATCCTCCGCACTCTCTCGCCGCGCACAACAACAGCCGGCGCGAAGGTGGGCTCTTCCGTCGCGCGCCGCGCGGCAAGGCCGAAACGATCGATCAACTTTCTTGCGCCTCTCGGTGACTCAGCCACCGCCGGGCTTCTGCTCTTCGCGCGGGAGCTCCTTCGACTTCGAGAATTAAGGGCGCCGGCTGTCACCCGAATTCGACTTCGGTTCGCGGCTATGATCTTTCCTCGATATTGTATATTATATGAATATGCAAACGCAGGATGCTAGAAATGTAAAACGATTGTCCTTGGGAAAGTCCGGCGCCGCATTTACAAATAATGGAATTCAAAACAAACATCTGAGCTTGAGTTTTGTAAGAATTCAGCATAAATAGGCGGGAATTAAGATATGACAGTTAACTTAATTTTTAAATCAGAATACACCGCGTTTTACTCGTTCCGAGTCCATTAAAATTACGGATTTTTCTAAGGCCATCATTAATAATCAAGTCTCCTCCTATCGACTTCTATTATCTTTTAATGCAAACACACTCCTTATAGATATTTTCTTTATGTAAAACACGCATAAATCATACACATATCTATTTCCGATAGTGCCTCGATGCTTAAATCGTACACGATTAGCGGCCAGATAAGATATTGTGTTTTACTGTTATAACGAGCCAAATGTAACTACAACCATTTTAACGTACTCTCGCGCGGGATATTTAATTATCATTCGCGCGACACCAAACGCGGCATTTTTCTCGCGCGGCCCGGGTAAATCAATAAACGTCCATTCGTCACTTTATTTTATTGAAATAAACGATTACGAGGCCATTAATTTAGGAACTCGGATATTTTACCGTTTGTGTATAAACAGACCATAAAATTAAAATTTAAACGAGCCTCATCTGAATATATATTCATTTCCTCGATATTAATGGATGTATACGGTAGCATCCGATTAAAATAAACTCGACACCTCGCGGCAAGCAGAAAATAATCAGGAGATAATTGTCTCTTCTTTTACATCGAAATTTCCAGGGGGACCCCTAATAAGGTCTAACCATTAAACGAGGCAGGACAGCGTTATTTTGATAAATGCCACTACGGGGCCTCTTAATAGCCTCCATTTAAGTCGCGAGCCTCTCATTTCGGGATACGAGTAGCCCGCGCGCGCGCGCGCTCGCCTCTATATACGCGCAGAGCCAAGGAGAGAAAGCAAGAAAAAGACTAGCCGAGGAGCCGCTATATGGGTAGATGCTCGGGCGCGCCGTACGAGAGCGTTATAAACGTGTAGGCAAAGAGGCCCGAGGAGAAGAAATTGATGCTCCTCGTATGATAATGAGGGCCGCTATTCATCTCTCGGCACGTCGTTTATTACGATCGCCACGGATCTTACGGGCGAGTACGTAATATCTTCGGAATTTTTTCTCGCCCGGGATTCTTCCGGGGGTCAAATACGTGCTGCCCCCCAGAGGTGCAGAAACCTCTTCCGGAAAAATTCTCTAATAGCCGCGAGTTTCCGATCGATAAAAATAGGACGAGCCGTTGCTGAAAAGCGTCTGCTAACGGAACGATCGAGCGCGTACAAATATAAAATCTGGCGTCCGTTCTATTCGGGGGGCGAGGGTGTAGCGTGCGATGCAGAGATGCCGGTGAAAGAGGAAAACCTCGGGAGAGCGTTCGAGGCGATAAGCCGCTCTGTAAAAGGTATCCGCCGAGGCTTGTGCAATAGTGAACGTATAGCGGATGTCAAGCCGCCGTTCTCGGACTGGGAGCTCGTAAAAGTTATCCTGGCGGGTGTGCGCGCGCGGCAGCCCTGCTGCCGCTGCTGCTGTTGCTTGCAGCGTGCTCGCGCACGTGTGCGCCGCGGCGCCTTAATTCGACCGACCAGGAAGTCGGAAAAGCCTCTCTCGAGCCGTATAGGAGCGCACTTTCATTGTATGGATATGCGCCGGAGAGCGGTTGAATCGGCCGCGTTCAGCGCGCGCGCTTCTAAAGGACACTTTTAGGCCTTTGTCCCGCGAACGTCTTAATTTTGCCCTATGCAAATTAACGCACTCTCGGGGCCGCGTTTACCTCGTGTACGCAAATTCACCGCGACTCGATAAACAACTTGCCTCGATAGATTTTGCATTCGGAATAATCGCGTGCATCGGAGGCACGCCGAGATTTCCCGAGTAAACGGAAGAGCCGCCCCGAGAGTGCATCCGATGACAAGAAGAGGATCGGATAGCAAGGTTGAAAATGACGCTGTCGGCCTTGGCTGTCCGCCTATGTAGGAATAGTTTTCGCTCCTCCCGCGCACTCTCGGCTCCCCGGCCGTATCGTAAATCCATCGGGCCGGCAATCTCCAGCCTTAGCGGGGATCTGCGCGCCGCGCGGCGGCCAACGACTGACCCGAATCCTTCCGAGGAGCGCAAGAAAGAGGCGAAAAAAGCCCGCGGCCTAATCGCTCGCTCGCTCGCTCGCGTTTTTCTTCGCCCGTTTCTTCGGCCGCCTGCCTACCTTCGAGCCTTACTTTTTGTCGCTGTCGCAATGCCACACCACTCGCGAGGCGAGTCCTGTCCGGCCGCCGCAGCCACAGCCGCCGCCGCCGCCGCCGCCGATTGTAAAAATGATCCGAACAATCGGCGAGTGATCGATCGGATTGCATGAATGACGTTTATCGCGCGAGAGCCCGCCTTTACGTAGGGAAAGTGAAATCACAAGCGCGGCCGCGCACTTTTTCTCTCCATCTCTCGCTCTACACGCTTCACGGTGTACTTGACTGGAATTCCAAGTAGGTTTCATTGTGCCTGCGACGGCTATTGTTATACGACTGGTAATTTTACGTCGTAATGTAGATCATACTGACGTAAGATTCGCGCAGCTTCCTCTCCGAAATCGATGCGAGAGGCGGCAAAATTCGCCCCGGCGACGAGCTCCGAAATAATATGATCGGAATCCTGTAACCTCTTTTACGAGACACTGTATTACGTGTATCTCGAGTCAATAAAATAAATTGTGCAGGGCGAACGCCTACCTATCCTATATAGGTAGCGTTATTAATTGTTATCGAGTGATCTATTAAACGGATCGATATTTCATGTAACGCAATACATTATAGTTATATGTATAATCCCCCGCAGATGGCCAGAAGAGCGATACTATTGGCTCGAGAGTCGACCTTGTCAGGTAGAACCTCGCGGAGGCCGTCTAACCTAAATTATTCCGCATTCCTTCTGATACAAAACAGATCGATTCTTACTCAACGAAAATTATTCGGTGTCATTCTTCGCGAAGCTCACCTGGGTTTTCGAAATCGTCCGCGCCGAGAGACGTACAAATGGAGATGGCAACAAGTCTGGAGCGAGGACCACCTTAGCCTCCAGCTACGCGGCGTCATATCGATCGAGCATTAATCCTTCGCTAAATAAAACAAGGAGCGATGCATAACAACGAGAGCGGACACGCGCGGAAGATGCTGTTGACCGCTTCTCGATCGTACGGACTTTCAAGGTTCTTGAGCTTTGACGCCAATGAGACTTATATATGTATACGCGTAGATTCTTTTTTTTTCGAATAGATCTAGATTGCACGCTGATACACAGTACGTGTTCTTGCCTCGAGGAGAATATCAAGTGCGTTTAAATAATGATCAATAACAATAAGGTCCACTCGTGGCAGCGAAATTTCTTCAAGGTAGCAGCTTTTACAAATTTACACGAAATTACGAAGAGGCGAGAAAAATACTGCCAAGAGGATCTCGTTTTCTTCTAAAATAGCTGAAAAGACGGTGTACGGGGCTCGACAAGCCTGTTAACACGGTAAAACGGTGATAACTGCTTGATAAACTAAAGTGCGCCTTTCACTGTTGTAAAAGATAAGAGTTATATTTATCTGAGTGGATGCGTAATATCGAGCGGCGCGGAAAAACCAAAACGATGAATTTTAATTGACATCGTCCATTCTCATACAGACGCGGAGCAGTCATATCCTTGTCGCGTTCCGGTCTAAATCTGTCCCTATTTTTTTTCCCCCCGCGAATATAAAGGCACTGCTCGCGCGCCTGCGCATAAACGTCCGGGATATTGAAAGCGCAGCAGTGTTGTTGCGATAAAATACGCGGCGCTTTGTGCCAAGGAGATTGCCCCGCGATCAGGGCGTCTCTGCGGCTCGATGCAATTACCCGATATCGAAGCCGTACCAGTTCCATTGCGCGTACATACAGATGAGTGAGTGCATATTAGATGCAGACAAGCTATAAAGTTCTTGCCCAGGTTTTACCGGTCTCTAAGGATCCGCGTCGATTTTTCCGCCGGTTTACCGTAAGGCTGGCCGTAAGAAAAAAAAAAAATTTCGCCTCGAACGACTTGCCCCCCTCGCCGGAGGTTGAAAACAGTAGCCTGGACAGACGGCAGGCGACGCCTTAACAGTTCGCTATACTCTAAAATATTTTTTACGGGGGAAAAAAGCGGCGAAAAAATCAACAAAGCGCGCGTACAGGCGCATTGCAATTCCATTTTGAACAATGGGCCATCGCGCGTTTCTCGCGCGCGCGCGCGACTCGCCAAGTGCGCTTTGTCGCTTTTGCGCTCTTTTTGCCCGGCCAAGCATCGAGCGTAACAAGGCCGGTTATAAAAATTGAAGTCTCTCGAAAGACGTTGAGAAAAAAGAAAAAAAAAAAAAGAAAAGGAAGGAGCGAAGCGATATTTTGTGTGCGCACGCGCGCTCGGCCAGCCGCTTATTAAATTATCGAAAGCCCATAAGGCAATTATTAGTGGCGCGTATCTATTTCGCGGTTTTACACTCTGCGCGCGCTCGTAAATTCCTCGGAAATTTCGGCCGCGGCACCGAGCACCGAGGTAAAAAGATAAGAGCGGCGGACCGTTGATCTTGGCGCGACGAGTAGCCCTAAATGGCAGTTAGCACGCGGAATTCTTGCGACACTGCGCCTCCGCGCATTGTGTCGGTGTGTCTCTTGAGCGCTAGACTGTGTGGGTTGGCGGCGGCGGCGGCCTTTCCAAGCCGGCCAATTTTCCGAGCGTTTTAATGCCCTCTTTAACGACGGCGAAACGATACGCTGCGCGGGAGAGAGAGAGAGAGAGAAAGAGAGAGACTCGCCTAAGCGTAATCGCCCCGCTTCGAGAGCGGAGAGTGTAGCGCCTCGTAAAAAGATATTCAGGTCCGGCGTACCTACGCTCACTTGCGGCTCGCTTTAATTTGCCGGTACGTAACGCCAGCAATGCCAAAAATCCGTCTCTCTCCCTGGCTGATTTTCCATGCAAATCAATAGAAGCCCGGTCGTCCGGGCTTTTCGAAAGAGATCTAAATCTTAGTAAAGCCTTCGCGGCTCGGAGTTTTTTTTTCAGGCATCGATACATCTGTTTTAAAATACTGCAAAAAGTCCAATGCCTTCACTTTGCAACGGAATAATTTTCGAAATACTCTCCGAAGGAAGTGTTAAGTGCAAATTCGATTGGAAAGAGGAAAATTAATTTTTTGCGAAAACAAGAGCATAATCGATCGCTTGGATTTTACTTAAAAGTAAATATTTATATTGCATTAAAAAGCCGAGTCTTTGAAACTCTTTCTCCCGATAATTATACGTATCCTCCAGTAGGCAGAAAGCCGAAGAATTTTTCGGCAGTGCACACAATTGGGCGCGGCCGTTATACGCTAAATTTTTTTTTTTTTAACAAGGGAATCGCGTGCAGCGCCTTGGGCGTCGGCGAGTCCTCGGAAGAAAAAAAATCACTCCCGTAACAACAACGATCGACCCCGTTGGGCCGGAGAAATAATTGAAGCCTTGTCCCTCAGCCGAGTCAAAGTGTCGCAAGGCACAAGCGCGGCGGCTCTGCGTACGAGCAGGCAGACAGATATATCTGGGGAGAAAAGCGCCGGAGAAAAGGTAGAAAAAGGCGGAGGAAGAAAGCGAAAGAGAGCAGCAGCAGCATCTCGCTTTGCATTTCGCTCGGGCAATTACGCTACGCGCCGGGAGAAACTCGGTCGTGCGCGCCTCTCGGGGAAAAAACGAATATAGAAAAGAGGAAATAAGAGAGATCGAGGAGGAAGCCGGGCGCTGCCGCGCTGCACGCTCTGCACCGTTAAACCGTCTGCCTGCGTATTCTTCCTTTCGCCTTTTAATGAGCTTCAGCCGCTGCCCGAGTGATTCCTTATTTATCGTTCTCCGCGGAGGGTCAATACATCTTTTATCGCTTTATTATCTTTATAATACGCGGCTCCTAACGAGGCGCCGATCCTTCCTGCTTCAAAAGAGCCAGCGAGGTTAAACAATACAAATGGCTTTCTTGTATACATATCTGGCGCTCTTCACCAGATGAAGTCGGCTGCCCGAACGCGTAAATTATTGATAAACAACGGATGCGAAATTGAGGCTTTACGTGCGCGATTAACACGTCAAGTTCGTTATCCCCGATATCAATAAACACGGCGTACAAGCCGCGCTTTTAATAAACCAGTCGTGCGCGCAAGCCCAGTTAATAATTGCCCTCGAGTGCACGGCTGACGCGCGCGATTGTCCGCCGCGGTCCCGTAATTAAAAAAGATCTCGCTCGTAAAGGAGCCAGATGAACGAAGGAGAGGAGGATGCCACTCGCGGAAGAGGCGAAATTAAACGACTTACGGTCAAAGGCTCTCGAGGATCGCGAGGCCCGGAAATTAAGACCCTCGAGCTTTTTGCACGAAATTCAGCCTTTTTCGGCTTTTGCGCGGCGTTGGCTTTTTTTTTACACTCGTAAATTACGTCGCAAGTCTCCCTTTCACTCGAAGGTAATGAATTCGCGAGGTATATCGATCGTGGGCGCCGCGCGGGCAATTAAAATGCGAACCGCTCTCAAAGTGTCAGGTTCATTGTCGTTTTTAATAATTGCGCTTGAGCCCCGATGCCGATCGGGGCGCTTGAAAGCCGCGCGTCATCGGTCGCGATTACCCTTCTCCCGCGCGTCCTTTTTTGACAAAGTCCCCAGCGCGCGCGCCTCGATGCACCCATTGATTGCGCGGAATTCTTAATATACGAACGTCAAAGCCGTGCCCAAACCGTCAATCCCCCGGCGCCGGACTCCCGTTCCGCTCGCCGTTGTCTCTCTCGCCGGACAGCGCGCGACCATATTTGGAGGGAAGGAAAAAGGCTGTCGCGGCGCGAATGCGAAATGAAAGAAGACGCTAAATTGAAAATGCGCATGGATCTGCTCTCGTTTGCGATTGTCTGGCGTGCATAAAGTCAGATTTTGAAAGTACTTTTTGTCTCGAAGCTTTCTTCTTCAAACTCGAATGACCGTTAAAGGATTCAATTACGATTGTCACTCTGTTTTTTTCGTAATAAAATTTATTACAACTTGATTAATAAGTTTGAGCACTGCTTTACAAATGAATTAAAGCGTATTGGAAAACTGTTGCTTATTTTCACGAACTTTATTTGGTATAATATAAAGATGTTAGATGTTTCTTTGTATTGCGTAATTAATTTCACTTAGCAAATTAATACACGCTGAACATTTGTATTAATAAATACAGCTTTTAGTTAAGAGAAAGACATGTATCAGCTATAAAATTAAAATATACGCAGAAATTATGTAAATCGCACAAGAAACAAATATAAGCTAAATAATCAAGTTGTAATTTCCATCGGTTACTTTTGCCTGCCATTAATTATAAAGCCGTAAAATCTTTCCAAGAGATATCAATACATCTTTTTTGAGCCAACAGTACCGAGCTCAATTAAAGTTAAAGGCCTCCTTCCTCGGTTTCCTCATTAAAGCGCACAATACCGATCTCCTCTTTGCAAACTCGGTCAGGCCGATGACGCAAAATGCGTCGCTGCCCCGAAAGCCCCCCGAAAGCTTTAAACGGTCACCGCGAAAAGATTCGAAAGCAGCAGCAGCGGCACGCGCGAATCGGCTAATTAACCATCGGGAATCGAGGCAGCGACGAAGGCAGCGGCGGCGATAATTCGCCCGGCGGCGACGGTAAGCAACACCTCTCCGTAATTTACGAGCCCAGCGAATTCGAGGGAAAACTAAAGCGCGCGCGCGGGGCTGGAAAACTAGGCTTGTAATTGAATCTCGCGCAGACGGAAGGCGCCTCGTTGCGCGCATAACGACAAGGAGCGAGTCGAGATGCAAATTCGTCCGAGAGCCGGCGGCTGGCCTTTTTTTTTACGCGCTCGCGCGCTCCGACACTCCCATTTGCGCCGGGCGCAGGCGCCTTACGATCCTTAATTAAGGCTCTTGCTCGCGCGCGGGCGCCGCCGATCGACGCAACGGTGTAATATCGCGCGTATATACCCCGGCTCGCTTCTTGTTGCTGCACTGTTCGTACGAAAGCCAGTGGAAAGTTTCAAACGAGGGGATAAGCGTTACGACTCGCAACGATAATTAGCGGGCTAATTGTTTGTTTATGCGCAGTTCTGGAGACGAAAGCTGGGAAGAATACGTCAGTCATTCTTCCCGACCGGTTAAATTGCCGCAGTCCGTGAAAGATAATTTTCGGTCAATAATCGGTGAATTTGCAGTTTTTTCCTTTTTCCTTTCTTTTGTAAACACTGCCGACAACTTGACACGTTGGAAAGAATTTTTATATCAACTCTCGGTACTTTTTACGGTATTTTTACTGAAAATTGAGGAAAATCTATGCGCAAAAGCAGAGAAATTAAGCATCAAAATAATTCCACCTATTCAGAGGTAAAAAGAGTAGAAAAAATTGCACGCCTTCGCGTCTTGGAAAAGTGACGGCGAGATTGCGTCATGCAAGTTATGACCCGTCAAACCCGCGAAAGGGCCCGAGAGATATACATGAATTTAAAAAAAAAACGGGAGTTCCCTTGTTTACCGCGATTACGCGCTGCGCGCGCACCGACCGGGGCGCGTACCTGTTCCCCTGTCGCCGACGTCGTATATCAAAACGGCCGAGTTCATTAATTAAAGCGGGCTCTCGCGGCGAGACAAAAATTTGTCGGGGTTCATTAAGGGGGGCGATCAATCTATCGGCGCGCGAGTTGCGAAAACAATGTCTCGGCCTAAGCGCATATATATACAAGACCGCGCGCTCTCGGGAAAAAAAATCGCGCCTTTGCCTCCCTTTCCCCCCCGCGAACGATATAAATGTCAGTCCGAGCGTTTAACGGCCGAGTGCGAGAGGCCACAGGCGGCCTTTCTACGTACGTGGGTGGAGCCCGTTCGACGATCTGGACGACACCTTTTTCACCGGGAAAGGAGAGAAGGACGGAAGGCGACGGGGCCGATCAACCCTTTCCAAATCAGCGGGACAGTTAATGCTCGCGCGAAAACAACAACAATAACAACGCGAGCGGCGTGAGGCAAGAGGCGAAAAGATTTTTTCATCCCGGATTACATTCGACTCGGTTTTATTCGGGGCCCCATTGATCTGCGGTGCTCCTTTTACTCGCTTTATTTATTACTTTCGTTGATTTACGAGAGAGCGCGCGCGCCGGCGAATTCCCGAACGCGGAGTTACGTTGGCCGCGCGCGTGACAGAATTATTTCTTCATTGATAAAGGCCCCGAAAGGGGATATCGGACTGCCGCCCGAGTCGCCGAGAGATGGATTTGTTCATCAACCCGATTTATCCCGCCGGATGAATTGAGCTTTTCAAGGGACAATCGGCTTCGAACGGATTCCTCGCTAATAAATATATCGGCGTCTCGATCGAGACGGACGCGCGCCGTCTGTCCTTTTCGCCAGTCGACTCGTTCCCACTCGGGGTGAAAATCGCGTCGGTTATGTGCAGATTTATTATGAGTTTCTCCTGCTGCCGTTTTCTGCAGTTTGATTCTGTTTAGTACGTACAATAAATAATCAATTGCTTTCCAAGTTTAATGTAATGAGATACCCGTTTTTAGCATTGAAATTACAGTGTTTGAAAAAAATAGAAACTCGAGTTTGTTGGCACTGAGGCAATCCATTAAAGCTCTAGACTTTTTTTTTTAGACTAATTTATGTAACGTCAGATCTGCCGCTGCTAGTTTCACAATTATGTAAAAGCGAAGTAGCAGGTCACCAAATAATCGCTTTTAAGTAATAAAAATCATTCGCCGTCCTTCGACAAAAAGAATCAAGCATGAAAGGATTTTCCACATTAAATAATCCCTATAATTGCTTTTGCAGGAAGTAAACAAACAAGAGCCGCCGACGAAGCAGAAGTAAAAAAAATCAAAGTTTCGAGCGAAATTTTTGAAAAATAAACAAAGACAACGAGAAGAGGCCTAAGTGGTCTTACACGCGCGCCGTATACTCACCCTTTAAGAACGTTAGAAGTCGTACGCCAGGCGAAACTGCGAAACTTTACATTCATCTCACTTTCTAGGCTCGGCTCGCTCGGCGATATTCCCATCGCATCCGCCGGTAATCCAGGCGTAAGCATTCGCGGCACGTGAATGCCTATCCAGTCATCTGCGACGATTGCAGCTGCCAGTAGCAATTTGCTCCTGGGACACCACGTTGTCCAAGGATGCCCACTATTATAATTATTAGAAAGAAAGAGTCTTTTTATAAGCCTCGAGAAATTGGTAATTTTTTTTTTTTAAATTGCGTAATTCCAGGCATTGTTCGACGATCGGTGCTCTGTTGTGTTTTTTTTTTCCAGATTTTCGAGTAAACAAACATTAAACTTGCGGAAGCCATTCGGCGCTTGGCTTTATTACATCAGAACTGATAATTGTTTAAACAAGACGGGCTGTAAAGTCTGTATTTTCTTAAAATGCTTAAATTTTCAGCGAATTCTGCAGCTGCTCAAATCGATGGCAAGAATTGAGCCGCTCCGCATTATGAAATGCCCGCGCGGCTCGGAACTGGAAAACGTATTCATCTGTTAAAAGTTTTTGCAGAGGCATGAAAATGAAGAGCCTGGCGGTGCATTTGTTATTCGCTTACATAAGTCAATTTCCTTCGTTCCCTTTGCAGGCGCGCACGTTGTTTCTTTTTTTTTCTTTTTTTTTTTTCATCGCTTCGTCGGGGAGTTTTAACCTGAAAGCGAGTTTTCTCACATTGCCATTAACTCATCGAATTTCCCAACCTTGGTTTACTGGTGCGTACAGCTCCATTTTATGCATCGTCGTAAAAAAAAGGAGTATACGGGCGGCAGTTAAACGACGTCGCTTCACGGCGGTTATAAGGCTCTATTGCGTAGGTGATAATAGGCTCGAGGCTAACGCACCGATCATCATCATCATCCTTACTGCTCTCGTTTACTTATTTATCTGCGCGCTTTACTCCGGATCCTTGGGCTCTCAAGGTTTTTCCGGAACTCGAAAGAGGGAGAGACGCGCCGTTCGTCATTGGACTTGTCAATTGGTCAATTAGGCCGTTTTCCCAACACTATATAAAGCTACCTTTTTTTATTATAAAAAACATCGGCCAAGCCACCGGTAACCATTTTCAGCTACCTGCGCGGTTTTCACAAAGCCTTTCGGACCTTTACATCCTCGAATTGCGAAAGAAACTGGCTAATCAAGCTGCATCTCGTCCGTACGGGTGCTTTCAATCGTTTTTCGCCGAGCATCAATCTGGGAAAAGTCAAAGTACGAAGAAGTGCAGATAAAATTTCGCTTAACTCGAGAATAAACCGGCTTTTAATTATCAAACTTCATTTTACTCTCCTGCCCGTTTCTGACGTAAACTTTTTACGGCGAAAAATTGAATTTTTACAATTCCGTTGCGAATGTTTATTTGTCTTATTATACAATCCGTCGGTGGAAGCCAACAGAAACTGCTCCACAGTTTTTACGGCACCTTGTAAAAGCCGTTTGTATTCTTTTTTTTTCTTTTTCAGTAAAATAAATTCGAGTAAAGCAATATAGATTTCGATGGGTCAAGCGAGAGCGGCGCGCGTCTTATCGCAACAAGCCCGCGGAACGAGAAGAGGTCGGGCAAAGAGAGGCTTAGGGTCAATCCTGCGACGTCGAGTCGTGGCCGGCCAATGAAGAAAAGCACGATCGCTCCTTAAAGCAATCTAATAATTGAGCGTGTCTGGGGCGCTTTTGTCATAAGCGGGCTTGGGTCCTTGGGGGCCCCGCGGACTACCGCGCAACGATCGAGGCGTCCTTTGTGCCTCCTCCATCTCGGTATGCACGGCCGCGTTTCGCAATTTCTTAATCTTAACGGTTGCTGACGCGAGGCCGAGGTGAGATCGCAAGCGCGCGAGCAACCTAGATATTCGGCGGGGGGACGAGCAATGTTTTTTTTTCTCTCTCGCTCTCTGTTTTTTTCGAGTTTCACGGAGAGACGAGTTCAGAGAGCTGGCTTAGAAGCTGCCCGCTTTTTATCGCCCGTGATGAGACTGCGGGATTTTATTATTCCAAGGATGTGCGCCGTTTTCTCTGCGCCAGTTTCTTTGCGCCTTATACCCCGCGCCCGCACGCCCGCCCGCCTTTGTTTTTCGCGGGATCGCGCCGAGGCAAAAAACTTGCACGAAAAACCTCGTAAAAACGTGTTTGGGAACTATGAAAATGACTTTGAAACGGTCAAAAACGCGGAGGTTCGAGCGCTGGAATCGGCGCTGTTTCCGTCTGCGGCAGGGATACCAGGAGGCGGCGTTAGAAATTTTGGAAAAATTAAGCCAAGATCCAACGGTATAATTAAATCATCAATAAGTTTTTCAATATTTTTTGACGCATCACCAAAACGAGTTCAGTTATGACCCCCAGCTTATTACGCGCTTAAAACTTATGTAACCAAATCGCTATATTGATCAAAGTAAGCAATTACATCAATCAATTTTATAATACGAATTACTTAAAGCACAATGCGAAAGGTTAATCATCTCGGGGAACGTCTCGGTCTGCATAAAAATATTTTCAAGTCCAGTTAGACTTGCGTAGCTCCGCAATGCTATACTTGATTAATGGGTACAGGCTACGCGAAGAAAAAAAGACCGCGGCGGTAGTCGATCCCGGATAGAAACAAAATAAAATTTAAAAACCTAAATAGAAACTTTGCATACGCCGCGTTGTTCCAGTGAAAAAGTGTCTGTAGCAAGAAAAATCGTTAGAAATAAGCAAGACAATGCCATTCGATTAATTTAGCCGGAAAAAGAGCGGAGCGAGAAAAAGCAGAGTGTACCATTTATGATTTCCTGAATCTTCGAACGTTTCGTTTATTCCGTGAGATAATCGCCGCGGGAGCGACCGAGCGGAAGAGGCGAAAGAAGATTTTATGGTTATCTACATAACGAGAGCGTTAAAGATTAACGAGGTAATGGACCGCCGCCGCCGCCGCGATGTCTGCAGCCATCATCTCCGCGCGCGGCGTTTCCGTAAAGAAAGTCAAAACTGGCCGGCGATGTGTGTGCACCGACTTTCCGAAAAGCTAAAAAATTAAAAAAAAAAATAAAGAAAAAAAAAGAGAGGAGAGGAAGGAACGAGAGAGCGGCATTGTTGTCTAAAAGGTGGCTGTAAGGTAGTTAATGGCCTCGCGGGAAAACCTCGCGATCGCGCTCGTAAAAGCGCGCAAGGATGATTTTGAAAATAGGCGCTCTCCTGCGCCGCTCCGGCGCGCGTGTCTATATACTTGCTCGAATTTTCGACGTACCGGGGAAGTTGCGCAAAAAGCCGTTACGACCGGGGAGAGGGACTGAAATTCGGTCTCGACTTTGTGCTGCGTCCGAGGAAACTTCTTCTGGCGCTCTATGGACGCCGCGGTTTTAGCTTTAACGCAATTAACTTACTTCGCCGCGAGTATAACGAGTGAAACTTATTTTTTTATTCGAGCTATTGTTGTGAATCGCTTCCTCAAGGTTTCTCGCCGGGCTCCGCTAAAAACTATAGCCGATAGTCGAACTTTGCGGAAAACATTGATTTTCAATGCGAATACACTTCGACTGGTTGTCGGTGACTGCACTGTTGGTTTAATAAATTTAACTCTTAAAAAATAATCGACGCGATAGAATGCTCGAATTATTCATGGCCGCTTTGGAAAAAATCATCGAAGGAAACGTGCCACTTATGAGCGTGTGCCGCAAATGCGCATGTAGAGCTTATTTATTATCAGCAAACTTTTGTAGGAACAGGGTTTTTGTTCCCTTTAGCTGACGTAATTTATATTTAATGAAAATAAACGGTTTTAAAGAAACGTGAGAAATGGCCGAGGAACAATGCAAATCCGATTAACATAATTTAACCGTTCCGAAGAGCGCAGAACAAGTCTAAATTGAAAACTAAAACGTAATTATATTCCTACATAGGTATATAGAGGCGGCGAATAAAGAAACTCATTATCGGTAAAAAATATGAGCGAAGGAAAGGCGCCGCCGCAGCCGCCGCCGCCGCCGCCGCTCGTCGATGCACAAGCGCTTATTATGATTACGCGCCGCTCGCGGCCCCGAGAGAGTCGCGCGGGGCAGGAAAATTTGATTTATAAACAATAATAGCACATTATCACTCGGCGGGACAAGTGAAATAAGCGGGTACTCTTTAGAAATTAAAACAATACGTAATTAGGTGAGGTAATGGCCGATTAATAAATGTTTATACAGTGTGAAATCGCGGGGATTTTTGAAATTCCCAGTGGGGCTCCGAGCGCATAATAACACGCGATCTCGCGGGGCTCAATGAAAAGCGCCTTCCCTTTCTCTCTACGCTCTGCGTCTGATTGATCGCGGCGGCTCATTGATTGTCTCGTAGGCCATAAATCGCGCGAAGGGGCGGCCGCTCGCGCGCGGCGCGGCGCGGGATCTTTTTCTCGCGGGGTCGTCGAAGGACAGCGAGAGCGAACTCGAGAGCTCCACGTGAGAATTAGAACGGATCCGCCGTACGAAGACGCCTCGCCAGCCATCATATCGACGCCCACGGAATCGCTTTACGTAAACCTGACGAAACGCCCCGCAGCCCCGAAGAGCATCGCGCGGAGAGCACTTTCGCGCTCCGAAATATCTGATCTGCTCGAGGGCGTGGCCGGCTCTCCGCCTGTGCACCCTTAATGATGTACATTATTTATACTCGCTCGATTCCTTTCCGACATCTTACTTTATCTTCACAAAAAAAAAAAACAATCATTTCTTCTCTCTCGTACATTGTACCTTCGCAGCTATCAACAAGTTTCTTTCCTCCGTCTGAAAAAAATCTGAATGTTCAGCAATAATTATCTGGAAATTATAATAATTAGACTACATAATAAGCGTTTTGAGCAAAAAATATACGACTCATAAAAAGTCTTATGCATTAAAACACGTAACTTTAAATGCGCCTAGAAGTAAACATAAACACTCGCTAATAATAAGTCCGAGTATTTATTAAATATAATGCTATTAATTTATCACTGCCCCGACTTTGCACGCGCTCCCCATTGAAAGAAACGACTCTGTCTTCGGGCGATAATCGTCCCCGCGGAATATTAACGCGGAAAACGCCGCGCGGCATTTAAGCTCCTCGCAAAAGACGCCTAATGAATTTCTATAACGAAGCCCAGACGCGGCTTATTACATTGTGCGTCGTACGGCTAAATAAGCCGGCCACGCCTCGCCGCCTGCACTTTCGGACAACCGCGCCGCGGCGTCTCTCTGCACTCTCCCTGCATTCACTTCCGTTCACTCGTTTCACTTTTCACGTCTTCATTCGCCGCGCGGAGAGCGCACCACGGCCGCTCGTTAATAAGGGCGAGCCTTTCGAATTTCCGAGCGGTCCGTAAGTATTACGGAGAGGCTGTTTTATAAAAGAGCTACCTTATAACCTACGGCTTAATCAAGTTTCGCGATAGAGCGACCGCCAGGCTTCCTTAACCTTAACTCCAAAAAGTCTTTCTCCAGATCGAGCGGCAACAATTGGAATATATTGAATTTTGCTCGTCGACCGGTGCCACGATTGAGTTTCTTTCAGGGATATACATTAACGAAAGGCGGCCTGGTCCGCCGCTCTTGCCGTGAGTCGCGTACCGTTCTAAAAAAGGACGAAAAGCAAGCGCAAGATGAAAGTCGAAGGACCTCTCTTGTATAATGTCCGCGTCCCCGTAAATCCACATTATCCCCGGAGAGAGAAATGTGGGGTATCTCTTTTTGCGAATCTTTTTTACTCGAATTTGTCTCCGCGTGTAGTAATCGGCAGCGGCGCGGGCCGCCGCTGTACACGTTCGTTCTTGATTCGCGTAACGAGCAGGAGGGATTCGTGCCGCGCGGTTCTCGCTTGGGAGACTGCAAGTTTAGGGCGAGGCACTCGTCTCTTCTCTGCCGCGCTGCTGCAGCCGCCGCCGCCGCGCTCTGCACTCCTCTCTCGTTCCAGTTCTCACGCGCGCGCGTGCCTGCATGCGCGCCTTGAACTTATGGCGTTTATTATGCATCGTTACGGAATATCTGCGCCAAAGTACATGTACGCCGAGCAAATCGACCGAGCCCTACTCTCCGCTTTTCCCTCCCCGTGCTTCGCAGGCCGGCTTCGCTTTCGTTAATTGCATTCTCGTTCTCACTGCTGCTTTTGTAATTCGCCTCTCTGTGTGTGTCTTCATCTCGCGCCCGATTCGACTGCCGGGCTCAATTACGATTCCAGCACGTTCGCCAATTCCAGGACTGCCGGCCGCTTCTTTCGCTCTTTCACTTTGGTGGCTGTGTTTCTCACTAAAGTTCTGCGTATACTTGACCTATATATCCGCTTGAAAATTAAAAACTCGAGCCGCAAGTTTCTGCGAGCGCGACAGAGCTTCGGGTTAACGAGGATTGAGTGGGCCCCGTGACAAGTGCCAGCGGAAGAAGTGCATGAAAGCTCAAGCACTTCTTTTCCAGACACAAATCACACGAGTCTCCACACAAACGTCAGGAGAATAATTAGCCTCGGCATTAATTAGAAATAGTCAGGCTCCGACGCCAATTTATCTAACTAAATCGAAACTTTATTCCCCATTGATCATGATAATCTATTCATAATTTGCGCAAAGGTAAAAAAGCGCCGCTTGCGCGCGCGCGCGCGGCACACGAGCGCGTCGCGCCATAAATCACGCAGCTCTTTTCAAGCCCCCCCATTGATGAAAAAAAAAGCGGCAACACCTTTGCAAAAACGAGGCGGGCCGTCATTCAAGCTGTCTGCACACATTGAATGCAGAATTTGGCGGGAGAGCGCTACGTGTACGCCCGATTAATTTATGCGGAATCTATCTATCCTGGCCGCGCGGCGCTCGTGGGCAACCTTGCGATGCTGTAATCTCAAAGACGATAGCGTGGGCGCCCTCAGTCAAAAGACTCTTTCTAACGCTCTCTCTCTCGCGCGATCGAGCCCCTATCTTGTCTTTTTTCTCCGGCGCTCTTTTCATTTCTTATTACAGAGAGATGCTGTATTGCATGCAAATTCTGCTCCGACCACATTTTTCCAGACGATTATAATTTATTATTTTGTTTTATAGACGACTGCATCCTCGGCGAATTTCAGTACAATTATTTATCGATCACCTTAAAGACAATCAGTCTGGATTTTTTTCTCAGAGAATAAACAAACGTATTGTCGGACGATTGGCTACGGCGGTAGAAAAGCTTGTTAGAGGATCCGTACAAAAGGCGGTAAATCACTGAAGAATCAATCGGCGGGTGGGAGCTCTTCGGTGTTTAGCGATTACTGGAGAAATTTTCCCGGCGAGCGACGCGAGGAGGAATTGAGACGTCACCTCCGCCCCGCCAGGAACAATGCTGTCGTTAAAAAGAGCAGCTCTTTGGTATGACGAAACGCGAGAAAAGATAATGTCTTGTTGTATCGGGTTTTGTAGGCAGATACGCGATATTTCACACCACACACATTAAAGTCTCTTTTACACTTGCTTTTATTCTTTTGCAACGCTCGAGTTTTCAGACTGCAGGCTACTACTATCTCCAGTAATTTACTATTTCCCGTCTTCAACGTTTCACGAGGCTCTTACTACCTTTATTTACTAACATATCAGCGCTGAGCTACAATTTTACTAAAATTAGGATAAATGCACATTTATTGCGTATAATTTTTCTCAAACACGAGTAGCAAGATGGAGAAGAATGAAAATATTGATTTGCTAAAAGATATAAACGTGCTCATATTGACTCGAAACATGCCTCCAGCGGTGAGGTCGAACGACTGATTGGCTTGAGACATAGTGTAGACTAAATAATAATGTCGTATTTTGGGAGGTAACAAGTACCAGTAGCTGTTGTACAATGAATAGGTAACGTTACCAAAAGCGTGCTTCAGTAATTGTCCTGCGTAGCAGTAGAAGAAGAGCTGCAAAAACAAAACAGGAAAGGTCTGAGTGCATTTAATCGCTAAAAATATATTGCGAACTTTCAAAGCTAGGACAAAAGTTACGCCTGAAAAAAAATCAATTATTTACGTATTAGTGACAACTTTCAAGTATATAAAAAGTAAAAAAATAATTAAATAGCAATACCCACTTTGACTTGTTATTAAAAATGTGCTAACTACGAATTGGAGCCATAATATTATACTGAATGTTATTTTAACATCTTCTGTAAGCTTCTTGAGTGTACAATGCTTTTCAACTAAATTCTTTACCAGTCGAACACAATCGACTGACCACATTGATTTTCCAATCCTATTGAATTCTTTCTGAAGTATTTCGATCTGACCGCAAAGATGTGCAACAATCCCAAAGAACAAGACGTCTACTCCGATGAAACCAAAGGCTAAGTAAACAAGTCCTATACTTTCCATAAGATAGACAGAGTAATATCCCATGCTGCTCAAATTCATAAAGGAACATTCGGACTGAATCGGCAGATTTGAGGCATGCTCTCTTGCGAGAAAAATTGGATTTGCGACGTATTGAAAAATTATAAAATAAGCGATAATCATTTGTACGTGGAAAATCGTTTTTCCTACTCTTGCTTGCCTTTTCATGATATCTATGAAAGTATCATCGGCAATCTTTATCCAGTTATCCCGAGCGTAAACGTAATTATTACGAACTCTTTTGAAATGAAGTCGTACGCATACAATCTTTACAAGAGATATAAAGCAAACGATCGACACTGCGTAGTTGTCTAAAGCATCGGCTGCACTACCGCAATTTTTATAAATTTCTATCGAAGCTATTGCAAAATTAAACATCTGCACGATTAAAATAAATTTATTACATTTATTACTAAAGAAAAATGTTTAGCAACGAAGCGTTGATATTAAAATACCTGACTGAATACAGCTAAAAAGTAGCGGATGGTATTGTGTAGACTTCGCTTTTCTAAGGGCCACAGTCCACACGGCCAAAGCGGTATTTTGTAGAGGGCGAATTCGTGCAAAAAACCGTTTTTCGATTTTGACGTTTTTACGTTCTTTTGGCTCTTAAGTTCCTTCAACATTCTAAAGTGTTTTAAAATGAGCGAAGTAGGTCAAAGCACAAAGCGGCATAAACTAGAACGTTTTCCGCGATACAAAACAAAATCGAATGTTAATTTTAAATGCAGCAGCTTTTAGCCTCATGCCTTAACTTAATAAATCAGCGCAATTAAGCGTAAACATAAAAGACCGTTGATTTTAGCATAGATTAAATGAAAATTTAAACAGTCACGCAAAGTTCATAAAGCTGTTGGGTTCGAAAGAGACTGAGCTTGTATAAAATTTATTAACGCAGCCAAGAATTTAAGAAGGATGTTTAATAAATTTTGCTTTTAAAATCTTTCAAATGATCGGAATAAGAGTCAAGTTCAAGTTGGCTGTATGCGCGAACATCGCGAAATTACCCTCGGGCCACGCGTGTACAAACTTCTTTTTATTATGTGCTTCAGTTTAAGTCTGATAGCTTAATTAATTTTTCCCCTCGATTGTCAGCGATCATCAAGCGCAACATTTGCGGTGAAATTCGCCGTACAATAGGTCCAAAATCCCCTTTATCCGGTCCAAGGATTTTCAAGAAGCTTTTAGTTGGACGAAGGTGAATGCGGGACAAGTAAGTCCGAAAAAGAAGAGAGAAAAAAAAGCCGAATCTCAATGACACGCTCGCGCGCCTCGGCCTCTAAAAGGAGCTGAAAATTTGGGATAAAGATGAAGATCCGAAGGTGAGCGGGAAGGAAGTGAAGGGAGGCAAAGGGTATAAAGGACGATCGCGAAAACTATAACGACCGGCTCCGGAGCTCATCTCGCCTTGAGGATCTTTTTTTCGCGCGCTGGCCGCCGCGTCGGGCGGCCTTCTTTCATATATGTAAGCCCCGCGCGCGCGCGCGCGGATAAAAATCGAGACGCACGTATAAAGAAAGGCCTTGGCCAGAGAGGAGCCCGTGTGTTCCTTTCTTTCTGCGCTGCAGTTTCTTCTTTCTTTGACCTCGGTTCTCTCTCGGCCCGCGCGCCCGCGAGATCTGCACGAAGATGCGGCCCGGCTACTTTTCGGCGCTCTCTCGGCCGCGCGCGCTCTCCGCCTCTCCCCGATCGAGTGCAATCTTGCGGAAAGTGATTGTCGAAAAAGTGAAAGTCAACCCGCGCGCCGTGAGCGCGCGCGAGCGCACGCCCGAGAGCAGAGGAAAGAATTAAGCTGGCCGAGCGACTGTACGTGTGCAGGACGACGGCTCAAATTATACGCTACACGCCCCGGCAGGCCTCTATACTCGCCCGGATGATGGGCTTATTAAGCTTTCCACTGCCCCGGCAAATAATCCCATTTTTCCATGCTCGAGCAATTATGCCGCAATTGCGCAGACGTCATTTTTTTCTCTCCTTTTCCTTCGCGGATTTTTTCTTTTTATCCTGCCGTCGCGAGCTACTGCCGCGTGCGAAACTTTTCGATTTCGTCTGTCGCCTCGTCCTTCTTCTCGGGACTTGTGCAACGCGGAGCGTCAAATTCTAAAAAGCAACAATAGATCTTACTTAAAAACACTCGTGGCATCGTCGGCATGATTAAGGTAAACGAAACTGGAACGAGTGAAACGACCGAACGAAACGTTGACATAAAGACGGCCTGTTTCCATTTAATGATCCATATTCATTCATCAGTCGGGCAATTAATTAAAAACGGCATCACAACAGAAATAAAATCAAAAGAACGAGGAGGCCAGGAATTCCTCGAGACGACGATACGACTTGGGGCGTGACGAGCCGCTCGTCCATTCTAATCTCGCGCTCGAGTCTCGGGAGTAGCATCCGCGAGAACTCGCTAACGAAGCCGGAGACGTCGTCGTAATCGATTATCCACGATGGCACGAGGAGTAGCGCGAGACTTTGGGCGCACCGTTACTCCCCTTCCCTCTCTCTCCCACTCGCTCGCTCGCTCGCTCCATTTATCTCCTTCGGCCGCGAGAGCCTCCAGCCGGACAAACTTAATAATTAAGCGATGCCCGACTGTATAATGATCCGGGGCAAGATGTCTTTTTTCGCGAGATCCAGGTGAATCCGTTGGCATTGTCGCGGACGATGGGCGTATGAAGAAATGCCGTTTATCGTTTGGGCGTAGCGCAAGAATTCGGAATGAAAGAAAAGCGCGAAAACAGCAGAGGCAGGAAGGGCAGAGAGCTGCCTCGGCATAATTAGCGGAACGGGCGAAGAAGAATGCCAGCGACGAGGCGTCTATAGAAGCGCGCGCGCGTAACTCTGCGACGCCGCGCGCGACAAAAGTCGCCTCTCCTTCGGATCGAAACAATGCGGATGTCAGGCAGTACTTTATAGGTACTTTTGAGCCTCTCATTGAATTTTAAATGATCGGCCGGGAGTGTCGTGCGCAAGCCTGCCTCTGCCACTCGGATATGATACCTATATAATCAAAGGATCGACGTCGCTCGTCTCTCTCTCTCTCTCTCTCTCTCTCTTTCACTCAGGTCTATCGGGCCGTAAATCAGCGAGAGCGAGCTTTTATCGAGAGGCGCGCAGAATCCGATAATGATTTCCATTGCGTCAAGACGAGGCGCCGCGCGGACAATAACGGCATTGTTATTGTCAACGCCAAGTCGAGCCCTTCCCTTCCCCCTTTCCACTTGCTTCCGCCGATTTTTTTTTCTTTTTCTTTTGTTTTTTTTTTGTTGCCCGCCCCGCTTTTCTAATCAGGCCAGAAAATTGACTAGACTATATACGCTTGCGCAACCCCGCTTTAAATTAAATGATCCGAGGCCTAAATTAAAAAGGGCATAAAACCTGACGTTGCCAGTAAAATAACTTTATTTTAAAATATTCGCCGAGCGCGCATAATGTATATACCGGAGTATTAAGCGGAGCGCGCAATTTATTTGCTCGTTTAACTGCTCCGATTGATTGATGGCGTAATCGGGGGGGCCGATTTTATATTTTTTTCTAAAATTAGATAAGAATTTGCTAAAAGTATATATATATATATATATGCGCGCTCGATCGGATCGCAGAAGAGAGGGCCAGAAAAAGAGCGCGAATCCCACGATGAGGCGTTTATCAATGTACGCTCATTACAAAGTAGTTTAACCAACAGTACTTTCCGATAAAGGAGCGCGAAAAAAAGTGAAGGAGGCCTGTGTGTTGCACACGTGCTGGTGGTATAAGAAAGGCTGCAGCGAGCGGATGGCAGGAGTGAAAGGCCCACGCCCGTGCCTCGGGCAGTCATCGTCTCTCTCTCCCGCAAGGGCGAACTCGCGCGCGCGCCAGCCAGCCAGCCAGCCAACGGAGGTTACACCACATTCGCCAGAGCGAGAGCCTGCATTATCTACGCCTTTATTTATGTGGACGAGCGAGGATATGCCTGCGAATTCGCAAGAGCCGTTAATGCCCCCGCAAAAACCGCCGCCGAGCGGAGCCCCGACGAGAGAGTGAGAGAGAGAGAGCCTTGCGAAATTCTATTGAATTATTGAATTCAAGCACAAACGCTGCTCTCCCGGCGATTTATAGCCGAGGAGAGGAAGCGATTTATGCCGCGACGCTGGCTACTTTATCGCCTCCGAAAACTAAGGGATGCAAGGGGTCAAGTGTATGCGCTTTCGGAATCGCGACGCACTCCGAAAACCTGCCGCTCGATTCGTTCCTCGTTATCCGTCTTTATTCATTTTTCGGGAGAACCTCGGCTCCGTCCGAAAAAGTAGGCGGCGACCGCCGGTAATCTGGATCTCGCTCGAGGACAGCTCTCGAAGGAGCACGAGAAACCGTATCCGATTGTTTAGGGAAGCTGCTCCGCGAGATGATCCGATTGTTACGTCGCAAGTTCGGGGAGCGTGGATATACGTTATACGATATAGGCAGAAGGGCCTTGATACCGTTGGCCTGCTGTGGCTACTCTTCTGGCTGCCGCTCTTTGCTCCAGAATCGCCCATGAAAGTTCGACGCTATCGAGCGTGTAATCTTTTTTTCCTCGCTACGACCTTTACAGCTACCTTTTGTCTTCACTCTATTTTTCCTATCCTAAATAACGCTTCCTCTTTCTCGAATCTCGTTAAATTCAATTTTAATTCAAACGAAAACGTTCTTCATTCCTTTCTAATACAATTATCGGAGCCAATCTTTAATCTATCGAGCTCATCGCCTATTCAATCATCGGTGAATTTCATTTCCATCCAATTGTTTACCTCCGTAGAAAACTGAAATTTTAATAGCCGATACGGCCCAGTACTGTCTTCTCTCGGCGCTTGTGTACGCGAGGCTCGAGATTCAACGCCTCTCGGATATATAAGTTTTAAAAGAACCGCCCGAAATAATTTATCACTTGTTTACGTTTCCATAAATACGGTCTGAAACGTACAAGAAAAGAGATATAAAGCGGGGCGAGCAATGCCTCATTCCTGCATACACACATAACGGGCCTCGTTTGTAAAGTAATACGTCAATTAATGACAACCGAGCGGCGAGCACTCCATAAAATAGCCTGCACTCGGCGCGCCTGGGCGCAAGCTCTCCTCTCCGCGCGCACATGCGCTCCTCTCCGTGTATAACAGTAAATTTTCGAAATGCAGATCGCGTGTCGGCCGCGTCTCGGCCGTAATTTCATCTGGGGCTGCTCTTCATTTCCCAGAATTTATCGACAAATAAAATGAGCCGCCAGGAATTTATCGCGCGGAAGTCTCTCTCGCGCAGAAGAGGATACGCTGCCGCGCGCGCCTGCGCTCCTATCTGCCGTACATAAAGCTCGCATTCCCCGCGAGGCGTATTCCGCTCGCCGCCTCGTCCGCCTCTCGTCCATCCCGTTTAACCCGTTAGAGAGCGCCGGCGAAAAACTAAGCGCTCGTGCATCTTCCAAGCTCGTGCCATCGGACACGCTCCTCGAGTAGCTGCTGCTGCCGCCGCCGCCGCCGCAGCCAAGCAGATTATCCGATTATATCTCCGGGCGCTTTCTAACCGCTTTTTCCCCCGAGTACCTACGCAAGCGAGGCCTTTCGGAAACCCTGCCGAACGAGCCGCCCAACGTGCGAGTACTTGGCGGAACGCCGTTGCTGTAGGTCATCCGCGTGGATCAGAGGAGCGAGCGAATTTTATCTCGTTCCAAAACGGTGCGCTATTGAAGTTGGAACAATTTTTGCTCGAAAAAACAAAAATTTCTTTTTTTTATCAGCTGCCAAAGCTGCGAGAGCTGTTAAATCGGAACGAGGATGATCCCGCAAAATGAAGATGACGGGAAGGCTTTAATATAAAATCAATGAAAGATCGAAGATCAGAAATCAACCTCTTTAAATGCTCCAATAACGTTGGTACCATAAGACGATTCCGTTATACGCTTCTCCTCCGCAGGTTCCTCTTCACTGGAACGAAAGAAGATCCGAATCCCGTAGGACTCGCGCACAAGCTCGCGGTGACAGCGCCCCAGTCCTAAGCTGACTGGAATGGATTTCTCTCGGCTTGATTGAAACATAAAAGTGGAGAAAATTGAGGAATTTCTCGGGGCTCCTTTTTTTCCCCGAGCTCAGAACGAAGTTTCGACAGCGTCGTTATAGTTGGCGAAGCGGTACGTAACGAATATATATACGTTTCGGGGTAAAGAGACGGCAATCGGGTTAGGAGCGGGCTTCGTTTCTTGTGTCACTGCTATTGGAAATTCATTGTGTATCCTTTCCGTCTAGGAGATTTTCATGCGAGAGCTAGAATGCGAGACGAGCTCAATCTAAATTCATGAGATTCCAGGGAGAAGAGCGGCCGAATATTGACTCTCGAGAGGAGAGAGAGAGAGAGAGAGCGCGCGCGTCAAAATCTGGGTCGTCTGATACGGCAGATCCAATTTCGTATGATGAACCGTTCGATCTTTTTGACTTAGGCTCCTCCTCTTGTTCGTTTCTTGCGCGCGGCTCTCGGCGCGGATTCTCGCTTTCCTGGAAAGACCTTAGCCTTGCGGCTGCGGAAGCGAGGCTAATTCGTGGACACGTGGAACAAGTCGTCCGAGACGAGGAGCCGGAGCAATGCTACATAGCTAGATGTCCGGAACGGGATCTCGATCGGTACACAGAAACGAAAGTCTTTGAAGAGACCTCTCCCTACCGGAAAAGAAGCGCGTTCAAGGCGGCCCGCCTTTTTGCCCGGTTACCAAACTTTTTGCCCGGCTCGATTTACGCAGTGCGCACACTACGGACATTCTCACGGCCTGTCGTTTACTCGGACTTCAAATCGGGCTTTTTTTGCGCGACCGCGGAGTTTCAGGCGCCGCCAGTTCGGAGCAGGAAGACTCTCGGCGGACTCGGCGACTGCCGCGGCGAAATATTTATTAATTTATCTCTTCCTTTAATTGAATTTACGCTACTGATCGGTAAAACATTTTTCAGTTATATATGTATGTGTAAGCGCCTTTGTGACATCAATCACCGAATCTCAGTGGCTTATCTGGGCTGCAAACCTCCTGCTCGGAAATTCCATACGATCATCCTGACAAATGGATCTATAAAGTCGATCGTGCGTCAATCAGTCAAGCTTTTTTTTCAGAGTCCATTTCAATAAACGAATAAGTGGTAAACCAATGGCATCCCGGCGTATACGTCTAAATGATCTTTTATTATGAACGCCTTACAGAAATGCCTGGCGAAGACGTGTACATCAGGCTCTCCTGAAGCATCCTATATATGTATTACAGATTAACATATTTTCTAAAATTATAGATGCAGATTTCTTGCAGATAACCTCGATCGGACAAAAGAAGGAATGAATGACCAATGGTTTTTTTTTTTAAAAAAAAGATCCGAGCAATTGTTTTATATCGAGCGTATATAATAGTTTTTCTTCAAAATAGAAAATGTAACATAAACGAAGCCTCTAATCCTTGTCCGGGGCGATTGATGTAGAAAGTAGAGGCCTGTAAAGGAGGCCGATGACAATAGAAAAAGCTTTACGCAACGCGAAAATCGAAATCGATAAAAACATCAGTCAACTCGAAATGACCAGGGAATCGAGTCCATTGAATCTTCCAGCCGCCTAAGCATCCGCTCTCGGGCTCTTTTTTCCCCGGCAATGAAGCGAGCGAGCCGTTGCGTAGACGGGCGTAAATCTGGAAGAGTCATCTCACCGCCGCGGCCGATAAAGCGCCAAGCGCGCGCCGAACAAAAAGTGGTTCTGCTTCTCTCCTGATGTATCGCGCCCAGGAGAAAGAGCCTATGGGCGCTCTCTCTCTCTTTCTCTCTCGCGCGAAGAGGCACCGTGCAAATCACCGCCAATATCGGACCCGATCGCGCTTGCGCAATCGATCTTCAATGATCGCCGGCAGTGCGTGGCTGCACTTTAGTTTCATCGAAACTGATGCCAAGTCTTATATATACCTTTGGCAAAAAAAAAAAAAAAAAAAAAAAACACCTGGAAAACCTTTGCTGGCTGACGTAAACGATTAGTCTAACTGATGAGCCGTGTTTTTAGAAAGCATTAATCAATGTATTATTTAATAATAGTAATAAATATTTTATTTCTAAATAGATAGCTATCAAATTCCTCGGGACTTATTTACATTCATATATATGTCATATAAATTGACTTACTGCTGTAAAAGATTTCAAGAGTTACATAAATGCCTTTATATAATAATTTACTATGATAATTCTTAAATTATTGGTAATTGTACTTTATGTAGGAATCAAAACAAAGCTATTTACGTTTACACTCTGAAATAATTTCTTTTTTTTTTGCGCCGCATCAACAACAACTCGCCGAGCTCCTTCATTCGAACGAGGAAACCGAGGTTTCCTTAAATAATGGCGAAAATTTCGATTTTTCACTCAAACTCTTTCCGACCACTGACAGTTTCCCAACATCACTATAATCGCCGATAAATCAAAAGCCAACACGACCTGCCCTTATAAAATCACCGGGCGCGCGGAATTCACCTTAAATCGATGAAAAATCGACGCTGCCTCGCGGGCAGAGTCGGCATATTTGAACGACACTTGCTTTTCGAGCGAGTTTCCACACGTAACAGCGCCGCTGTCCATTTCGCCGCGGCACAGCCCGGGAGGAAAGAGCCGCGTCGATCGGCGCGCGCGGTTTTGTGCATAGGGCCCCCGAGCGATCCTCCGCGCGCTCCGATCCTAATGCATCCGCGCGCGCCGAGATGCCCCTGGGCTGAGAAAGGCGACGACGCCTAACCGGGCAGGCCGGGCTCGGAGAAAGAGAAGCCGGCTGGAAGTCGAGCCAACCCAATAACCGAGGCTTTTAATTGTATTTTTATTTTTTTTTCGCGAGGCACGGAGAGACCTACTGGTTGGAACATGTGATGAATAATTTGAATATCTCGCAAGGCCGGATACGCTAGAGGAAGCGTGTTTGCGTATTTCGATTCTGTTTAGGTATTGAGTGACGCCTAAATTTCTATCCAGCAGCACATTGAGAATTGAGGCGGAATAATATTTATAATGATGATAGAACTTATTATCTGCAAAATAGCTACGTCTCCAAAACAGAGAGTGTCAGCTTCGTCCGCAAAACTTAGACTCTGACTTCTCTTTTGATTCCTGAATTGTTATTTATCAATATAGTGATATAGCAGTGACGGTGCGCCATAAACTCGAATGAAATAATAATGAGCTTCGAAAAGTTCGGAAGGATTGTAAATATATCGTCAGAGAGGAAAAAAGAAGCGCAATTCCTGTGGCCCAGTTAGTTCCGATAAATTATGCAGCGAACGGTATATAATTTTTGTTCAACTAAGGTAAGGTCAAAGTATCCGTGATGGTAAATTGCCTCCTTTGGCAAAGTATATACGAGCGCCTCAAAGCAAACTCGTCTACTTTACTTACTTTCTTTAGTGCTCTCGGCGCTCTCTTCTTCCTTTTCCTCTAACCCTCCAGTCGGGATGACGTTATGCAAATGCTTTTCGGACGACTCACGATAGAGCCGCTGGGCTCTCAGTTACCGAACTCAAATCGATCAGTTTTACATCAAATTACGTGCCTCGTAATTTAGCCCGTAGCACAGTTTCTCTTCGCATTGTGCCTCAGACATGAAGAATCTCTTTCTTTCTCTCTCTCTCTCTCTCTCTTTCTCGGCCCCCTAAGCATCCTGCACACTATCCGATACTTTACGTAACGACGCCCGGCCAGGCCATCTGATGTTATCAAAAATCTTTTTGGAAAGTACTTTTCTCGACTACGACCGATTGAAAATCGATGGTACTTACACCTCGTTCTACCAGGCCCGTTCCAGTTTAATGCGAATAATTCCGCCAGTTTTAAGACCCGAATCTGGAAAGCTCATTATGCGGCTAGTTTGACTTTCGAAAATCGTTCACCTCCCAAAGGCCGATTCATTACGTCGGACCAATCTTCCCGGATTATCGAGCCTCGCACGACATGTGTTTCCCGAGACAGAAATCTATTTTTGAAAACGCTCGGGCGAGGCGCTTGCCCTCGGAGGAAGTGCACGCCTAACCCTTCGCTTTGAATTACGATCTCGGGAGGGATTTGCAAAATGCAGAACGCCTAAGGCGGGCGACGTAACTCGCGGGGTGAAACGCGGGGATGTTGCCGGCTCGCGCGGCGGCGGCGGCGACGACGACTCGTGATTGCCCCAAGAAGGGAAAGGTGTGGCGGCGGCGGCTGCGAGCGCGCGCGCAGTCATGTCGCTGATTTATAAGGCTAAATTCTTCGCCTCGGCGAGCGACCAGCGCACCGATCTCTGCACGCGCTTTCCTCCAGACCACTTCTTTTTTTTTTTGTTTTTTTTTTTTCGCTACGCCCACACCCTCCGCACTCCTCTTCCTCCCATTTTCCTCGGAATATACCCCTCGCGAACGCGAACTCTCCGGCTCTGGACAATCTCCGCCGGGTAAACAGTCGGTTTTCCCTTCTCCGACGTCCGCGAGAGATCTAACGGTTCTTTCTCAACTTCTTTCTCGCTCGCTCGGCGAAACCTGCTGCAGCTCTTATTAATGACCGCAGAAATGCAAATAGGATCGAAGCTACGGCGGCACAGGCCTCGTGTCGCTAATAAATCTCCCCGGGCGAATTAATAATTTCGGAACAATGATAATCGCGCGCGGCCTTGGCGAATATAATGAATAGAGGGACTTTAAGTTGCGCATTATCCGTGCCTACCCATGGCTGGTTTTTCTCGACCGGAACAGGCGTACACGTATATAATAAGCCCCTGAACGTGTGGGTAACTGGGGCGGAGGTCGGTTGCATCACCGCCCGGAGCTGGGCTGCGTCTCTTTGCTCGTTATAAAGTCTGCACAATCGAATATATGTGGATGTAAGAAGTGCCGCGCGGAGCTACAACAGCTGTGTGTGGGTATGAGAGGCGAGCGGCGCCGCCGCGCGATTCAAAACACCGCGCCGAGGCTCTTATGCGCCTTACATCCGTGTCAGAGGCCAAAGGACCCGAGCTTTTATTGTGCCTTGTACACTCGCATGTAAGGAGGATGATATTAACCCGGGGGAAAACTCACGAGAGA
The DNA here is from genome assembly GCA_035582975.1 of Ormyrus labotus. NCBI lineage: Eukaryota > Metazoa > Arthropoda > Insecta > Hymenoptera > Ormyridae > Ormyrus > Ormyrus labotus. The sequence continues at coordinate 13,970,606 of JAWWEO010000009.1, forward strand.
TATCGCTTTGACGTTAATGATGAATTATTATACAAGCGATGAGTCCTCTTACTTTTCCGGATTAACGCGAGGCCGAGCGTGCTTTAAACCATTACAAAATATGCAATACTTATCGCGGGAAAGTTGATTTCAGCCGGCAGAGGTGAAATAATTTGAGCGGCAAGATTGCCACTTAATTAATGCTAATTATTCACTCGATTGATATATATATTTAATATAAGCAAGGCGGGGCGGATAAAGTATTATAGAGGCTGAATTTACTGGGAGTAGGGGAGTCGCAAAAAAGGATTACAAGGCGGAAACAAAGATTAGCTCAAGTACATCGAAAGTACGGAGGATCGGGAAGGGAGAGAGAGAGAGAGAGAGAGAGGTCCTTTAGCGACTTTCGAGTGGCGATCGTGACCGCTCGCTCTCTCGGTGTTCGCGGTTTTATCCAAGGCGGATCGTCGTGTCACGCAGTGGGCGGACTTTCTATATACGCGCGTGCAACTGCCGGGCGCATATCCGTGCCTACGTTCGCTTCTTTAGTACCCACTTGAGCCCGTTCCTACGCAACCAGCCGAGTCCTTGCAGCTGTGCTCTCCTCTCCTCTCCGCGGATTCCCCCGCGACAAGTCCCCCCGCTTCGTACATAAAGCTACATTGTCGGGCCAGATCAATTGTGCAGTCGCTCCCTTCGCCGCCGCGGACAATTATTACTGCCGGAGCTCTCGACGGAGTTCATCCATCGCTTTTCTAATACAGCTGAGCTTTGCGGCCGGGTCGAGAAAACTGACTAATTCATTAAATTAATAAGTCTATTAACTGCTGAATTAGAGACTGTCTGTTTTCCTGCAGTAAATTTCATTTTTAATGCCCGCGCGGATCGAGCACCGACTGTTTTACGATTAAAAACAAAGCTTAAACACGCACATTTTATACTACCCTCGGTCGATAAATTAATTTGCACTTTATGAATTTGAATAAAGCGGCATAAATCGCCACCGCTAACGCGCAGAGAAATCTCCCGGCCGGCTATTTATAATCAAGAATAGCGTCTCCTTGATACATCTCCGGCGAGCGCGGCGTATAAAAAAAAGAGCTCGATATCGATGCTACGATCAAGGCGAAAAAAAGCGCACAGCCAGAGAGAAGACAAATTGCACTGGTTGCGTAAAGGCGTCGCTTCAAGGAAATAGAGTATCATCGCGCTCCGAACTGTATATGAGCGGCTCGCGATCGAGGAAGAACGAGAGCCGCGAGATTCTCCTCGCGACTACACGTATACGTATACCTCGCACGCAGTCCTCGCTCTCCGCGTGTGAGTAATCGGGCGAGGAGTCGGAGATGCAAGTTGCGCAATGCGCGAATAGAATTATGCAGATCGGGCGCCGCGTGTGTCGCGCGCACTGGCTTTGCTCCGCTTGTTTACGAGCGGGGATCGCGCGGGGCTTGGAAACTACAATGGCTCTCTCGCTCGACCGAGAGAGGCGACGACGACGCACCGCAGAACCACCGTGCCCGAGCCCCCCGTCACCCAGAGCGGCTCATCGCGATTTTTTCCTAAGCCGCCGCGGGGACACCCACGCACACCGACGTAATTAATAAGTTCGCCATGCTGCCTATCATTACCCGCTCAAGAGCGATTGCTTTTAATGGGCCACTCTGCATACTCGCGGATCTAGTCTAAACCCTTCGCACTTCCCACGTTCGCGAGCGGCGACTGCATGATCGAAATTCACCGCTCGCCGATGACATTCCGAGCAGACTCGTGGCACTTTCGGTTTGCGGAATCAGATTCGGCGATGTCCAGCTGGACGGGCCGGATCAAGGCCGCGAATCGACGAAACAAATAAACACACTTCGCCGGATCTATCGTAGTTTTATACCAGATGTCTTTAATTAACGTTGGTCAACCACGTCTGACTCAGCTTGGAACTTTTTGCCACGCTGAGCAAAACACGACGAATCGTCGCACGAATCCTTTTCTTGTGCCGAGGAAGCCCAACTTTTTTGCACTCTGATTTGCAAATTCCTCCAAGGGAATTCCCAAGAATGTTTACCGAACGATATTCGGCAAGTTTGCCGGTTTTGGAGGCTAATCAGATAACCTTCGCTTAAGCAGATCCACGTGCAATTATGTTCATCTAAATAAGGCAGTTTTATGACTATCCGAAAGACGAGATTCCGCGGCAAAACAATGCAAACTTAAAACCGGAATCGGCTAATGGCATTTCTCTTAAAGTTTAACCTCGATTTTGCTCGATTATAGTCATTCGCACGAAAGCCAGTCGCCCGCAATTGCAGTTCAATTTCCGCAAAGTAGTCGAAACTTTTTAAGCTCTCCCCGCGCGAGGCGCGCCAAAAAATCGGGCCATAATATGGTTATTGAAACTTAAAGCGCGAATGAAGCCTCGCCGCATTAGGGCCTTCCCGCGGAGTGCATAATGGTTCCGCATAATATGTTTTGCCTGTACACTTGAAGCGAGCTCGAACCACAAACGGAATTCATTATTTGCACAAGGAGAAATTGCATGCGGCTAGAGCCTTATACCGGGGCTCTAAGGAGGTCCCGATCATTATGCACATGTGCCGTACCGACTCTAATAAGCATCGCGGTGCTCGCTTGAGTCGCGCGAAAAACGGACGCTAAAACGCGGTGTATATAAGCGGATTAGTCGGAGGCACTGAGAATCCTCCGTCGAAAAAGAGACGAAACACATACCGAGAGACCGTGGCCTACTGGTCCAGATTCAAAAATAATATTGTTTAGCGCGAGACAATGCCGAAAAAAAAAAGAATGCCACCGTGCTCCTCTCTCGAAAAGCTCGAGAGAGCGCCTATGATTCGAATTTTAATCTCGTCGCTGTATTAGCTCGGGTGACTCGGCTGAATTCGGATCGCTCCTCGATTCGTGTATTATACGCATCGTGAAAAAGAGCGCGCGGGCGCGCGCAGCTACTAGTCCGAATCGCGGGTGAAAGGAGTCGCGCGCGCGAGCGCGAGGCGAGCGCGCCAATAAAAAACGGCCCGTGCTCCGAAAGACTCCCGCGCAGCTCGAGAGCGGACAAAAGAGCTTTGGGCCTTAATTACGAGAGAAAAAAAGAGATATTGGATTACTATCGACGGCGTAATAAATAGTCTAATAAACACGCCGTTATCGGGCCGGCTTCTTTCTCCCGCGTGGACGTCGTTGTGTTCTTTTTTTTTCGCTCGGCAGAGCCCGCGATCGGCAAAGAAAACGCGGCTTTCTCGGCGGAAATCCCCGTGAAAGGCGCATAAAAGGGGCAATCGATCCCCGGGCTATAATACAGTCGGAAAAGCGTGCGTGTCTCGAGGAAGTTAAAAGGGGCATCGAAGGCGAATAAGAAAGGAAGGAGGTTTCCTTCGGCTTGCGGGGTTATCGGGATAACCTCCCTGTCTCTCGGGCGCGTGTATCCGATAGCTCGTACGGAAAGACAGAGAGCCGCTCTCGCGCGGTCTCTCGCGCGCATGTGGTAAGAGCCGAGAAACGGAGTCACGTTGCAGCTCTCGGCCGGGGACACGCCCCGCGCCCTGATAACACCCACACCGAGAGAGGCCGGCAAGAGCTCTGGCACTGGCAGGAGAGCCGCTAAGAGAGGCGAGTGTCTAGTTTTCTTGCTCGGAGAGCTGCCTATAGCCGGCGGATTTCGCAACGTCGTATACTTTAGACACGTGCATGTACTGGACCTGGCCGAGGCCCCCTGCGCATATATGCACCTTTCTTTTCCATTCTCATTCCACTAATCAATTCTCCCGGAGAGCGAACACCACTCTCTCAATTGCTTCATTTGCACGCTTCGACAATCCGCCGTTGCACCGCCGCCGCCGCCGCCGCTGCCCCTGCGTTTCAGCCCGTGGAAAGAAGGAGGAAGAAAAAAAAAAGAAAAAAAAAAAGCCGGACCGCCGACAGTCCGTGTCTCTCTGATAAAATCGTGCGCGCTCTCTTTATATAGCCGGCGAGCCGCTGCTACAATGCTCTTTTGACACAGTTTCTTTTAACGGGATATAACGGCCGCCCGATAGAAAGTGAAACGCAAGGGCTTTTTTCCTTCGGATTCTAGTTTTATTTTCGAGAACAATCAAAATTGCTCTCGAGAAAAAAACTGAGCTCGCTTCGAAGAAGCGCCGAGTCGAGCGGTTGGAAGCCTTTTTTTCCGAGTCCCGAAGCAGAGCCGCCAAAACGCTCTGGCGTACGTCGTAGGATCGATATGGAGCTTCGACATTAGCCGAGGCGAACAATTAATATCGTCGGACCGGCCGCGGAGCTTAATGATCATTATCAATTACAAGTATCCCGGGCTCACGTTTGTACAGCAACAGCTCTCCAAGCCACTCTGCATACGATCTGAAACAATATTAACATCCCTCCCGTCTCTCCGAGCGTGTACATGAATAAATGCATGCGAAACGACAAAGCCGCTGGCGCACTAATGCACTCTGCTTATGTAAGGGCAAGTGCCGTATAGCCGAACGCCGGGCGGCGGCTCCTGAAAAATCGGCGCCAACCGGTAGCTCGAAATCACCCTCGCGGCGACGATATATATATTTTCGCGACACCCCGCAACTCTTTCTCTCTGTCCTCTCTCGCGCGGCTTTCGCAATTAGAACTCGTTATTTCGTTATCGCATCCGCGAGCGGCGGCGCGCGCGGACCGTTTCCGTGTGCACTTGTCTCTTTGAGCGATTAAAGCGGTAATCTCGGGTCGCGCTCACGCACACGCACGCTCTCTCCCGCGGTGATACGGATTTGACGCGCGGCGCATTATGTAAAGCCGGTCGGCGCAGCTCGTCGGACCAGAATCGCCGCCGCGGATTTTTGGCGATACACACGCCTCTCGCGCGCGCGGAAAAACTAGTATAGCTGTACCGCAGATAAGACGCCTATCGCTCGGGCTTGGAAGGATGCGGTATAACGGAATCGGCGAGGGTTGTGGGGCTTACCGGTCAGCACGTACACGTATATATACATATACACACGGCGATCTCTCTCGAGGCGAGGCAGCATCCTTCGCCTTTTTTCCTCTTTTCGCGCTGCCGACGAGAGAGCGGAGAGGCAAAAAGAAGACGAGCGAGAGCCTCTCCTCTATCGTCGGCCGATAATCTCGCGAGATTGCGCCGCTCGCACGATAAATTATGAATTATCGCCGCGGCGAGATGCCGCGTCCGCGGCTGCTCTTCGGATTCGGAAAAGAACTATGACCCCCCCTCCCGCCTTCGAATCGAAATCTGGGCTTTTGTGCGCCGCGCGAGGAAGGGAGATATCGATCCCGAGAGCAGTGCCGTTCTATCCCAGAGACATGATTGACAAGAGCGATCTCCCGATCTCGGCGCAATGAGATCTATATAAACACGCAATCGATCTTCGGGCTGCACGCTGGAATTCCGGCACGCGTAACTACTGTTACGTTTTATAACCACGCCAGAGTGTATACAGACAGCTGTACTGTTTCTCGAAAAAAAATGCGTTTGCGTAAGATGAAATTTGTGAAGCGGCAATATTGCTGTTGTACAATGCCGAGTGACGTTAACTAGCCGTGTAAAAGCATTTTTAAGAAACCGTTCTCCTTTAATTCCGAAATCTTTCCGACCTTCCGGGATCGAAATATATACACTGAGAAAAATGTTATTTCAAAATTTACTATAAATTCATTAAAAATTACTATATTTATGTGGTAAAGCGAGTGCATGTTCAAATTTTATCAATTTTTATTATGTACATAGTAATTTTTACGAATGAGTTTA
>JAWWEO010000009.1:13976448-14181008 GCA_035582975.1 Ormyrus labotus
ATGGTTTATGCAAAAAGTACTAATAATGTAAAAATTTTTACTATGTTGTATAGCAAGATTTCTTGAATCGATGGTAAATTTGAAAACATCAAAATTTTTACTATGTAACATAGTAATATTTTTAAAACAATTATAATAATTTTTCTATTCAAGTATATTAATTTTTTATATAATTATACTAAAATTTGTCATAATTTGAGCATGCACTCGTTTTATCACAAAAAATAGTAATTTTTAATACGGTTATAGTAAATATTGAAATAACATTTTTCTCAGTGTATATATGGATATTGAGAGCAGAAAAGAGATTTCTCTGTTCGAAGAGACATATGAAGATATCAAACTTTTTATGCAAGGCTTATTAACATTACAAAGAACTTGAGCACAAAATGTTTCGAGCTATTCCGCAATAAATTTTCAGTAATTACAGCAGTTAAGTTTGTAAGAGCTTTTTAATAAAATACAGTTGTATATACGGCCTATTAATAGTTTTACATTTCAGTGCAATGGACTTTTAGTGCCCAGTGTAATAGTCTAACTACTTTACTGAATAGAGTTCGAACAAGTTGAAATATAGAAATTTCATTTATAAAATTACCCAGAAGAAGAAACGCTGCCCAATAATTTCTCTTTTCTTTCGCCGCGAGGAGCAGAAAGCTGGACGTATAAAGTGAAAAAGCTTCTATTAATTTTGATTTCCCCGAGTCACGCCATTGAATCGACCGGCAGAGAGCCGCGGCGAGAGAGCAGCAGCAGCATCCATTGAGAGGAAAGGAAGCCGTTCATTGAGCCAAAGGTCAAAGCTCGCGGCTCTAAACGGCGCAATTATAGCGGCGCGCGGCCTGAACTTGGCGGAATCCCCCCGCGAGCCCAGAAGGTTATAAACGCAGACGTAGCGGATTAACCGGAGGATGATTTATCGAGCACTTATTTCGTGGCAGCGCCGCATGAAGATATCATGGCCAATGCTCGCCGCCGCGCGCGTGCGCACTTTATTATAGGCACGCGCGCTGCCGCCGCCGCCGCGAGGATCCCTGCGCGAATTCAAACCGGTATATCGGCGGCGCTGCTACCGCGGAGCGCCGGAGCTTCTAAAGAGCGGAGAAGGCACTGCTAATCTCGGAATTAATCTGCGCATTACGAGCTTCTCTACGTCGGTGCTGCGCCGAGAGGCGAACTTTACGCGCGGAAAGCTCCTGCCGGCCTCGGCGTACGCTTTTCGATGATCCTCTCAACTGGTCATTAGCTTTATCCGCGCGGAAACTGCCGGACTGCGCTGCAAAGGCAAAATTAAATTTATACTCGGGATAAATCTGTATTACATTGATGAGAAACGTTGGGAATATCGTTAAATGATTTTTTTTTCCTACAACTAATTAAATATTTTTTTTTTTTAATAAAAAGCGTATGATTCATGCTTCAATGTGCTTGTTAAACGGAATTCCAGATTTCGAAATCCGTGGCAAAATTTTACGATGCGAACTAATGTTATTATCTAGGAATTTAATAAATATATGTAATTTAGCGTAATTTTAAAAAATTTTTTACTCGACTGCCGAACTAAATCAATTGGAGAACTCGTACGTTTCGAGATTTAGAAAATTAAAATTTGAAAAGCGAATTTGAATAATTATTTTGCACTGAAAAAGCAATTTAAAAAAACAATTTTGTTTTATCTTTTATGTTTCCCGAGAACAAGTTGCTCAGTAAATGCTATGCATTGTTTAATCAACTGATTAATGTCTGCAACGACCTTGTCTGATGCTCCGATTCAACTGTTCGGTATTTCAAGCTTTGTCTCCATTTGTCTCATTAATCTCGCCAGGCGTCGATAAAAGAAAATAAGTGCATACTCGATATCGTTACAAAGTAAAATTGTGAAGAAGAGCTTAAAAATCCGTTTGAAAAAAAGGTTTATTAAGAATCAAGCCGTTGCGATCGTTAAAGCATTTTAGTTGATTTTAATTGCAAGAAAAAGTGTACTCAATACAGTGTGTAAACATGGAGAGACGTGAAAAGATAAGTACAAGAATTTTCTCAGCGACACTCTGCTGTTTTTACGAGGAAAGCTGGACATTATGTAAAAAACAAAATTTATTTCCCAATAGTTAATCAAGAATAATGGGATTACAATCTTGCTTTTTCCAACGGCTAACTAAAAAGTTAGCTCCGCGAACCATTCAGTCATAAAGGCAATCAACATTTTTCGCGTAATCATCCGACCTAAGAGTAAAAGTCCCGGGCAAACTCGATTAAGCATTTACAAAACTAGGCCAATTTAGTTTGTTTCCTTTACGAGCGTCTTTATTTTCCTCCTTCAAGCTCGATCAAAATGCATTAACCCCCCTCGGCCTTACAAAACTTTATTGTTACTTTGAGATAATAAAGCATGCTTTACGAGGGTTTTGCGCTTTACCCAGAACTTTCTCGTGTAAATCGCGCCTTAATGAGCGATTAATGAACGATTATTACGCGTTTATGTAGCCTTTTTTTCTAAACGAGTACAATGTAATTATACAGTTTATTTCCGCTTTTATTATTTATTTTTTTTTTTTTCGTTTTCATCGGGGCGGCACGCCGCGACAAAACGAGCGGACAATTTGTTGTCACACAGTTCTCACATGTAAGGAGCGGAGCCTTTATGAAGCCAATCTCGGGAAGCCTACAGTTAGTTACGCTCGTTAAGTCGCTCGCTTCGTTGTACGCCTGTCGAGATGTACCTAAATGAACTGCTTTTCACAGTTTTGTTTCTTGATTATGAAAGGCCAAAAATCTGGCCTTTTTTTTCGGGGAACGTCTCCGTAACGCTCGCAGACATAATAAGCTATGAAAAAGCGAACCCGCAAGATAAGTCGGTTTTAAAAGACTTTTAAAAAACAATTCTATTCTTCGGTTAATTAAATTAATGCACGCGCAAGGAAAGCTAACAGATAAAATCTAACAATGTGACGTACTTGAATCTCTTGTTTGAGAGTTATTTTTATTGAACTTTAATTGAATTAAGATTGTATTAATTTTTATCAATATTTCACAATTTATATAGGCAAATTACGAAATGTGCAAGTGAATTTTCATCATCGAAAGATTTCAAGCTACTCGAATAAAAGTCATTTTAACCAAATGATACGTATAATATTATGCCAGGGCAGACTTGCTTATACATGTTAGTTTAATTAATAATTCTTGCTTAATTTACCGTAGCACGAATTCGGCTTCATTAAATTCCCAACTATATATTAATTCAACGGCCCTATATCTTCAAATTCCCACAGCGTAACATTTCTGCCAATGAATTTTACTATAAATTTTGCCAAGAATTAGATTTCGCCTTTTTCCTATGACCGAGAGCCATAAGGACATTGAAAAATGCAAATAAAATAGCCTCTCTCGCGTCGTTACTCGTTAGGCGCGCGTTCATCGGGTTCCAGGCGTTTTAACGAGCTCGCCTCGCCGCCGTTAGAATTGGGAGAAAATACTAGGCTTTTCTCAATGCTAATCGAATTACTTAGGTTTCCACGCGCTCCCCGAGCCGCAAGATTGATTGATTACTTTATTTTCGCGGCTCGCGCGCGCCAGGCTTCTTTTTTCCCTTTTCCTCCTCTCCCATTACGGAAATTCCTCTGACCTCCGCCGAGAGTGCTTTTTTCTTTTGTAAAAGCCCGAGAGTTATTTATCGAGTCGTCGAAACGAGTCCTTTCGTTGCAAAAAATCACTTATATATACCTAGCCGTAAAAGCGACGGATTTTACATTATCGAGAAGAAAAAGAACTCTTAATCAATTTGATAATGACGGCAGTAACGGCAGTGTTTAGTTTTTAAAAGACACGTCCGACTCGTACTGGACTTCAAATCGAAATGACTATTGAAATAAAGCATCGAGCAAATTATATAATATAAATCCTGCCGGTCGACGGGGCGAAAAACTTGCGGAGCTTTTAAGTAGAACAGGTCAGTTCTGCCTTATCGCCGGCCATAAACACACTCTCGTTGCCTGCATTTACCGGTATTTTTGCTCGAATATCTCAAGGAAGCTTACGACTATTGCCGCAATAAACACAACTCCCACAGAATAGGCCCTCGTTCATCTTTATTGAAAGATGCGTTTTACGGCCGCGCGGATTCGTCCCGCGAGAGAGAGAGAGAGAGAGAGGGTGAAAAGCCGAGCGAAAGCGCGCCTCGCGTCGTAATTCAAAAGCTGCTCTCTGCGCGCGTAGGCAGGTAATGAGCGAGGATGCAAATGATATACTAACTTATCCCCCAGGTGTTTGTGTGGCGTCTTTGTGCGTCACGATCGCTCTCGCGCTTCTCCTCGGCTTTTTAAGGCGAAACGCCGCTCTGACCTCATCCGGCGCCCTTTCGCGCGAATCGCCAGGCCTGGCCTGCGACCGTCATGCCCAAGGCCGCGAGAGCTACGGTCATCATTGGAAAATCACGCTCTTTGTCGAGAGCGAGCGAGCTTTGCTTTCTTTCCTTCCTCGAAGCGCGCACGGCCGATTTAATCCAAAGTGTCAACGTGATTTCATCGGGGCTCTGAGCAATAGATTTTCCGCCGGGATTGGAGGCTTCTCGGACGTCATTTTTTTATTCGATCGACGATGCGGACAAAAATTTCGCCGTTTCCTAGATTTCAAAGTATCAATTATCCAAATAAAGTTGTGAGGCAGCCGGCGCATAAAAGTGTTATCTCTGAAATTACGCTTCATTAGCCGAATCGATCGTCGGCAATTATGCGCTATTACGGTGCTCGCTCTCCTCGCTTGCTTGCGCGGCTCGCCTTCGGATTATGCTCGATTCATGAATAATATCGCGAGACTTTTCACCGGGCTCGCGCCATTTTATTGCTTAGTTGGGCCGCTTTCACCTTTATAAGGAGTGCTCGCGTATTAATTGTGTCGACTTATCGTATCGGTGTCAATTATCGGCGAGGGACGCGCGTAGCGCATAACGTCTCGGGGGCCAATTTTGCCCTGCCTCGAAAGCGCACACCTAGGAAGTTGTATATCTCTCTCTCTCTCTCTCTCTCTCTCGGCGTTTCTACGTATGATGCAGCGCGCGTGCGTCTTTGGCGGCGCGCCGGGAGAAATTGAGAGATTCGAGCGACGATATCCGCGATAATGATGCGCTCTGAAAAAGGAGGGATTATTTTTTAAATAACACTTTCTAATGCAAATAGAGAGCGCGTGCGGCCCGAGGAATCCGCGTAGAAAGCGATCGGAAATTTGCAGCCGAATGCTACGATAATTTTTGAATAATAGAAATGTTCAGATGATATTGAAAGATGTTTTTTTTTTTCTTTGGAAGGAAGGAAGGAAGTGTAGCAAGATAAGTAAGCGCGTTACCTAATCTCGATGCAAATGCGTACGCCCAGCATTGCAGATGCAGGACAAACTTGTCCGTTAGGTAAGAAGGCGCCTCGCCCGATCCATCGCCTCTTCGCAGCTTACGAAAGCAGCCAATTTTTGATCCATCAGAGGGACGAGGGGAAGCCGGCGAGACGTTGTTTTTCTTTTTTTAGATCAAAAATCACGGAGGAAGCATTAAAGCTGTCGATACCGTTGCGTTGTACGCGATCTCCAACACAATGTGGCATTATATTATGAGATCTAACAAACCTATAAATCGCGTTCGAATGAGATGTAGAGAAATAAATCCCTCCCGGAAGGCTCTAAATATTTCGGGGAGAAAGCCTGTTTGCGTTGAGTAATCTTATTTACCGATATCATAATCTGTCGTTAGATTTATTAATCTAATTGTCGATGCCTTCGAGCTTTCAATCGAAAACATCGATTCAACGTAAAAGCGGAACCGAATCGAGAGCTCGTGGCCCTTTCCCCCGGTGTGGAAATGTTGCAAAAGCGCGCGGCTTAAGTCAAAAGGAAACGGCGTCCTATACTTGTCATATTTAATGGTAGCGCGCTCGATAGAGGAATTCAATGGCTGGCCATCTTTACGAAATTTCCGCGAAACCGGAATCCCATTAAGATCAGGATTCCGGCGTAATAATCGGCCCGTCCGATGTAACCTCATCGGCAAAAAGCAATCTCATTGCGCTACTTTAATTACCCAAGATGTCGATCCAGCTTCCAAAGTAATCGTTCCGCCTCGCTCATATTACTCGGCATTTTTGGAGAATCGGGGAGAGTCGAGCGTTCGCCGTTATAGCGGCGATAATCGAAATACACGTTTTCCCAACTCGGGGGGGCAGATAAAAAAAAAAAGGAGGCAAGCCGGAGCTCGGCGGCGAAAAAAAAAGGCCGCGCGCAGGAGAGCTTTGCATCACGATGCGTGACAAGAAGAAGAATTAGTCGAGCGAAACGCATCGCGTTGTTGCGTCTGCTCTCGAGCGCGGAGAGCCCAGATACACTCGACAACTTTCTCGGATTGAGCAAAGAAAGGAAAACGCGCGCGCGCGCGCCCGATCGCGAAAATAAATAACGAAATCGATCGATCCTCGAGAGCCTGCGAAGAAAGTCGCTAATGTCGCGACGCTGCAGGGAAGAGAGAGAGGGAGAGAGAGCCCAATTACGCGCCGGCTCTTATGAATGGCAATTTTATGTAAACTACGCCCTATAAAGTGCATTTCGAGCGCGGCGGTAGCCAAGGCATCTTTATCCCCGCAGTTAAGTTTTACAGCGCCCCGCTTTTAAATCCCGGCGGCAGGCCGACCGCAAATTTTTCCCGAGCTTCCTGCATTTTTCCGTCGTCCGGGCGTCTTTCTTTGCCGCTGTCGTAAAACCGGGTGCCGAAATCGATGGGGCGCCTTTCGAGAGCTCGCGCTAATCTGTAATTTCCCGCGCGATTTCACGCGCGTCCTGACGAAACCTCCTTCTTTTTTTCACTTCCTCCAGATTCTAGATTTCTCGAAGCTATCTGGCCGAGAGAGAGAGCCTGAGATAGCGATCGGTGCGAGCCGCTGTCGTGTAGACGTCGCTCCGCTCAATGCCAACTGCCGGCGCAGCCAGCAGGCAGATGCGATATAAAGACAACGAGCGACGAGCTCCCCCGATACGAGATTCCGAGGTGCGGTTAATGAAGATTTCGAGGGGAGGAGACTCGAAGCTCGAGAGTCGCCTACGGAAATTAGCATGAAAAATGAATTTTCCACGGACGATAAATCCAGCGGCCATCCGAGATTTATAAAGCGGCCGGCACTGGAAAGGAATCCCGGACAATGCAATGCCTCACTGTCTTAAAAGTTATTTCTCCGATCGAGTGATTTTCTATACAACAATAGCCGCGGAATCATCGTAAATTTCGCGAAAGAGTATTTTTCGGGCAAAAATGTGGAAAAACGGCGAAAAACCGCGGCAATAGTAGCGGATCGCCTCGGAATGAATAGCAGGAATAGCAGTCTAGGGCGGCTGCAGGAGGGAGAGAGAGAAAGAGGCGAGAGATCGGACGCAGCTCGGGCGATCGTCCAGGAGCCGGCCGGGTGGGGAGCGTTTAGAAAGTGAAACTGAAAAGAGACCAAGTCGGATGCGAGCGAACTTTGCCGACGAGCCCCACCCTGGCAAGAGAGCCAGCCGCGGCTGCTGCGCGCTGCGCCGTTTTTCCATCATCAGACTCGGCTCTGCGCGCCGCGTGCAGCCGCTCCGCGCGGCGGCGCAAAAAGAAGAAAGCTCTCTCGAGCTTACGCGGAAAGTAAAAGCGGACTCCGCCCCGGAGGAAGAGCTGTGGGAAAAAGCGAGCCGTCTAACGACGAGTCAATCCCGCGGCTCTCTCGGGCCGTCCATTAGTCTACGGGGGCCGTTATCGGAGCACGCAAATGCGAGTGCTTCCTCTTATATGGCGAGGCGAAGCCTCTTTACAGAAGGAGGAACTCCGTCTTTGTAAGTCGGCGCTGCGCCGTGTGTCTCCCGGCGCAGGTGCGAATACGGGTCATTCCTTTCCCAGATTGAGCGCGCGGCTCCCCAGAGTCGCTTGCCAACAATAATGCGCACCTGCGAGCGAATCTTCCATCGGCCGACACCTCTCCGCTTCTCGAACCTTTTCGTCCGCGGTCGCGCTGCGCCTAATTAAATCAGCATACATATATATCTCAGCCTCGTTAGGCGCGGCGGCGTAGGCAAACCCGAGGAAATAAGGTCCGCGGCGTGAAAATCCGCGCCGTTTCCCCCCGCGGGTAAATGGATGCCATTTCGCCGGCAGCTCGGACATTCATCTTTCAGAATTGAAAGGCCAACGCTTAGGCGCGCGCGCGCGCGGCAGGCGATACAAATTGGACTTGTAAATTCGAGGGAAATTTGTCGATGTAGCACGGGAGCCGCGGAGCGAGCGGCGAGAATAAGGAAGCTGCTAATACCCCGTAAGCGGCCTTACATGGACAGCGGCGCGTGTGGGAAGAATGCGCGCGGGCAAGGTGCACCGGCGAATCTTCTCGTTAACTGGGCCGATTTTCTCACGGCGGCAACGGCGGCGCATCATCTTTCTCTCGCTTTCCGCCGATCGGTTTGCTTTCCTTTTCGCTTTATTGCCCTTAGTCCGTCTAATTATTCGCCGGCGCGGGACTTTCACCGCGGCGCGGCGCATCAATCCGCGATCGCTGCTTTGCATTTTGCGCCGCGCTAATGGACATTTTTCTCTTTTTTCGCTTTTTATTTCCCTGATTTGCAAGCGGGAGCCGACGATTACGCCGAGAGTGAGTAACGAGCGAGATGCGTTATAATTTAGAATTGCGCTCGGCGGGTTATTTCATTCAAGAAAGATGAAACAAAGAAAGGAATCTTAACGATCGAAAAAAGGCGCGCAACTCGCTGAATCTTTATTTTCTTAAGTTTAGTACGAATTGTAGAAAAAAAAGGCGCAGAGCCGCGCCGAGTCTTTGATAAAAAGGCAAGAATTTTTGTTTAATTAGTCATAGATTTCTAATCCAATGACTCTTTGTTAGATCTTTGGCTCGATCCTCCAGCTGCCTCGGCTATTAGCGCATTACTCGCAGAGGTTTTAATAGGTGAATCGTGTACGCACGTTGCTCGAAATGGAAGTATTATGGAGCACGGAGCCTTGCGGAACAAAACCCGCGAGTTCCCGCTAACTATCGGCCGACCAAACAGCTGCAGATATCGTTTCGACACTGTTATAAAGCGCGGAGCATCTCGCGCTCAAGCTTCTTGCTACCATCGCAACTGTTATTACCGCGGATGCGGCCCGACGAGCCTCGCCGTGCGAATCGAACGCCGCCGCCGCCGCCGAGTCGAGTTTCCCCGACAGCTGCCATTTCCTCCGTAAAAAAGCCTATTGCCGATCCTATTGCTTTTATTTCTCTCGCTGCGCCGAGCAAACTGATTTTCCTCAAAATCAATCGCGACTCGATACGTCCCTTTATTTCAAAGTTCAAGGACTCGAAGAATGCGGGGAATGCAAAGAATGCCTGACACTTCCCGCGACATTCGCTGGATTCTCACGTGACATAATCATCGTGGCATAAATGTTTTTCGAGCGTCGTACGGACTGAACTTTTATGAATGATAAATGTTGATTAGTCCTCTTCGCCGCTTATGCAGATTAAAATGTTTCGCGAAAATATATTTTAAGATTTATTATGAGCGATAAAAGTTTAGCTGTTATAACGTCCGATAAATATATTTTATTCGAATCCTAATTACGAATAAAGTTTTATGTACCCGCACGCATTGCGAATTTACTTGATGATGCCGATTAAAGTTTCTTTGTGTCGCCCGCGCCAACAACAACTGGGAATAAAAGAAAGACCGGGCAAAATTTCATTAGGAAACGCAAAACAATCGGCAGAGCGTGTAGAAAGTGATAAATTAGATCTCTATAAACGCCATGACGATGATCTCGATGATGAATCGATAGAGAAATATTGCAAAAGCCGTCGTCCGCACTTGTCACTTTCCCTTCTCTCCCCCACTGCAGCTTCGCTCGGGCGAGAGCGAGAGAGAGAGAGGCCGCAACTGGCCCAGTTAGCCGATAATTACCGAACGATCTCTAAGATTAGGACAAAGGCGGGTTGCGGTGGGTGGTACCGAGTCATCGGCGCGCGCTGCTCTTGCGACACCTTACAAAAGGCCCGCGAGCGGTAATTCCCCGCGCGGACGGCAGCCTCTCTCGGACAGAGCTCAGATATTAATCGCTACCGCACAATTGCGAGCATCGTAAAAAAGAGGCCGTGTCTAGGTGGCTATGTGTGCGAGAGAGCCTCCCCGGGCGAAAAGATCCTTTCGCTTTCGTCCGCCTTTATCTCGGCCGTTCGAGCGCGGCGCCGATCGCCGGGCCTATTCTTATCTGCTCTCCCTGCCCCGCCGCCGCCTGAATTTCCCGAGCGCCGCGCGCGCGGCAACGGTCATCGGCTATTGTACCACGAGAGCGCCAAGAGCGTGCGAATCCATCAAAGCGACCTGGAATTCGCCGCGCGCGGAATCTCGGGCGGAGCGCGGGCACAGCTCGTAAACCGCATTGCCGCGCGTCGGCTCGCCGGCTATAATACAATATCGAAGCGCATCCGTAAATTGAAAGAAGTGCCCGCGGGGTTTATTCTTAGTCGCGGAGGAAAAACAAGACGGGCGATCGGCTCTCTGAAACCCAATACAGACATGAATACGGGCTGCCGCAGGAATGAGAGGAAAGGCAGAAAAGCCGACTCGGGGCCTCGGATAAAGTCTGCGCCTCGGCTGACAGGCGAACATCGGTTTCCGCGCTCTCTCGCACGCCGCGCGCCGCCGCGAGCATCGGCCGCCGCTGGCGGCGGGAATGCGCGAGCGTAGGCGCTCGCGGAAAAATACCCGATGACAGTAGTCGCGTACAGCGGCGGCGTAGGCATCGCTCGCGGGCCATTATGCATGCATGCACATGTGCGCGCGGGGACTATAACGTATATAAGACTTCTTGCGCTCCTCCCACTGTGACGCGCGCTCGCTCTCACTTGACCAATCCACGGACGTTCCGCATGTTACGCGTCGACTCTTTAGCCCCTCTAGGCTACTCGCCTTTTTCCTAGACGCCGCCGCCGCCGCCGCCGCCGTCCGTTCCGTCTCGTTCCGTAACGATGAGCGCCTGCTTTATTCCAGCGGGCCAGTGTGTGCATCGCTCGGGAAAATGGCGACCGATTCATTCATGCCCCCGCCGCAGGAATGGACGTCCGACGCGCGGAAAATCATCTCCCCCGTCCCGCATAAATCTCGTCCCGAGCGTTGTCGACAAAATCGAGATCTCTCGAGATCCAGTTCCGCGAGCTTGCGCAAGCGAGCTTTGCGCAAAGTCGGCTCTCCGCCGAAAAGCTGGGAGAGAGAATCCCCCCGAGAGCTGCCGAAAAGCGACGGGCCGTAAAAGGGAGAGATTTAAGAGAGGACTGCCGGCGACGAAATTCCGCCGACGTCGACGAGGGAAAAGGAGGGCGCGGACGAGAGGTGAACGATCGCCTGTGAAATTACGACTTGACGAAATCGGCGGCGTTGGCCGCAGCAGCCGAAACGCGGGGGGATCTGCACTATTGACACATCCTTCGTTGGTTAATCGGCTATGGGCCGGCGATCGCTTTTACCACCAGAGCGTGCCGCGCCGGGCCGATTGTCGTTCGTTTCGATCCGGAGGAAAAAAGGGAACTGCGACCGCCGCCGCCGCGGCCGCGGAGAGCCTGCGAAATACACTTTTACCTTTACGATTCCTAAAATCGCAATCCTTTAAATCTTTCTCGCAAAAAGGAGCCGCCGCGCAAAAAAAAAACGCCGCACCGCGGCGTCTGAAAAATCGTTCCAAACTGCACTTGACTAATTTCGCACGTGACGGCGCGTCGTCGCGTCGCCGTCGTCGTCGTCGCGGAGAGCCGATTACGCAATGTGCCCGCAACGCGCCTCTTGAAAGTGAAAGAGAAAGAGACACGCGGAATCCGCGAGAAAATGTCGATAGTGTCATAATGGATGCTCAGGGTCGATACATTGTCGCGAGGAGCGCGTCGCCGCAGCCGCCGCCGCCTTTTGAATTAAAGGCGGGTCCCGTAGCCGAGCGCGAGCAGCCATGTCATTAGGCGCCCACGTTTGAGCGCGAGCGAATAATTGTCACCTAGCGGTGTGTCAACACGCAGCCGGCAGACTGCACGCTCGCGCGGCGCAAGGACTCGGCGACGACGACGTCGAGCCGGAAGCGCGCTCGTCTCTCTCTCTCACCCGATATCGCGCTCCGCGGCGAGGCTGTAAACTTTTAATTGTCGCGGGCCTATTGTCGATTGTTGGAAGAGTAGAAGTGAGCCAACTAGCCAGATCGAGTCGTTAAACTTTTCATTGTTTTCTGGAGTTTAACGATTTCGGCTTGATCCGCCGAAGTCTCTCGGGGGCTGCAAAAAGACCGGGCGGATTGAAAATTCGGTTAAAAAGAGCCGATCCGAGGAGCGGACACGTTTCCCGGCTGCCGTTTCGAACGCCCTGCTCTCGAGGCAGCGTTGGGATCGCTTGGGATATAACTGTGTCAGGACGGCGAGTCTTGCGCAAACCCTGCACTACTATCTGCAGGCTAAAGCAGATCACGAAGATCCGATGCTCTTTCTCGTGTAGCGGCTTCTCGATTTACTCGGGCCCCGGGCCCGGCCTGCCTACTTCTCTTTGTCTCTCGCATCGATCAACTCTATTACCTCCGATCGGGCTTCTCCGTCTTTCTCTCTCTCTCTCTCGAAACTTGTTAGGCAAACACTGCCGCCGCGCTTCGGATCGAGCGCCGAAAAGAGTGGCACTGTTTTTTTTTGTCCCCCGAGCGGCGGGGAGTAGCTGCGCCGGGAGGGCAAAAAAGCAGAGAAATTGGCTGCGCCGCGGCAGGAAGCGCGCAATCTCGAGCGAGCGGGAGAAGGGCAGCGGCGGCGTCGGCGGCAGGAGCGGCAGCGCGGTGATGAAAGAGAGCAGGGCGAAACCGTAACAGCGGCCTAGGACAACGGTGAGGTCCGAGCGCGATATCGGTACAGTTGCAGCGGCAGGAGCGGCGCGAGAGTGTACGTAGCGGTCCCGGAGCGGGGGGAAGGGGCGCTCGTCTCTTTCCTTTTTCCTCTCTCTTTAGATATCGCGCGTGCCCGAGGTGGGAGTAGGCCGAGCGCGCGCGGCCGCGGACACCTCTCGCGCTCTCGGATGCCACGTGAGCCCTCTTCGCGGCGAGCGGGGAATTCGGACGGGCCTCGCGACGGGCGAAAGCGACGGGCGTTAGGGCCTTGGGGGCGCGGGATCGGCAGAAGGAAGGAAGAAAGGAAGGAAGCAGGAAGACGGAGGCTGCGATTAGCATCCGCTGTACGGGTGCCGCTGCAGCCGGCTAGGTGCGTGGGGAGCCGGTCGCGTGCCGGCGCGCGCCGCGCTCTCGGCTAGGCTAGGCCTTTGGGCCGCGGGCCAATACCCACACGGAGAGGAGGCTCCCCGCCCATGAGGCTCGCGGTGCCCCCCTGCTCGCTCTCGTGCTGCTCGGCGGCGCGGCGGCCTCCCGCCCGGGCGAGCCTGATTGCTCACTCACTCTTACTGCGAGAGCCGCGCGCGCGAGCGGCCAACGTACCCAGGCCGAGGCTTATACACTCGGTGCCCATCCGCGGCCGCGCGCTCACTCTCTCACGCACTTGTGCCCGCGACTCGAACGCCCTGACCATTAAGTGATATCAGTGCTCTCTCCAAAGAAAAATTACACATACCGACTGTTCTGTTCTGCGGTGCTTAAGTGAATTTCACGACAGAAGAGGAGCGGCCCCACAAGCCGAGCCGCCCGAACGAGCCGAGCCTAGCCGGAATAGAATCGCACACACGCTTTTCCCACGACGATCTTCACCTTCGCTCCGGCTCTCCTGGAATGACAGAGAAGGTAAATACAACGCCAGCCCCCTGCAAGCGCGCGGCTCTCCACTTTCCCCGATTCGAAGTTCCCGCGCGCCGAGCGATCGGCAATTATCCGTCCGTGCGAACGAACTCGACGAAATTTTCAAGCTTTCGCACGCTCGCGCTGGCGAAACTCCTATACGAGCGGCCGGGGCACCCGCCGAAAATTAAGAAACGCGCGCGCCGCCTAAAAGGGCATTTCGAAAGCCGCCCCTCGGTCCCTTGCCGCGCCGTTTCCTCCTGCGCGGGGATCGCTCGGATCTCCTCCTCGACACGTGAGAAACGCGCGCACGCGCAACGCCGCGATGTGCCCGCTAAATTTTTATCGTTTCGATTTCGCCAATCGCGAGTGCACTCTCGCGTATTGCGCAATGCGCCATCGCCTTTGGAAACGGCGGCGAAAGCCGTATAGTCGCGCGGGGGCCCGAAAACGCCTGAGAAAGCTGCGGAGCTGGAGATTTTTCGATAAAGCGGCCGGTTTGCCGGTGTGTCTCAAGTCGCCGGAATCGCAATCGTCGCTTAGCCTCAAAAGCCGATGAAGTTGCTCGTCGTCGCTTCCTCTGCCGCGGCGGTGGTTGCCCAACTGCCGAGAGCCGGCATATTTGAATACCGCGCGCCGCGCGAGAGAGAGAGAGAGAGAGACGCCTATTACGAGAATGAGGAGCAGCCGGACAATCGTGAGAGTCTCCCAGAGCGCGAAACAATGTCGCCGTTTACGGGGGTCCGCAAAACGGTAATAAAACGGGAGAAAGAACCAAGTGCCTCGCCTGCCGCCTCTCTGCCACCGCTGCCACCGCTGCCGAATGTCATGGATGAGTCGTCGCTTTTCCTGCACTTTCTTTCGGATTCACCGCTGTTTATTCTTCGGCCTTTGTTAAACGGCCCGCAGTTTTATTTTTCTGCCTCGTCGGTTTATCAAGCGAAAAGTTGACGTTTATTCCATAGCTTTCTTCGGTCGTCCGAACATTATAAACTATTCTCGCTAAAATTTATAATCCAGATTCGCCTACCGCAAAACGCGTCGGCCGTCTCGAAAAATAAGCCCGCATTTATTAGCATTATAGGTATAACAGAATCGTTATCCGAAAGAGAAAGAGCAGCATTTAAATGGTATCTCGATCCGATTGCCTCGCCGGGTGACTTCCCGTTAAAGTCCTGCATGACTATAACGCCAGCCCGCCTACGACTGTATTTGGTCGGGCAAGAATTTCCGCGTGGTAGCCAGCAGCAGCAGCTGCTCGCTGGCTGGCTGACTCGCCGCGATCCGATCGCACTCGCTGATAAGCCAAAGAGGAAAAACCTACAAATCAAAGGATAAACAAAACCAGCTGTGCTCCGGCCGCGAATTTATCCTCTCCGCGCACCGCTCGTCGCTTAAATCCCCGTCAAATTGGCCGGGGGAAAATTGAATTTCGGACATACTCACCTGCTAATTATGTGAGTAATACTCACTTAAATTTCACTTAACTCGGCCCGTGCACTTCCTACGGCGGTTTCACTGAAACATTTTATTTTACTATTATTAACTTTACAGCTTCGAAGTGAGGCTCGCGGACTTTCGAAAAAACAGTAGGCTATTTTGGCCAAAATCCATCGGAACGCAATAAACGAAAATCGGTGAAACGATATTTAGTCGCGCTCTTAATAACGGAATATATAGATTACGCGAAAGGAATAAAAATTTTAGGCCGCAGCCTACATTTCCGTTTGTAAAAAAGAAAATATCGCCGATTCGTAGACATAAAGTGTGTATTTAACAGTGCATCTATTGCATATTTACGGGGCTCTGGCTCTCGCGCGGCTCTTCTGTATCGCATCAATGTTGCAAGACATGCAGAGAGACGTACGCTTACTCAGCACGCACTCGCATTTATCGCTCGCTCGACCCTCGACTCCGTGTTTCCTTATTCCTTCGCTTCCTTATTTTCGAGCCTTTATCTCCGACTAGAATTGTACATGCACGAGGAACAAGAGGCCGAAAACACTTTAGATTGGCGAATAAAAAAGAGAGAAGGCGTCCAGATAGTTTGGGCATGCCGTAAATCTGAGGAATCGTAGAATTAGCAAGATATTCGACGGATGAATCTTCAAGCGCGAGAGAGAGGAGGGGAGGGGTAGCCTCCGTATCGAGCAATTGCATCGATGATCGATGGGAGCACGGCATTTCTTCGGCAGAGAGAGGGAGAAAGTGCATAATAGTCTATAAGCGCATAGGCTCGTGGCTCGCCAGACTCTTTTTTTTTTCCCCCTTTCCTTAATAAAGACATTGATCAGGCGCTCGCGTTATAGTGTGTAGCAACTTTTGAGACTCGTTCTGGCGCCGCGTTATTACCGATCCGCAAAAAGGGCTTGGCGCGGAGGCGCGCGCGCGAGAGTTGGCCAATGGGGGCGCAAAAAAACCCGAACGCGAGTTACCTCACGTAACTATATATACGCCGCCTCTCGTACACGCTCCTTTTTCCCAAATAAATTGCCTTTCTCGCGATCGGCACCCAGGAGCAATGGAAATTGCTGCGGCGAGGACGTGTCGCTTTCATCGCCGACCGCCAGAGGCTCTTTCTCCGATGAATTTTGAGCGGGAGAGCGACTCCGCGACGAGCTTCCAGATTTTCTGAGCGTCATTTAAAGCAGGTCGGGGAACAATCCGCTTATCGAAGGAGTTCTTTTTTTTTCAAAAAAAATAAAAAAGATTCTCGAAATGAATTTTTTCCCAACACGCAGGAAACATCTACATCCGAGGTGATTACCTGGGCGATGCTGAAAGCTGCTGACGTACTTGTGCAGAAAAAGCGTCGTTGCGAGGGCGAGCAAAAAGGCCAAAGAAGCCGTTTAAAAGGCCAAATCGAACGCTTAAATTCGGACAAAAAAGACATCGCCGCCTCGCGAGCAGCTTGTCTCGCCGAGAGACGTTCTCCGATTGTGTATACCTGCTTATTAACGCCTGAACGAGGGGAGAGCGAAAAAAAAGGATCCCGGGTCCCATTCTGCGTCCCAGAGGTCCTTGCATTCTCGCACGAATGGTTCCGCTAGCCAAATTTCTTTTCCACGTTCCATCGATCGAGCACGGCTCGAGGATCGCTCTCGAGCTCAAGCCGTTACGGAGCTCTTACTTGCTACCCGTATCGTAATGACTCGTCGCTTTCGGGCGGCGACAGTAAACTCGGCAAAAAAAAAATTGGGCTAATTGAGATTTTCAAAATTTTCTCCGTATCATCCTTTGCCACTGAATGTGAGGGGAGAGGGAATTAAAAAAAAATAAATGGATGAATTTTAGAGAACTCTCTTACGTAAAGCAGTATTGTAAATGAAATAGCGCTCTAACAGGACGATATTTTATGGATAAGCGAGGAAAGATTTCTCAGAGTCTTGAAACCGTTAGCTCCGATTTGAATTATCCGTGCGTATCCTCTTCGGGATCTTCAATTTAAATTATAATGGCTCCAGAATAAATGGATGCAGTTTGAACTAAATAAAGCGACAAGTAGAAATATAATGAATTTACAAACTACAAAACACACAGTAACACTGAGCTTTTCGCTAAAATCTCTTAATGGAAGCGAATCTCGTGAGCTAAAATTGAAATAAAAGTTTCTAATAGACGCGGCCGACCCATATTGCTTGGCAATTTTGAAATGTCTATTTTTGTTAGACTGCGGAGGCATGCAACGGCACTACCCGCGCACATTAACTGCAATATCACGCACGCATCCTCCTTTCTACGCTTCCCCCCTTGAAGAAAAGGCCGGCGCGCGCGCGTTTACATTGAAAGCTAAGGAAGCTCTTTGAAATTGAATGGAAAGAGAGAAGGAAGAAAAAAAAAACCGGCGGTCTATAAAGTGCAGCGACATCACGAAGGTGTATTAGAGATGAAGAAAGAGGAGGATGATTGCAGCGAAAATGAGAAACAATGATGCCCCGCGTCGTCGCCTGAATATTTCATGAACGGAGCTCTCTCGCGCCGCGGGAAAAGCAGAGAGAGAGAGAGAGAGAGAAAGAGATGCGCCCGAATTGGGGCGAGGTTTCGCGAGCTGCCTGTCCCCTCGGACAGCGGCCGGCGAGTTGTTGCTGCCGCTGCTGCTGCATTTTCATGAAATGCAGCCGATTATCGACGGCCGATCTCGTTTTACCGTTTCCTTCTCCAGGATATATGCATAATGCTGGAAGCGAGCTTCGGTTTCACTTGTCCTAGATCGACTTCCCCTAGATAAACTCGATTAGCGGCGAATTAGGATAATGCGCGAGAGCTTTCATCGGTTTTCCGCCAAGTGAACAAGCCTACCCAATAGCCGAATCTTCTTTTAAAAAAAGATTATAGATTTTCTTCTCAGTCCTCGCTCCAGCAGTCCAGTGTTTTCGCTTAGAAACGGTAATCCTCAAAGTCATCGAAAAATCAGGTCAGCCGCTGTTTCTGACGCGTCGACTGCGTCTGCTCCGCGACCTTCAAAACATTCAGTCAATGAAACGTCGATTCGGACACCTTATCACCTGCTGACTTATATACTCGAGGAAGAAAGTTTGCTTGATTGAAATTTTCAAAGCAAGCCATAAAACTGAATATGATTCGAGTTGCCTGTCGGCTCGCTACCTCAATAGCCCCCATCCCGACCGCAGGACTCTAAGCCAACGTGCGCACATTCAAGGTGTTTTACGCGCCGGCTGCAAGAAGAGCAAAAAGAGCTTTAATAAAGCTGTTTTTTGCTCGCCGCATCGATAAATAATCTGGTGTTTCTATTAGAGCGTCTTGATATTTGCTATTCCGATTAGCTGCCGCCGCTTCTCCGTCGGCTTTTGCATATTTTTTTCCAAGCTAATTTTATAAAGTTTAGTGCCTCGAGCGTTTTGCGGAAAAACTACTCGACTCCGTATGTAATAACTCATCGTTCCAGTTGCCGCGCGGTTAATTCATTTGGATTGAAAGTCTGCTCCTCTTAATACAGACACTTTAAAAACGCCTGTAAAGAGCAAAAGAATTTGTTGATTAATTTTATTGCAGAGAAAGCTGTAGAAAAATGCATCTGAAGCATGAATGAAATTCCAAAGAAAACAAGCCACATAATGCCTATTGAGATTCACATAAAATTATTCACGTAATTAGCATGAATGAGTCAAAGTGTACAGCGATGTTATTCCGTCTGCCACTAATAATCTGCATCTCAAGAATAATGAATTCTTTATTACTTCATGATCTTCAGTCTTACGTAACCGAAATTTTTGAGAGTGCATTTTCAGAATACACTGTAACCGTTTGCTGACAAAAAAAATTATATTATTTTCTCAGGTCAAAGTGAAAATTAACAAAGTCCATTGACCCTACAAGCTCGGGCTTGAAACAAAAAAAAAAAAAAAATGGGAAGGCGCTCGAAAAAAGGAGAGCGCAACGGGTCAGGGTTTAGTTTCGCTCGGTCAGAGAGTCAAATGACGGGATTGCTCAACGGGCGCTCCGCGCCCGAGTCCCGATACGACGTTACGGCCGAATTACGCAACCCAGCCGTCTCCTCCGCCGCGGCAAATTGACCCGGGAAACTGCGACCACGCCTGCGCAAAAAATATCAAAACTTTCTCGATAATCCGAGGAGAGAGAGAGAGAGAGAGAGAGAGTGTTTATCGAAGATTTCTCAAGTCAATTATAAATATTTCCTTTGGAACTTTCGACTTCTTTTTCCGCGGCGAGAGCCGAGAAAGGATAACAAAAACACCGAAGCTCCGTCTGAAAAATACCCGAGCAAACATATATAGCACTCGAGAGAGGCTAACGGAGAAATATATAGCGCCTTGACCGTCGTTAGACGAGCTACGATTTTTCATTCGCGCTTTACTACTTGGAAAGAAGAGGAGAGCGAAAATGAGCGCGGACGGGAGTAAAAAAAACATCGCGCTCACCGTCGACAATTCCTGAATAAACAGCGAGTTCACGAGTCCGCTTCGGAGATCTGTTCCGATGCCACGGACGCGTCAGCATCTAATTATCCCGAGGATGATTGGTTAAGAGCCAGGCAATGACATTTAATATTCTTCAAAGTCATACGCTTAAATTTCCAAGACTTAATTTTGTAATCCACGCCGCGGCGTTCGAATAAAAGCCAGCAGCAGCTTTTTCGAGCAAAATCTTAGCCTCGATACCGGAGGAGCCAAAGAGCACGGGGAATTGAAAGTAAAAAAAATATAGCAAGCAAAAACGAAGGAGAAGGCGTAAAAGAAGAGCAAGGAAAAAGTGAGAGGAGGAAGCACGGATGACAACGTACGTCATTGCGATCGAGGCTGCGGCCCAGCATTGTTCGGGCTCATCCCATTGACGCGGACTCGAGTATTGCCCATTAAGGTCCGTCCCCGCGCGATTGTTGCATCCTTCCCGCAAAGCAAAAGGCAAAGAGGAGGCGCTCGATCGGTGTGCATTTATTTCTCCGTCTGCAAGGACGCCTTCTGAAAAGGCCGATTTCTTCCAAAGGCCGAAAAATAAGAGGAGCCGCCGGGAAAAAAGAGGAGCCGAAGGATGTTTATAATCGGGCGGACTCGGACTTGACAGCCGGCTCTCGGGGCTGCGTCCCCGACACCTACCGGCTTTATAATTCGGAGAAACCGGAGGAGCCTTTTTGCTCTTCTGCCCTTTCTTTTTCGCCTTTTATACTTTCAGGTCGTTAACGGTGTTGCGATCAAGGATGAGCCGCTAAGAGTAGCCGGGAGGAAAGTCGATGAAAAATGGGACGACCTCTCTCTCTCTCTCTCTCTCTCTCTCTCTCTCTCTCGGCGACGCCCAATATCCACGGCTCTAATACGGACATCGATACGCCGTCGGAGGAAAAATAGCGCACATTAGATAAGTCACGTGGGGCAGGACGTGCGGAGCGGCCGGCTATCTTATCTCGCTTAGCCTCGATCTTTGTATTTAAATTGCATTCTGGCGCATATATATACCAGCGACGTCGCGCTCCCCGACGCGCGCCACCATTTGCGTACGCCGAAGATCCTTTTTCAGATTATTTCTCGCGCTTTGTCACGCTCATTAATGCGCCGAGGAATTTATAAGCCGATGCATCTTTGGCTCTCCGGTTCTCGTTAGGCGAGGAGAGGGACTCGCTCTGACGGGAGTCACCGGGCAATTAAACGGAACTTTCGATACTTTTTCCTACCCTCGGAAAGTCTAGCGATAGATAAGCTGTTTGTACGCTGCAAAGGTAATTAAGCCGAATCCCAGGGCTGCCGGCGAGCACTTTTTCGGAGAGGAAAAGGCGTTCGATTAAAGTGGGAAGTCGAGCAAATTGAAAGATCAGCCGGTGGAAGCTCGAAAAAGCCGCGTAAGGGGGCGCGTAAAAAGCGTCGAGCATTATCCCGAGATTATCGAGCGTGTAAAGTCGGCTCTCGCCGTATAGCAGCTCGAAAATGGATATTTAATGTGCTCGGAGCGAGCCGGCGGATGCTGACAAGGGACATATCTAGCCTCGCGTACACATATAGGCTCGCTCGCCGCTCATAAATAATATAGCCTGCACACGCGGAATTAGCCGCCTCTTTTTTTTTTTCGCGAAGGTTGCATCACCGCGTCACCGCTACATATTCATCGAGCGCGAGCGCACCTGATTCCGAGCGGCGCGTCTCTCGCTCTTTTTTTTTTGTCTCGTACTCGGCTCGAAGATCATCGGAGCCCAGGCCTTTGAATCATCATCGCCGGCAGAGGAGCGAGAGAATTAGAAGACAATGGGGAGAAGCCTGCACGAGCGATCCGCTGCGGTTTCGCGAAAAAGGTGCTGCGACAGCCGGCGACGGCGACGGACTCATCGCCGAGAATGGCACGAATGAAGGCACGACGATCGGGTCCCGATGCGTCACGGAGGTAATGATGAGTCGAGCCCGTTCCGAGAAGGATGCGCCGAGCTCCGCGGTGGAAAATAAAAAAGCAAACTCTCGTAAACCTCGTTTTCGCGTCAAAACCGAGTGAGCCGCTCGTTTATCGAAGCCGCGAAAGCGCCGCGGGAGAAATACGTCTCTATTATTATTAATTGAAAAATCTGCCGAGTAAATCGGCGGCGCGTTAAGAGAGGTCAGTCGAGAGTCGAAAATTGGATTGCCCGCGGAGGAGAGGCGCATGCACGAGTTGCGGAAGCGGCGCGATCCGGCATCGAGGCCGCTTCAATGAGGAATAAAGAAGGCACGGAGAGCAGCGAAAATAAAAGAGAGCTCTCTCGTCGATTGAAATCTTCTTCGGGGGGGGCATTTGACATGCTCGCGGCAGGAGAGTAATGAGCAGTGAACGGCGGCGGCGGCCACGCTCGCTGACCGAGAAGAGAAGGGCGGAGAGAGAAATCATGCGGCAAGGACGAGATGCACCACCCCGGTGGTATTATACGTGCGCGCGAACGTGAATCCCGAGGAGCGAGGCAGCTTTCTAGAAGCCAAAAACTGGATTTCTCGGCGACTATAGCCGCGCGCGCGCGCGCACCGCTCTCCCGGCCTGCCTTCACTCGCGATTCACGTAACCCTGAAATCGCCTCGCCTCGCCTCGCCTCGCCTTGCGCTCGAGAGCTGCGCGCAGCCTCGCCTTGCTGGCTGCCTCGCTCTCGGTGTCGAGTAATGCCTGCCCCGAGAGATGGTCCACTTTGTTTTATGCATTATTATTATGTGGACGACTTTTTCTCGTGCCCGCTATATACTCTCCTTGCCCGCTTCTCTCTCGCGGAGAGCCGAGCAGATTTTTTCTCGTATTTCGCGGCGAGGAGTTACCTCTGCCTGACGCCGCGATCATTACGGTTCGATTGTAATTCATTTACGCTCGATGCGCAGAAATATTGCGCGTAATTACTATACTTGAAAGAGGCCGATAATTATTGTTGTAAGCCGAATCTTTCATTTTTTTTTCCGTTTCGGTGTCCGGGCTTTGTACGAAATTACTCTTGTAAATAAAAGTATACGTACCGCTACACCGTACCAGATTTAAACTTTAATTGAAATCTATTAAATTTGATGTTTTAAAAAAATGAGACGATGCGAGTTTTACAAAATACGAGTCGATCGGCGTTAATTTTATCTGGACATTTGCGGCGAATTAATTTATTCGTAAATACGGCAAAAGACGCGCAGCGGTTAAACGAAAAAAGAAAAAAAAGAATGCAAACTGTTAGAGCTGCTCTTAACGAGCCTCATCAGGCTGCTTGATGAAAAGAGTTTTTATTCAACAAATTCTCCCTCGTTACAAGGCGAGCCGCAGCAAGGAGCGTTTAAAGGCGCGGAGAGGAGAAAAAAAAGGGGGAGAAAAATGAAAACGCAGTGGAAGGAAGGCGACGAAGGCTCTCTTGGACGTACTTTCGGATTTCTTACGGAACCGGTAAATTCTTTTTTAATCCTGTCGCCGGCGCACAGCTGACACATAACGAGACGAGCGGACAACTGGAAGCTCACGGCGACGAGTGTCATCGCTTCGGGAAGGGAGCCGCCGCTCGGAATCGAGGTTGAAAGTGGATGCGTGGCGTTCGCCGCGCACTTTCCTTCCAAACTGCAACTGCAGACCTTCGAACTTTCACACCTTTTAAGTAACCGTATCACTGCAAGCGGAGCCGCCTTGGAACTCCGAGTTTGCCTTCTCCCACGCTCCGCTATTATGCGCGCGAGCGCTTAGAGCGCCCAGATCTGCGTAAATTTGTCAGGAGGGGTGCAACTCAATCTCGAGCGGAGGTGTAATGTTCCAACCGTGGGATAATAGAGACAGCTGTAAATCGCTCGGGAGAGAAATCCCGGCTCGACTTTTCGATAAGGGATTTTAAGAGAGCGCCGGAGAGCTTTACTTTTACAAAAAGATGACATTTAATACTTTCACTTCGCGGGGACAGATAAAACTCGTTGCCGTGTCCCGTCGGAATAATAAAAAGAAGAAGAATTCCGGACGCGTTACTCTGGCCTTCTAGTTTTCTAAAGCCGTATCTGCTCCGAATTAGGCTCGAACGAATATATATATATTCCGAATTATAATATTCGCTTTCATAATGGACCTTCCGCGAGCCGTGTCCGGGAAGAAAATAAAACTCAATCGCATCTAATTAAAAAGACATTTTTCAGCGCTCAACTAGGGAGCAGTTTTCTAAAAAAAAAAAAAAAAAAAAAAAAAAAAAAAAAAAAAAAAAAAAAAAAAAAAAAAAAAAAAAAAAAAGAAGCAGACAGTAAATCCTCATGCCGGTCGGCCGGGCATTACGGTAGAGCGATTTTCAATTTGACGCGGTGATTTATACGCGAGGTAGGCGCATACACGCACCTCGATATATAAAGGCCGCGCGCATCGAAGGAGAGAGCGAGAGAGGGAGAGATTCGGGCTGCAACCGAGCGGGAGTCTGGATGTGTATCGGCGTCGGCTGCGGCGGCGGCGGCGGCTCGCGAGGAGTGGTCGAGAGAGTACCGTTGCTTTGCTCCAGTTAGGCGAGGCATCCTCTCTATTCCTCTCTCTCTCTCTCTCTCTCTTTCTCCCTCGCGAGAGCGCGGTGCTACTCGCGCTCGGATGAAAGAGAAATTTATACTCGGCCGACGAGCTCCTCCTTATCTGGTGTCTTATCTCCTAGACTTGTATAGGAGGAAGGACTCTCGGGCGTTCCTTCGTGCTGCTGTTTTTACCTCTCTCCCCGCAGCTCTTTCTCTCCTTTACGCAGCTGCGGACGCTACACCTACGGACGATACGACTCCTTAAACAGTTTGCGGAACGACGCTATTTAATACAGACATTAGCATTTACTAGCTGGGCACGGCCTATCCTATAAACTTCCTCCTTGTACCCGCTTCTTTTACCTTTAATAAATCACCGCGAATCCGCTAATTGATAAATAATTACAATATTTCTTAGCGCCGAAAGAAGACCCTCTCAATTAGTCACCATTGAGAGAGGCGGATTGCTCGAGAGAAAAACTTGATTAATCTATAATTGAAAGAGAGTTTTTAAAGCAAGACGGTAGCTCGAAACTCGCGGTTTTTTACCCGCGAGTAAAAACTATTACGACAGCTGCTCTTAGCTTGATTGATTAACCTGTCTAATGGGGCGAGCGGGGGGCGTGTGGAAGTGCGCCCGTGACACGTATAATATCCTTTACTTTCGAGGCCCGGCGAAGAGCGTCGCGGCCGCAATAATTTTTGCCGTCTCGGATAAAAACGCCGAATCGAGCGCGACGCCTCGGTGTCGTTTCGTCAGAGAAATTCATTACGCGACCGACGTAATACACCCGCCCCGATGTACTGACTTTGAGGATAAATAATTATGCGGTGCGCGAGCGTATCTTGGACGGAGGATCTTCGTTGAGTGCCGCGTTGGGAAAGAATATCGCGCGGAGCCGTTCGATCGCGAGGTAAGAAAAAAAAACGGATGATTACGGAAAACAATGAGCGACAAATAGCTGCAAATTTACGGATCACTAATAGATCGCTAATAGACGCATTAGCTGGATACAGGTGTAATTACGTTACGAAGTAGCTTATCGATTAAGCATATTGCATGTATAACGATGACGTATTGATTAATATCTCAATAATTTGGGCACTTTACCGAAAAGGATCAGCACGCCGAATTAGTTTGACTTTTTGTAAGCGTCGCCGCCGCGATCGGCATAACCGTAAATGGGAAAAAGGAGTTTCGGGACCCGGTGCGGTATTACCTTGCGCGAATCATCCTCGAATCATAATAAACTTTCCTTATTTGGCTCCCCCACGCGGCATCCGTTCATTTCCGAGGGCATCAAGGCAGATGCATTTCTGCAGAAGCCGCCTTCGGTCTTGCGGCATCTTCGTGCATTGAATACATAGAGACATTAACGCGCGAGACGCGCCGCCGGAGACTTCAATGCTTAATGCCGCGGCGGTATGGGGAAGAGTTTTATTCGAAAGATAGTTTGCAGGTTTACAACTTTGTTTTCTCCGCAGTTTACACGCGGCGATTTTTTACCCGATTGCAATAATATTCCATAAATTATAGCTCAATCTCCATATGCAGCTACAATGTTCAGGCTTAATTAGCATTCGGATTCTTATTTAAATTGGCAATAATACATCTTTTTTAATTATATATTGTAGTGGAATATTTTAATAAAGGGACTTGCACGACGGTCATAAATCACTAAACAATCGAGTATGAATGATGTAGCAGCGATTGTTTATTGTCGTTTTATTTCGTTAATAAAATATTGGAAAGGCATATTCTAGTGGCTTCGAATAATTATTTATGGGAGTTTGACGAGCCTTTGAATCGCTCGCCGTCAATAACGATCTCTGACCAGCTCTGGCTTGGCTCTGTTTCAGGTTCCCGTGTCCGGTGGCGGCCTCCGCGGCTGAGCTCCCGCCGCGCTGTGATGAGCGCGCAGCCCGGGCGCGCCTCAAGCCCAGCCCTGCCGAGCAGCCAGCAGTACCCCCCAGCCATGCGGGAGAAGGACTCGAGCCCGCGCAAGATGCCCGGCCACATCAGCCCTAAGCAGGCCAGCACCTACCCGCTGTCCTCGGCGCGCGGCCCCGCCGAGCAGCCCGAGCCCGAGCTGCCCTTCGACCTGAGCCACGGCACGAGCCCCGCGCAGCCCCAGCCGCGCGAGCCCCGCGAGCCCGAGGCGCCCTGCGAGCCGCTGGACCTGCGCCTCGAGCACAAGAAGGAGGGCCTGCGCGACGAGAACCAGAACGACATCGAGGCGCTCAACCAGAACAGCCTGGGCCTGCCCTACCACACCGTCCTCTTCCCCCAGCACCACCACCACCACCACCACGGCGTCCACCCGCTCGTCCTCGAGGCCATGTACCGCTCGCAGCAGCCGGCGCCCAAGCCCGCCGCCCAGGCCGCCGAGCTGCCCAAGATCCAGGTGCGCGCGCTGCCCACGATGGTGCCGCTGCCCGGCAGCCGGTTCTGCGCCAGCCCCCGGGCCGGCAGCCCGCCCGAGAGCGCCGCCGGGCCGCCGCCGCCCCCGCAGCAGCCCCCGCAGCAGCCCCCGCAGCCGGCCAGCCAGCCGCCCCAGCCGCTGCCCGCCTACTCCCTCGGCCAGGGCCAGAGCCTCAAGCCCAAGGACCGCTACTCCTGCAAGTTCTGCGGCAAGGTCTTCCCGCGCTCGGCCAACCTCACGCGGCACCTGCGCACCCACACCGGCGAGCAGCCCTACAAGTGCAAGTACTGCGAGCGCAGCTTCAGCATCTCGAGCAACCTCCAGCGCCACGTGCGCAACATCCACAACAAGGAGAAGCCCTTCAAGTGTCCCCTCTGCGAGCGCTGCTTCGGCCAGCAGACGAACCTCGACAGGCACCTCAAGAAGCACGACTCGGACGGGCCGACGATCCTGGACGAGGTGCGCCAGAGGTACGGTCACGGGCCGCTGCCCCGCGCCCAGGAGGAGTCCTACTTCGAGGAGATCCGCAGTTTCATGGGGAAGATCACGTCGCGCGGCCAGTCCCAGCTGCCCTACTTCCCGAGCCTGCTGGCCGCCTCGGCCGACGAGCGGCAGGCTTGGAGCGAGCGGCAGCGCCGCGAGGACCGCCGCCAGCAGCAGGCCGGCGACAGCTCCTACTTCAGCGACCGCGACAACCTCAGCTCGAGGTCGAGCAGCAGCGCGAGCCGCGCCGAGAGCCTCCACGAGGAGCAGCCGCGCGACGCCCCCTCGCCGCCCCTCTCGCCCGCCAGCCACCACAACACCTGAGAGCCGCGGGGAAAGCCGCCCGAGAGAGCAAGTGCGAAGCCGCCGCCCGGCCAGGAAACGCGAGCAGCTGCATTTTACGACCTAGAAAGTCAATTCGACGTTACGTCGACAGGCGGCCGGTCCAGCGGGGGGGACGACAATAGCCGCTAAATTGTTAGAAACCCGAGTGTCCCGAGTCGAAAGGAAAGCCGATCCTCGAATTGGCCGAAAGGAAGAAACCGATTTCCCGGAAAGCAAAGGCTATCGCTCTTTAATGTATGCAGGCGAAGTGTACGGAGCCAGGGGAAGGATATAATCGAAGCGAGGCGGGAATCGATCTTACTTTCTAACTGCGCATGGGAGCAACCGCCGAGTGGAAAGTCCAAAGTCCAGTTACGCGTGCGAGAGCCGCGCCAACGGGGGGAGAAAATCGAGCTGCTCCCGAGGCGAGAACTGCCGCGCTTCTGCCCTCCTCGGAGTCGAAGTCCTCCCGCGAGCGCGACGATCCGATTTCGATCGAGAGCGAGAGTGTCGTCGCCGCCGCCGCTGCTCCCCGATCCGGGCTGATTATTTCCGAGCGCGCAATTTATACCCACACCTATATAACGCGCCTCCGCTTGAGCAAGAGGCCCGGGTTGTCGCGCGCGCGCGCTGAATCGAGCAGCCACTTGCCGGATCGAAAACGAATAAAGAAAAGGAGAGGTGGGGCTCTCCCTTCGGCCCGTCGCGAAAGTGGAACGCTGCAGCCGCCAGATGAGCCGCGGCGAGAGAGAGAGAGAGATCGCGTGCAACCTGAAATCGGTTGCCTTTTCTCCCACGCGTCCACGCCTCGCTCCTCTTGCAGGCGCACGCGCCCGGGCTGACGCCGCGTTCTGCACCCACCGAAGCTCACCCCGCCGTATATCCCCCCCCCCTTGTCGACGTCTAATACTCGAGGCTGCAACGGGCTGCAGAGACAATCCGTAATAAGCGCGCGCTACTTTTTCGCGCCTCTTTTCCTTCGGGCCGGCGCGCTCACGACTCTTGACGCGTTTGCAAAACGTTAGACGATCTCAAAAAGTCTTGCGACACGCAGGGAAATGTATAGTTCAGAGAATTCTTAGACTTGAATCGCGATATGGCCTTATCGCGATCTTCTGGGAGAGGAGAAATTCGCGGGAGGGGGAGCGCGCGCGAGTCTCTGCGAAAATTTAATGCTTCTTGCTTTGTAAAATACACTTTGTAAATAATCGTTGGAAAGAAAGCTAAAGATCGTATCGGCCCAGGATATTAGAAATAATTATTGCCCGGAGCGGCCCCGGCGAAATTCTCCTCTCATCACGGCTTATTGCGTATATATAAACTGCGACCGTCGTATATGCGATCAAAAGGAAAAAAAAACTAAGCAACACACACATTTTGTACAGGTCTTTGACAGTGCACGAGTCTCTCTGTAAATAGTAATATATTTCAATATACCGCACTTTATATTACATTCGTATTCTTTTATTTAACAACCAAGATTCAAGAATCAAGAGTCGGACATCAAGGTAATAACGTACGACACTTTGGCGAGGAAGACAAGCTAAAGTATAAAAGAGATATATATACATATAGGAAGATATATGCACACATATAGTGCGGACGCGGCAAAAGTGTCATTTATCTCGGGCCTTCGATCGAATGATTTCTCGTACCCAAAGAAGACCCCCACTGTACTTAAATATATACCACACGGCCGCGTGTTCAACTAATACCCACACACACGTGCGAGACTCTCTGTACGCGACAAAAAAGAAGAGAAAAAAGCGAAACTTTATTCGGATCGAGGCTCCAATTTAGTTAGTCCGTATACATACTTTAGAATTACTATTTAGTTTTTCTACGACTCGCGTAGAGAAAGAAAAGCGACAAACTTTTACGTTCCTTACTTTTAACGCTGAACACTGCAGAAACATGTCGTCCGGTCTAGCTTCCTCTTACTCTATTATCTTATACTCTATTCTATTGTACTTTGTTCTCTCCAACTTAATAGTAGTGATCGCGAAATGAAAAAAAATCGTCGAAAAATCCACCAGGAAAATTATCCCACCGATACAGAGTTTTCACCTCGACAAGAAAAAATTCAGCTCTCCTCCAGTTTCTCCACCAGGGACACACGGCTCTGTATATTCCATTCCGTCTCTCTTATCCCCCCGGCTCTTCTCCTTTTTTCCCCCCTCAAGCCTATCAAGCAGAAAAATCTAGTGCGAATGTGATTACATCGAGGTTACCGATATATACGTACCTAACGTGTTACTCGAACGGCGCCGCGAGCCAATGCGACAAAGCCGAGCGCTCGTTACCTTTAGTTTGTACAATCTATTGAATTAGTCTTTAAGGTCACAAGTTTTAAGCTCGCACTGACGCTCGTCGCTTCTTTCCCCCCTCTCGCCCCCCACTTGTGCTCCCCCGATGTACAGAAAGTGTCATACATATAATATATTTTTTTTTTTCTTTATACCCGCGTCAGCGACAGTCGAGCCTTAGGACTGCCGATCGATGAGCGAACCGCTCGCGGAACGCAACCCTATAATTTTTTTAAATCAATTAATTAGATAATATGAAACTCGAATAACTAATTGACAACTAGAACTTTTTCGTTCCGGGAGTCGTTCGCTCCTCGATCAGTATACACAATTTGTCTTAAAGTTTTATTAGTGCAGTCGCGTGTTGCCTAGCAAATACGTATAGTGGTGACTGTATATATGTCGATATGTAATATTCGATGAAAATACACTAAAACGATACGTTTGAAAAAGAATCTGTCTTTTGATTTTTGAAACCTTCCTACAACACATTATTCCCAGAAATGACTACCAGCAATTTGGACGAGATGCGGAGAAAGGACACACACATACACACGCTGCTGACGATGGAGACATTTCCTCAAAATCTCCGGACTTGTGCGCTCTCGCGCGACAATTAATGTGGGAAAGAGACTTGTCCACGTATAGGGTCATGAAGGTGCCTGAGAACCGGAACGCTCGCGCTCGTGTACGAGAAAAACGCGCGGAGAATCAAGAGAGAGAGAGACGGAGAAAAAAGGACGTGACCGAGCGGACAAATCGCAAGCTAACTAGGGGAGGATCTTGAACCCCTCGTAAGCAAAGCTCGTAAAGAGCAGCGAAAATTTTCGCTTTTTTTTTCTCGCTTATCTGAAATCGCAGCTGGTTTTCTAACGGCACCGAGAGCGAGTACGTGCACTTGTCGGTTATAGAAACTCTCCGAAAAACTAGCTTTTTATCCGACGAGCCGCAGCCGAGAACGCGTTTTGCCGATGCACCGCGCGGATCCATAAATAAACGGTTGCTCATCTCGGTCAGGCAGCCGAGGCGTTAGCAAAAGCAATGACTAGAGGATAGGCCGCCGTTGTTCTTTAAGTGCTCTCTTGGCCTTTTGGAGGACATGACTTTGACCCAGATGCGCAAACTGTGCCAGCCGCGCCGAGATGCAAAGAAACCTTAGGCGGCGAGCCGCTCCAAAAATCGATTTTCCCAATCGAACGCGTGTAAGTGCAGGGTCGCAATTACCCGCGCCTGCGGAAAAACGAAGAAAAACGCGCGAGAGACGAGACGCGCGACGACCTTCGCAGCGAGCTTATTTACCTATTGATGATCGCCGAGCCCAGGGTGAAAAAAACCAGTCGCGGACCTTGATCGAGATCGGTATGTAATTAAAGCGCTCTCGCATTGTGTGCCGCCGGCAGATGCTGGAAGAGTCATCGTCGCGCGACAGAATCCAATCATCTTTCAGCGCGGTCCAATGAAATTCTGCGAAAAAATAACCACAAAGATCGGTTTCAAGTATTTTACTCTGTATTTGGATTTGCAATTTTCAATACATTCAATTTTGACATTATCGAGCATTAGCTCAATCTTTATATAAAGGATATTTAGACCGTTTGATTTTTGTAAATAAATATACTTCATATATAGTACAATAATTTGCTAATTATATAATAATAATACGCTATAATAGTTTAAATGCTTTTTGGGAGTAGTACTGCAACCGGGTAACATTTGGCGCAACCAAATCACCTATAAAGGTCACAGCTTAGACTAGTATCGCAAAGGAAGTTTGTACTTGGCGTCCTTATAGTGCCACTTAGCTTAATTGAATAATACATATTTTATGACAACGTCAGCTTCTAAAAAGTATTTTAAACATTGTTTTACATTCCTTTTAGATTTCGAAACGCAGTGTATGTACATGAATGGTAGCGCATTTTCTCTTTTTCAAAGATAAAACCTCAAGTACGAATATGTGAAATGCAATTCCATTTAGATTACTGCCAAAAAATTCAATTCATTAAATTAATCTACATTCTTCTGACTTTGATAAAATTACATTGTCACATATCGATGATCGTATAACTACAACAAGGCCGCGCATTACTTGTTGAATGCTGCAATAAGTTAGAACAGTGGGGAACTTATTGCCAAATATAAGAATCAGAAAATAATCTCAAAGCGAGATTTAAACGTGTAATTTTCTAAAACCCTACGTTTCTCGTATGTAGTTTAAAAATGAATTTCATTTTAGAATTATGCTCAGTATGGCTAAAGTGATAGAAAAATAAATTCTAATAATTTCAGTTTTAAGTCTTATAGCTATAATGATAATCTTTTTTGAGCAAGAGTGCTTATTTTTGAAGGTAAACTTATGTACGAAATAATTCAAAAAAGTGATTTACATTGTAGTCTTATAATAATTACGCCATAAAATAGAAACTCTATATTCTGGACAAATATTAAAACTTTAAAAACTAAATTATTTTAGTTACGTCTTCATGGACAAGTTTATACTGGATACCAGTACTTAGGATACTCGTTTTCATCATTAAATTTTTATCATCTTCGTAAAAAGACAATTGCTGATAACATACTACTAGTCGAATCTCATTAAATTTCAGTATTTGATTCATGTTTTCTTAGGCATAATTATCACGTGCTCAGAGTGAATTTATATATATTGGCAAAAGTACTATCACAGTTTAATTTGCCTAAATTTCATTCACGATGTCTATGCCCATTTTTAAAATTCTCTGTAATACCATGATTGCTCAATGTTTTGTTTATTTTCGAAATATCAGATGTGAGCATAAATTCCAGAGAAGATTTCACTCTGGTTAATGGAAACTTTGTCAAAAAGAAATCTGAGCCAAGACAAAAGAGTTTATAAAGCAGAGGAATTAGAAGAAGCTGATGACAAGTCGCCCAAATTCGATAGTTTTGCCCTTCGAAGGGATCCAAAATTGCAGGACACAGCATGTGGCTCAAATTTACTTGAACAAGCTTAAAAAACATAGTTCATTAAATAACTTTCCATGAAAAAAATGTCTAATTCCTAAAAGTTTCTTAACTTACCATGCCAACAATTTGAAGTATCCAAAAATGATACGCTAAATTTATTGCATATCCAAAGATGGACCAGCTCATATCAAAAATTGGTTCTACGCTATAAGCACCTACAAAATTTTTAATTTCCCTTAATGCTCTTGTTGTCACAAATTTTTTTTATTTCATACAAACCTCCAAGTCTTATGAGATAATATGGAATTACAGCCATTAAACCATGCTGTATGTAATATACAGCTTTATCCGCAAACATCTAAAAATATATAATTATTTTATAGTTTTGTATTGTACCTTTTCTGAAAATTAATCTTTGTGTAATATTAAATTACCGGTCTGCAGTCTGTTTCTGGAAATAAATATGCTAAAAATGGTCCATTTAAACCTGACACCACTAAACGAAAAATTGCTGTTATCATAGGACTACTTGGTTCAGTAGCAAGTAAATATATCTAGCCAATTAAGTTAATTTAATTATTACATCAATTGATTTTAGAAATATAGCAGCTTATTAAATAAAAATAAAAGTAATCTATTTACCTCAGCAATAGTGAATATATGGCAAGGATTCAATATATATACAAAAGTTTTTCCCGATAGTTTAAATCCTATTTCAATTCCAAAAACCAGAGACATCATCGTTAGCAAAAAGATTTTTCCTCGTCTTGGTTCCTGAATGTATGGCACTTCTTTTGGTAAAGTCATTCTTTTTAAACTCCATGTCAATAAAAAAACTATATATGCCGAAACTAATAAAGTTTCAATGATTCTTCTTTTTATTGATAAATAAGCTGCACACTCAGGCCCTACATTCCTTGGGATTGAAGCATTTACTCCAGAATATGCCCATTCAAACATTTTAATAACTTGATTAATCTTAACTGAAATTTATAAAATTCATTTTACTTTTTATCATACAAAATAATTAAACCTTGAAAAGATATGGTACTCAAAAAGAGACATAAACAAAATTCAAAGCAAAAACAATTTATAAATGCTCTAATTTTCAAATTAAATGATAAGTACAAAGTAAAATTTCTTATCCTTAACAAATTAAACTGTGAATGACAACACGCAAAACGAATTGGATCGATTACGCTAATTAATTTATGTAATTATTTATCGCGTAGAGGTTATGAAATTTTCAGTACACAATCATTGCAAAAATAAAGGTTTGTAAATTAAAACTTCAACGCGATTTATAAAAACGTGCAACTTTATATATTTTAATTCAATAAATAAATTACCTTAATTTGAAAAATCAAATTTCTTGAAGTAAAAACCGCCAAATTGCACACTTACGTCCCTCGCTATATCATTCTGTCAATCACTAGCAGAAGCACTACCTAGCAGAATGTTT
This sequence comes from Ormyrus labotus, assembly GCA_035582975.1. Classification (NCBI taxonomy): domain Eukaryota; kingdom Metazoa; phylum Arthropoda; class Insecta; order Hymenoptera; family Ormyridae; genus Ormyrus; species Ormyrus labotus. The sequence goes on from JAWWEO010000009.1 coordinate 14,010,588, forward strand.
TCTGAAAGGTTCTTACAAGAAATTATATTAAGTTTATGTACATTTACTTGGCTGCACTGGTGTAGTGTGTGCTTCACACTAATGTACTTTACATAGTACGTTCCTTACTTATATATAGTGCACATTCATGCAAACTTATTATTTCACACTTAACGATATTAACAATAAAATAAATAGATTACACTTACTATAATACAAAGATGTAAACAAGGTAATATACAGTAAACGTAAAAATTTTAGTTATTTTAACATTTTTTTATTGAAAATCGTTAAGGACAAAACATTAATTTTATTATAACACTCTTTGTTTAATTTACAATTCCACTTCTTTATAAGCTTACTTTCAAATACTTTTGTATTCTAATTAAATTTTAACTTAATAAATTGCTTATAATATTCTTACAGGATATTACAAAATATAATTAATCGAATTTAAAATTAAAATAATATTGCAAAGAAATATTACATACATAATAGTTGTAAATATATTGCAAAATAAATTTAATTTTCTGAAGCACCAAATTAAGAGAAGTCATTAAAAATCAGATTAGAAATAATTCAGCAGCTTATTTATAGTTTTTTAAAGGAATTCACGCATTTTTTTCTTCGTCGACTTCCGTTTTGTCAGTCTTATGACGTTTACTCGTGAAGCAGCACGAAGTATATCACAATTTAATTCGTAAGGCCGTACACGGTAAAGTGGGACCTTTATTAAATCACAAAAACGCCAAATTCCAAAATAATTTTGATACATTTTAGTCAACAGAAATTCAAACTTAATAATAAAAGAAATTCTTCATCTAATATTATTTTCTGGCAAATAAATATGATTAATCATAAATTGGTAACATCAAACTGATATAAAAGAGAAAAAGAGTAATAATTAAAGAAAAATAAAGGCAAGAGCTCATGAATTAATATTCTGCAATTCAAGAAGGGAATGTTGATAGTATAAAAAATAAAAATTCATATCAAGTATTTCTTTTAAACATGTAATTTCGAATGTCAATAAACCGACATTCGTGCTCCTTCATATCAGTAATAAAAAATGTTTTCATACTTCTAAATAAGATTTTAGAAATTCATCAATCTTTTAAAGTATGTAATTCGGTATTATATAAATTAATTTTTTTTTTAAATGAAGAATAAACAATTTTAACCATTTTTTCATATAATAAAATAAAAAATTTATATTTTAGGACAATATAATTATTTTTGACACAAAAAAAATGAAATTTCATTTTTTAAGAGAGATTTATCAATCTCTAGTTTTAGTGTACGATTTTAAAATTTAAATGATTAAAAAAATTAATTTTCGTAACATTTTAAAGTTACAGAACTTTAACCTTGATCTAAGTACAACTAAAAGCGACTTTAACTAATTAAAAAATGTCTTACAAATATATGGCTCTTGTAAAATTATAAATGATTAATTACACAGTGACGGATCCAATAATGATCTTACGATTATGTTTAAACAAAACAGATGAATTCTTAGTGGAGAATAAAGACGCTTTCGATATAGAATTCATACAAAGAAATATTATCTTAATAATATAAAATTTCGGATGAAAATCCCGTTTACATACTGTGGTAGCCTGGAGCTTGACTACGGCGGCGACTAATAAGATATGCAACCAATACAATTACCACTAAACCTGCTAAAATACAACCTACTGCTATTGGCACTGCATCAGGTGTATCAAATGCACAATCTTCAGCTAGGACAAAGAAAAAAACAATTAATTATTTTACTCAATATTATAAATTCGATCATATTTTACTTAGCATTATATACAATTTTATATATAGTTATGTTACTGCTACTTATTATGTATTAACTAACTTACCGAATCCAAAGATTCCTTTATTATCTTTTGCTTTTGCAAATGCTTGGAATTGAAGATCAGTTATTTTCATCTGTCCAATAACGTTGGCATCATTTTCTTTTGTCAAGTTAAAAGTTTGCAATCTAACACAGCGGTAAGAGTTTCCAACAGAAGTATTGTAGCTTTGTGCCTTATGAATGAGCTTCAGAGGAGCCTCTATAATTTTTAATTAAAATTTGTTTTAAAAAGTTGACTTGAAATAATTCAAAAGTTTTTAGTAATATAGCAATTAATGAGATTTACTTACTTAATGAGGAATTAGGTAAGTCTTCTGGTTCAATTGAAATTATTACACCTGTAAGAGCATAGGTCTTATTATCAGATTCAAAAGAAAAGGTAACAGAGTCGGATCCATTGCCAGCTTGCCATGATAATATCAGTGTTTCAGTCTTTGCATTAAAAGTACCAGTTGCTTTAGTAATATTCTTATTTGATGGTACATCAATGGCTTTTGTTAAATTCTATAAGAAAATATAAGAATTTTAATATTTAGGAATATTGATGAAAATGCTGGATTGCAAATAATATTATTTGCAATATTATACCTGTTTATTTTCACCCTCATAATGGATAACTAGCTGTACTGCCATTTGTGCAATAATCATACTATCAGTATTATTCACAATCCATAAACCTTTAGTTGGATCTGGTGTAGGAGTAGTTGTAATTGGTGCATTAGTAGAAGTTACAGGACTTGGAGTAGAAGTCGTTGGAGTAATAGTTGTTGTTGTTGATTTTGGAGTAGTTGACGTAGTTGTTGATTCAGTTGTAGTTGGCTCAGTTGTAGTTGGAGTTGGAGGATTAGGACTAGTTGTAGGATTTGGAGTTACTGTTGAATTAGCAAGGACAGGAACAATAGGTTTTGATTCCTTATTTGTGTTACTTTGGCTTTCACCTATAAACAGAATAATAATAATGATAATAATGATAATGATAATAGCTAATTTATTTGTTTACAAAGCTACTTAAAATGATACTTCATATTAATTTTATATTATTAGAAGCATTGCCAATTGAAACTAATTAAAAATGATTATAATTTTATAAATAAATAAACATACAAAAAGCTGGTTATGAGCAGATAATTTATGAAAGTTTCCATCTGAGCATTCAAAGAATTTTATTTTAATATGTATAATTTTATCAACAGTCAAGTTCATTCTTTTGTTTCTTCATGATAATCCAGAAACAGTTGATAAGAACTACGCAAAAACTAAAAAAATATTGATTTAATTACTTTGTTTAAAACTTGCAGAAATTTAATTCTTATTAGATTTTATAATTTAATAACATTTCAAATTCAATTATTTTAGTTAATATTATTTATATATAAGAATTTATTCAGTAGAGTGTGGTTGAAATTTGTACGAAATAGAACTTATCTAACGCATTGCAGAATGTGTAATTCTATCTTTACTGATATAAAAAGTCATTGAATCTCTACCTCAACTATGCTAAAACATATTTCTTATCGTGGTTAGTCAAAACACAGTGATAATCAGAATATAAAGAATAAAAAGAACAAAGAAAATGCTAATTTAATATTTTTAAAATTTTTATATAATAAATAGCAAAAGTATTTGAATGTACAAAATGTTTAATAAAAATGGTTTAACTGAGACAAGCATTGCAATGTTAAATTATTGATAAAAAAATATCTGAGTCACAACTGACTCATCTAGGCAGTGTTCGACTGGTTAAAAAACTTAAAACAAATAATTTTTACAGTTAAGAAAATAAAAATTAAAAGTACTACATAATAAATAATCTAAAACAAAAACGAATTTTAAAAATTATTGGAAATTAAATGTGCATTAAAATATTATATAAAATTGTACTTAAAATAAATATTAATAACGGTTTTTTAAAGTAAAAATATATTAAAAGTGTTATCTCAAAAGTAAAACAAAGAATGGCAATTAATAATTTCTTATAAAAACTTATTCATAAAACAAAGATTGATTTATTGCTCAACAATCTCCGTAACTAATATTTTCGCACAGTTTTATCGGAATTCGAAAGTACAAACAACAACATAACATAAAAAATGGCAACATACAAGGAAAGATTGTCAGCGCGTTTATACGTGACTTTGATTTTCCACGCAATCAAAAAATTTTAAGTTTAATGAGGAAAAACCCGCGCAATAGATTCATTTAGTCGAACTAATAAAGAGATTCATTAAACTATAACAATGCCTGCAGATAATGCAACGTCATGAATGTTCTAAAGGCATTGTCAACCATATTTCTCGAACCAAATCTAAGTCTCGCTGATGGTGGCTTTTATGAGAACAGAGCTGTAGAAGCGAGAGAAGCAGTGACGAAAAAAGGTGCAAAACATCAAGGAAACAAAGACGAAATAACAGAGTTTAAAGGAAAAATAGTTTTACCTGAAACGAAAATTAAAGCGCAGCAAAAAATCAGAGCGGTTGATTTCCTCATTTTGATATGTCCGGCCTCTCGCCGTAGCTTAGCTGCCGCGTCTAGAAACTGTAGAGCTCCTCTGCGAGTTTAACGGAAAGTACGCAGATTATGTATTCCCGCAAGCGTTATAATGAAATGCGACGCTACCAAATCGCTGGTGTCGGAGTCAGATTGATACGAAAATAGCAGAAGAATGCCACTACTAACATGCGTATTGCGTTCACTAAATAGCGCTGCTCTCCATCTCCGTTGGTCCCAACTTTGGATTTCTTTGGGCTTATTTACAAAACGAGCGACAACTGCTGCTTCCGCTTGAAATAATATATATAGCTTTTAGCTTCTGATTGGCTGACGTCTCTCACGTGATTTTCCAATTAAAATTTGAAAATTAAATCAAACACAAAAATGCGAGAATAATAATGACTTTTAAATGATAATGAATAATAATGACTTACAAATCACTTTTTATTAACATTTTTCAAACACTTTCAACGCTTTGTATAAAAATAACTTACATATATAAATTTTTAATACAAGTACGATTTTTCAACTTAACTATAAATTAAAAAAAAAATTTAAGTTCATAAATTTAAACTACAATCAAACAAAATTTTCTAGATCAATATCATTAAAAGCATCATCATCTACATTTAAGAGATCTTTCAAATTCTCAGCACTGCTTTGCAAATCAACATTTCCAGATACATTTAGTTCATTTGTAGATTTGTCACTTGATGAAATATCTAAGTAACTATCTATTTTTTCTTGATTTTCAAAAACAGGAGTTTGGTTTGATACATCTGCATTGTCTAAATCAAAGTTTTGATCCAAACCAACTTCATTTAAGACATCAATTTTTTTCTGAATTCCAGGCCATAAATAGTCATCTACTGTTTCTTTTCCTAGTAAATATCGAATTACAACATTGTCAGTTTGACCAATTCTATGCACTCTATCCTCTGCTTGACATAAAATCTGAAAAGTAGACGTGTTTTATTAGCTTTAAGACAATAAAATTAATATTCATATATACACCTACACCAGGGTTCCATGATAATTCTGCAAAAATCACAAGTCTTGCTGCTGTCATTGTTATGCCAGCATTAGCAGCAGTTATTGACAATACAGCAACTAGTACTTTCTCATTTGCTTGAAACATATCTACAAAATGTTTTCTCTGTTCTGCATTAGTTTTTCCATCAATTCTTATAAACCTGAAAAGAATTTAATATTATAATTTAAGAGAAATGTATCAGAATCTTGTAAATTAAATAATAATTAAACTTACATGGTTTTTTTCGATTTTAATAAATCACAAATAGCATCCAGCATATTTTGATGATGGGCAAACACAAGAAACTTTTGTTCATTTTCAATTAAATCAGCAATATAGTTGCTAAAAAAGCAAAAAAAATTGTATGAATACGTACTTAAATATTAAAAAAGTTTTATGAAAATTACCAAACAGCTTTTTCTTTAGCCCTGCTTGACACACTGTAATATTGCAAAAGTGCATTATGTTTTTGAACTCCAGTTAAACTCTTTTTTTCCATGTTTTTAGAAGCAGCTGCCATTTCTTTATTTGCAGCTTTTATCAAATGTGGATCAAGAATTATTTTTTGTCTAAAACAATAGTTTTATGTATCATCACTATTTTATAATATAAAAAAGTTACTTTTTTAAATTTATACCTTATTTTAGATGGTAATTGTGTTAAAACGTCACTTTTAAGTCTTCGAATAATGCAACAAGCTTTTAATAATATATCCAACTCTTTTAAATTAGATGAACCAGTAAAGTCCCATCCATAATTTGTTTGTACACCTGCACAATATCTGAGTCCAAATTCTTGATAACTAAAAATAACATTTCTTATAAACATTCTTTTTTGTAAAGTAATTTTAATCAAATTTTGATATCAGCATAACTTGCCAGCCTAAATAGAGATAATTTGTAAAAAAGAATTAAGAGAATATCAAAAAAACGAAGGGAAGAGGGAATAAGTATGCAAGAAAGATAATTGGTTTTTAAATAAACAGAGAACAGACAGATATTAATTTATACATAAAGTAAAAAAGTTGAAAGCAAAAGCAGAGTTGAATAGGAATAAATATCAAAATCGAAATAGAAGATAAATAAATAAATGTAAAAAGAAGCAAACATAAATAGTGCAGAATGAAAGTAAAATTAGAGTATAAAAATAAAATAAGGGAAAAAAGAACAAATACTTTCGATTACATTTAGAAAATTTGATCAAAATAACTTTTTCTCATACTCATTGATTATATTACCTCATGAATGATGGCATTAAAAGTTTAATTTGAGGATACAGTTCTACTGGCCGAGATAAAGCTGGAGTACCTGTTAATAAGATTATTCTTTTTACATGAGTTGCCAATCGTACAGCTGCTTTTGTTCTTTGGGTTTTTGAACTTTTTAAATAATGAGATTCATCCTATTAATAAATATTAATAATTAGTATTAATAATTTTCTAAATTTCTTAATTAATGGAAATTTGTTTACATACACATATCATAACACCAAACTTTCTTGCAATGAGTTCATCAATTCTCCTTACTAGTAAATCATATGATAAAATTATCACTTGACTTTTTTCTATATAATCTTTAGTAGTTATTACATGTTGAATAGATTGAACAGGCACAGAAGGTAAATTTTCCAGTACAGCTTCAGACCATTGGTACCTACAATCAAAAAAAATTTGTAATAATTAATTCCTAAAGAGTAATAATATAATAATTATAATTAAAACTGGGTTTAACCTCACTGAAGATGGAACAACTATTATAAGTGGCCAATCTTTTTTATAATAACTAGCAATGCCTAGTGCTTGTCTTGTTTTACCAAGTCCCATGTCATCAGCTATAAGGCACTTTCCATCTTTTGATATTCCATATCTATCAATATATATTTTAAACTTTAAATATGCTAGTTCATATTTTAAATATAATAAACTACAAAAAAATACTCACTCTATTCCTTCTTTTTGAAAAGGATACAATGAATTTCTTAAGGCTAAATCTACTTCAGATAAATCTATATTTTTTTTAGGAACATTTTCTTGTGATAACAAGTTCTTGCAAGTCTTGAAAAGGAAAAAAAATCTTTTAGTCTTCAATTGTCAAAACAAAAATTAAAAATTATTATATCTTACTTTTAGTACAAAACTTGGTATTCCTTTAAATGTAACATCTTGTCTTGAGCTCATTACTTTTTCATGTAATGTATTATAATCATTAATGTGAAAATTCCATATTTTTGTTTTGATATCTAAAATACAATCATGATATGTAAAATAATTAATCTATCAAAATTTTGATGATTTACTTATAAAAATTTTAAAATATTTAAAACTATTTAAATATTCTTTTAGTATTTAAAATAAAAGCTTACCATATTGTCTAGTTGGAATTGTTTTAAATAAGTCTATTAAAGCTGGCTGAAATATTGATGTTTCAGCAGAAAATCGAATACTGCTTATCATAGAGCAAATAATTTCACAATTTTGTTGACTACCATAAAATTTACTAGAAGAACTTGCTATTGGACTAAAACGATTCAATACAGACTGTTTTTTAATACTGCTTTGACTTTTATATTGAGACTTTCCGTATAAATTTCCATTGTTTGTACTTAGGATATTTTTGGCATTTTGATTTACAAAATTGTTTTTTATACCATTTGAAGTACCGATCCCTGAACTTACATTTTTGTTTGAAAAATTACTTATATTGTTCCCAACATTTGTACTCTCTACTCTTGCTCCTTTTTCAGATAATGCCTTTTGTTTCATACGTTCCACAGCTTCTCGATGTTTTTTTTCAATCTCTTCTTTCGTGCGGAACATCCTTAAATTGTAAAGTTTTTAATAACAATTTTTGTGAAGCATAAAGTATAAAATAAAAAAATTTTTAAGTTACTTTTAAATCTCTTGAATTCAAAATTTTAAATACTAATTCTAGAATGTGCAGATGAAAAAAAGATGAAAAAGGGAACTTAAAATAAAAAACTCTTTTGTCATTATTTTCCCGTTGAATTAACTTAACCAAAGAAAATGAACTTGATATAATTTTTGTAACTAACCCCACATATATATATATTTACAAACAATGAATGGCGTATGAAAGGCGTTGTTCCCGCCGTCAACTTTTACAAAACCTTTAGGTCACGTTTTCATATTTTGGCCGATTCCACCAAGTTGCGAATTTTGTGTCGTCTGCAAAACTTCTTTACTATTATAACCTCTACTTTCTTTAGCTATAAGTTCTTCATAGATAGAACAAAGCAGTTTGTCTTCTATAATAAGATTTTTACAATTTTTAAAACTAGTTTTAATACAAATTTAATTCTTCCATTCTCTATGTTACTAGAATTTTCAATTAATTAAGTTTCTTTAAAATTGTCAAATTTAATAAAGTAGAGTAATTTCCAAGAATGATTGCAAAAGTTTGGCAACGTTGTCAATTAGTGCGTACATAAGCCGCACTCTTGAGCGGCAATAAATTTGTTATTTTCACATAAAAAGGTTGCTTGCAATAAATATCTTGATACAGTGTTTTTTAAGTTTTTCTTCAATTGCATTTGATGAAACATGGTTAATAAACATTTTCCTCTTTACAGTTCTGTAAAGTAATATTTCTGAACTATCAATTACTAATTTTAAATTTTCAGTTTATAAACGTTGAAAGCTCAAGATTTTACTTTTAATGACTATTAAAAAAAAATTGTATAATTTACAATAAAACTAATTTAATTTAAATGGCCACAATGTCAACGAAAGCAGAAGCTACACCAGAATTCAAATTACCACGTAAGTCTTAATATATGTACATCAAACTCTTTTTGTACATTTAAACAAAATTTTGTCTTAAAAGTACCTCCAAAGGAAAAATTTAACATCATATTTCCAGCTGATCATGCATTTCTTGAACCAAAGAAAGCAGTTAAATCTCCAAATGACATGATATCATGGCAAAAATCAGAAGCATATTTTGTAAGTTATTTCTCAAATCTTAAAATATGTATGGTGCAAAATTATTAAACAACTAACATTTTTCAGGAATATTTTGGCTTTTTAATGGCCATTAATGATGCTGTTAAAGGAAAATCACTTAGTTCAAAATATCCCTCTTCACCAACAATTGAAAAAGTAATACAAATGCTTGATAAATTTGACAGATGGATTGATGAGATTCCTCCTACAGAACAACCACAACGTTTTGGCAATAAATCATTTCGTGTTTGGCATGAAAAACTACATAATGTAACTTATTTTACAAATTTATTCCCAAAGAAGGCTTATAATTTGATAATTAACAATTAAAAATTTTAGAATGCTGTAGAAGAATTAAAACAACTTTTGTCAGAAAATCTTTATCGAGCTATCCCAGAGATTGTTCTTTATTTACTAGAAGGCTTTGGAAATGCTACTCGAATTGACTATGGAACAGGTCATGAAATGGCTTTTGTGATGTTTTTATGTTGCATGTTTAAAATAGGTGCTTTTGAAGTTAGCGATAAAACAGCTGTAGGAGTAAAAGTATTTCAACGGTAATTAATGTACATTATATTTCCAAAAATCAATTGACTATTTTCATATTGATTATTTACTTTAGGTATCTTGAAGTAGTACGTAAATTGCAATTGACGTATCGTATGGAACCAGCAGGAAGCCATGGTGTTTGGAGTTTAGATGATTATCAATTTGTACCATTTATTTGGGGTAGTTCTCAATTAATGGGTAAAAACACGTTTAACCTTTTGCAATTTGTAAAATAATGTTCAATTTTAATGATTGTTTAAAATAAATTTTAGGTCATCCTCGCATTGAACCTCAACACTTTGTTGATCATGGTATAGTAGAAGCTAATAGCAAAGAGTACATGTTTCTTGGATGTATTGATTTTATTTCAAAGGTAATAAGAGCAAGGTTTAGTTTAATTTTTTGGTACAATTTTATTGCAAAAATATTAATATGCTTTTTAAATACAAGGTAAAAACTGGTCCTTTTGCTGAGCATTCTAATCAATTGTGGAATGTTAGTGCTGTAGGAACTTGGTCCAAAGTAAATAGTGGTCTAATCAGAATGTATAAAGCAGAAGTGGGTATATTTAATAGTTTATTTCAATAATTTTAAATTAATTATTTACCCTACTACTTTTTTATAGGTATTAGCAAAGTTTCCTGTGATACAACATGTCTTATTTGGTTCTTTATTTTCCATAAACCCAGTTCCAGACAGCGTGAATTTTAAAACTCCAAGACCTCTAGCAGGGCCTCACTAATAAAATTTAATAATCCAATTAAATTACCAAGTAATACTTCTCTAAGTTAACAAAATATATTTTATATTTATAATAAAACAAATATGAATTTAAATAAGAATTACTGAATATTTATTGTCCAAACTAAAGAAAAAGTAATTTTTAATTTTAATTAATTAATTTAATTTATTTATTATGTCCAAGAACAATAAGCCCTTTTACAATATTATAACTTATATTTTAAAATTATTTTAGTTTATTTCTATAGAACAATATATCATATTATATATGTAATAATAGAATATATTTACCGACAGCAACCGTGCGATTTTCAAGGACTCTTTATTATCTACAGTAGGGTAGTTTCTATATCGCGCGCGTATAATATTATGTGTAGAATACTGATCGGAATAAGTTGATCTTCAATTCGTAAGATGGCAATGAAAAGTACTTATTAATTCAAATATAATTTTTATTTCTCTAAAAAAAATATGATACTCTTAAATGTTTCTAATGCGCGGAAAAAGCAAAGCTGTTGCAAGTGTTTCGTTGATTTTAAACAAAAATTAATTATTGTGCTTTTCCGTTGAAACTTGATGAAAAAAATTTTTTTAAACATTTCGCTAAACGATTTAAACCAATTACGTGATCTTTCTTGACATTAACAAGATGAGCTTTCAATTACAATCAATTTTAACTTCGAAAAGGAAAGTTTTTTTGTAAATTTTATTTCATTTTTCTCGTTATTCTGCATGTGCACTTTCAATGTTTTATAAGCGAAATTTTATTTCACAAGAATCTATAAATTTTGCACAACACGAAGCAACAAACAAGGGCATAAAGGATACAGTTCTGTTGTGAAAGCAAAATACGCGTACTAGGATATGAACGAAATAAAATGTGTAATATTTGAATAATGCAGCTCTTTCATTATTAGAAAACTTTTAATTTCATAGCACTTGAAAAAGATGAAAATTTGAATAGCTAGACAGACAGGGAGAAATTGTCATATCGTCCGTCTACATCAGCCGTCGAACTTTCAGCTGCAGTCTGGCCCTTGGAAGAATTGGTCAGTAAGAAGTGGGACAATACGACAGAGCCTGGCCTGCAGATAGACCAGAATCGGACTCTGCCAAAATGGCTAAGTTTTGAAAGTGAGCAGCCCGAAGGAACGGGAAGAGAGAGGAGCGAGGAAAGATGAAAATCTTGGCCGCTATATATCCGGCTGTCGGCAGCTTGCGAAGTTGTCGAGTTTTCCGGGGCAGCGGCAGGAACATACTAGACTGGAAGCTTCGGGGCGGGGAGTATCCTACACGCGAACGGGCTGGGATGGGGATCGGTTTAAAGGCGAGGTTTGGGCGCTAGCCACAAGTGTCTGCCCGGGCGCCCTCTCTCATTAATTCTCCACCCTCGGCGCTTGTTAGCCGCGGGGATGGCTTGGCGCTGCCACTTTCTCTTTCTCGCCTCCGCTTCTTCTTCCGCGGAGCCCGGCGCGCTAATCTTTCCTCCCGCTCTACGTCTTATTTGTCACTTTCTCCCTCGCGCCTCTCTAATTCCCTTACTCCCTCCCCCGTTTCGGCTGCTCGCGGCGGCGGCTGCCAGCAACTCTAGACGGCTGAAAATTATCCTTTAAGAATTAAGTAGAGTAACGAGGGGACTAACGACTGACCATTAGCTGGCAATCAAGCCGCCTTTTACCTTTTTTTTTCCGTCGCAATACTTTGCTTATTATATTTGAAAAATATGTTTACCCCGCTAAAAAGTAGTCGCGGCGCGCTGAATTTATTAGTGGCTCTCGTCGCCTCCGCTCCTTCATTGGCGTTCTTTCGACTGCCCCATCTCTGTCTGCTCTCGACCACCCATCATCATGCAAGGCGCGTATCTTCGCTCCGGATCCCTTTTCGCTCGCTTAAACACCGCGAACGCTCGGCGGCCCCTCGATGCAAACGAAGCATTCTGCTGCTGCTGCTGCTGCCTGCCTGCCCCCTCTCCGCTCGCTCTCCGTCTCTCTCGATTCCGAGAGGGAATTAAGGAATCCATATCCCCCTCCTCTGGTCGTTTTTCGCCACGAGGACCACCTCCGGTCGACGAGAGAGGAGAGAGAGAGAAGAGAAGCCGTCGGACGACTCGGGCCAGCTCAGGCACGCACACAGAGACAGAGAGAGAGAGAGAGGGAGGGGGGAGCCTGTTATCGAGCCGCTATCTAGCAGGCACACGACGACTCAGGTGGAGAGGATTAAGCCTTCGAGGATTATAATACGGCGAGTTCCGCGAACGGGACTCGTAGCTTGTTCCGGCTCTTGCTCGCTCGCTTCGAATCTTGATCGGGCAGCTTTTTCCCTTGTTAAAACTATTTCTCCTCCGAATTCTCTGGTTAGGTAGGCGCCGCCTCGACAAGATAAAAACACCGCCGGAAAATCCTTTTCCCCGCGAGATAAGGATCCTCCTCGTACAGCTATATATACGTCCGAGATAAGAAGCTCCGTCACTTGGGGGGGTAAGGGGGAGCCGTGGAGATGAGCCTCTATTATTAGCAGATGGGAGATTATATCGATTTTTGCGCGCGGCCTCCGCCCGGCCGATAAACGCATTCCCGCGGCAATTACTCGACTCCTCTGTGTGTGTCGCTCCGCTGGCGCTTTTTGTATTAATTGATTTTCGTCGCCGATAGCGAGAGAGCCCCGCTGCCGCCGCCGCCGCCACGTGACGGATGATAATACGGGCGCTAGGCGGAGCGGCCTTAATGATAGGTTCGCGCGGCCGCGCCGCTGTCGTTAACTCGTTACGCTCCCGGCATTACTGGCGTGACGTCTGCTTCGATCAACGCCGGCTTTATGGCTTTCGAATCGTGCGCATAGCGCCCTTTTCCGCCCTTCATATTCCTGCCCTAATTCTACGGCGGCTCCTGCTTTTATTAACTGTCCCCCCGCCGCTCTCGTTCCTTTTTTTTTCCCAATTTTTGACGCTCAAAAATTCCCATTCGGTATCACTCAGGGAAATTGAAAATACAAACGAAGAAAGTGGCGGCAGTAAACAGTTAATGCGGCTAATCCGGCGAAAGCTTCGCGCCGAGAGAGAGCGAGAGAGAGAGGAGTCCCCAGTCCCGTATCTCTCCACCCTACGTGTATAAAAGCAGGCGGCCGGCGATCGACGGGGCAAATTAATCGCGGGACTCTTCGTGATCACCTCGCGCTCGCTCCACTCTCTCTCTCCCCCTTACCGCCGCCCAATTTTCCTTATCGCGGCTCATCTCGGCGCGTTTTACGCTCCCGCTGCAATTAGTTGATTGAACGATAATTGACGCGGAGGGAATTGTGACGCGCCAGCCTGCCCCGCGCGCGCACACGGACGGACGCGGCCTGAAAAGAGTGAGGGTGTACGTGACTGACACAAAAGAGCCGTCCGGATCTGCGAGGCGAACTCGATGGGGGAGAGAGAGAGTGGCTCTCTCCTCCCAGAGAACGACCCTGCCTTTTCGCTAATGCTGGATCTGGCTTGCAGCTACACGAACCTTATTTTCAGCCCGTATCTCGAAAATGGCCTTTAAAGTAGCGCGAGCTGCGAGACGCGGAAGCTGTTCGGGATGAAATCTAGCGCGACCAGGGAGAGAGACGACACGGCAACGGTCCTGCGAAAATACGTTGCTGACCTTCTGGCGCACATAGGCCGAGGCGGGGAAAGCGTCGCATCTCCGACGGGGGGAGGGAGCGCTGACCCTCCGTGGACCGTGGCGAGCCCAGCATCCCCGTATAATAGCTTCTCTATATACGAATGGGGCTACTGACTGGCTTTTTCCCTGCCTGCCCCGCGCGGGCCCCCGAAAACTCGTTTCGTCGCGGCAGGCCCCTAAACTATTCAAATTTCGGATTTTTGTCGCGGGTCAAGATTTCCTCTCTCGCTACACGTCGAGCTGGGGCTTTGGCGATTTTCCCGCGCGCGCGATACTAGAGTGGTCTCTTTATTTGGTTGGCGCGATCGCGGCGGGATATACAGGCGAACGGGGGGAGGGCTTGCGGGGCCGGCCGATGGGATTGCGCGGTAACGCCGAAAGCCCGTATAATCCCGTTAGGGGAGTTGAATCACGCGAGCGGGCCGCCCGCTCGCGCACGTACGCACACACACACACACACCCACCCCCGCAAATATGTGCGTAACGGGCGGCCGGCCCTAATTAATATAAGGCCGCCCGGAAAAGCGAGCGCTCGCGCGTGACGTCTTCGGGCTTGTTTGCCGGCCCTACAGTCGACTGGCTCTTGGCAAATTTGCCCTGCTTCTCGACGGTTAGCCCCCGCCGAATCATGATCAATCGTTTCGGCTCTCCGTTTTGCGCAGTGCGCAACCAATAATGCAGCCAATAAGGCGGCCGCGTGCCTCGGCTCGCCACCTATCCGTAATTACATCTTCATTAGCGCGCAGGAGCAATGCGGCGGCGTAGGCGGCGACGGCGGCGGCGGCAACGTATCAAGCTCGAGTCGAGGGCGGAGGCAGCTGCCGGCGCGCATAACGGCAAAGGCCAAATTAAAAAAAGAAAAAAAAAAGAAAAAAGGGTACACGCGCCGAGGCAGGAACGCGCGGCGAATATAAGCAGGCAGGCAGGCAGGCAGGCAGGAAAGAAGAGAAGAGGGCGGCATGAATGCGGGGGATCGATGCGTCGCGCCGCCACCGCCGGCGGCAGCTCTCGAACTGACACCACCGCAGCGCGTCGCCGAGCGTTTTCACGCAAGAGGGATGTTAAACTCGCGCCCGGCCGGCACTCGACTCGTTTCCTCTCCACTCCGATTTCAATGCCGCTCGTGTTTTCCGGCCGCGGTGCCGCTGACCCTCCTCCTCCCCCCTAGTCCAGAAAGCCCTGCGATCGATGAATTCTGCTTTCCGGATTAATAGCTCCTCGATAAACGAGCCCCCCCGGCGAGCGAGAAGAATGGAAAAAAGCCTGGTCGCCGCCGCCGCCGCCGCCGCTGCTGCCCGATCTTCGCAAATGCCCAATGAGCCCGGCGGAGGGATTTCGACTTTCGCCTCTGTCTCTCTATATTCTTGCAACAATTTACTAATGGCAGCAAAAATGCACGTTTTCTTTCCGCGCATACAAATTCGAGTGTTAATCGCGGCCCGTCCCTCCGTATCCGGCGCGAGCTGCTTTGATTGGAGAAACGGCCGGGAGAGGCAATGCGGCCCACTAAGCAGCTCGAGTCCATTCGAGGGGGCAACAGGCAGCCAGGAGAGCGTTAAGAAGAGAGCTCCGCACACAAAGGACGAGACGTCGGGACGGCGGACGCATCAGCGGACCGCCACTTGTTGTTCCTTTCCGGTGTGTGTGCTACGCCGTCGGCAACGATCTTGGGCTCTCCCGTGCATTTGCGAGCGGCGGCGGCGGCGGCGGCGCAGCTGCATTATACACGACTGCCTGGGGCGCGTAAAACTGAAATCATATTCCGCCCGGCGGAAAATCTCTTTCGCGCCAGCAGCGGCGGCAGCGACGGCAGCGACGAGTGTTTGCGTATGCGAGAGAGAGAGCGAGAGAGCGAGAGAGCGAGAGAGCCCGCGTCGCCGAGTGTCTGCGCGCATTACGTCACGGCAGCTTTTCCCTCTCTGCCGCGAGCCGAGGGGGAGGCGCAAGGATGTAAAAAAAGACGACGTCGTAGGAAATGCTCGTTCGAGGGGAACTTGTTTAGCGGTGCTTCCGAGCTGCCGATATGCGCCTCGGCGCTGCGCGCCGCTTATATTTATCTCGCGGCCCGATCGCTCCCCGAGCTCTCTCCCTCGATTTTTTCGAGTAAAATCGAAAAAACTGCTTGGCTTATTAAATTACGAGAGCGACCTTTAAGAGGAGCCCCGTATTTACAGCTGAATATCGAGCGAAAAAATGTGGGAGGAGGCCGTCGTCGGTCCGGGGCGCGTCGACTCCTCGACGATCGGAGCTCCGGCTCCGAAATGAAAGTTCTCCCGCGGCGAAGAAAAGGAGAAGAAGGCAGCGATCGGCAAGGGTTTCCACAGACAGACAGGAATATACAGTCAATCGAGGAATCCGAGATTGGGGCGCAGCCGTTCGATAAGGGCTCTCTCTCTCTCTCTCTCTCTTTCTCTCTCCCGCTCCGCTTCTATATAGACGCGACGCTTTCTGCTTAGTGCTTCAATTGATTTTTCCCCTCGGCGAACTCCATTTCCTGCCGCAGACGCCGCCAAGCCGCCGACAATATGAGAAAGACGATCAAGCCTTTTCGGAAACGTCTTCATCTGGGTCCCCTTTGTCCCCCCCCCCTGCCTCCTCCCCTAATTGGCCCGGCCGAAATCCCAGAGCTCGAGATTATTTACATTATCCGCTCGGGAGCGGCAGCGAAAAGTTTGCTTAACGCCAGCCGAGAGAGGACGGGATTCGGAGCGAGTCACACCCCGAGATCATCAATTTCGACGCGCACTTTCGTTCCCCCCACGCGGAGGCCGCTTGTCTTTAATTTTAATGCAAGATTGATGCACCGACTCGGGGCCGAGGCTCGGCCGTCTCCCTCTCACTCGGCCCTTGGCGAGTAAAGCTTTCAGATTTTCAGCCGGCAATTACCGAGCGTATTAAAAAAGTTGATACAAGCTCTCGCAATATTTACGCGTCGGGAGCCGCGCAATATAGTAAGTAATATACGGCCGACTCCTGCGTAGTTTTTAAGCAGCCGAGCGCTCGCTCGCTCGCTCGCGCGCGCGCGCGGAGGGGACGAAAATACTTTATATTCCATAAAGTCGTAAAAGCTGCAATAACCCATGGGGGCCCCGCGCGCAGAAATAATTGTTTGCCCATACGTCTGCCGGCTCGTTATTTGCACTTTAGAGTGCAGCTGCACAGAGCCTATACGTGCGCGCTCGAAGAAAATGCGCTAATGCAATGTACGGTGCCGTGCTCCATGGGCCGCGCGTCTCTCGTGACAAAGAGCCCGGGGAAGAAAGCGAGGCGGCCCGTAACGAAATCAAGAGTGTAATGGCTCGAGTAGCGTCGTCGCTCGCTTTGACGGCGTAAAGCCATTACGCGATTCAAGCTCCGACACCGCAAAGTCCGAGAGAGAGAGAGGGAGCGGAGAGGGCTGCTGCTGCTGCTGCCGCTGCACGCAGTCATGATTAAGGAAGGAGCGAGAGCGAGACGAAACTATCGCCCGCCCGGCCGCCGGAACTCGCTCGCGAGAGCTGCGGCTTCGGCAAACAATGCTTAATTCGCGAGCAAGCTCCGCTCCGAGCTCAGCCGGCAGCCAGTTCCACAGAGAGAGAGAGCCGGCGCTCCGGCTTCCATTTGTTTGCCTAATGTTTCATTGATCAAGGATCCCGAGCCGCGACGACTTGACGCTTCGCCTCTGCGTGCGCGTCGCGAGAGCGTATATAACACACACTTTACAAGTGCCCGTAATGGATGCCAAGTGACTAAGGAGCCAGAAACTCATCGAGGAGAGCCATATCTGTGGCCCCCGCGGCTAATCTTTTTCTCCCTTTTTGCCCCGGCGAGTTTTCAGGCTGGCGCTCGTCCAGCGATCCGGCGATCCCTCCTCTCCCTCCTTGTTGCGCACTTTTGCCGCGGGAAGCGAGAGAGGAGAGCAAGTTTCAGCCGACTCTCGCAGACGGCGGCGAGGCCCTGTGTGTGCACGGCTGCGCGGCCGATATCCCGTGGCAGGCTCTACTATTCCGGTAAATGCTCGCCGCGCTTTTCCTCGCTCTTTTGCTCCTCTCTCTCCCTCTCTCCTACGGTCGATGTCCCCGCCGCAGCCCTCGGAAGTCTTTTTCGGCTCTCCTCTTTTTCCCGGCTCATCTCTCTCTCTCTCTCTATCTCTCTCGCCTTCCCGTCGCCGACGCGGTCTCGCTTCTCTAATACTGATGGGGAGCCCGTCCTCGGTCCCCCGACTGCTGCCGCGCCCGAAGATGGAAAACTGGCGCCCGAGGCGAGGATTTTCCGCGGAAGAGACGAGAGAGCGCTTAATTAGCCGCGGGCGGATCGGACGATCGTTTTCGTTTTTCATTGGCCGGCGGCGGCACGTCGATTGATAATTAGCCACCGGGGCGCAGGGGGGAGGGAGGGCACTTGAATAATTCGGCCCCGATATACAGAGCGGGAATAGCGCCCGCTGCGGAGGTCGATCGATCCCCTCCCCGCGGCGGGAGGGAAGATACCCGTCCTGCTTTCCGCTATCTCGATATCCCAGGCCGATAATTTTGGCCGAAGCTTTTATTCCGGGGATTGGATTGGCCGGACGTGGAAAGAGCCGGGGCTGGAAAGGACGCGCCGCTGGGGGATATCTCGGAGAGAGGCTTTAGACGCCCCGGAATATGAAGCCGACGAGGCCGTAAGGTCCAAGTGCTCTGCGAGGGAGAGAAAGTGAGATTCTCGCCGAGAGGGGCCGAAATGAACACGCGGGAGAGCGAGCAAGGAGGCGGCCGCTCCTTTCCTTCCGCGTGAAATCCAAAGGGAGAGAGAGAGAGAGAGAGAGAGAGCGAGACTCTCGGCGAGCATTTTCCGGCCCGAGGAAATCCTGTTAACTTATTAATAACCGGCCCGTGAGCAGGAGCCGAGAACGGAGCCGAGCGGAGCGTATACCGTGGCGGAGAGAGAGCCCCGGCCGCCGGCTGGATTTTACCCTCGAACGGCCATTGGAATTGCTTTTTTCGACACAGCCGCTTGCTTCGAACGCCCGCCGAGCAATTACTGCACCCTTCTTTTATTGTCTCTGCGATCTGTGCCCTACAACTGTTACAAAACTGTTAGCGACGCGGACTGCATCGATCCGAGGCTCTTTCGGGAGTGTCGAATTTGTATTTCCGGCCCAGGATTGAAAGTCACCGTACACTTTTTGCACTCTGTCCCTTTCCTCGCTCTCTCCTCGCCCATCGCGGGCCCCGCAGTTTTAGACGGCATTAAACCGCCGACCGGCGAATGTAGCTTTCTAATTAGCAAAAGAGCAATTACAAGGTAGCTCCGACGGTTGATTAGTAATCTATTGCTCATTTTGTAACGAGTACATTTAATTAGGCGCGGGCGAAAAAGGGAGGGAAGAGCCGGCGCGCCGTGGATGCCGGTGCGCCTCATTAAAATTGCGCAATCAGCGATTTGCAGAACATTTAGCCGCGTCTCGAGAGGCGGGCGCTTTGCAGCGCCGGCGAATATATCGAGAGAGAGCCGAGCGAGAGAGAGAGAGAGAGAGAGAAAAAGGTCGGGCGCAAAAGGTAAAACACAGAACGGGCAAGTCGAGTGGAAAATCGCGGATGTAGGTAGACGGGAGCGGAGGCGAGTATGTCGCGCTTGCGGCAGGATCGATCGCTGCCTACGTGCGATCGTTAGGGAGGCAGGCAGGCAGCCAGAGCCAGCCAGCCAGCCAACTGGCTGCAACTGATTGCGCGCGCGGGAGCCCCGGTGAGAGAGAGAGAGCGAGAGAGAGAGAGAGCAGGTGGCGAAAGAGAGAGGCGCGTGCATGCGGGATCGCCGCGCACGCCGGTAATAATTATTACAGGCGCGCGAGCGAACTCGTTAATGCACCGAGTACGAGCCGTTTGTTCGTAAATCCGCAGGCGGGCGGCAGAATTCCCCTCCCGTGTGAGAGAGCGAGCGAGAGCAGCGCGCGCGTGTGTGCGTGCGACCGCAGCCCGGCGACTTTCGGCACTGCGCGCGGCTCGTATTCCGCAGCTCGGTATCCTCCTATGGCCGGGCTATTATGCTTTTTTATCTCCCCCCTCCGGCCCCACCGCCGCCGCCTCGCTCACGCTCTCTCTCTCTCTCTCTCTCTCGCTCTCTCTCAAAAGAAGGCGTAAAGCGAGCCCGAGTGCGCACTGTAACGCCCAGACTTGAATTTTTTAGGGCGCCGCTGCCGCGCTGCTCTCCCTCTCGCTTTTCCCGGATTAGCCGCGCGGCTTTTCGCTATTTTTATTTTCCAAAAACTCGGCCGCTTTTTTTCGCGAATTTCCAGGACTCGGCGCACAGGCTGTGCTCGTCGGCGTGTGTGCACGCTCGGCGAGGCTCGTGTGTGTCTCTCGCGCGTCGTCAACAACGCCCGGCAAAGTTTCACCTGGAATTTCGTTCCTTCGATCGGGATAAATAAACAATCATTTTCCGCGCAGGCGCTATTAATAATAAAGAGTAATAAAGGCACGAGGCGCGCGTTTGATCCGATGTGCAGCCCCGCACAGCCGAGAGTCGAGAGGGGGAGCGACTCTGCCACAGGCAGCGGGCGCGCGGGGCTCGGCGTGCGATGTTATCGCGCAGCTCTCCGTCAAAGAATCTCGTACTCGGGCGACGATGCTCGGCGTTCCGCCCGGCCGCGCAGCTCATTAGCGAGGCGAAGGGAGATTAATGAAAAAGAGCTCGCGCGGATATGGGGAAAAGGAAGGTATTAAGCTGCGAAGCGACTAGTTTTTTTTTTTTTTTTCTTTTTTCTCTTTTTCTTTCTTTTGTCAATCGCCTCGACTCTCCCGAAGAGTTTTTTAATCGCGCTAATCGAGCGGTTCATTGCATCCGGCCGGCCGAAGCGAAGGCGCCTACGCACACATAAGGGTCGGAGGCCTTGGGCACTGCGAGGCGGCAACGGCGGCGGCGGCGGCGTCGGCGGCTTCACAACGGCTTCAGCGGCGCAGTCGAGTTGCGCGCGAGCGCGCCCCGTCCTCCTGGCTGCGGAAAAAAACCCGACGAGAGAGCGAGAGAGAGAGAGAGAACGAAGGCTAAAACTAGGCGCCCCTAATGACGCGGGCGCAGCACCCTCTTCCTGCCCGATCATTATAATCGATAACCCGCCCCTCTCCCGCTCGCATAATTCGCGGTTATCCGACTTGTGTGTGCTCCGCTCGGTTATTCACTTCGAGTGCGCTCTGGCTAAGGATTAGAGTAAAACTTTCCCTGCCCCCCTGACGCGACGATGAATATTAGTCGAGTGGGCTTTTTTTTTTTTTTTTCAGGGAGCGAACCTTCTCGCGCCAATTTTGGACGGGGAAATTAAGCGAGCTGCGAAGCTCGTCTGCAGGCAGCTCCTAACGGGCGGGATCCTTTACAAAAATCTCGACGCCTCGCATTTTTTTCCCCGACAACTCGAAAAAGAAGCCGGAGCATCTGGAAATTCCGTGCAAAACGGCGCAGCGGCCGCGCAATTAAAAAGCATCAAATTCACTCGCATAATAAAGAACGTACGGGCAGCTCTGAATTCCGCAGTATCGTTGCGAAATATTATACGGCGGGGGGAGCGACGGGCGGAGAGAAGAGGGCACATTCAAAATGGAGAGAGGGAGAGAGAGAGACTGTCAGAGGAGCAGCGAAATTAAGTACGCGCCGAGCCCGAGCGGAGAGCGGCGAAGAAGGAGAGCCGGGAGGGAGAGAGGAGAGAAAGAGAGAAAGAGAAAAGCGGCGGGCTCGTCGAGGCGCGACAGAAGGTTATGGTTATCGTCTCTTTACAAGCTCGTAAGCAGGCCGCAAGCTCGCCAGCTCCCGCCTCGGTCTCTCTCGCTCCTCCAAGGAAAACCACTTTGCGGACTCTCTCTCGGGCTGTCGGTGGGGTGCACGTGTTGAAGGCTCGGCTGGCTTGCTCGGCGTGCATTGATCGCGGCGCGACCGCGTATATACCCACTTCAAGGATATGCAGCAGCAGCAGCAGCAGCAGCAGCAGCCCCGTTTCCTCCTCCGGCGGCGGCGGCGGCGGCAGCGGCGGCGGCGACGACGCACACAGACGCCGAGCCAACACCGATATCCTCCTGCGGCCTCGTCGCCAAAGGGGGACACATTATCGGGCTTTACGAGCCATATCGATCGAATTTATCCTTCCGAGCGACACGTCCCTGCGCAGCCCGACACACCCTCCTGCCGGTGGACAGGAGCGCGCTTTTATTCGGCTTTTTGTTATTCGCCGGCACACGGCGCCGTTTAATTATTCACTTCTGCGCCGGATTTCCAAAAGAGCTCGCAATCTCTCTCTCTCTTTCTCTCTCTCCCTCTCGGGCTATCTCCTGAAAAACCGTAGGGGCAAGCCGCGACACGACGAGAGAGCATCGCCGGCCCGCTGCCGGGGGGGTCGCGCGCTCCCGCCCGCCAACCCGCCCGCCGACGGAGGAACAAATTAAATTTAATGGCCCGAATTAGTGGCGGGCAACGAAGCGGACAGCCAGGCTGTTTGGCGAGCGCGCGCGCGCGCCGTATATAAAACCTGGCCCGATAATTATGCCAGATCCAGCGGCGATACTTCGCGGCCGATATTGACCCAGATTTTTGACTTCGCCTCGCGAGAGAGAGAGAGAGAGTGGACATCGGACAAAGCATATTAGCCCAGCCGAGACGCGGTGATATAACGGGCAGTCAGCCGGCTGATATCGGCGCGCGGCTCCGCACACGCACACGCTACACACTCATACACACAGACGTGCTCGTGCGGCTGTAACTCTACACTGCCCCGGTCGTATTGCCGCCGGCTCTGGGGGATATAAGGGATGAGACGAGCGAGCGCGAGGGGTGGAGACCGACTGTTGGATTCGTATCCCCAGGGCTTTACAGCTGTCGCGGAGCCAACACCTATATATATACGCGGGGGCGACAGAGTCGGGCCGGGCGTTCAAGAGGACCGGCCCGCCCGTAAATTAAATATACATTGTCGATAAAAATGCGCAGCTATGCGGGCCACTCGGCCGTACTTGCCTTTACGAGGTTTCGCGGCCGGCGATCGCCCCGGGCCCGCAGGGAGCAGCGCCCGCCGCCGGCTTGGATTGCCTCGAATCTCGGGAATATTATTCGCGCGAGCCGCGGCCTGCCGGGACTCCGAGGAGCCGAGACTCCGGGCCCCGAGCGCAAGGAACGCCGGCACTTACTCTCGCTTATTGATATTCCGCAGCGATCCGTCATTCGAGGCGAGAACGACGCCGGAGAGAGAGGGTCTCCCGCGGACAGGGCTCTCCATCAATCCACTCGGGCGGCCGAGAGGGGGGGAGAGTAAGAGAGAGAGAGAGAGGCTAACGCTCCCCTCGGGCCATGGCTGCCGCCTAATAGGGCGGCCGGCTTCAAAAGTCCCGGGACCCGCCGCCACCGCAATCTAAGAGAGGGACAAGCGTGGAAAGACACTCGAGAGAGGCGCGATCAAATGCGGGGGACGACAGATGCACGCGCGCACATATACACCGCGGCTCTTTACGGCGAAGAGCTCCACCCGCCGCGGAAGGAACGGAAATCCTTCGATTACACGCAGTCAAACTCTCTTTAGCCCTCCAAACCCCCCCGGTCAAACTATTGCGATGTTACTCTTACCAAAGTGTGGACACCCTTCAATCTCAAGAATATATTGTAATTGATGAAACGCCGAGCGGCGTGACAGATGGAGCTAATGATAGCCGATGCTCGAACGATATATTGCTCGCGGCGTATAATATTTTTCCGCCAGAGATCACAAAGTTGAAATACGCGGCTGCCGGGGCTCGCTAAATTTTGTCGCCCGCGACGTTTCACGCATCTCTTGGCGATAATGAAAACGTTCGAGTGTTATATGAACGAAGCGACAAAGAATCGCTAACTGCACGCGAGATCCGAGAGATTTCTAAAGTTTTTTTTATTAGGTGCGGTGGCTCGGAAAGCCTTTGCTATGAATCAAAATTAAAGTCGCTTTAAGGTAAGTTTCTCGTTTGTCCGCGCGCAGAGAACTTTTCGAAACATTATGCAGTTTATATACGCGGGTCGGCGGCGATAAATCTCGGCTCATCAAAAAATAGTAAACTATCTCTCATAAACAGGTGGTTATAACACGTGACATGTGCAAACGTGTGCCGCTATATATAACCCATTCGTTACCGCGTCGTCGTTTTCATTGCGGGCTACCCGTTTTCCGCCATCAATATCGCATTTATTCGGGGCGTTATTTTTTTCCAGCCCTCTCGCACAGTTTTACGAAATCAGCCAGTCCGGAAAGAGCGAGACGATAATTTACGTCGATCGAAGGCACCATCTCTCGGCGTGAAAAGAAGCGAGCGCGTAATCCGTAAGGAGAAACAGCTCTCGGGCCGTCGCGCAATTTACGCGAGCGGATATACAGTTTGTACAGGTGTGCGAGCGCGCGCGGCTAAAATTGGCGGTTCTCCGATGTCGCGCGTCCTTCGCCCCGACCCTCGGCCGTATCACGCACGCGGCGCCGCATTATAAACGAACGCCGTCGTCGTCGTCGTCGACGATGACGCGAACTCAGGCACTTGACGCCTACGGCCGTATCACCGCCCGTCGTAGCCCCGATATACTTTTCACCTCCTAACTTTCGAGATATATTTTTCGCGCGTTCGTGCTACCTCGCGACCCCCCCGTCACCGTGTAAGCAGCCGCGAATTTATCTCCTCTTGGGCGCACCTTGCTCGCTGCACTGCTTATACTTCTGGAATAGGATTCGTCGCGATTACCGGGAATCGATATAGCGGCGACGACACGACGATTCGAGCGCAAGAAGAGAGACAGCTAATCCTCGATGCGCTAAGAGCGAAACTAATATCTTGCATTTGCAATTCACTTTTCGTACGCGAAGTCGACGAAATCGATTTTTAAGCCCGAACGATTATTCAAACGAGCTCGAATTTTGAAGAAAGTTGTCAGGGAGTTTCTACCCCCGAGGCGCCGGATAAGTCTTAGCACCCCGGAGCGGAATGCTTGCATAATCGCGGGCCGCCAAAGTCTTTCTTACGTCGGGCTTTGTTCGTCGCCCGACTCCGGGAAGCCCTTCGCAATTACGCAAAATTCGGGCGTAGGCTCCGCGGGCGGGGCGAGAGCGAGAGAGAGGGTCGTCGCGCTCGAATTGAATATGCATATTCATATAGGCGTACGCGCGAGGCACGTCACGATCGTGGCGGAGCGCTGCAGCCAGGCGGAAAGCGACGACATCCACGCGCAATTGAACTTTTCGCTTCTGTCTGGGCTGGCTCCCCGCGCTCTCCCCCCCGAAAGAGGCACTCTGCGCGTCGGCCTCCATCTCGGTGGCTCCTTTGTCGGGGTGGCGGCGGCGGCGGCGTCGGCGGCGCAGCCACCCCCTATCGCTTTTCGTCATCCCTCGTAAAGCGTCCGAGAGCGAGCGGCGCCCCCCTTCGGAGCTGCGAGAGCGCGGAACCGGGGCTCTCTCGGCGCTGGGCGGCTTACCGGCCTGAAGGTGATAAAGAGCGAGAGAGTGAGGGATTCGATAAAAAGGCGGACGGCTCGACCTAGCCTAACCCGTCGTTTATCTTGGATTTTCTCGAATTACTCGGCATAAATCAGGCGCCTTTTTCTGATTCGACTGCCGGGGAGGGCATTCCGCCGAAACCTGACTTGCGAAAACACGTTCCGGAGAGTGTTTTCTTTGAGGCGAGAGCCTCTGTATATGTATGTGTGTGTGTGTATATATCGGAGGCACTGCAGAAAACTGGGTCAGCCACGGCAAAACAGCAGCGGCGCAGCTCGCTTTCTAACTGCAGATGTCTTTTCATTAGAGCGGGACAAACTTATACTTCCGCTCGCGTTGTTCAAAGTTCATTCCGACGGCAAAGTCCGCCGCCGCCGCCGCTAAACTGCGATGCCTTCGACATCCGAATTTATTGAAAAATTTCACCGCGAGAGGGAGAGAGAGAGATATTCCGCTCGGCGGTCCCGGCGCGCGGCAGGAGCGAGAGCGAAAAGTCCGGTCCAGGGGGTTGAGAGAGAGGCTCATTCAATCTCGCTTCCGCAGCGCGGCTTTTTCTCACGCGATCCGCCGGCGTCGCGCAGCATCGCCCCTCTCGGCCCGTCCGAAACCAGAATCTGCGCAACAACCCCTTCGCATTCGGAAGTATCTCGGACGTATCTCTCGCGCTTGACCGTTGTCCAGTTCTCAGCAGCATCCCCCCGCTGCTCGTGAGAGAATCACTGGGCGGCGGCAGCAGCGCGAGGAAACTGGTCCAGTGTCGAGCCCGCGAATCGAAGATTCGACTGCCCCGGGAGTGGGGACGATCGCTCTCATGGGCCTCTTTTTGCCACTTCCGACTGGCCTCTCTCTCTCATTTTAGTTTCGACTTTGCTTTATTGCAAAAGGACGTGCTTCGCCTTTGCGGCGTATCGTCATCGTCTTTCATTATTTGCGCAACAATTAATAAAGTTCAAAGTGTCAAGTATCTTAGTGTGCTTCTAATTATTATTTTTCTAGTTTTTATTTATTTATTTATTTATTTGTGCTGAACGGGAAATTTTCAATTTTTAAACTGTGCGCGTCTAAACGAACCTACCTATAATATAATTACCCGATTAATACTATAAGTTTTCCAATATTTTAATACTAATTCTTAATACGTAAAAATAATTTTCGGCTATACGTATATATAAATTAACTAATAATTCCATTTTCTAAATTATTTTGACGATTGAGAGTTTTCATTTTTAAATTATTTTATTTACTTATGAAATTAGTTTGTTTGCTTCCTTGTATTTTAAAATTAGAGTTTACTTCAAATAAAATATTTCTTCTAAACAATGTTTGAATATTCCAAAAAATAAATTCTAAAAAGAAGTACATTCTAAAAACCGGATAAAATTTATTTTAAAAAAGCCTGGAATTTTATTTTTCGTATTGAACACCCAAAAATTTATATAAAATTTATTTAAACCCACTAAAAAAGACATCTGAATACAATTCGTGCACGTAAGAATCGTACAGATATTAATTGTACACGCTTTAGAACAGTCAAATATATACGTATATTTCAGGAATGCTAAAGCGTGTACGATGTTGAAATCTGTACAATCCTTACGCGCATAAAACAATCCGTGCCCTAAAAAAAATGACGGTTTTTCGAAGAAACAAAACCGAAAATAACGCCCGTCCGTATTAATAGACGATGAAGGTGGTCCGTAAGTAAATCTTGTCGGAAAGTTAGCTCGGCTATCGCAATAAATAAAAAGAGAAAACGTACAAGTGTCTGCGGGTAAAGGATTAGTTTTCGGCGACACGACGCACCCGCGCACTCGGGGAGAGGGGGGGGGGCAATAATCGCGCGGGGGTGCCGTGGCGCATAGTGTTTCAGGGCTTTGACGGGTTCTCTCTCCGGCGGAGCAGCAGCGACGGCAGCAGCAGCGGCAGCAGCGGCAGCAGAGGCAGCGACGATGGAGTGGGGAGCTTTTGATCTGCCGGAGCTTTGGAGCGGTGCCAAGGAGCGGCGAACGCCGCGCTGCGGCAGCTGATACGGGATACCGAGGCGGGATATAGGATATACAACCGGCCGACGCGACACCGGCATCGCTAATAAGCTGCGCTTTTTATCGAGTTGCGGTAAGTGACGCCTTTATAAAGTGTCCCGATGATGCCTTTTTGATGAAGATTAGAAGCGAGCCGTCACGGATCGCGGATTCCGTCTCTGTGCGCTTCTCCCTCTCCCTCTCTTTCTCTCCGCCTCCCTCGCTCTCGCTCTCTCTCTCACTCTCTCTCTCTCTCTCTCTGCACCTAAAGCTATTATATTCGAGACGGAGTATTGAGCCGCGTCTGTAGCCCCGGCGTGGAGATGGAACGCACGAATTTGCTTTGACTCGCTCGATTATCAGATGCACGTATACACACTGGAATCTGCACCTTCGCTGTAATAATAGCGATTGCTCGGATATTAATGCCTTGAGCAATTCTAATTGTTTATGAAATCGATAAATTATTCTCCTGGAAATCGAGCCGCAGCTTACCGCTCCCCCGGCCAGTGTCTATCTCTAATAGAAAAGAAAAAAAAGAAAGCATATAAAACAGCCGAGAAATTTATCGTTCGATCGCGCACTGCGCGAAAACTCGCACATTCTTCCCGACACGTTACATCGATCCTCGGCTCGCCGTACGTCAAGAGTAGTGCACGCGACCGCGCCGCTTTTCCTCAAACATATTATACGCAAACACGAAATCTCCAGCTCGCTTTCTTTCCCTTCCTACCTTCATTCTTTACTCTTTCTGTCTGGCAATAACTTTTTCAACTTAATCCATCATTATTTCTAATGCCTTGATCGCTCTTTCAATTCAGCGAGCGCGTCGTCGAATAAAGGAATCGACTCCGACGCGATGAGTTGCATAAAATTACAGGCCCGCCGCAACGCACCGCACAGTCTACAGTTTATTCGACTCCCTTTAAAAATCCTAATTAATATACGCGCATAAGCGAGGAGGCGTTATATATAAAGCAGCACAAAGCGCCGGCCGCCGCTGCGAGAAAAGCCTCCCTCGATCTATATAGTTCGCGGCTATCCATCGCACCGGACCTATCCTCTATCGCGCGCATAATTAAATCACTTGGCGCGTTTTAGCCGACCCGAGCTCGCTCGCAAAGAGTGAAAATGCAGAATAGCAGAGCGAAGAGTCGGAGCAGCGAGTCCGATGCTCGTCTTGATAATAATAACGAGGATGACTCGGTGCGCTTGATGGGATTAGAATTTTTTGATTAGCGGCTGCTCGGCTAGGAGAGAGCACGAAAGAGGACACGGCATGAATTAATGGAGGAATTGTATAGAGCGCATCCGGGCGCGCGAGAGAGCGGCGATTAGAACGCTCGGTCGGACGTTTAATTTGGAAGCTAATTTGGTCAATTGTCGAGTAAACGAGGAGAAGTTTATTAAGGCTCGGCGATGCGCCTCCTCCGCGCAGCACGTCGCGGCTCACGGGCGTCGGGCAATTCCTCGCATTGCTCCGCCTCGGCGGGGCACCGAGGTTTCGGAATTCCTCTCCGGGCCGGACGCTCGGACGGACGGACGGGCATTAGGCTCGTCTCGGGGCACTCGATGCAGCGTGCAGCGGGCGCACGCTCCCGCTCGCGTGTGTGGCCTTTGGCACTCCTTTGGCGAGAGGTACACGTGCGTCGCCGCTCCCCCTCCCGGCGGCTGGCTCCCCTCCTCGGGCCGGCGGCGGCAGGCAAGCATACGCCGAGGGTCCCGGGCCGCGCGCAGGCGGCAGCGCCGAGCCAGCAGCCACCCGCTATCCGCGCCACAGTGTCCCGCCGCACGCCGGCCCGGCCGCCTCGCGCCAAAGACCCACAGCGACCGACAGCAGCCGCCTCATCCAGCGCGCCGCCGGCCGCTCGCCGAGCCAACCGTAAGTCTTTTTTTCCTTTCTTCGACGCCACGCACACCTACACGTACGCGCACACACGGATACAGCTCGAAAGGGGGCGCGGGACCAAGCGAGGCGCGCGGGATCCTCTAAGCGCGAAAATCTCGGCGCGCGGCGCGAGGGAGCGAGGAGGTGGGGGTGGGGGGTCGCCGCTCGAGTCGAGAGTGAGAAAGTAGATAGCGACCGAGAGTGGTGGCATCCGTTCCGGTGGCCGGCGCGGGCCGGTCGCCACACCCGCCCGTTTGGGAATTCGGCTAAAGGCGGCTTTGACGCCCGGCCGCGGCCGTCCTCCGCCGACGCTCGTTTACGCGACGGCGGCGTCGGCGGCGTGATCGATGGGCCGCGCTCCTTTCGAATTTCGCCGCAATGTCCTTTGCGCAGATGCCGCTCTCTCTCTCTCTCTCCCCGAGTGCTCTCTCGCGCGCGGGCCAATTGTCGACGCGGCGTCAGCTGTACGAGCGCGGGCCGAGGCGGCAGACGCGCGCGTTAACGGCGTCATGTGCGCTCACCTTGTATTCAATTAGTGCGGCCGTGACTCCGCGGCCCGATCGGCCCGAACAATGACGGCCCGCTCGCCGATCAGCCGCCGCACACGAAATTTACGAAGGGGCTCTTCTCGCCAGTCGATGGCCAAGCTGCAGGCGGGCACACCTACGTCATTAGAGCGATGATTCTCTCTCTCTTTCTCTCTCTCCCGTCGCTCCGCCTGCGGACGCCTGGTGTTCCGCATGCGGGCGCCCAAGCCACTTGACGCGTTTACGACGATTTTCTAAACTCCCCAGTCGGCGATCCGCACTTTTTCCGGGAATTTTAGAATTACCAGAATTACGCGATCGAATGCCGATTACGCGCTTGTAATCCCTGCGGCTGAATTTACTGTTGATTCTCCTGAATACTAGCCTAATAATCCTTTGCAGCCGTCGGACGCTCGCCTGAAATTCCTTCCCATGGCTAATTGCGTCTCTTTGCGGCAATTCTAGCCTCGAACGAAAGCCAGCTATTAGCGGACTCGGCACATAATTTTTGCAGAATTTACCGCGCGCAAATAAGCAGCTGTACGTTTCGTCTGTTGACAGGAAATAGCGGCAAACGAGCATGACTAGCGGCTGTAGCAGCAGCAGCACCAGCAGGAACAGCAGCAGTCCGGCAAGACAGAAGCGGAACTCTCGGTCGGCGAAGGTTTCAGTGTTTTGCTCCTAAGGAGAGTCCCGTAAGTGAGACAGTGCGAGCGTGAAGTTTCGAATCAGAGTGGAAAAGCGTGGAGCCAGTGTTTATCTGAATAATCGAGAGACCGTCGGCGGATAATGGCCACGGCGACGATGGGACTCCGTCGCCGCGTTCAAGTGGGCAACTCGACGAGCGTCGCCCAGAGCAGCAGCGGCAGCGGCAGCGGCGGTAAACGCACGCGATCCGACAACAACAACAGTCCCTCGCAGGGCAATTTGAACTCCCTGGACTCGACAGAGCCGCAGCCGAAAAAGTCTCGCACCTCCGCCAGGACCAAGGCCAAAGAGATGGACCCGTCGAAGAAGGTGACGAGCAGCGGGCTGCCCCTTTGGACCGAGGCGCGCAACTACGCCTCGATCGCAGGCCTCTCCCTCGGGGCCCAGCAGGCCCTCTGCTCCGACGCCGTGGGTCTCTCCTCGCCCATCCCCTACATACCGCCCACGATGGCCACCTTCGTGGGGACGGCGGCGGGCCTCGGCAAGGGCCCCAGCGTCTCCTACCTCGACATCTCGAACATGACGGCGAGGGCCCCGGGCTGGCCCGCCGAGGCAGCAGCCGGCGACGTAAAGGGCCCGCTGGGCCTGCCCTTCCCGCCCGTCCCCCTGGCCTTCGCCGCCGCCACGGCCACTAGCCAGAGCAGCGGCGGCACCAGCAGCAGCAGCAGCAGCAGCAGCACCGCCAGCGCGCCGAGCGAGTCCGGCGCCGCGGGTCAGCTGCCCAAAAACTTCCCGAACGACTCGATGTTCGGCACGTACCAGCCCTGGGTCATCAAGACGTACGGGGACCTGGCCAAGACCAAGACCATCACCATAAAGAAGTACGCGAGGATCCTCCGGACGCTGAGGGGCGAGGAGGTGAACAGCGCCGAGAACAGCAAGTTCCGCTTCTGGGTGAAGAGCAAGGGATTTCACATCGGGCAGCCGGAGGGCTACGAGGCCAAGCCCGCCGACAGGATCATCGGCAGACACGCCGTCACTAATCCCGGATTGGATCCGCCGCTTTACGTGCCCACTCAGCCGCCCCACAACAAGGTGAGTCCCATGGCTATAATGCCGCCTCCTCGGAGGCGGCGAAAAATCGATGCCTCCCCCCCCCCACTACTCGCGGGACGTTTTATTATGCGAGTCGGGCGAGAGCGAGCCTGTCGTCGGCTCTCTCGGTCCCCGTCCACGTGTGAGAGGCGTCAGATCTCATGCATGTGGAATCCGCGCTTCAAAGATATCGGGCCGGCTCCGCTCGGTCGTCGCTATATACGGAGCGCGGCTGAATTAATCAGGTCTGGCCGGCGGCTATCTCCGGCGCTCCGTATTTCACTCGGGGCGAGGCGAGCAGCCGCCTTTCCCACTTATGGCTCTTTCTCCCTCCCTTAGTCTTCGGCTGCAGTCTGCCGCCGTTACTTGCTGCGGATAAGCCGTCCGCTTCATTAGGCCTAATTATACGCGCGTCGATATAGGAACGTGGAGGGGGCAACCTTTTTCCGCCGATTTTCAGCGAGGCGTCTTGGCGGAGGGTCCCCGGCCCGTATTCCTTATTAGCGAAGGAGCCCGCTCGTCGGTCGTCGTCTCGGGACTAGAATAGGGAGGGAGGGAAGATAAAGAGAGGAGCAGAGGTGCGGAGCTCGGGAGCGGCCCGTAGTCATTTTTCACGGTTGACCGTCGACGGGAGAGGGGGGCAGAGGGGCCAGTGCTTGCGAGATAAGAATGGAACGGCCCTCTCTCGCTCCCTCCCCGGGCTATCAAGCTACGGGCCGCTGCCGCCGCTCGAGCGGAGGCTCTCCGGGCCGGCCGGTCATTAGTCACTTTCCGAAGCAGAGAGAGGAGAGCTTACACACCAACACCAACACGCGTGCCGCCGCCGCCGCCGCCGCCGCCGCCGCTGCCGAGCGTCCTCCTCCTTTTTCTCTCTCGCCTCGCTAGCGGCGCGGCGCCTCGCCGGCGTCCCGTCCTTTGCGCGCGTCGCGCAATTCTCGAGATGGAGTCAGCCAACTCTCTCCTCGAATCCCCTCTGCGTCTTCTTCGCAGCCGAGAGAAATTCCGAGCGCGCGAGAGGCGGCTCTCCCGTCTTTATCTCCTTCCTCGCCGGGCGCTTCGCTCGCTCGCTCGCTCTTTCTTCCACTCGACGAGCCTTTTTCTTTATTATCCGATTCTCCCCCCCGGCCGCCGCACCGCCTCACCGCCGTCGCCGCCGCCGCCAAGCGCTGATCCGAGAGTTTTAGCATTGACGTCTTTTCTACTTTTTCGGAGGCAGCTCCGTGTCGAGCCGCGGCACTAAGCCTCCGCGCGCCTATCTTGATTGAGAGAGGGAAGCGGTGGCGGTGTGGCGGGAGAGAAGGACGCCGAGAGAACTTGTCATTGATCGTCGTCCCGAGAGCAGAGCGCCGCCGCCGCCGCCGCCGCACCGCCGCTAAAGGTCCCGTACAAGTATACGGCTCGGTCGCTCGCTCTCTCTCTCTCTCTCTCACTCTTTCTCTCCCTCCTCGTGTGCGTCCGTGCTCTCAAACGCGCTCTCTCGCTCGCTCTCTCTCTCTCTCTCTCTCTCTCGCTCCTCGACATTTTTCCACGGAACGGCTATATAGCGGCAGGCTGCACGCCCGGAGCCGCACATAAAACGTCGCGCCGATTGCTTTTCAGCGCCGTGCTTTCTCAAAGGGAGCGACGACTTTTTTCTTTCTCGGCCCGCTTTTGTGCGGCCCGCGACGCATAACCTTTTTTCTGATTAATGAGTACGAAAAATCCAGCGGTTTTCCACTGCTTAGACCTCTCTCTCTCTCTCTCTCTTTCCCTCTCACGGATTTCGACCGCCGCACTACTTAATGATCCGGCAAGTGTCGGGCTGCGTATTGTCAAACGAAATTCTCTGAAAAGAGAAAGGCCCCGAGAGATACTTTTTTTTTTCGGCAACGGAGCCCGCGGGAGAGATGAGGCGTGGAAGCAAACGCATGTACTCGGCTATACGCCGCGGCATACAGAGGCGGCGATCTTTGTCAGTGGCGACGTGCTCGTCTGTCTCCAGTTACTTAACTCTCCGGCGTAGGCCGCCGACACCGAGCTGAATTTACGCAGTAGCGCGCTCTCTCTCGCTCCCGGCGCATGAAACTCCCTACGTACCTACGTACGACTGCGGAATTTACAACGATATGCAGCAGCAGCGGCAGCGGCGGCAGCTCTCCTCCTCAGCCGACGCCGAGCCGCCGCCGTGGGGATTCGAGAAGCGAATAATTTTGCAAGTACTTAGCGGAGAGCCCGAGTTTGCGCAATCTTCGCGCTCGCGCTCGCGCGCGCCGTATTCCGATCGATCCCCGATATTATACCTTTTTCCAGATTTCTATTCCGCGAAAACTAGCGGGAAACCGGCGCGGCGGTCGGGGAACTGGCAGGAAGTAAACGGCCGAGCTAATGGCTCGGAAGGTGCTTTATCAACGGCTCTCTCTCCCTCGTTACCGCGCCCCACTCGCGCGCAATATAATCTCCGGACGGCGTGACGACGTGGATCCGACAAAAGCTGCCCGCGTCTTTTCGGCCGCCGCGATCAATTGACTGATTGACCGTCGGCCGCTGTCCCGCATGCGACGATGGGCGGGGGGGAGCCTCGACGCTCCTCTTTTCCCAATTCCCACCGCGGCCGGTTTCTTTTCCTAGCCGCTTTACGGATATATATATAACAGTTTAGTAGCCTACTGATGGCTTTTGCATAATCGATCGACGGCCTTCGCAGGCTGTCAAGTGATTATAACGATATCGACGTAAATCATAAAACGGGCGATTTGGCGTTTTGTACTTTTTGTTCCTGGATCGCGAGAAACCAGTTCTAGACAAATATCCTTTCGGTATATAGATTCGAGGTTTTCTAATTTTTCCTGCCTCGCTTCTTTTTTTTCGACGTTTCAATGCAGCAGACTCAAGGCTAGAGATAAAAATCCTCGCTTTGACATTTATTGAATATCAATGCGTCCTTTAGTGGAACATAAAAGAATACATTACCGTCGCTCAAAAAAAGAGCCTTTTGAAATAGTCGCGGAAGAGGCGGTAAAGAAATCTTAACTGATTAAGCAGCTCCGAGCTTCGAACTCGACCAAAGTGCGTTTCCCGAGCGAAATCCGCCGGTCGGCGGCGGCGTTTCCACAGCGTAATCAGCCCGTCGAGAGGCATCGATCCGTGGAGCGGAGCGCTCGGCGGCGGGCCGCTCCGGCTCAGTAGCCGGCACATAAAAAAGGTGAAATTTCGTCGCGGCCGGAACCTCGGCCTGCAAGTGTCCGTTATCGCTCGGAGCGGCAGCATCTTAACGAGCGCGGCGGCGGCGGCTAAAAAAAGGCCGGGAGCAGCCTCGAAGCCGCCTTGCGCGCGCGCGCAACAAGTAAATCTCTCGGCCGCTGAAATGAGAAATCCCATAAGAATCCCAAGGCCGGTTGGCCGGGCGCTCTATCCGGTAGAGACGCTGGCTGGAGCGGCGTTGCATTCCGGCGTAATGCTGCATCTTTGCTCGAGGAGCGCGTGCGGCCGATCTGCTCCGAGAGAGAGAGAAAGAGCGAGAGAGAAAGAGAGAGAGAGAGACCGGCGGCAGCCGGCGGCAATTAGTAGCGGGCCACCGCGCCGCCGAGGGAGCTCTTGCCTCTCGTGGGAGAGCGAGAGGCAAGAGAGCCGTCGGCCGCAAAAAGAGAGCGAAAAAAGAGAGAGCCGCGGGGCTTTTTGTCCCGGCAGCGGCAGCGGCGACGGCGGCGGCGGCGGCGGCGGCCCGACAAAAATAGATCTCTCTCTCTCTCCCGCACGTGTTGTTCCTCTTTCCTCGGCTGTCGCGAGGTTGTTAGGAGGGGCGCCGAGATCCGAGGCGATAGAACACGCTCTCGGTCTGATGCCTATCTGCTGCTCGGCGCGCTACAGATACGTGCGCCGGAAGTAGATGCAGCCCAGTCGGCCGGCAAATCGGGGTACGTATCGTCGCTCTCCCCCCCGGCCGCCGAAGACTTGACTCCCTCGCCCCTGCACTGCTCCCCAAGGACCCCGGGCCGAGAGCTTTTTCCCGCGGCCGGCCCGGAGCCGATAACTCGATTTGCCCGCCGCCGCCGCGACAATTTCATCTTTATTCATGCGCGCCCGGCGCACATGTGTTCGTTTCGCTCTCTCTCTCTCGCTCTCTCGCGCTCGCGCGCGCGATGTAATTGGCGAGAAAGAGAGCCGCCAGATGGACGCGCGGCTTAGTTTCTTGGAAAAGCTGAGCGCGAGGGCCGATTATCCGTTATGGAAATCTCTCTCCTCGTGCGCCTCGTTCAAAATTATGCAATCCTGCAGTGCAGCAGCTACGTCCTCTCTCTCTCTCTCTCTCTCCGCACCGCACCGCACCGCTCCGCTCCGCTCGCGGAGCTCGCTCGACCTCAAAACTCGTTTTCCCGACGGCGGCGGCCGTTAGCCGCCGCGCAGTAAAGCACTGCACTCGTGCACGGGACGATCGTGCCGCCGCCGCCGCCGTTGCCGCGCTGCAGCGTCGATTAAAACTCGCCGAGTCCTTTTTTCCGCTGTTAATTCGCGCGCGAGAGCGGCCGCTCAAACAGGAATACGTTTTTACGTCGCGCACTTGCCTTCTGATATACGGCGAATAAACGCCGATGCCGCCGAGTAGCGGCCTTCCCGGGTTTGAATAGCAATTTTCGATCGTACGCGAGAGTTAAGTAGCGGCCGCATCCACTAACCAGGCATATTAAAAGAATCGTAAATGTCTGCGTTACGGATCCGCGCGGCTCGCAGCTCTCCGAGGATGCTTACGGGCCACTTTCATGACTCGTATTATAATCTTTATCGGGAGTGACGAATGACGAAGCTCTCGGAAATTAAGCCAGCCTCGCAGCTCGATAAATGTATATATATATATATATATATATATTCGAGCGACAATTCCGCAGGCGTTTTTATTCGAGCCGAAACGGAAGTCTTAATCATCGTACGATTCCTCGAATTAGAGCCTAGGCGTGAAAACTCAAGCGGCCAGGGCGGCTGCTAAATGATTTAATTGATAAGCGTAATTCCGAAATTGATAACGTAATTAAAGCTCGTAATGCAAACGAGAGGCAGAGAGGAGAAAAAAAAAGGAAGGGAGAGCTCGCGGGTTCTCTCGCGCGCGAGGTAATATTCAAATTAAAAACGAGCCACGGACTCGGAGCACGGATAATTGGAGGGTTCCGGAATCTGCTCTCCCGGTATTCCCCGGCATGGATAGGGCGCGAGAGGGAGCGACGCTAAAACACGAACACGACGCGCGAGCCGAGAGAGAGAGAGAGAGAGAGAGAATCGAAAGAAACGGAGAGAAAAAGCGAGCCGCCGGCGGCCCGAGAGAAGTAGGGATAATAGAAAGAGATGAATAGATGCCTCTGCGGAAAGAGGGGCAAGAGCCGTCGCCGCCGCCGCCGCAGCCGCCGCGCCGTCGAGCCGAGAGAGGACAAAGAGAGGAAAGCGAGAGGAGGCAACGAAACAGGTTCGCGGATTCACACGCGACAGGTCTAATGGCCCGCAAATCAGCTTTAACTCTGACCCGGCGCGGGGGACGCGTCGTCGATTCCTCCGCCCGGCGAGGAAAGCTTATTATCTCGGCCCCGGCATAAACTCCGTCGGGCGGCCCCGCCGTTAAAAGAGGAACGGAGAAGAAGCGGGAGCTCGCGCCAGAAATTACGTCGAGTTTGAACGAGCGCCGCCGCCGCCGCCGCCGCAGCTCGAGCATCGCCGTGCAATTTCGACTCGGCGCGGCAACTTTTTTCCGCCGCCGCCACCGCTTTTCCGCCCCGCCGCCGTCGGATCTCCGAGCGCCGGAGATATTCCCCCCGCCTCGAAAATGCCTGCACGAAGAGAGGCGAGAAAAGTGCGAGGCAGCGAGCGCGGCCCCGCGCTATATTAAGGTTTAGCGCTCGATGGAAATTTAACATCTCAATGCAGGGGAGCTCGGAAGAAAGCGCGCTCGGCTTGTTCTCTGGCAGGCCGGGACTAATATCTCGATTCCGGCGAACGATCGGGCGAAAGAAACGAGCGGAGAGGCTCGATAAAGTGTCCGGGAGCTCGCTCGCTCGTCTCGGCGCTCTCTCTCTCTCTCTTTCTCTCTCGCACACGCTCGCGCGCGCGCGCACACACTCACATATACACACGTACACGCGCGCGCAGCCGAGCTTCCCTTCCAGCCGTCCCGCTCTGGGCGGCGGCGCGCTCTTTCGTGTCTATATCAGCCAAAGCATCTATATCGCCTTTCGAGCCCGACTACCGCGACGTAATGGCATCGCTGATCAATGAGCCGGCCGAGCGACGACGCGCGCGCTAATCCTTTCCGCTTTTTTTTTTTGCCCCGGCACCGCCACCGGCCAGGGCGAACGTCCTAATTAGGGATGCGGCGGCGGCGGCGGCGGCCGGCCGCTCGACGATAATTTCTTGCTCAATTGACCTCCCGCGCCCGCGCCCGGCGGCGAATTTCCCTCGGAGCCACTTTTGAATCCTGCTGAACGCGGCTCTCCGCCGCCGCGCTGAATTAGATACAATAAACGGCCGAGAAGCCCGAACAATGCGCAGTTCATGATTAATCCATGAAAATGACGCTCTCGGGCTTCTATATCATCGCCTGGGCTCCGTGCATAGGATACGCGAGCGCGCGCGCCTCTGTGTACGCCGGGGCTCTCTCTCTCTCTCTCTCTCGCTCTCGCGTACACGCACAATGGCACGGCAATTCTCTGTCCCGCGCAGTGCACACGGCGGCGGCGGCGGCGGCGAGCCCACAGGCACGAGCATAAGCGTTGAATTCGCGCAACGTCGCATTCTATCTGGGCGTCACGGTAATGACACACTCAAACATACTCCGATATATCGAGCCGTTGGCCTATAGTTATTGACACGCCGCGCGGCTCGGGCGACACACACACACACCGCATGCGCAACTCAAAAATTTTTCAATCGACACTTCTCTCGCGAGCCCGAACCTTTCATGCTCCCGCGGCGCCATTGTCTCTCGAATTAGGTCTATTAAAATCGAGGCAGAAAGAGAGCCCTAGCTCGCTCGCGAGGTATATATCCTTCGATTTTTTAACGAAACCAGAATTTTCGAGGAGCGAAGCTAAAAGCGGGGGGGACCAGAAAAGGTCGCTCGGGCATAATTGGAAAAGAGAGAGAGAGGGGGGGGGGCAGGAAAATCGAAAGTCGACAAATCGACACGCGGGAGAGATATCGAGGCCGAGCGAATAAGCGGAGGGAGTGTGGCTCGTGGGGCAGGTGGGGCGGCTAAAGCAAACAGGCGAGCAGCAGGCTGCCGCTGTTGACTGCGGATCGCCACCCTCTTGGCTTCCAGTCGCATCGAGTGACAGCCGGGGAAAGAGAGAGGGGGAGGGGGGAGGCGAGGAAACGCGAGCCCTTCTCGCAATGGAAGCCCTTCGCCGAGCGGCAAGAAAATCTCGCGAGCACTTTCAGCCGCACACGAGCCGACTCTCCTCCTCGGCTCCTTCCTCCTTTCGTCGAGCGCTTCTTCCCTATCGGTGATCTTGTACCCCTCCCGATCTTATCCTCCGCCTAAGCTGCAAAAAGTGCTAATTTATAGGAATGCCGGGGCCCCGCGAGGAGAAACTCGGGACCGCGGCACAAAGAGCTCGCCGGCCTTTATTTACCAGCGCAACGTGTTATTTTTAGTCTGGCGAAAAAAGGCAACGGCTCGCCCCGGCTAAATGAATTTGTAACGTATTAATTAAATGCCGGCCCGGCTCGGTTACTGCCCGCGCCGCGTATATACATATAGGGGCTCGGGTTTCTTTTCTCGCCGCTGCCTCCGGACTCGCTTCTTCCTGGAAAGATTTCAGTTCCGACGGCGGCGGTGGCGGCGGCATTGCTTCTCTCTCGCTCTCTCTCTCGCTCGCATCTTTCATCTCTCAGGCTGCAGCGGCCGCGCTCTCGAGAAAGTTTAAGAGAGACGCCGAAGTTTGGCCTGCGAGAGGATTTTCAGGCTCCCGTGCCACTTGCCTTCCCGCGGATCGAGAGAAAGAGAGAGAATGCGCGCGACTCTCGACGCGAGCTAGATAACACATCCGCAGGCGTAATCCGCAGCGTATAATCTGCCGCGGGGCGGGGGGAGCGAATTAAAGGTTGGCGACGGCGGAATTTCGTCGTCTCCGCGCGATCGCGGCCCTATTGAAAGGAGTGCAATAAAAGGAGAGCGAGGAAGGGCAGCGGGACGAGCGGCCGCCCGCAGCGATTCCCAGTAAACTCCTCTCTTTCTGGCGTTCGATCCGGCCCGGCGAGGAACGGTAAGGAGCCCCAGAGTCTGCAATAATTTATTCAGTTTAGGCCTGCCGTCAGACCTTCGTGCTCGTCGTCATGCAGTATATAATGCCGGTGCCCGCCGCCGCCACCGCCGCCGCCGCCGCCGCTTGCGGATTTCTTTCTCTCGGGCTTTCGCTGCTCCCCCCCTCCCCGAGCCCCAGTCCCGTTCCCCGCTCGCTCGATCGTCGACGCTAATGTGTATGCGTGGAGGACAGAGAGAGAGCCTTCCCCGGGCCCGTGTAGGTGTGCGGGCCAATTGTCACGGGGGGCAGAGCCCGCCTAATTCGACGCCCTTTAACAATGTCATTACGGAAGAATGCAGGGCGATACTGATTTCGACGCGGCTGGGGCGCTCGTTACCGAGTCACGCCGCCGCCGCCTTTTTGCCACAAAGCGGCTTTTGTCGAGGCCCGAGAGAGAGAGGGAGAGAGAGGAGAGAGTCAGCCGATGGCCCGTTTCCGGCAAGATGCGCCGCAGAGGCAGCTCCCCCACTCCCCTATCGATCGCCGCCGCCACCGCCGCCGCCGCCGAGGCCGAAAAAAGGCGAAATTATCGCCAAAGTGACGTCGCGCGCGGCCGGGTACGAGAGCTCGATAAGCGCCCTGCCGAAGCCTCTAATATTTATGCCCCGGCCGACTTAATTGTGCCCCGCGCACTCTCCCTCTCTCTTTTTTTCTCTTCTTTTTTTTTTGCTTTTTAGTGGCCGATCGATTCTACTTGTTGACTCGCGCCTGGCCGAGTCAGGAATTTAAAGAATCTTGTTGCTCGACTAATTGGGCCCGAGGTAACGAATGTGTCGCTAGTCCAAAAGGCCGCAGCGCTTTTACTTTCGGAGCCTGGCGTCTCAATAGTCGACAGAAGGCTCAGCCGCTCTATTCTCTCTCTTCGGCGGCTTTGCCTCGAGACGGACAGACGTCGGAGCTATATGGGCATTAAAGCAGCCCGACCGGCTGACAAGATCCCGCAGCACTCAACAGGGACTGGTCGTTTATCTGAATGGCTACTGGGTGGTCTCTCTTTCGCTCTCTCTCTCTCTTTCTCTCTCGCTCTCCGGCTCTCATTTTTCCTCACTCCTCTCGCGCCTTGCTTCCTTCCTTCTCTACCTACATCGCGCTTCTCGGTACGCCGGCCGCTCCGCCACTACCACTACTACTGTATACGTATATACCGCGCTTTCTCTTTGTTTCGTTTGTGCGCGACGCAGCCGCAGCCGGCGGATCTAAGCCAGCGGCGTATCGGCTTTCCCGCTTCCGAATTTCGGGGGAGGGCAGAGGCCGCCCGATCGAAATGGGTCAGCAACGCGCGAGCAAGAGACGAGAGAGCCGCGGAGGGACAATGAGCGGGCGATCTTATCGGCCTTGTCTCCGCGAGGCCGCCGCCGTCGGCGGGCCGCTAACTGGCGCCGGAAGCGAATCTCCATAATCTCTTAACGACGCTCCATA
The DNA here is from genome assembly GCA_035582975.1 of Ormyrus labotus. Lineage (NCBI taxonomy): Eukaryota > Metazoa > Arthropoda > Insecta > Hymenoptera > Ormyridae > Ormyrus > Ormyrus labotus. The sequence continues at coordinate 14,052,160 of JAWWEO010000009.1, forward strand.
AATCTCCGCTCGCCCCCCCCCCCCCTCCCTGATCGATCTCCGATCGGCTTTTTCACGCGGACGATCGATTCGCGCGGCCGACGTGTTAATATGGCCCGAGTGCGGTCGGCGTGGCGGCGGCGGCCCGCCCAGATAAGAACGAAATTGAAATCGACTTTTTCGGCCAATTGATGCGCTTTTACGGCCGGCAAATGCGATAGCTCGGCTGTTTAATTAATGATAGGCCTTATCGAAAAATCAATAGTCAAGTGTGCCTCCGCTTCTCGACGAATCAGACGATTCGAAAAACTCGGAATATCAAAAAAAAAAAAATGAGGACGTGCTACTTTGAAAAATGCAAGATACGCGAATACGCCGCGTAAAGTCTGAAAAGGCCCGAATAATTAGCGAGTAAATTTTCTCCGAAAGAAAGGCGCGCAGGAGCTCGTTAGACGCGTCATTTGAATTACAGGCGTGCGAGCTTAACCCGAGATTATACGGCGGCGGCTGATCGACGCGGCGTACGCACACGAGCAGGCGCTCGGATTTGTCTGCGTCAGCGGGCGAGAGAGAGCGAGAGAGAGAGAGAGAGAGAGAGAGAGCGAGGCCGGAGCCTCGTGTAAGCCGTAAATAGGTACACGCGTGCACTCGCTCTTCTCTTCTCGCCCTTTTCTTCTTCCGTCCCGCCCACTCTCCGCACCCCTGCACCGGCAACAAAGGCCGCCACGATATTATCGATTCCTCCGGTTTTTTTCACGGATTAGCCGCAGTCGGGCCCCCATTAAAAGCACGCTCCGCCGTCCCGCCGGGGCGTCGCGATATGCCCCGCGCGGGACGCGCACACACCGCACACACCGATCGCGCGGCGAATCAATGCGAGAGCGGCGCGAGCTCCTATTTGCCCCGTAAATTATCGCGCAAAAACAAACGGAAGCAAAACGAGGAGAGCGAGAGAGAGAGAGAGAGAGCCAAAGTGGCGCGCCGAGGGAAAAGAGCAAAAGGGAAAAATCGATGGCGCGACACATCGTTGCGCCTCGCGGAGCAGTGAAAGGATTTGCAGAGAGAGGAAGAGAGAGAAAGAGAGAGAGAGAGCGGCTGCTAATGGAAACAATGCCGCCCGTACAGAGGATCGGCGTCGTTGTCCCGCCTGACCACAATCCCCTAATCAAAGAGCAAGCACCACCTCTCTCTGTCTCTCTCTCTCTCTCTCTCCGTGCACGCGAGTCCAACTTCGCCCTTCAACAGGTGTTTATAGGGAAATACAATATTGTCGCGCATGCGCACCTGCCGCTGGCCCTCGCGTCGAGCACGCACGCACGCCAATCTCGAGGAGTCGTAAATTCGCGCGCGACGCGAGTTCGGGTTCATCGCCTGGCGGATCTCGACACCGGCGGAGCCTCGCTTGCCCAACTGGAGAGCGGTTGCTTTGCTACTTCACTCGGAGACCCGCCGAGCGTGAAACGTTGGCCTCGTTATACGCTTCTATTTCTTTTTACTCTTTCCTCCGGGCCCTTCTTACTTTCAAACATTTCTGCAATTCCAAAAAGACGTGAAAACTGAAAAATTCTTATTTATCGGAGAATCGGGGAATCTCGTAATGTCGAAATGACATCTATGTACTTACCCTGTCAATAAGGGTTGCAAAGCAATGTAGAAAAAGACGTTACCGACAGTCAACGCTTATCATACGTTGCTCGCGACCAAGCTTTTCCGAGGTCGGTAACGCAGAGAGTTCGTTCTCGCTCGAGGGTCGGTAACAAGCAGAATGCGAGTTACCGTTGGCAACCTAAGTTTGCTGCTTCGAGCACCCCTTCGTAGGTGGCGAACAGCTTGCTTCACCCTTTCGTAGGTGGCGGGCAGCTTCCTTCACCCGTCCGTATTTAAATTATCTATAGATTCAATAATACCTTTCTTATATTCAAAAAAACTAATAAGCCATCGTTATTGTTATGTTTCAGTCTTTGAACGGAGCGGAAGGTACTGTTCCACCAGGAAGAGTCTACAAAAAGGTCGCAATCGTCGAGAACTTTTTCGACATAATCCATGCAGTTCACGTCGATCTCGAGGGCAGACCCGGAAAGCATGCTGGTCAAAAACGCACATACAGAACCGTAAGTACAATTGTCATGAAAGTCCATCAAAAAATTCCCTTTTAACGTCCTCCGTCTTTTTTCCCCCTATTACGCCACTTGAAACGATTCGCGAATAAAAAAAACGAAAGCCGGGCAAATTACTTTAGTTTATTCTTTGCGGAATCTCTATTTCGCTTGTTTTCATTTTGGTCGATTATCCGTTTATCCGGCTGCTCGCTCGCTATATCTCTCTCTCTCTCCTCTCTCTCTTTCTCCCTCTGCATCTCCCTCGTTCTCGTTGGCTCGACGCGATCTGCTTGTGATTCAAAACCTCAGGACACTTGTTGCACATTCGCCTGCTTACTCACACACGCGAAGAGCAAGAGCGCCGCGGCGACGGCGCTGAAACTGTTTTACGTTAAGTCGACGTTACTCGGCCGCGCGCAATTCATCGAGCCGAGAATCCCTCGAGAATCTCGCTGGCACCCTCCTCCCCTAACCTTCTCTTCTTCTCTCTCTCTCTCTCTCTCCCTCTGCGTGTGTACGTAACGCCTGCTCTGCCAATCGTTGCCGGTGTCTTCGCGCCTCCTACCTCTGAGCTTTCTCTTATTCTTCAGCCGGAGAGCTAAATCTGCATTGCAAACTTTGACGCCCTGCCAATCAAATCCTTCAATTATTCGGCAGATATTGTACGCTTATTACGCTACTTTGTCAGTTTTTTCTTTCGAACGTTCGTTCCGGCAATGGCAATTGCTAAAAAGCGCAAAAATTCAAACGGAGGAAAAAATGAAATTCTTGAATCAAAGTTGGAGCGCGTCGAGACTTGGCTGGCGCATTAACGATTTTAGGCTGCCGCGCGCTCCTGGAAACTTTGCCAACGAGTCACGTCGAAAGTTCGGCCGAAGAGGAAGCTTCTTCCTTCTCCTCCTTCCAGCTACTCCTTCCGCCTGCGCTCGTCTCATATTCTCGTCCTTGTTTCCCGAAGGCACAGAGCTTGCGAGAGAGTAAATCTTATCGAATTACCTTCCCGTGGCATCGCGCTCTCCCTCCCGCCTCGTCCCGCGCCGCCTCCTCCTCTCCTCGCAATTACACCTCTCGGAATCTTAATTAAGTCGCGCGCATTAGCTTCCGCTTAGAGGCTAGAAAGCTTACCCCCTCTGCAGCGCAGAAATTCAAAACCCGCCTCTCGCCTCATTTCAGATCACCGAGACGTATGCCTTCCTGCCACGCGAGGCCGTCACCCGCTTTCTTCTGGGATGTACCGAGTGCCAGCGGCGACCGAGAACGCCGAGCCCCACGAGCCTCGCCGCCGGCGTCGCGACGCCCAAGCCCGGCACTCCGACGCCCGCGACGGACGCCCCGGCCAGCCCGAAGCCAGCCACAGCCCTGTCGAGCACCGCCTCGCCGGAGGCCACCGCCACCGCCGGCGGCGACAGGCCCAGGGAGGCCAGCCACCCGCCCGAGAGCAAAAACAGTAGCGCCGTCGAGCAGCCAGAGCCAAAGAGCACCAGCGAGAGCGCAGCCACGACGACGACGATCGTAACGACGACAGCGAGCATCGTCACCACCACGGAGGCAACCCCGACAACAACGACGACAGTGTCGGCGGCAGCAGCGACCCCGATAACGACACCGCCGGCCACGTCGCCGGTGCCGACCGCCGCGGCCGCGGCGCCGAAAAGCAGCGAGGCGAGCAAGCCGGCCAAACCCAAGGAGGAAAAGTACAACCCGCTGAGCATAACGAACCTGCTGAGAAAGGAGCCGCCCGCCAGGAAGAGCTCGCCCGAGGTCCCGACGCCCGCCAGCAGCAGCAGCTGCGTCTCCCCGGCCAAGCCCGAGCCGACGACGAGCTCGGCGGGCCTGCCCCGCTGCCTGCCCCTCGACTACAGCCTGCCCGCGGGCAGCCCCTACCTCAGGCAGAGCGAACAGGCGGCCGTCGGCGACCAGACCGCCCTCGAGGCCTTCCGCCGCGAGATCGAGGCCGCGAACGCGACGATCCAGGCCATCGGCGCGGCGCGCCGGGAGCGTCGGCCGCCGCCGCCGCCGGGCAACTCCGACGCCGAGAGCAACAACAGCGAGAGCGAGAGCGAGGCCGAGCCGGAGCGGGGCTTCTCGCCGGCGGCCGGCCTCATCGACACGAACCTCAATCTGCTGGCGACCATCCAGCAGCTCCACTGCCAGGTCATGCTCGCCCTCACCGAGCGGCTGCGCCCGGGGCCCGCCGCGCCGCAGGACGCCGCCAACGACTCCTGAGACGAGCCGCCGCCGCCGCCGCCGCCTCCGATAACGGCAACAACAACGACAACGACGACGACCACGACGGCAGCAACGACGCAGCCGCAGCAGGCCAAGCCCAAGCGGTGCAGCTTCAGCATCGACGCTCTTGTAAATAACGATTGTAATATAGACAGCGAGGGGAAGCCCGCCGATGCCTGAGCCAGCGAGAGAGAGAGAGAGAGAGAGCGGCGCGCGGACGGCCCGTGTAATTATATTCCAACGCGCACCTCCACACCACTACCTTTCAACAGGATCAAGCTTTGCTCCAATTCTAGCTATGACGTAGAGGATTATCGTCGTAAAGTGTAATGTAATGTATATGTATGTCGAATCGCATCGTTAAGGCAGTGATGTACCATTGATTATATAATATAATGACGCTATATTTAAAGAGCTGCGCCTGATGGACCTGATGGAGAAAATATATATGAAAGTAACGTAAACTGACGTAGTCTCTTCTTGATTCACGCCCTTGTCCCCGATCCCCTCCGACGGAGCTATATATCCGCCGGCGCAGAGCCGCCGATTAAAACTCAATGAGCAGAGAGAGAGAGAGAGGGCTAAGCCGGCGTGTAACTCGATCGAGCCTCGATTTCGGGTATTTAGCCCAGTGGCTTGGTTTCGCGGGGCGGCCGTCGACCCTCGAGTCCCATTGTCTCTCCGCGGCGAATTAGTCGGGAATTTTGGGAAACGACCGCAGAAAAAGCGAGAGCCCCGGGAGGGCCGCGCGCTGCTCGGGATTCGCAATTCGTAATTCGTAGCTCGTATCGCGCGCGCGCGCCCGAGAGCGCAGGGGAGGCCGGGAGGGGAGGGAAGAGAGAAAAGCGCGCGCCAGGGAATCTCTTATTTTCTCGTTGTAGCGGGGCCGGAGTCGACCCCCAAGGATACAGCCGCCACGCCACTAGAATGTAGAGGATCATTTCGGAGATAGCTCGAGGTTCTGCCGCCTCGCCCTCCCCCCTCGCTCCGCAGAAGTTGTCGGATGCTGCTGCTGCCGCTGCCGCTGCTGGGCGAAGGGAGAGAGAGAGAGAGAGAGAGCGAGAGAGAGAGAAAGGTTTTAGGTAAAGGCGGAGGTACCGAGCTAGCGCAGATAGCCGAGGGGGTGGCGGTAGCGGAGATGGAACGAAAGCGGGGGGTGGCTTGCGAAACGGGTTCTGGCACGGAGCAGGGGGCGGAGGTGAGTCTGCAGAGTCTCTCAGGGGGGTGAGTTTGGCGCCGAGGTGTCGCACTCCCCAGCCGCCTCCCCCCCGTCCCCCGGCGCGCAACCCTCTTGCAGCCCTCGGCCTTCCTTCCTTCCTCCCTTCCCCGCCGCCCACCCCCTTTCGGATCCTCATCTGTTTTATCCCTTTCGCCCTGCTTCGTTTCTCTCTGCTCTGCTGGCGGTGGCGGCGGCAACGGCGGCGGCACCGACCCGGCGAGCACCAAAGGAGTTGGCTCTGTCTCTCCGGCGAGGATCTAAATAAATAATGCTGCGGAGAATTGCACGGAAAGTACCGCGGCCCCGCTTTTATGGAGCGAGACGGTCAGCCTCGATTATTGTTCGCCGTTTTTATCGAGCGCGACTTTTTCCCGCCAAAGATGACCAGAGTCTGAAATTATCATTTGCTTGTACTGTGAGTAGCAGCGGAACTAAGAGATGCCGTCTCGGCTGTAAATTACTCGCGCCTCGTATTGCTATAGTTTCGCTGGTACGGTCAGATGGCATTCTCCATTACCATAGCAACAGGCGTCGATTCGAAAAAAAAACCTTTCCGATGGTTCACCGAGCTTTTTCACGTTTCTTGGAAAAGAATAGTATCCTGATCGCGATGTACTTATAAAAATGTTCTATATGTATGCAACTAGGAATATTATCGAAATCGGCCTCGTCAATAGCGGAATAACAATACAATTAAGCGTAGGTAAGTAGAGGAGCGCTAACTCGAGCAGGAGTAAAGGACTGAATGGGGTTACTAATTCCGGCATAATAAAGGGATGAGTCGCGGCGCGAGCCCCCGTTCATCAAAGCGTTTCCCCCATTGATGGCCCGCTTTGTTTGCCTTTTATTTCGCGTCGCGCTCCTCGGCTGTCTGCACCTATACGTGCATATTGCGCTCTACATACGGGCGTAACGCGTTTTCACAATCGCCCCGCCCTTTTATAGGTGCAGTCTCCTACATATATATATATATATATGTAGGAGAAAACCGCAGCGTGAAAAAAGCTTATCCGCATTATCGTGTCAAACACTTGTTTCTCATTGTGCCTAAATGCTTTGTTGATTCGAGGGGTTGCCCGACTATAATAGATGGAGCGTTACTTTCATTTCGAAGGAGTTAAATATTATGTCCCACTAAAATCTTTCGTCGTTAGATTTTACGTTAGTCGACGAAGAGGGAAAAAAATCGAATTAGAACGTTCACGTTCCGATCTTTAAGCTTCCTACTTTTCACTTTTGCTAATTTTCGCGGGGGTGTCGAGCGGCCGACCCCAGCCGCTTCTTTAATAAATGGCCTCGCCACCTTAAAGTCGTCGACGCTGGAAAAACTTTGCGCGGCTTTACAGTATCTGCCTTTAAAGCGAAGGAACCGCGGGATCAGCCTTTGTTTGTTTATTCGAACCCGTTGGAAAGGCTGCTTTTCGGTCGAATTTTGCGATTAATTAAACTACTCCTCCAAAGGACGGTCGACATTAAAAAATAGCACGGCCAATTTCATAACAGCGTGTCTCTTTTTGAGAAAACGCGCAAGCATATATAGATCCTGTTGTTCCGTCGGGAGAGTAACGGCGCGCAATAAAAGAGGCGAGTAAACGGTTCTGCGCGGAGATTCAAAGCATTTATTTGGTTAAAATGGCTTGGCGCTTGGTTCTTAGCGGCGACGAGGGCTGCGCCCACACCAATGTGTCACTGCTCTCCGGAAGGAAACCATATTTATTAAGAACCGAAGCCCCAGCGCCATTGCAACAGCCCTCCGAGCGCCCCTCCAGCCCTCGGCTTAGCTCTGCTTCTAGAAACGAATCTTGAGCAGGAATTCGTCGCGTCGCCGACTCGTCCGCGATTTGAGGCTGGCCGCGCGACGCGAGGATCGAAGCGGCTCAAAGGAAAAGGAAGGAAGGGAGAGAATAGAGGGCTGAAACTCGGTTGGCGAACATCACCTGTACAAAGTGGCGTTCTTTCGAGTTGGGAAAAGCGAGAGGAGCTCGGGGGGTGGCGAGAGGGGCTCGGGGGCGAGAGGAGAAAAGAGGACGTTATAGAGAAAGAAGGTACGGCTGGGCAAGAGTTTTCCTCGTATTACTTAGGGGGAGAGGGAGCGGGAGGATATAGCTTGCAGAGTACGGCTCTGGGGCTATATCTCAGGGTAGAAAGCACCCTCGGTGCGAGAGCGTATTATCCCCCTTTCCGCTCGGGCGTTTACTCTACTCTCGGTCCGTGTTCGTGTCCGTGTGTGCGTCGGCGGCGGCCCTCTTCCAGTCTGCGTCCCGCTCTCCCCCTCCCCCCTCCGCCGCCACCCCCCGCCCCCCCGCCGCCGCTACAGCCGACACACTCTGTTTCCCCCAATTCCACCCGTCCACCCACTGGCAGGCACCCTCTCGCTCGAAGGTGGGTGCGCCCTACTGGCGCTTGAATCATCCCGCCCGAGGCCGGGGGGAGGGGGTCCGCTATGAGCCGAGGCTTTCGGCTTTGGCATATTCTCCCTCTCTGTCTGGCTTGTGCAGCCGGAAGGTCGCTGGTTGGCCGGGAAACGCGGCTACGGGTACAAGCGCGAGAGAGAGCTACACGTGAGCGTGCAGGGGTGCGCCCCGATGAGCGCTGGGGGCGGCAAGGAGCTGCACGCATCGCTAAGGTTTCTCTAATTATTTTTTCCTGCACGACAGGGGTGCGCCAAAGCCGCCTGCCCGCCTGCCTGCCTGCCTGCCTGCCTGCCTGCCTGGCTCGTGTGCCTGCCTCAAATTAAATGAACAAGTGTCCGAGTTGCGAAGCACCGAACGGCCGATATGCTTTTTCCCTCCGTCGGAACGAGAGCAGAGCTTTTTCCTTTTCCGTTCGCAGCTGCTAAACTTTTCCGCGACGACGCTGCGGGCCTGCCGCCGCTCGAATGTATACTGGCGCCCATATTTCATTTTATGGATTATTTCTATAAGTTATACTTTCCGCGAAGTAACTGTTGCTTCAATTAACTCGCTCTTCCAGCTAGAATTAAACTCTATTTATGTCGTTACAATTTTATCAAAAAACTCGACTAGCGTTTGCAGAACAAGTACAGCATTTTTTTTTTAATATTATAAGGAGGTCAATGTATCAAGTCACTAAAAAACTGTATTACTTATTGTTTTTCCTTATACTATCAAGTCGTAATATTACATAACTAATATTATCATAAACCAAGATTCCTATACATTAATCAATCTTTTATACTTATTTCTATCGGAGTAGATGTTTGTGTTTCTTCTTTAATTTTAGATATTTCAAAGGTTCCGGGATTTTTCTATCTACATCAAATACAATAAAATTTAAAGAAGTCTCTGTTTGCTCAATTGGGCACCATCAATCAACTTCTATAATATCTTAGAAATCTTTATTTGCCTTAAAGTCTACGATTAGAAATAAATCAAATTAACATACTTGATTTAGAATCTTTTAAAATATTATATAAATTTCAAGCAATGTATTTTATAAAATATGGAATATAAGGCATATTTCTTTTTTTTTTTTGCGTTTCTGCATTTTTCTAGAAATAAAGAAGGAACAAAAATATGAAGCATTTGTGCTTTCAAATTTTACAACGAGGTACCTATAGACACATACTTTACTACCCAGTAGCTTCAAGGAATTTTATTTCTTGCAATTGTCTATGTAATTGTCATTAATAATTACATTGTCCCGATGAGTTTAAGTAAACTATGATTATATAAAGCAAACTAATTTATGCAATCACTAATTTAGGTAAGTAGCTGGATTTACACAGCTGATTAAATTAATTTTAATATGGAAGTAAGTATATAAAGAAGCGAAGATTTAATTTCATTCAGTTTGAATTTCAAATCAACTAGCGCTTTAGTTCCATCGATTGAACTTGTAATCGAAAATGATGAAGAGTGTTTTCATCCTCGCTCTAATTGCACTTTGGCAATTTGCCGGTGTAACAGGTATGTTTGTTTACCAACCAATGCATGTCGCAAGAAAAGTAGATTTACTTATATTCATTTATCGAATCATCTTAATGTACAATTAAACGTTTATTTCCATCTTAAAAGCTTGATTTGATTGGTGAATATAGTTCGAATGTTAGAATTATGAATTCCTTGAATTTTTAACAATGAATATTGATTTTTAGATATAAAAAATATATATAACTTAATCTTAATAGCCTCTACTTAATACTGCGTAATAAAAAATATGTGAACAAATTTATTTTTACCTCAAAATTTAGAATTGAATTCTACAGTAACGAATTATTATATAAAATGGCATTGGAAAAGAAAAAATATTTTAAACTCGTATCATGAATAAATTTCTAACGTATGTTCTATTATTAAATATTTTAATAACGTTAAAGTAAAGTAAAAATACTTTTATGGGTGGCTTTTGTAAAATATAAATTTATGACGCCACCGCTACACTGTTCACGGAAATCGTGCTTCGCGAAGATATCAAATAAAAAAATTTTCCTTGATTTCGTGACAACTTTTTTTATAAACTTATTAAAATTTTGCAGTATAAATAAGGTGCAGCAGTGCGTTTCGGTACTGTTGTACTTAAAGTATCAGTAGAGTAAAAATTCTGAAAATGACCGCTTTCACTGTAGCTATACTTGTTTCGTTAGGCACGTATTAAATCAAAATTCATCAACATACTATAATTTTGTTATAATGTAATTGTATTTAAATTGCTGCAGCTGTCTCCTCGTGTCTCGGCTCACCCAGTCAGCCCTCAGCCGATCCACGTTCGTATCCAAGAATAAACAATGCTTTGAAAGAAAGTGCCCGCTACCATTGCTACTACAAGTGTCACCGTAAGTGGAACGACAAAAAATTGCGCCTAAAACATTTTTATTTTTCAATTCGTGTGACATTTAATCATTTTTATTTTTATATTCAAATGTCTAGAGAATGTCGAAGGTTGCTCTAAGGACGCAGGACGCGATCTAACAACTTGCGAAAGTCAGTAGAACATTATTTCCGTTAAAAAAAGTATTGAAATAAAAAAAAACTGACCAAAGATTCTTTTTTCTCTTTCAGCACTCTTGTACTGGGTTTACTACACCAACTATGAAACTTGCATGCACAAGTGTTTCAATGGTAAGCACGATTTTAATGCACTACAAAATCGCAACAAATCTTTTTATGAAGCTTACACTTCTGATTTTATTGCAGCTTGCAACAATGAAGAATGCAAACTTTACATGGACTGCGAAACTGCTTGCTTGAGTAAGCATCGTTTTCAATTATATTTGTTTAAATAATAGTATAATTTGAAAATAAATTATGGGCATTAACAAATTTAATTATTTCTAGGAATTGCCGATGATAAAGTGAGAACTAGTCCGCAAACTCCAGATCAACTGATTTCCACTTACTTTGAAAACAGAAGATCAGGACGCTCCGGTGTGTACATAGGCGAACAATGATTCTATTTAGACATTAAGCATTTCATTTTCTTAATTAATTTATTAATAGAATTTTTTTAACATTTAGAAACTAATAATTTAAAAAATAAATAAACATAAATACAATATATTTTTATGAAAAAAAAAGAAAAATGATTTACTTATTACCACACATACCCAATAGAATTAATTACAATACAGTCTGTTTGAACGGTTTTATTGTAAAATATATCAATCTATTCTTTCTTTTCGAGTTTTTCTATTAAAGATAAAATCCTTAAAGGAGATATATCCATCTGATTCTACCTAGATCAAATGCTCAAAGTTTTTCGAAATCCACTTCCATATTATATATATTTTTGCTGCAATTTCGAGATAATTTTTATAATGATTTTTTAAATTTATCAATAAATGAAATAATAATCAATTTAAACTTTTTAATTATTCTTGCTTTATTAAAAAATTCTTGCTTTATTTAAAAATTCATATATTTACCGAAAAATGTGTACATATAAATTACTAAATTTCAATTTTAAAAAGAATTACTGTATGCAGTTCTCTTTTACCAAAAAATTTTACTAACAAATTTTAAAAGTTATGTATAGGAATTATTAACCTGGTAATACTTGAAGGTTTCGAGTTGAGTTTCAAGGTTAGCTTTTCCCATAATTTGAAAACTTAAATGAAAGCATTTAAGCTCTATAGTTGTTAAAATTCAATTATCTTTCCAAGTGGCGGACGATGTGAAAAAAATTGATGAAAAACGTAAATGTTTTTTTCGTGTGTTGTAATAGTAATTGAAGAAGGGTAACGAGCAAAGCTATTCGTGTAAAATAGCAATGACATTAACAATGGAGCTCCCTGTAGTGAGAGCGTACGTGCCTACACTGAGATCCCCGGTAATAATGTGAAGCGCGCGAACGAGAAATTAAGGGGATATCGTAGTTAGAAGCGAACTCCGATGTTGACTAGTTTTGGAGGGTAAAATTTTAAATGATATGTCTATAACGTTCGTAAATTAAAATGTTGCAGTTGTCAATATCATAATATTCATAGTCTAACATAAATATATTGAGGAACATTTGACCGCGCAGCTAAAGCTGAATAACAATAGCATTAAAATATTATTATTCTTTATTTTTAAATGAGTTACTATGCTATAAAATTTTGATAAAAACAAAAATACCAAACTAGCTTAACGATATAATAACTTAAAAAAACGCACGAGTAGTGCACGTTAAACTTTTCTGACGAGAAAAAGTAATGCTTATTTTTTCCTAAGCGCTTTTCACGCTCAAGTTTCTTACACTGGACAATATATTGATGAATTTTGTTGCCACGTATTTTCAATTTTTCATACTTTATGGTTACACTCTTTCATTCCAATTTTTTTTTCTTTTAAACGATCCTCGCCAATAATAAGACACTAAAATTACAACTTTATTGAATTTTGACTGTTGAACGGGCCGTGCTTTCGATAAGAGCCGAGCGAATTGATAAACGCGTACATGATTTTATCTCTGATAATCCAGTGCTCGTGAAGAAATAAAAAAAGGTTTTTCTACCTCATAGTGATTGGAAGTTGGTTGCGCTGAAATACGCGCTCGCACACATAAACGAGCGTATAACCGTAAGCTCTCATCCCTCTCTCTTTTTCGCCGGCAGATGTATATATAAGCGTAGCAAGGGTAGAAGCCGAAGGTAGGACGCTCGAGGGTTAAAGGGAGGGTGGGCGCTCCAGAAGTAGAGGGTGGAAGTAAAGAGCGAGCGAGCTTCGGATGAGAGGAGGGTCGGGCGAGAGAGAGAGAGAGAGAGAGAGAGAGAGAGAGGCAGGGCTGTTTGTTCGGGAGGATAGTGTAAGACGTTGACGTGAACCCTCCTCCAGCCGTCCTCCTGCCTAGCAGCTCTGCACTGCTATTGGAACGATGGCAGAGGGAGAATGCAGAGGCTCAAGCTCGGAGAGAGAGAGAGAGAGAGAGAGAGGACGGATGTAAGGAAAGCCGTGCAGCGGCCGTGCAGGGAAGAAGAAGGAGGATAAGCGACTCGCACGACCGACTGGCCAAAGTCTAGTTGGAAAAACGTACGATATTGATATTAAGGAGTACGAGGCCGAAAGTTTGAGAGCTGTAACGTTATTACGAGCGAGAAACGGAATGAAAGGAGAAAAAGGGAAAAAGGCCGGACGGGGACGGGGAACGGGGGATGGGGAAGGGAAGCAGCAGAGAAGATAAAGCCGTCTCTCGCTCGCTGTGTGTAGCGCGCGTTCATTTTCGTGCGAGCGAGGCAGTCTCGAGCGAATTTCTGAATTTCTCGTTGACGAGTTCCGAGCCTGCAGGGAGAGCGAGGCAGAGAGAGGCAGAGAGAGGCAGAGAGAGAGAGAGAGAGAGAGAGAGAGAGAGGCGCAGGAAGGTACGATGTCAGATGCGGGTGTAGTCGGAGACACGTGAGGGGCTGGCAGGGCTCGGAGGGTGGCTAGAGAGACGCGCCGCCGACGTCGGAAGGAGAGCGCAAGGGGCCGAGGAAGCGAGAGGCGAAAGAGAAGGAGAGATAGCGTAGAGACGAGCTGTGTGCCTGAAAGGGGGGTGGGAAGCGGAGCAGAGCGGAGCAGAGCGGCGGCGGCGGCGGCGGCAACGGCGGCAACGGCGGCGAAGTGAAGCAACGGGGCTGAGTTACCGAGGACTCGGGATACAGTCCCCTTTTCTGGACTCACACCCCTGTTTCTCGACCCCATCCTTTCCAGTTCCGTTATCCGAGCGGCGCTCGCTCTGCCTCTCGCCTTTCTAACCACCCCCGGCGCCGCCGCCACCCCCTTAGACGACCCGTCCCGAGGCCGCCACTCACTCCCCATCCCACTCCCACCCCCCCGCACCCACCGCCACCCACCTCCCCCCAGTTCCCTCCGTTCCAGCCCTCTATATACCAAAGGCATATTCTACTATGCGCGCGCTCAGCCTTCCTAACGTCTCTCTACCCTGCAGCTAGCGACTGCTGCTACCGAGCCCGAGACTCTCTTCAATTTTCTATAAACCTTTGCCATTACAGAGAAAACTTTTCCTCTTTTTGACGGGCTGCCACCTACCGATCGGCCAATCGACCGAGCGACCGTTAATTGCGCCCCTCATTCAAATTGCAAGAGCTTTCGGACGGGGCCAAGCGGCAGCGGCCGAGCGAAAAGCAGAGATAAAACTGACGGGCTCGCGGCGAGCCTCGCGGTGCAGCGAGCCTTAAATTAGCGCATTATTCGGAGGTCCCCCGTCGTCCTTACGCGCCTCGCGGCCGCGAGCGCGCGCCGGGACAAAGAGAGGCTCGCGTGCGTGACAGGTCGCGCGCGCGCTTCATTTCCCCTAGAAAAGTCAATGCGGCGCGGCAGCGTACTTTCAGCCGAGCTTTCAGCCGCTAGGTTTTCTCTGTCTGTTTGGGAGAGAGAGAGAGAGGGAGAGAGAGAGCGTGGAGGGTCTCTCTCCTCTGACAGCAAATCGATCGAACGATATAATTTATACCACCCCCTGTGCCACACACTAGACACCTCCTGTCCCTTCTCGATTTCTCTGTCCCTCTCTCTATACACATAGGTGGGTATATGTGGTATGCGGCGTCGGGGCGCCGGGCGGCCACCGCCCCAAATAGTCATTGCCGACTTGTGTCGCGCATCGATTCCCCGGCCCTCTCCTCCCCCCGCGCGCTCACGAGAGAGAGAGAGAGAGATAGTCGGTGTCGGTGTCCGCGTCCCTGCGCCTCTTCCTGTGTATGTCGCGCTGTCGCCGGCATCGTGTGCCCGAGTGGATAATGGCCTGGCGCACTCTGCGCGACCGAGAGCGCATAGGTGACCGAGCCGCCGCCGGCCAAAGCGACCAGCGCGGCCAGCTTTTACGTCCAGCCGCGGGGGCAGGATAAAGATACCCCCGGACTGTATGTGGCGTGCGTGTATCATAATGAATGCGCGCTGCGGAGCATTATCCCCCTCGACTGTATGCCGATTCCGAGCGAGCTCGCCGCGCTCTCTTTTTTAACTTTCTCCGGGCGATCCCGTGTAAGCGATCATCGGAGGAGCTTTCGACCGCGTCTCGGTTCGAAATGTCTCTGCTAAGCGAGGACCATCTGCGGAGGGCATGATTTTTCTTAAATAATGAAAAAATAATAATAAAAAATTGCTAATTCAAAACGGATTATCTAAGATAATGATCAGAGAATAAAGGAGTAAGCGGAGAATGAAGGAAGGGTGCGTCGGTCGTGGCGAACACAAAGAACCACTTGAGGACTCCAAAGGAGCTTCTCAATCGTACCCCTAGGTACAGTTCTTTCTGAGAAAATCTTGCAATTAACTATTAAAATAAAAGGCAAGTTTGACGCGCCTTTTTGACACGGCGAGAGAGCCTCGTACCTGCCAAATCAATATCGAAACATACGTAATGAAAGCCTTCCTCCGAATATCAAACGCGCGTCGAGCGGAGTATTGACCGGTACAGCGTTTTGTACTCCTCGTTGACATCGTCACTCAATGCATTCATGTTTATTCTCTGCATCTATTTATTTCGTTTGACTTGTCTCTATACAAAAGGAAAGAGGCCGAACCCGCGCGAATATCGAGTGTAAATCGAACCCACGAACTGTTTTGCTCAATCGATTATTTCATACTTCAATATCCGTGTAACAAAAAGGCAAGCCATCTGCGTTGCAGATCTAAATTAAATTAAATCCGAATTTGGCGACGTTACGCGCGAGCTCGTGTAACTAATTAATATTATATGAAATCTTCGCAACGAAACGTGATTTTTACGCAATGTTTCTCTCCTACTGATGTAGTTTTGAAGCCGAAACTAGTGTTTCGACGGAGTTGCAGAAAAAGCAGCTTTCAGCTCGAGCTAAAACTCGAAAAATACGGGGGGCACTCCGGGTAGCCTCGCAACCTTTCTCCGCTCGAGCAGAAATAAAGCGGGCAAACAAGAGCGCGAAGAAAAAGCTCTCCCTCCGGCAAAGCGAAAAATACACCTCGCGGCGAGAGTCAGGTAGGGCAGAAAGAGAGAGGGAGAGAGAAAGAGAGAGGGCTTAGCTGCCGCCTAATGGTGTAACGCCGGAGCGGAGATGAAGCCCGGGAGAAGGAAGAAGGCACGAGCGGGGGAGGAGGGGGGGTCGAGCGTAAGCCATAATTATGAATATAAATCGATGGAAGGGCGGTGAGTTTGCGGCGAGGCGAAAAGTCAGCGCAGCCCTCGCGACAAGCCGAGAAGCCGAGAAATGGGAAGGGCAGCGTTCCGTCTTTTAATTTTAATTAAAGTAAGGTTACGGCCCCCGGAGCTTTTCGCCTATATAAGAAAGAGAGGAGTCGACTCCTTAAGCCTGTCCGAGGGACGACGGCTGCGAAACCCGGAAGGGGCACTAACGCAGTTTACGGATTAACACTCGTTCGGGGCCGCTTTTTAATTTAGTATGACGAGCGAATTTTCTTACCGACGACGGCGGGGACCGCCGGACTTTCGGCGATTCGGAAACTCCAGTTTTATTATCTCGAGGCCGGAGTTCAAAGGGCGCAGGCACATCGTTAAGAAGAAGCGGAAGAAGAGCAGTGAGTCAGCGGCGGCTAATTTGATCGAAAAGTTTGTTCCCTCCCCCCTCCGTTACACCGCCACCCCCCTTAGCGAGAAAGACTCGCAGGCCGGCCGGTGATTGTGCGGCCCTCGGGGCGATATTAGGATGCATACGGGGACGCGCTATCGGAGAGCTCTCTCCCCCCCCCCCCTCCCAGCCAGCCTAGTTAAAGCCCCCGCTGAAAGATGAGGGAAGGCTCTCCGGCAACAGCTCCAGTGCAAACTGCGCAGCCGGGCTTCCTGACAATCCTCGGCCAAAGCGCACAAATTACTGACATTGGAGGGCGGGCGCGGGGCGAGCCCGCGCTGATATTGGAAGCGATGAGTGTACGCGCGGCTCTCTCTCTCGCGTGATCGTGCATTTTGCCAATTGCGCCCCGTCCAGCGGTCCGGGCCCGCAGCGGCGGTGCATGGAAATTAATGTCACTCCGCGCGCGGCGGCGGCGGCGGCGGCGGGCTTCGTGCAGTTAAGCTCGCCGCGCGGCCGAGCGCGCTATTTAGTTAATGAGGATTTTATCGGAGCTACCGGCGAACATCGCAATATATTTTCGATGCCAGATTCGTTTTGGCGGCTGAGGAAATGTCGGACGGAGCTGCAGTCGTAAAGGGTCTCTCTGCCGCTGCTGCTGCTAATGCATTTGCATCGATAATGCAGGATGCGTTGAATCGTGACGCGGCACAATCTCTTTTCCACTTTCCGCGGGCACAAAGGCAGCCGGGCGGGGGCGATTATAGGAAAAGGGAGAGAGAGAGAGAGAGGGAGCAGCGCTCGAAGTAACAAAGCAAGGAAGTAACCCTCCTAGCCACTCGGCTTATACAGTCAGTCGGACGGGCAGCGGGCTTGCCTTCTCGGGGTATTACCGAGCTGAGGGCCGGGGGGAGGACGGCGCCGGGATATCCGAGCGTCTCTGCGCCTCGAGGAGAGAGAGGGGGGGTGGGAAGGTGAAATTCATTTTCATTTCTTATTTTGAGACTAGACAGACGCGACTCCTTCGATGCAAAATCGAGTTTTTATTTAATGAGAGCTGCGAGTGCGCTTGCAATCTCTGGGCTTCTTCTCTCTTTCTCTCTCTCTTGGATAACACTTCGAAATATTGCCGCGCGTCAAAGAGCGGAAGCTAGCGGAGCGCCGTTATATTTTGAAAGTCCGCGAAGCTCGTCGGCGTTGTAGGTGCAGAGAGAACAGAGAGAGAGAGAGAGAGAGGGAGAGAGAGAGCGTCTCTCTCACCTTGGAGGTTTGCACGTGTGCCCTTTCTCTCCGTCCCTCCCGAGGCGCGCGAAAGAGGGAGGCGCACGGATATAGAGCGGCGGCGCGGCGCTCTGCCTCGAGAGCAAAGCAACACCCAACGGGGGAACGAGCTTTTCAGCCCGCCGTTCATCAGGGAATGCCAACGAAAATAGATTTCCCTTTGCCGAACGAGGAAGAAAGAGGCAAGGTAGCTTTTCTTGCGCCGATCAAAGCGTGCGGAGCCTCGAACGTTTACTTTTTCCTCTTTTTTTTTTCTCCAGGCGGGAGTACATAGCGAATCGAATAATTGTCTTTAAAAGGCGAGCGAAGATTCAGCGTTGACCGAGGAGCAGCCAGTTAAGTCCTCTCGAGCGTTTTGTCGTGCTCTTGAACTTGTTTCGAGTTAAACAAAGCGGAAGTTAAGTTTAGCAGCTCGTAAAGCCCAAGTCTTTGGTTCTTCTTTGCCCCGCGCCATTCCTTCTTTCCACCTCTGACTTTGGTCTTTAGCATTTGGAAGTAAAGCACCGCGCTAGTAAAGTGCTAGTAAAACGAATCGCGGCGGCGTTTGAGCTCGGGAATGATACGAGAGCGGCATTATATAGGAGCTCGAGCTGAGAAGGGAGAGCTTGAACCTTCATCAAGGCTGCGCCGGGGCACCTTTATCAAGAGCAGCCAGCAGAGCAGAGCTTTCGGTTCACCTGCGTCTCCCTCTGGCGTTTCCACCCTTCGCTATTTCTCCTAGCGCCTTCGCCAGCTTCCTGCCACGCTCGAGAGAGCACGGATCTCTCTCCCCCTCCCCCCTCTCTCTCTTTGCTCTTGTTTCTCTTGTTTCGCGTCCCTCGGACCCTAGATTAACAGATCCTTCCTGACGTATAAGGAAAAGGGAGTCTGCCTTCTGCCTTCCTTCCTTCCTTTCTTGCCTCCCTGCCTCTCCTCCTCCACCGGCGGCGCCTACGCTTTCGAGCCCGTTCCATCCAACTTGGATGACTTGGCTTTCTCCTCTCTCGCGGCTCGTATATATAGATCGCCCAGGAAACTACGCTGCTGCTGCTGCTGCTGCTGCTGCTGCTGCTGCTGCTGCCGCCGCCGCTGCTGCCGCTGCTACTGCTACTCTATTTTTAATCTCGTCGACTTGCAGCGATTCTCCGAGCGGCGAAGGTGAAGAACAGTCTACCGCCGTCGGAATTAATAATTGCGATTGTTATCGAACGCTCGAAGTGAGACTGGGAAATGTTTTCGGCCCGTATTATTTCAGCTTTATTGCCGCGGCTGCAACGCCCGGCTATATAATCAGTTTTTGGGAAATGTTTTTTACGCTCGCTTTGCGGATATTTCACAATGTGCAAAAAGTCCACAATGCGCACGGGCATTTTATCGTTTTTTTTTTTTAAAATTTCTGCCCGAACAAAAGTCATATCCGCACGAAAATGAAATAACAGCGCGCGCGCGCGTTACAAATTCCCCCCTCCCTCCGTATGGAAGTATAACATCACACGGTGCACGGCGCAGATTAATCTGTAAAGAGAATTCCACGGGCTCTCTACATCGAGCAGATTCGAATGAAACTGCTCGAAATACAATTCCGTCATTGATTGCGTTCGTCGGCGCGGCCAAGTTTTTTTGAATTTTCCATCGGGGCGAACGAACGCTTTCCATCCGGAGCTCGGCGCACACACGAAAATTTAAAACGAGAAAATACAGAAAAAAAAAAACAACACCGAGAGAGCGGAATATTATAGGAGGGCAGATATATAGCGCGGATCCATTTCTGATTATTCCGCTTCGGCTCTAGTTTTCTTGAGTTGCTCGCGGCTTGATGTGATTTGCGGTGCCTCCATCCGGCGCTCCGATAACATTGACACGTTACACGCGAGGCATTCATCGATCTTGCCAACTCCGCCGGCAATCCTCCGAGGATTTACCAATAAGTTACGTGATCTCATCTAATTTTCCGCTAAATGAGCTCGCCGCTTTTATATTACGATACGCAACGACGATGTGCTTACTTTTTCAAGTCGGCTTAATTCGCGAATGAATTGTCGAACAACATAATAATGAGTAGTAAGAACGTCGCTCGCACGCTGCTCACTTT
Source organism: Ormyrus labotus (assembly GCA_035582975.1). Lineage (NCBI taxonomy): Eukaryota > Metazoa > Arthropoda > Insecta > Hymenoptera > Ormyridae > Ormyrus > Ormyrus labotus. Next base: position 14,071,980 of record JAWWEO010000009.1, read on the forward strand.
CCACGATTCTCTTTTAAATATTCCCAATAAATTCTAAGAAATTTATATTTGATTAGATACTTTATTAAATTGTAGTATTTCAATTAAATGATGTTAATTACGTCTGCATTGCATCGATAGACGTGCTCGAAGACGACTACATCTCGATTCTTTGACAAAGTCGGGTAAATGTCTTTTGGCTCTCGAGGTGCTTAAACATGCGGGTACCTTATCGACCATCGGCTTGTTACACTGACCTCATTTTTAAGTTTCAAAACATGATTGACCCTCTCGCACGCTACAATTTCCAGGTGAAAACTGCTAACGAGCCCGCGGAAAACGAAAATCAATGAGATTCACAGCGAGCTTGAATAATTAATTGTAAAATAGCTATTTTGAAAGATGATTGAGCTTGCATGTACAAGCCGTAGGTACGGCTCGAAAAGTTTATCGATCAGCGGAAAATTGTCTAGCCTAAGTCCATCGGTCGTTCCTCGTGCCGCATCGGATATGCGCGCCGTATTCACAGTTCGAGCAGATCAAGTTCAGAACGATCTCTAATCGCGCGAGTTTTCTTTTTAAAGGATTAACGGCGACGGCGCGAGCGGCGGAGGATAAGGGAAGGGGCGACGCAGGGGAGCGGGGCGCGAAGCCGAGAAAGCCGCAGCAATCGCATCACGGAATTATTTAGAACAGTGGATGGTAGCCGACTGTGTAGTTAGGTGAACTGCGGTGTCCAAGCGGCGGCAGCCGAGGGCCCGTAGCTGCTGCTACCGCTCGCCTCGACGGAATTACCCCTGGCTCGTCTCAGTCCGTCTCTCCTAGTTTCGCTTTGCCCTTCGCGCTGCTCCCTCTCGCTCTGGCTTAGCTCAAAGCAGCCCCTCGCGTGCTCGCCTGCCAGCCGTCCAACTAACCCACCCCACCCCCACACCCCTCGCAAGCTCCAACTTGGCTCCTACCCTCCGCAATCTACGAGCGACTCGACCACCCACACAACCCCCCCCCCTCCCCCCCGCGCCTCCTCGCCGCAAAACCCTACGTCCTCGGCCGCCAGAGGCCGGAAAACACAGCTGAGCCAAGAGCTGCCAGCTACTTCTTCTTTACTCTTCCAGCCTTAAAAACACCTGCCCCAGTCGGCAATCTCGACGCTGATGTCGCTTAAGCGGGCGCAAACTTCGCCAGCTTTTCATCTTCAAAGCCTGCCTCGTTTCATTCGGTCTAATCGCGCTGCTAACTGCCGATGCTTTATATACGCAATTGACGACTCGGTCGAGCGTCGTTCCACCAAGCGAAGAAACGGAACTTTTGTTTTTTCACGAATTTATTTTCTTCCTTGCCGTTCATTATTGTAAGGAATTTTTATGCAACAATTCCCCCCTCTTTCTCTTTCGATTTTTCGAACAAATAAGAGAGGCATTTCCGACGCTCGCAGGGGTGTTTTTTTTTTTTTTTGTTTCGGAGCCAGGCGAATATATTCTTTCGACAAGCGGAGCGGGAAGGGGCTATTTCTGCGGGCGATAAAGAGCGACGCGGTGCAATATCATTAGCGCGGGGCGTTCGGTGACGCATGGCCACTCGCCGGCCGTAATTCAATCGCAGCAGCCGCGCTTTACGCCGCCCTTTCGCGCAGACGACACACAAGAGCCGCAGCAAGGTGCAGCTCTTTGCTCTCTCGGGTCGATGCGAGCCTCCGACGTTGGTTCTCTCTCTCTCTCTCTCTCTCATCCGGAGAGAAAGGCAGGCGGAAGAGAGTCGAATCGGAAAGGAGGAAAGCGGCGAGAAGTGCGGGAGGCTCCCAGCGCGCCTGACACACAAACAAGCTCTCTCTCTCTCCCTCTCCCCCCGCCGTCCTAAGCTCCGAGCCACCCCCGCTGCTTCTCGTACCGCTGAGTTACGTAGCTCTGCCTGCGAGAGAAAGAGGCTTAAAACGACGAGGACGAAAACGAGCCGCGCCGGAGATACACAAGTGCGTTTAGCGCTCCGAACAAAGGAGTTGATAAAAAACTATATACAGTCGAAATATAGGAGATAGGAAAGCCTCGCTCGGGTCGAGAGAGCGAAGAGTGAAAAAGAGGCTTGCGCGTATAATATATAGGCGTGCGTAAGCCCCCTCGCGCATGGATTTTGCACAGATCCCTCTCTCTCTCTCTCTCTCTCTCTCTCGGTCCCCGCGCTCAATGGCCAGTGCGAGAACAAAGCGTAATGCACACACGCGCGCACGGCGCGGATGTCAAGCCTCTCTCTCTCTCTCTCCTCTACCTGCACGCGGGTTCAACGCACCGTTAAAGCAACCACACCTCTCCGCAGCCTATATCTGCACCCGCTCCCCCTGCCTGCACTTCTCCTGTGCCTGCCGCTCCGCCGCGCGACGGCCGATATGGATGTAGCAGTCGAAACGAGCCGCGAATATTAGCCGCTTTCGGGCGAACTCTTTCGCCAAGGCCGAGAGGGCCTAATAACGCGAACGCTCGAACTTTCGCTATTTACGGGGAGCGGTGGAGGAGGAGGAGGAGGGAGGGAGGGAGAGAGGGTGGCGCAGCTCCTGCGGCTTGCCAGAGACATGACGCTGATGGCGCCGTCGACGACACAGACGACAAAAGCCTTGGGCGGAACGAGTCCCCCATCCCCCCCCCCCTCTCTCCCGCGGCGACGACTCCTGCTTTTCTCCTTTTCCCGATATCGCCGAGTGCCGCGCAAGAAAGGGCCCCGAGAATCCGATAGCCCGACGGAATTTCTCGGATTTTTCGCTACTCGGACCGCGTATTACGTCTCCCGGGATTTTTATTCCCTTTTTTTAGTGCTCTCTCACAAGGCTAACGCTTGGCTGACCCTAATTATTGGAAACAGGAATCCACAAAGGGCGTCAACAATGGCTTTCCATAAGTTTCGAGTATCTCGCGGGATGTAGGCTTAGCAACGGAACCTAGCTCGGTTCTGACCACTCGGAAGTCCAAGTTTTAGGTGTTATAAAATCTGTAATAAAATTAAATTTTCGAACTTTCCTAACGAGTTCATTCTCCTCTCACCCTTTCGTTTCCTCGTGATTGATTTATTTATCAAATTATTCGCGAGGCTCGAAAAGAGGGAGTTTAGTTTCTGTACTTAGAGAAGCGGCGTAGCTTCATTAGCGGCACGCATTGAAATGGTTAGGGCTCGGGCGAGTGTTTAGACTTTGAGAACGACGCCGAGCTGGCAAAGAGGTAAGGTACTTACCTCTGCCGGGGTGGCTCCTCGCCGACTCCGTAAGCGAGAGAGAGAGAGAGAGATATAGACCTCGGCAAAGGTACAGAGAACCAAAGGCAAAGGAGAGCTTTGCCGCGGAGTGCACGATGCCTGCCTGTCTCCTTTCCTCCCCCCTCTCCTCCGTCTTTACTGCAGCGAGAACTTCGCCACCGCGTGAAAGAGCCTCCTTTCTTCTTTTCTCGCGAAATTTCGAGTTTCAACGTTCCCGTGAAAATGTATATGTTTCGTTTTAGTCGCGGATGAAATTTGACCTATTAACCTTTGCGGCATTGTCGGCGTATCACCTTTTTTTATATAGAGTTTTCTCGCGCGCTTTAATGCGCGCTTCAGTCCCAGCGGATATCTTGAGTTTTTTATAAAAAGCTGAACAAAGTCGCGGCGGAAAGAGTGCCGAGTGATAAAATTCAAATTTATTGATAAAATCACAACGGAGCTGTTAATATCTGGAATCTTATACAGTACAAAGTTTCTGTCGCGTATACGATATCGATGCAAATAACCCCTCCGAAGCTTGACGGCTCAAACGGAACGGGGGGAGCTGGCAGAAAATACCATTGACGGGAAAATAGGCTACTTTTCATGAATGAATTCGCATCGGACGGCAGGCTCGAGAGTCAAAGAAATAATTAAGATTTCCGTCGGCGGCTGCGCCTGCGGGCATGCATTATCCTCTCGCCGCTGATGTGCCGCGCGTACATATACATATATATGAAAGTTACTCGGCTAGCAAAGAGAAAGATAGAGGGAATTAAGCTGACCGTCAGCGGCGCAGGCCTTGAAGCCGTTCGAAATCCAGGCAGCAGCAGCGGCCCCTCGCCGCTGTACAGCACATATTGCGCTTCTCGCGCGCGCATTCTGCGTATCTTCTCTCTCTCGCTCTCTCTCTTGCTCTCTGTGTGTGCGAGCCTGCGGAGCTGAAATATGCAGAGAGGGAGATGTGACAGACAGGGCCGGGTGCCGGCTGCCGGGTGACGTCCTCGCTTTTCCTCTCCCCCTGCAATCTCTGCCTACCGCCGCCCCCCGCGGCTGCCTGTCCTCCTCTATTCCTACCCTCCGCCGAGAGAGAGAGAGCGGCTGATGTACCGAGCGCGCTTTGGATTTGCCTATCGCCTCTCTATATAGGTATATGTAGGCTCGGTGCGCGCGTATCGCGCCTAATGCAGGACGCCACGGTTGCATTATCAATTAACATCCCTCCTAATTCGCGTCGCGCTCCCTCTCTATATACCTCTGTCTCTCTCCCTACCTCTTCGCGGAGGAGGAAAATGCCAGCAGCAAAAATCAAACGGCGAATCTTGCGTTATAAATAGCGTTCGGGACCGTGGCGCCCAGCTCCCTCCCTCTCTCTCTCTCTCTCTCTCGCGCCCCTCGTCATGTAGCATAAAATGCAATTTGTAGCGCCGGGGCTGCCTCGAACGCTGCCGGGGCTTGCCAAGAATAAGAAAGGAGCCGCTAGCTCCTGTGTGTGCGAAGAAAATTTTCCCTCCCTTTATATCTGTCTCGCCTATATACGCTTGGCAACCGCGGAGCCGACTTCTACGACGTACGTGTAGGTTACTTTGCTGAAAGCCAGGGAGAGCGAGGGAGAGAGAGAGAGAACAGGAAGAGAGAGAGAGAGAGAAAGTAGAAGAAGCAGCAGAGTCGCCAGTGCGTCTGGACCCTAACAAGAAACTAACCCTCCCTTTCCGTGCCGCAACCCCTCTGGGCCTCGGCGCAACATTACGTTCCTTCCTTAACGTTATCTTTCTCCCTCTCTTGGGCGCCGGGGCTTCCCCTATCTCACTCCGTATATAGCATGTTCATTCGCTGGAAATGGGCAGAGTTTCTCGCAGCTCGAAGGCAGAGGCGAGGAACAAGAAGAACCGACGAGCGAGCGAGAGAGAGAGAGAGAGTCTCGCTCCAACTCTCGCAAAGTCCAAGTAGACGCTGAAAAAGGAATAAATAATTCGCACCGGGCTGGATTGTGGCGATTAGCCGAAAGTAGACGGGGGCAGAGCGCGCACGGAAGCGCGGCAGAGAGAGAAGATTCGGTCTTTTGGCCGAAGTCTTTCGAAAATTGATCGATACCTCGGCAGGTTTTTCGCCCGCGCCGGGAGAGAAATATTCCAGCGCCCGCCGTAAGCCGGACGAAGTATGACGAGGGTCGGCGCCGCAAAGAAGTATACACGGGAGCCCGGGAGGTTCTCTCTCTCTCTCCTCCGCCGCGTGATCGAAGGGCCGAGGGGCAGCGGGAGCCGCCGCCGCCGCCGACGCCGTATACACCCATGAAAGAAACATCGAAACGTATCTTTTCATATCGGGGCCGGGGTTCTCGCGGCCGGCGGGGGGAGGGTGGAAAAGAGAGCAAGAGCGAGGCGCAGTGTCCGCTACCTATAGACCTGCCCGAATACATACGTATACACGCTCCCTTTTTCCCTGTACGTCTGCACCCATCCGGCCGATCGATCTCGATTCCGAGCTTTCTTGCCGCGAGGCGCTTTTCCTTCCTGCTGGCTGCTCTCTCTCTCTCTTTCTCTCCCTCTCGGTCTTTTCTCCCGCTGAAACGAGGCGCACAAAGCCATTATCATTCAAAAAATACGAGTCTCGCGTTTATTTCGTCCTCGCCGATCGCCGGCTAATCACCTTTGGAGGATGTAACCGCGCAGAGACAATACTATAGTAGGAAACGTTTTTGATATTGTTAAACGAGAACGACGGCAGCTCCGGGGAGAGGGACGAAAGAAAGAAAATTGAAAGGGGGAGAGAGTAGCAGCGAGCTTCGGGGGGGAGAAAAAAAAAGAGGACAAGTCGGCAGCTCGGACAGGCTAAAAGAACGAAATGAAGGATCTAAAAGCGCGACGCGCGCTCCGCAGAAAAAAGTCGGAGAGCGCTGCTGCAGAGCTGGAAAGCGTGGGCGAATCGTAAGAGACGCGCATATATATATAAGGAGGGGGGAGGGGGAGAGAAGGAGAGGAGCAAAACGTTCGCTCTTCCCATGCGTGGAAAAAGCAAGCAAGCCGGGGGGGGGGGAGGGGATCGATGCAGACCATTCAAGAGGTGTAAAAGACTCGAGTAACGACAGACTCTCAACGTACATCCTTTGTAATGTAGCCTTAGGAAACGTTATTTCTCTCCTTTGAAATTCGCGCGAGACTGCAGTCGGCGGGGGGAAGGGGAGGGGGGGAGGGAGACTCGATGCTGTTTCCGCGAGCATAACTTCATTTCGGTTCTTGGCTTTCTCGGCGAGCTGCATTATTTTTTACCCGAGAATACCGGCATTTAGTTTAATGAGATTCCAGCTAATTTTCCGGTCTGATAAAAAGAGCAGCGCGGTTAACCCTATCGTTGAGTTTGCCCCCGTCCCCCCGCCGGACGCGAATGCTCGACTAGCGCGAGAGCGATCTTAATCGGAGGTAAGGAGCCGGGCAAAGCGAAGCGCGTCAAGGAGGTGGAAGGCCGCGCTCTTTGGAGGACACGCGAAAAGAATGAAAGAGATAGGGATCGCTCGTTTAAACTTGGAGAAATTCGAAATGAAAAGGCCGGAAAGTTTGCGGGAGAAGGGTAAGATTAGGGTCAGAATCCGCGGGCTCTCGAATTACCGGCTTGTACGCGTATATACACGTGTATATATAGGTTGGAGCACTATACACCGCCGGCGATTGACGTTCTACCCAAGCACGTGTGTCCCTCTCGCTTTCAGCCCTTGAGCGAGCGCAGGGGCCGCATAAGCGGGCGCGTAAGCGCGCGTGTGCACCCCCGTGCAACCATTGCTCAAGGCATATTCCAAATTCACGGAATCAAGCTGTTTGCGCTCGTTACATCGAGGCGGCGGCATTCCTCCCGAGCGCCTCGACTCCCTTTCATTTCGGTATATACTTGGAATCGTTGCTCCGCTCGGGATTCTCGGGAAAAGTTCCGGGTATCAATATTATAGGAAATTCAAAGACGGTGCGCGCGATGCGCCAGTTTAGCTCTCGCGTCTCTTTCCAGGGAGCGGGTGTCGTCGCCCGTTGCAGCACAGAGGGCGGGGGCACGCCGGAGCCTCGTGCAGAAATTAATATCGAGCTGGCGGCAGTGCGCCGCACTCTCGCATCCTCTGGCACGTGCTCCCTCTCTCTCTCTCTCTCGCTCTACTCGCAAAAACTAATGGGTCAGTGTGTGCGTGGCCGCCGCCACCGCCACCGCCGCCGCCGCTGCTGCTGCTGGCGACTGGCTGGCGTTACGTATATACGAGTTGCGAGGGAGAGCCCTCCTCCCCCCCCCTCCCGCTCGGACACGTTCCTCTTTCCCACGTCCTTCCGTACGTAGCCCAAAGGACTACTCTGCCGCTCTCTGGACTCTCTGCGGAGGTCCGGGGCTATATACAGAGGTGGCTTCTCTCTCTCTCTCTCTCTCTCTCTCTCGTTCTCTTCTCTCCGAGTGTGACTGCGCGCGGCGCAAAAGAGAGGGAGAGAGCGAGAGCAAGTTGGTTTCATCTCGAGGGCTCAGCCCGGCCTGAAAGGGAAGCTTTCAAGCAAGAGGCAAGTGGAGGGAGTCGAAACGAGCTTGGCGAGCTACTGCTTTTCTCTCGCTCTCTCTCCCTCTCTCTCTCTCCCTCTTCCTCTCTCTCTCTCGCTCACGTGTGGACGTGCGAGAGAGAGAGAGAGAGAGAGAGAGCGGATAGCGAAACTCTGCCGAACGAAGGCTGGAGCTAGCTCTCGCTTCTCTCTCCGAGCTTCTCTCCCCTTGGGCAGAAAGCCGCGGCTCTCGGTGTACCGGGGCCGATACGTAGCCTAGGCGCACCTATATTTAACTATGTGCGTGAGCGCTACGTGCACACACGGCGAACGGCCCAACTTTTTCCCGCAGCCCTTTCCCGCGGCTCCGAGGCGAGAGCCCACCGCCGCTCTCGCTCCGACTCGTCTAATTATTTTAAAAATTGCGCCGAAAAGCCGCGCGCGCGAGTTTCGGGGAAGGGGGATCCAGTTTTTTTTTTGTCTTTCTTCGAAATCTGCAACGCGTCCCGCGGGACGGGAATCGAAGCGTCGCGCGGGAACAATGGCTAAACAGATAAATAGAGCTCGGAATTTATTGGCTTTTCATTGTCATTGTTCGGGCGTGTGTCGGAGGCTCGACGAGGAGTGCTGCCAGCGAGCCTTATCTTTCGGCGTCGGCATGAAAATCGTTGCCTCTTCCACGAGTGAGAGAGAGAGCGACGCGCTCATTGTTTCGTTTCGTCTCGTCTGCTTCTCTCTCCGTTATCGTCCTTCTTTATCGCGCTGCCGGGCTGTGTCCGTCCGCCTGTCTCTCGCCTCTCTCGGTGTGCCTCCTCCGGCCTCCTACTCTTCTTTGGCCCGCCGTTTATTCTCTCTGTATATCGTTCCGCGCCCGAGCTTAGCTGCGCGAGAGGGACAATAGATTTCCCGCCGCTCCTTTTCCCTTCTCTCCGCGGACGTTTCTGCCGACTATATTCCGTCTTTGCCCGCGCCGACGGCTGGGTATAGGCCTCGGTGGATCGAAATGCCGCGGATTATACTTTATCGAGAGCAAACTCTTATCTGCGCCGCGAGAATTCCGAATGAAGCGATTAAAAGCGTAGAAGAGGCTGTGTTGTAATGCACGCTGGGACGATGCCTCTGTCGAACGCCGATTTAACCTGTGCAGTTTGCAAATAATGCTTTATATCAATTGTTGAGAAATATTTTCGCAGTTGATAAAATAAGGCAGCTTCGGTTATTGTATTTTTCTTTTCTACACTCATTTACCGAGAGGTTTATCGATGCAAGTTGAACGAGTTTTGCAAAGGCTCCAAAGTAAATTGATCAGAGCCGGCGCTTCGTTAAAAATCTAATCGAGGTTCTGCGCACAATGCAAAGCTATGTGAAAGTGGATAACTGCCCAACTCCTGCTCGGCGGGGCTTGTAAACTAGCCCTCGAAAGTCTTAAAATAGTCGGAAGAATTTATACATCCGGTTGTGCGAGCGCACGGGGGTACCTTCTAAACTCGTTGAAGGGCTGCGTAAGCCGCCGCCGCCGCCGCTGCCGCGCGCGCAAAGTAAGCAGTTGTAAATATAGTCGCGGTTCGGAGGAAGGCGACGGGGTTCTCTCTCTCTCTCTCTCTCTCTCTCGATCGATCGATCGAGCAAAAAAAAACAAAATAAAGCAGCGCCGGCCGCTCGGCCGAAACAATCAATCGGAAGGGAGAGAGAGAGAGAGCATCGAGTGCAGTGGGCGCGCGGCCGGGGGAGGGCCCATCTGTATATTAACGCGGCATCGAGGCTTCGGTCAGGCCTGCGGGGGATTCCCTCCGGAAATTTGAGCTAGTCGAATTCCAGCGAAGAGCAGCGGCGGCTTGGCGACGGGCGCCAGGTATAGCTGGATATATACACGCGCACGCGGGGGCTTGCGGGGAGACGGCGGGGGGAAGGAGAAAACACGAGCTACAGAGTGCCCGTACGTGCGCCGAGTGTACGTGTGTGTGCTCGGCAGAAGCAGAACCGACCACAGCAGCGTTCGCTCTCTCTCTCTCTCTCTCTCTCGCACCAATACGAGCGAGAGAGTAGGCGGAGGCCACGTGTCCGTGACGGGAAGCTGCGAGAGGTGGTCTGCGGTTATTTCGGTGATTGCTTTTATCGCGTTGGCAACAGTGTGTGACCTCTCTTCCACTGGCTCATTTCCCCTCGTGCTTTTCCTCCTTTTTCCTCGTTTCCATCAGTTTTCGCCCACCCTCCGGTACCCCCCTCCCCACTCCCCCCCCCCTCCTTCTCCTCCCCCCCGGGGGCCGTCCCTCTATCCGACCTGCATCGATGCTCCCCCGCAAAAAATCCTCCAAATAATTCCTCTCACCTTTTTTCACGCTTCTTCGCCCTTCTCCCATTCGTCATTCTCCGCTGTGCCGCGCGGCCGCCGAGCGCGCGCGCGAGAGAGCTTTTTTCCTTCTTGCCTGCCTGGCTTCTTTCCTTTTTAATTACTCGTCAGCGCTCCCGGCCGCTGTACAGGTATAATGCGGGTATAATGGGCCAGGGCGGGGTCGCCCGCTACCACAACTGGGAATTTCCGACCGGGATAATCATCGCAACGGACCGCTGAATCCTTTACCGTGAATTTCAATAGAATTTTAAATTGCCGAAATTATTGCGCTACTCGAGGGCCGCTCCTCTGCCTCCTCCCCGCGGCTCTGCCGAAAACGCGAAATTACAGCGAGTCATTGATCAGCGAGTGCTTTTAATTGCTCTCGCGCGAATCTCAAGCATCATAAATCTAATGCCGGGCACGCGGGACGACTGCGCATCTCGATTGATCGTCCGAAATCAAAATATTCCCGAATTTAACGGCGATCCCTCGGAGCCGAGGGCAATCTCGGTCCCTTCTTCTTCACCCTTCCCCAATCTCGAGCCCACTCGGGCACATGACGAGTATTTCCATGTCCCTAATCTTTCTATTTCCTGTCTCTCGCCTGCTTTGTGCCGCGCGCGGCCCCAAGACAAACCGGAGGGCCGACGGCGGCTTTACAAATATATTTTTCAAAAGAGCTCGCTCTCTCTCTCGCACGTGCTCGCGTATTTTCGACAGGCGTTTTTCCTCGGCGGCGGCTATCTCGTTCGTTTGATCGCGTATATATATATATGTATATATATATATAAAATGCGGAGCGGCCCTCCGGTGTAAGTGCGCGGGGCTCTCCCCGCAGCGGCGGCGGCGGCGGCGGCGGCGGGGGCTATCAACGCCGGGATTGCCGGGAATGCATTAAAGGCCGAGCCGAGGAGGAGGAACGTGCACGTACGTACGCTCATAGGAGGAGGTGGCAACGTGGCCGGCACATGTGTGTAAGCGCGTGCATGTGCCGAGGGCAAAGAGAGAGAGCTTCTTTTCCTGGGTTCTCCTCCTCCTCCTCCTCCTCCTCCTCCTCTTGCTGCCGCATATCTGCGGCCTCGCCTCGTACATTGCACTGTGCGCCCGCGACAACGACACTCTCTCTCGCTCTTTTTACACCGCCGCCGCCGCCGCCGCCACAGCCGAGGCAGAGGCTGCTGCTCCGGGAAAATAACCCGTTTACGAGCTCGCGGCGACGGACGCTCTCCTGGAAATTGGATAGACGCAAGAGCGAGTCCGCCTGCGCCCGCTCATTCTTTCCGTGCAGCGGCCAGTGATTGATAGCGAGCCAAACCCGGGCTAATAATAGCCCGACTGTGTTTAATAAGCTCGGCGCGCCGTTCGAAAAAGCTCCTTCGAATCCATTAGAGAGAGAGAGAGAGAGAAAGAGAGGGAGGCAGAATGCGAATTTGTCTACCTTTGCGCTAAAAAAGAAAAGGAGCGCGGAGAGGGAAGAGAGAGAGAGAGGATCGCTCGCTCGCCCACTGAGGGAGACGCGCGGAGGCAGAGAGAAAAGCAAGAAAGGACGGCGGCAGAGAGGAAAGGAAGAAAAAGAATGAAAAACGAGGAGAAAAGAACATGAACGTCTTACTGCGGAGCGTCTCAAAGTCTACGATCATCAGAAAGCCCCCTCGAAAGGTCGAGTCCGCTCGCGCGCGCGCGAGAGAGAGAGAGAGAGAGAGCGAGGAATAAAAAAAGGAAGGCGGAGACTTTTTGCAGCATCACGAGTCCACGATGACGAGGACGATAAGGGGGACCGAGGGGGCGGTAGAGAGAGAAAGAGAGAGAGAAAGAGAGAGAGAGAGCGGGAGAGCGGAGCCGGGGGCCGCGCGGAAGAAGGGGTACGTACATACGAGAGGCAGAACGGCAGAACGGCAGAACGGCAGGCAGGCAGGCAGGCAGGCAGGGGGATGGGGGACGAGGCCGGCGCTGCTCGCTCCGCGCGAAAGTAGTAGTGGTAAGTTGAGAGTCACTAGAGAGCCAGGAACGAGCGAGCGAACGGCGGAGCGCGCGAGAGAGATGAGACGGGCGTCTATGGGAGGCGGCCGGGGGGAGGCCGAGGGGGCTAAGGAAGGGAGCCGCAGCGCTACGAAGCGCAGAGGACGAGTAATGGCAAGAGGGTGAAAGGAGAGCGAGAGAGAGAAACCTCCCGTTGCGCCCATAGTGGACTGCTTGGCCGCCGCCGCCGCCGCCGCCTCGTTCCTTTCCTTTTTCTCGCTCACTCGCTCCTCTCTTTGCTCCGCTCCGCTCCGCTCTCGCTATCTCTCTCTCTCTCTCTCTGTCGTTCTTTTTTTGTGCGCTGCAAAGGGAGCGCTCCCGCGCTAGTATAGTACGGGGCCGAGAAAAGAGAGAAAAACAAGCAAGGGGCTGCCGCCGCCGCCGCCGCTGCCGCTCACTCGCCTCTCTTCTCCGCTCCGACGTCGACGAGACAGAAAAAAGGTGAGAGCATAAATCCACGCGGCCGGAACCATCTATATTTATAGTTGAGATATTTATTTGAGAGTGCGTCGCCGAGCAGCCGCATTCCCCGATAAAATCACCCGGCCGAGCCGGCCCGAGATATGTTAATGTTTCGCGGCCGAGCCGCGAGATTACCGCGATTGATGCTGGCCCAAAATTTGAGCCGCGCCTCCGCGGCTTTTTCGCCGGGGGGAGAGGGGCTCCCTCTTATCGCCCCGTTCATTCACGAGAGTCGGCCATTCAGCGCCCGATATCTCGATGAAAGTCGACGCATTAGAGCTCGGAAAATCGGCGCGGGCCGTCTTTAACGAGGGGAGCAGATGCCCGGCCGGCGCAGGTAATCGCCAACAATGCTCGCACTCCTTTCTCAGGGGTGTCCGGCCGGCCGGCCGGACAACGAGGGCCCCGAGGGCTGAAGAAGGGGAGAGAGCTCGAGCTCGCGCCGTCCAAGGCTTCGATGACACGCTCTCTTTCTTTTCCCCGCTTATGAGGCTGCCACCTTCGGAACACGGCCGCCTGGAGGGGGACCGCGGGGAAAGTTCCGCGAATTTCGAACTCCGCCGCGCCGGCAAACTGTTGCTCATTAGCCCGGCGCCCTCGCGGGGCTTAGGCCTCGGTGGCGCGCGCTAAAAAGCGCCCTCGGATCGCGGCCGAAACTGTGACAATCGATCCCGCGCCGCTGAATTATTAGCGGGCCCCCCGAAAGCAGGCGGCGGCGGCGGCGGCGTCGCCCCCCCTCGCGGGAGCACGTGCACCGCGTGCACTCGGCAGGGCAGCCCCCGCTGTGTTTGCGCCCCCGCCGCCCCCGCCTCGGCGCTCGGCGCGCGTGACGCCGCCGGCTCACGCAGCGGGCACACGCTATCTCGCACACAGGGAGCTCCGCGGCCGGCGGGGAAGGCTAGAGGGCACGGAGAGCGCGGCCGAGCGACGCGGTGGTGGGGGAGTAGTCGACGTCGCAGCGAGAGAGCGAGCCACACTGCGAGCACTCGCCGCGCGCGACGAGCCAGTTCGCCGCGAGCGCTCGTCACGCGAGCCCATCGACCCGGCAGTTCCGCGGTAGCAGCGAGCAGAGCCTGCACTCTCGACAAAGGAGCACCGACCGCGACGACCACGAAGACGACGACGATAGCCGGTGCACAGTGCGTTATTACGGGGGACTGGCATTCAGCCGCGCGAGCGGGCCGATGCCCAAGTGTTGAACGGGGCCCCCAAAGCCACCGAGCGGACTCTTGTTTTGCTTGCGACGAGGGGACCGGCAGGCCGCCTCACTGGCCGGCGCCGCGCCACCTAGACAGAGACCGAGCGCCGATTTTCCTCCGAGCCTGAATATGTCCGCGAAGCGAAAGGCCACTGCCATCATGCAGCACCACAAGGTGAGTAACGATCCTTTTTTGCAGCAGAGTACAACGCTCCCCCTCCCGCCGGCGCGCCTCGTGCTGCTCCTCTCTCTCTCTCTCTCGCTCTCTCGGTCTTTTTAGCCGTGTGCGCGCCTTCCCTTGTACGGTGCCGCGGCCGCAGCAGTCGTTTCAACTTTTACTCCACCTCCTCTCTCGACCGCCACCGCTCCCCGCTATCGCCGAGCGGCTATCTGCTGCTGCTCCTCGCTCTCTCTCTCGCTCTTTCTCTCTCTCTCTCTCTCTCTCGGTTGGCCAAGTACAGTCTTCTCTTTATCGCCGGCGACGACTCATTCTCACAACTCACGCAACTCCCACACGGATGCGGGGCCTTGGGCCAGCGGTCGGGCTTTTTTACACACCGGAGGAGAGAAGAGCTTTTTTGCCGCGCGCACACACACACACACACCAGTAGGGGAATACCGAGAGCGGAGCGCCTTATCGCGCCGAGAGCCGCACTCTACCCGACGAACGCCGCGCGCGCTTTATTTATCGTTGTACGCGCTCGAGTCCGATGCACGATCGATGACTGCACGTTGGATTTTGAGCTTGCCTCAGCCGGGAAGTTTATTGGGTTTATTGGGTCGTCCGCTCGGGCCGCGACACCCAGCGCGCAAAAGACGGGGTTCAAAATGCGATAACGTCTTATCGGGACAGATAGTCTTAATTCCCTCCCGATTATCGTATAAGGTCTTAATCAGCTGCTTCGGCCGCCAATTTCGCGAAAAGATGCGCGCGCTTCTTTTGAAACGAATTTTTAAAGCGCTATCGAATAAACGAGAGAGGGGCAACATTGACCGAATTCGAAAAGAAACCGGTCAGAGTCGTGGAGCCGACCCCGTTCCCAATGCTACTTCCTTTTTCCCAAGCGGCACACTGGGCTAATACTCGGCGCGGAGAGAGAGGAGCCGCGAAAAAGAAAACAAACGTGCCGATCGATTTTTAGCGCTCGGCATCGGCCGCTGATAAATTATCGATGCAACAGTTGCGCCGCCGCTCTATCCGCCCTCCCTCCCTCTCTCTATCTCTCTCTCTCTCTCTCTCTCCTCCATCCTCCGCTGCTCCGCTGTTTGTCGATCTGATCAAAAAGCATTAGAGGCCGCGGAGCCGCGTGCCCCGTTATATCCTCGCCACGTGCGGAGAACAGAGAGCCGCCAAACTCTTACGTCATCCCCCGTCGTCGATTCTCCCCCTCCCCTGCACCCCCTCCCCTTCCGCTTTTTGCTCTCTTCGCTCTTTACAATTCCAAAAGGCCGGGAGACCTTTTCTGCCTTTCGGACGACGACCTAAATTTACTGGTCTGCAAAAAATTACTGCCAGCCGGTAATATTGAACGATAAATAAATTGGAAATAGTTTCGCGGGTTCTTAATTAATGTCTCGCCTAAAGCAGACAAAAAACTTTAATTAATTAATCAGGTGTCAGACTGCCTACGTCCAGTCACAATGCGGTTCATTCACTCTGGTATCACTTATTTATACACCAAAATCGATACACGAGTTCCCGTCGTGGCTCGAAAGCCGCGAAGCGAGGCAAAGGAGGGACAGGTAAAACTGAGACGGGCTAATTCGCGATCGAGGAGCCCGAAGGGGGAGGGGGGGGGGAGTATCCTCCGTGCCTAAATTTGACTAATGCGAGGACCGGGAGAGCACGGGAGCCACTAAATCGATCAAATCGCAGCCGGAGCGAATTGAGGTAGGTTCGGCTCTCGAGGCACCTACCTACGCTCTAACCCTCCTCGCCACTCCTCTCTCTCGCTCAGGTCGCGCGCGCGCTCCCATTATTCCATTACCCTTCTCTCTTTCCAGCGCGCGACGCCGTCCCGTGCACTCGCACCTCCTCCCTCTCTCGGTGTGACGACGACGCGCGACGAGACACACACGCTCTATCGGTGCAGTGCCTCGCGCCTCTCGAGGTTTCCTCCTTCGCCGTTTTCTATTTTAATCCTGTATTTATCGCCTCGATTTTCGATGCTCGCGCAATTTCGAGCTCCTCGATAACGGGTAACGAGGATGCAGCGCAAGGAGGTCGGCGGAACTCGGGATCGAAGGATGTATTTATTTATTTAACGACGATCGGGCTCGAGAAAATTAGAAAAAGCTATACTATACACCGCAGAGGCGAAGAAAAGTCGCTAACTAATAGATCTGAAAGAACGGGCACGACAATGGACGTTGTGCAAGTCCGCTTTAACAATGTGTCAGCGAGAGCATTTGCGCGCGGTATAATTCCCCGACTCGGTGTAGTTAGCTTCATATACATGCGTGTGCCCGCCGCCGCCGCCGCCGCGGTGCATAACACACCGGATTTGCGAAATTTCTGCGACGGACTGTACTCGTTTCTATTCAGGGTCGGCCGCTCGAGGCGCAGCGGGATTGTTGCCTGTGTGCAATTTCTCAAAAAAAAAAAAACGAGAAGACAAAAAAAAAAGAAAAAAGGAAAAATATCCGAGAGGAGAGAGAAAAATTCATTTACGCGAGCGATCTCTCTCGCCCGAGTGTTCTCTCTCGCCGCCGCCTCGCTTATATTTAGAATTTTATTGGAGCTGTTATTGCCTGCTTATTAGTCGCCGTATTATCTTGTGTGCATTGATCATTAGTCGGTGGTAAATATTTGCGCCGCGGCGCACAAATCTTGCCGGACGAAAAGTTAATAGCCCAAGGCGGCCCCCGCGACTCGAGGGAGGAAAATCGACGTTAATGACATTATTATACCTGCAGGAGAGGCTTTAGCTTCGGTTTATTGCTTGTACAAATTAAAACTTAACCGACCTGGGGATTTCGCTTCAATTTCCATTTTTACTCGTACCAATTCGATATAATTCGATAATTCGACGCGTGAAACTTGAAACTATTCGCCGGAAAAAAAAATATTATTTGAGAAACGACTCGAAATGTACTTCCCCTTTAATGTGCGGCGCATTAAACTTCATAATGAATCATCTCCGAGTCGCTTATGACGATTTGTGCAAATTCATTATTTCCATAGGCTTAAATTCGAATCTAATGAAAGCGATAAAGTTCGCAACAGTGACGGTGCCTGCACTTGAATAAATTCGACAGGAAGTTTCAGTCGCAATCGCAAGGAGAAATAGGAAAAACTCGTTCCTCCAAGGTTGGCTCTCTCATGCGCTCTCTCTCTCTCTCTTGTCTACGCGAGGCTGTCGCCTCGCCGCGAGTAGAGAACTAAAAATCGAGAGAAGCGAGAGCGCAGAATTTGACTTATCGATGCAAATGCGTCGTCGTCGTCGTCGTCGTCGGGCGGAATGCGCGGCGCGAAAATGCTTTCTCTCTGTCGGGCGAGCCGCCGCTGCGGAGACGCTCTCTGCAGACTATAGCTCGCGCTCTCCGCGATGTCCTCTTTGAGAGGCACAGTCGCAGTCGCAGGCGAGGTAGGCGTGCGTCGATAGGTTTGTGCCCGGCGGAGCCCATCACGGACAGGGGGAGAGAGAGAGAGGACGATGTTGGTGTGTGCGACTGCCTGCCTGCCTGCCGGCGAGCTGGCTGATTCAGGGAGCCATCCATGTCAAGGCGCACCGCATCGTGTGCCTGCGAGCGGGTCTGATGCATCGCCACGCGCAACGTCCTGCATTCTTTTTGCGACTGCCGCCGAGAGAAAAAGACCGGCCGACGGCTTTCCTCCGGGGTTTCAGCGAATTGGCGTTGGAGGGTTCGGGCCGAGCGCGCGATTATGTCGCTTCTGCGTAACCGGAGCGTGCGAATTTCTGAGCAGAACAGGAGCGAGCAATTTGCATCGTCTAATTTGTTCGATGCTGCGGATTTTCAGTAGCTGACTAGTCTTTTTGCACTGTTCCATTGAGCTTATCTTGGGGATAAATCGCCGGTCGAGCTCAGAAGTATACTATGTATTTCCGGTATGCGATTACACCTTTACCATCGGACAGCAGCTTTCTTTCTCTCGATAGACACTCGATAGGTCGCCAAGCACTCGTTCGTGTTTATTTTCTTATATACATTAGACGATAAAACGCTAAACCTGTTTCTGTGGAAGGTAAGAAGACCTTGTGCTTACGGGGGTTAAATAAAATTTTGAAAAATAGCAGTTGGATCGAAGTATAACCACGTGCGAGAGAGTAAGCACACAGGAAGACATACGCGCGCATCGAGGAGGCGGAGAAGCTGCACGAGCACACAGAAGCGAGATTTCGCGCGAATCGATAGCTAATAGCCGCCCTGCTGTAATTAATGCAACAAGTTGATGCCTAACACTTATCCGTGCGGTATGTTAGCGTCGGCTTTAGCAACACTCGACTCGCGACAGTATCACCTATCCGATACGAATCGCTCTTCTCTCCTGCTCTTCCCTCCTCTCTTTCTCTTCCGTGCCCTCTCTCTCTCTCTCTCTCCCCCGTCCCGCCTTTATCGATCTCCGCGGGGCGAGTGTGCCCCGACTCTTTAATTTCTCATCGGTCTTCCTCTCTCGCCGCAGCGGTGCCGACGCCGCCGCCGAACGGACTTAATTAGGTAAAAATAGAGAGAGCGAAAACTGATTTGGCGACGCGGTGCTGCCGGTGTTGATTATACTCGCTCTTTCTCTCTCTCACTCTCTCTCTCTCGAAATAGAACGGCGGGCGACAGAGAGAGAGAGAGCGGATCGGGATGAGATTTTTGTAGAGCGGACTCGGGCCTTCGGGCGGGCAGCAGCCTCGTCGGCGCTCCATTCATTATTCCCGCTAAATGCAGATTGTGCATAGCGGGGGCTTATCGTAAACTCTCCTGGCCGCTGGTCGTTACACGCGCCGAGCATAAAAGCTCGAATATCTGCATGCAGGCGGCCGGACAGAGCAGACTCCGCGCTCTCCCCCACCTCCGTGTGTGCAGTGCCAGGGCCGGCGAGCGCCGCACGCAGCATTGTTGCGACTTGTTCAATATTTCACCTCGATGATGACGTCGATGACGGGGGAAACGAAAAAAAAATATATATATATATACGTGTATATATAGATGTGTATGAAACAAGTCGCGCCGATGCGAGAGAGTTTCCGGGAGCGAGGCAAAAATCGTTATTTCCTGCAGCGTGTAACTCGCCCGCGCGCCTCTCTCGCGCCGCAGGGAGGGAGCGACCGACCTGCCAGAGCGAGGATTCATCCAGCCCGCCGCTCGCTTTTTTTTTTTTTTCCTTTTTCATTTGCCCTTTCATAACTCGCTCCGCTCTCTCTCTTTCCCTCTCCCTCTCTCTCCGCTCCAAAAATGACAGTAGCAATTTTAAATCGCTCCGATATTCTTTGGGTTTTCAGCGATATTTTTTCAATTCTCGAGCGAAAAATCAAATTTCTCCCCTTGCTGTTATTATTATTATTATCGTCATTACAAAGTTCCGAGGCTGCCTAACTTGTTTCCCTATTCAGGAGCGGCAGATAGCGTTTCACTCGTATATATACCCGGGAGAAACGCGTTACTCCGCGCCGCCTTCTTGGCAGCGAACCTCGGCTTCTCCCCCATTCCAGCGCGACTCAACACCCGAAACAGAGACGGAGTCTGGAGCGGCCAATTCTTAAGGACCTTTCCGCTGGTAACCATTCTCTAGTCCTTTTATCCCCGGCGTCGTCCTGCCTTCCCCTCTCTCGGAGTCAGTCGACTCTAAACTTCCAGCTTCCAAATGGGACTTGGAGCTAAAGTTTCTGGCAAAACGACGAGCGCTCGCGGCCGTTTCCTTTTTTCGACCGGATAATCGCGCGCGCAGGGCTGGGATGTTTTTGCGCAGCGACGATTCCCGCTCCTAACGTGGCTCAAACAAAAATCTCTAATTAACAAGTGCTATTACTCATTGCACCTTTGCCTTTGAACTTGGGCGGGGAGCTCGCGTTAAACGGGTACGATTTCGTCGATCGCACGCATACGCCAACACCGCGCGTCGGTCCGAGGCCGCGCTATCGAGGCGGCCGGTTCTTTTCAGCAGATAAGTAGCCGCGCTCCTCGCCGGCCGTCTCTTTTCTTTTTTTTTTTCTTTTTTTCAGCGAAAGAAAGCCTCGAAAGAGGAAGACGACGCCGGCCTGAAAGTGGCCGCGGCGGAGAGCGGCTCTTTGCGCAGGAGAATTCCTCGCCTCACGTGGGGGGGAAAAGGAGGTCGCGAGCGCGATCGCAGACACGACTACTGCCGTGCTCGCACGGATCCCGGTGCTCCGCGGCGGCGGCGGCGACGGCCGTTACACACCGGACTGACTGGCGGCGCGTGAGCGCGCAATTATTTCCCGAAAGACTCGGCGCGCGCTCGCGCGCGCGAAGTAGTCGCCTCGCGAATTGTGTGTCGAGGTCGCCGCGCGGCGCATATACACACACCGCGACGCCCGTGAGCGCAGTCGTCTGGCTGCTGTTGCTGTTGCCGGCGGCTTTCTCGAATTATGTATCTTGCCGGCGAGGCTCGTACACGCTCCTGGGGTATACCGAACCCCGACGGGTCCCACTCCCGCTCCTCGCGAAATCGGCGGATTTTGCCTGCACTTTTGCAAGCCGCGCGACTCGTCAAGGTTATCGTTGCACCGGCTATTTTTAGTCGGTTTATATTTACGTAAATTGATTCGCGACTGCGAGTTTCTCGCGGCGGCGAAAAAACACAGCAAGGGGGGTAGTGGGTTATTGAAAAGCCAACGCGGAGTAATCTGAGAAAGCGGGTCGCGCTCGTACGTGCGTGGAGCTGCGTAAGAGAGATGGGCCGCGAGAAATTGCCGAGAGAGAGAGAGCCTCTCCTCTTCCCGGCCTGCCTCCACCTGGGGAAGGAGCTTTTAGTCGCCTCGGTCGAGGTCGATGACGTCCGTCCGCGATTGTCCGGGTCGCGTAGGTTATCTCTTGGCCGGCAGTCACCTTTAAACTCGAGGAGGCACGTGTATATATATATATATATACGCAGCCAGCCGGCTCTCGAGCTCTCCTCTTTTTCCTTCTTTTCTCCCTCTTCCGTCCTGCGCGTATATATATATGTATATATGTGTATATATATACGCGTGACTCTGAATCGGCAACCGTCGGAGAGTGCTTTAGCTTTTTTACTACACGTCTTTTCAGATATGTATCTTACGCTCTCTGCGTTCAGCTTTTTACCTCCTCCTTCGCTCTACTCGAGTTTTACCGGTTTTGACGGCTATCGCCAGAGAGAGCTCTCCTCTTTACGAAGTATTAATGATATTTTGTTACTTTGAACCCGCGCGAAAAGCGCGTCGACGACGAGAGGGCGTGTGCAGGCGACGGCGAAATTTGAATTTCGAACACGGGCACAGCCCGGCGACGCGCCACAATCCGCTTCTCTTCTCCGTGCGAGCTCTCGGCGCGCGGGCATGGAAAGAAAATTTCTCAAGAGGCGATAAAAGCGCGCGCCGCGAGCAGCAGCGGCAGCAGCAGCCTTGGCTCGGCGGCGGCGAGCTGACAGGAAGCGAAAAAATGAGGCTTGATAAGACCGCGACGATCGCCGCGCGAATGACGGCAAAAAAGAAAGCCGAGAGAGAGAGAGGGAAAAAAAGAATGACGAAAGTCGCGGAGCGGCAGCGCGCAGGCTATTTACTGCGAAACGAGCGAGACGAGCTCGCACTTCTTTTTAAACCGTTCCAAAGAGGCCATCTTATATGTGAGGGAACGGACCATTTCAGCGCTTATCCTCCCTTCCCCCTCCCGCCGCCGTTACACATCCTCTCCCGTTACTGTCGACGTCTCCTTTTGGCCGAGCGAGAGATACGCCGCTGCCAAATTACCCACTATCGCATATATCGAGATTTATTAAACGCGAGCCGTAAGGGCGCTGATGAAGAAAAACTGTGGCAGAGGAATTCCCGATGCATATGCAGCCTGCATTCTCTCCTTACATGCGAGTCGAAAGCTAACGTCATCGCTCAATGTAATGCGCGTATTCACTAACTGCCGCCGCCGCTGCTGCTGCTGCTGCTGCTGCTGCTGCTGCTTCTTCTCGGCGAGTTCAGTGTCTCGAGGCTTCCAATTCTCCGCGTCTGCGTCTACATTTAATGCGCGTAATCGCCGCTTCTCACTTTTCGACTAGCCGCGTTAAAATTGCTGTCTTTCAATTCAATCTTCCAATTAAAAAGGCTTCGCCCACGCGAAACAGATAAGCTCGAGTATTTAAAAAAACCAGTCTCGGTCTTATTGTCCTCGGTGCGCTAAAGATAACACTTATCTTGAGAGTCGGCACTAGAAAAAAAAACCCTTTAAGGAAACGGTGAATTAAGAGCCGTCCACTTTCAATTCTAACGCGAATCGTTTTACATATAGAATTTTCGGGAATCCCCGTCGATTCATATAAGCAATTGATTTAAGTCGACTGGATTTGGCTCTGAGAAAAAAGTTGCAATAAAATAATAGATCGACGGATAAAGAGACCAATCAGCGAAACGAGGGGATTTCTGCCGACGTACGAAGGAATAGCGAAATAACTTAAAGCAGGATAATGAATGCGTTAGACGCTCGTGAATTCGGAGAAGCACTTATACGCGCTACGCATCTGGAGGAGGAGACGGACGAGCGGGACGACTGTTACACCCAATTGTCCCTCGTTGTGCCGGGGTCAAGTAAGGTAGAGTTGACCGGGTTTACATTATGTACATATGTACGTATATACGGGCGCTCTCTTTCTCTCGCTCTCTCTCAATCATGCGCGGGCCGTTATTAAGCGACACACGCGAGCCCATCGCATTATGCAAGTCTTAAACACTCGAAATAACGATCCCTTTCGCTCGATTTGAGCCGTCGAGAGGTATTTGCGTCGAAAAGTTCCTAAATGAGTTTTTTCGCGAAGGAATATAAAAAAGTGGAGAGGTGGAAGAAGAGAGAGAGAGAGAGAGAAGAAAGGAGAAACGGAAACTGGACGCGTGGCCGTCCGCTTGACCCTCGACCCGGTTCTCCAGGAGGGCAGGGCTGCGACTAGCCACTAGCTGGCGGAATTCTCTCTCTATCTCTCTTTCTCTCTGCTGCGCGACAAACAATTGCCGCCAAGTGGCTTAATTACAGCCAACTAAACAAATCTACCGCTCGCTCTCTCGCTCCTCCGACCGATCTTCGGATCTGGAATTTCCTTTGTCGTATACATCGCTCTCCTAAACGCCGCGGAGTCCCTGGCGGCCGGCACGAAAAAAGGAAGACGGCGGTTGATTAAAAAAAAAAAAGAAAACAAGAGGAGAGAGAGGCTCGTTGTGTAGGTGCGAGATTCCCATTTATCAGGCTGCATCCGCCGGAAGCGACTGCCGAGCGTAGGTGAGACGGAGAGGCCGGGGCGGCAGCCTCGGTGGTATGAGCGAGCATTTTTCTTCTCTCTTTAAAATTTCAGAGATTCAGATGAGACCCGATAAAGAGAAGAGTTGCGCAATCACCGGCGTTTGTCCTTTTTTCTAGGCTATAGCTCTCTCTCTCTCTGCACATCCAACCAACCTATCCCCCCAAGTGTTTCGCTTCGCTGATATACCAGTCGACCTTCCGATCTTGCCGAGTAGCCTGCAAGCACGAGGCGAGCTATATAACCGAGCCGGCTCTCTCTCTCTCTCTCTCTCTCTCTCCCTCTCCGAGGCTGCGCCCATAATACCTTCGCGTACCTAAGTCTGCATGTGTGCGCGAGCGCGAGAGACCGCGTCCCCGTCTCTCCGCGTGCACCTTGCAAAATCCCCATGGCTTTTCTCTCCCTTTTTCCGCTCGCTTCCTTTCCTTTTAATGGCGAAACGCCGCGCGTTAACGGTTCGTTCCAACAGATCGAACGTTCTAAGCTGCATTGGATGTATATTACGTATAATAATGAGACTGTCCGTTTGTTATGTTGCAGGAGAACATCTCGACTCCGGAGCCAGCCGACATATCGGAGGACGATCATTATTCGAGTGAGCACACCTTCCATTATTATTCATTCTATCGATCTATAATTAAGCCACATACCTTCTTTCTTCCACTTTTTCCTCGTTGTACTCAAGGCCCGTCTCGATAATTAATACTCCCGTAAGGAAGTGAATATGCATTCGTCTTTAAGCTTTATATTCAATATTCAGAGCTTTCTCAAAAATGCAATTGCTCGACTAGCTGTAACAGAAATTCGTTGAATTATTTGAAATTAATTAGCTGCGATTGTAAGCCAGGCGACTTGATTGCATAAAAATAGGTGTGTTTTATAACGTCGGAAGTAGCCACTTTAAGCGTCTTAAAATTCGGATTTAGCGGAGAGGCGCTTTCACCAGAGACCGCTTTTTTAGTATCTGATACGGCGACGGTGGCGACGAGGTAGGTCAGGTGGCGCCGATTAGGGAAACCGACCTGGATTCCGACGCACCGCGAGCGTATAGCCTCAATGCGTTTTATCGACTCCCGCCGTGCACGACATCATTGATTATAATGCATTTCGCCGCGGCACCAGGGGACGAGCTAATTAATTAGAAAAGAAAAAAGAAACGGAAAAAAAGAGCGAGAAAGGCAGAGCCGAAAGTTGACGCTCGCTGTGATGTCGGCAGGCGTGCTGATGAAAGACGCGGACAAGCTGAAGCTGATGCTGCTAGCCTGGAACTACAGCCTGCAGCAGCAGGCGCAGGTCCAGGGCGGGGCGCCCGGCGGCCCCGTCGTCCCGGGGGCCCAGAGCCAGGTACCGGGCCAAGTCCAGCAGTCGGTCGCCCAGCCGGCCGGCCAGCAACAGCAGCAACAGCAGCAGCAGACAGCCGCCAACAGCGCGGCCCTCTCGCCCAGCACGACGACGACGGCCAGCAGCAGCAGCAACGGCGCGCTGCCGACCGTCGCCAGCCAGGCGGCCATTTCCACGGCCAATAACACCATCAACAACTGCACGCTGACAGGTGAGTTTGCTGTGCCGAGGGAGAGAGAGAGAGAGTGTGAAAGCGTGTGTGAGAGAGAGAGACGGGCCGATGCGTTGCTTCTCATGTCTATAGCGACCGTCATTTTCATTGTCTATATGTGTTGCTCGGGCGGGGTAACAAGCTGCAGAGAACGGGAGCTTGAACGAATGCCTTTTTTCCACGTTGCAGATTCGCGCAACGGCAACGCGGACATGAGCGAGCTGAGCTCGGCGCCGGCCGGCGGCGTACCGGGCGCCGGAGCCGCCAGCAGCGAGGACATGGCCTCGCTCTGGGCCTCGTACACCATGGGCCTGAAGAAGACGCCGCCCCCGGGCTCGAGCACGCCCTCGAGGGACCGCGAGCGCGAGATGAGCCCCGCCGGGGAGGGCGCCGGCAGCGCCCACGACGAGACAAGCAGCAGCGGCAACAAGGAGGACGAGGACGACGACGACGAGGACGTCGACGAGCGACTCGACCCGAGACACCACGACCCCGAGCGCCTCAAGGCCTTCAACGTGAGTGTCCTGGCTGCAGCGGCAGATCGCAACGAGACAGAACGCCCCCTTGACCGCCCCCCTTTCGACTTCGTTGCAGATGTTCGTCAGGCTCTTCGTCGACGAGAACCTCGACCGCATAGTGCCGATCTCGAAGCAGCCCAAGGAGAAGATCCAGGCCATAATCGACAGCTGCACGAGGCAGTTCCCGGAGTTCGCGGAGCGCGCGCGAAAGCGAATAAGAACCTATCTGAAGAGCTGCAGGAGGAACAAGAGAGGCCGAGAGGGCGCGCCTTGGGACGCGGTGAGTCACTGATACACGCTCTTGCCGCGCGGCGGAACGGTCCGATATAAAGCTGCTGGTTTTTCGCTGCTTGTTTAGGCCCGACCGACGCCAGCCCACTTGACCTCGGTGCAGGCCGAGCAGATTCTTGCGACCGCCTGCGAGAACGAGAGCGACAACGCCAAGCGCATGCGACTCGGCCTCGAGCCGGTCTCGCAGCCGATGCCGACACTACCTGCCGCCACGGTGAGTCTCCCTTCCCCGCAGCTGCTCCATTCCCACTCTGTTCCCGCCTGTAGAAGCGAGAAGCGAAAGAGCAGCGCTCGGCTACCGAGAGATGATAACCCCGGGGTCGCTCGAACACTCCGCGTCGACGGCGGCCAAAAATGGAACGCGCAATAAAACTGTTTTCCGCGATCGGCTAATTAAGCCCGATTCTCCACTTATCTAGCTTGAAAATTCCTGCTCGTCGCGATAACCCGCGGCGATAAGCCGCGCTGACCCCGAGTCTAGCCCACATTAAGTGCCTAGCAGACGCCCTCCCTCCCGGCACCTATACGCAATTGACGTCGGACGTCGAAAAAGCTCGTCGTCGTCGCGCCGCCGGGGCGGAGGGGGGACGCCGCGCAACACACAATTGGGAATTCCCCCGGTCAGTTGTAATTTTCCCGCCCGCCGCGATCGATCACTGATTCGCTGCTCTTTCGCCTCTCCGACCGCCGCTCGTCATGAGGAAAAAGAACCTCCGAGTGGTGCACAGGCAGCAGGTGAGCCCCCTCGCCGCTTGTCTCCCCCAGCCGCGCGCGCCGACACTAATCCTCGCCTCGCGGGGCTCTGACCGCAGCAGACGGACGTGAGGGCGAGCCTGGAGCACTTCGGGAGCGGCGGGGCCGGCACCCCCGTCAAGTCCCTGCCGATCAAGAGGGAGGACACGCCGCCGACGGGCCTCACATCGCTCGCGCCGCTCACGAGCCTGGCCAACCTGCCCAGCGGCGCCGGTAGCCTCGCCTCGACGCCCCTCTCGCTCGGCCCGGCCGCCAAGCTGCTCGGCAGCGGCGACGGCGGAGGCGGCAAGACGCTCATGAGGTAAGTACAAATAAATCCCTAAATCCCCTACCTAAACACCCTAAATCCTCTAACCCGATTGACTTTGCTTGCAGCCAGGCGACCATCGTCAGCTCGTCGACGGCCAACGGGATCGGGAGCGGCGCCGGGGCCCCCACCGCCATGTACAGGCCCAACTTCAGCCAGGCCTTCCAGCGCGCCGGCCCCACCACGGTCCCGCCGACGCTCTCCGCCGGTCTCTACCCGACCCAGAGCTTCACCTCCGGCCTCCTCAGCAACGGTACACAAAGTAATAATGCCGACCCTCGTGTCCCTCGCCTTTTGCACGCATTCACCCCTCTAATAACTGGCTCTCCCTTCCCCCCGCTCCGATCCGGCGCTAAACAGATTCTCGCTCCGTTGTTCCAGGGCCCACGGACCTGAGCATGAAAAACACGAAGCCGCTGCTCAGCCACAAGCTGAACGCGACGGAAATGACTGCGGTGCGCCAACTGATAACGGGATACCGGGAGTCGGCGGCCTTCCTCCTCCGATCCGCCGACGAGCTCGAACAGCTGCTGCATCAGCAGCCTTAAGCTCATACCGCCGGCAGAGCTTGGCCCGACGTCTCCCACCGCGGCACGGACATCCCTTTATAGCATTATATATATAAATATATATATTCACGAGGACGCGACGCCATATTATAGTACCATTCGAAACAGGGTGTACATATACATAGAGGGAAGAAAATTCCAAGGATATTTACTTAATTATCGAGATATATATTATTATAAGGTTATTCGATTATTGCGCCAAGCTTCACGAGACGGTTCATCCATGTTCGTTGACCAGGAACTTTTTTCAAATGATTTTATCACTTTGTTACTTTTTATCGACGTTCTTTTTTATCGATTTATATTATCTACGTTGTCAAGTTTCTAGCGTTGTTTATTTATGAGAATCATTATTTAAGCGATGAAATTTCACTTCTTTTATGCGCTCTCGTTTTTTTTTCTCGGTTTTTTCCAGTTTTGCTCAGGAAACGCCTTAATCGAATCAGCGATGAAATTGGGAAAAAAAAAAAAATAAACATTCATTTCGGGGCTCGAGCCTAAGAGATATTATTTAAGCGTTGACGAGCTTGTAATAGTGAAATGCCGTTGTACATAACGAGTATAATAATGTAAAAGAAAAATAGCTTAAGGCTAGAGTGCTCCGCGTTGTCGTCGACAAGCTGCACTCGGGTAGGGGCACACATGCAAATCGAATGAAAAAATAAAAAAAAAAAGAGAGATTAAGCGACCTGTGTGACGGATGCGTCGCTCGGCTGAGCGCGTTTGGTGCGACAAGATGGCACGAAAAACTAATTAAAATTACCTAATATAGAAGAAATTGTGAAAAAAAATTGTATTGCTTACGATAGTGTGTCAATCTTGATGAAAATTTTTCGATGTTTTTAATAAACGTTTGGTAACTGTTTTTGGGATTCATTCGGCATTTCGGTATACCGCTGGGACCATCTTGTCACGATCGATATATAAAAAAAAAAAAAAAGCGTACGTGTGCTTTCTTGGTCTCTATAGACATCACAATGCTACCAAAGAAACTTGCGATTAAATAAATAAATAAATAATTTATAATATAATAGGCGTAAGTCGTTCGAGTTGACTCCTCTTCTTTTTTTCGTTCAGTTATTTGTTCATTATTGAAAAAAAAAAACACTGAGAAAATGACAGAAAAAAAATGGAAGAAGAGGATAGAAGTGACGTGTGCATTTAAGCTCGTTCCTGTTTATTGTAAAATATTAGTACTTCCTGAAGATCGTAGCCTTCATTGCTGAAATGCAATTTTAAAGAATTTGCAAGGCCCACACTGAATGAGAGTTATTTTTTATTACTTTTATTGTTTTTTTTTTGTGTACATAGTTTATGTGAGGTGAAACATATAGTTAGTTATGTGTATATTGCTGCTATTGAGTCAAAATTTTGAATTTACAAAATCGCGCATGAGAGAGTGAGAGAGAAAGAGAGATGATATATCGAGTGTCTGTGCGTAAATGAACGTAGCTGTGTATATAGGTGTAAAATAGCTCACCAAGACGATACGATTGTGCTGCTCGATCCATCAATGAGAAACAAAACATAATTGTGGGACACATTCCATCGTGAAGAAAGGAGTGAGAGAAAGGTTCGAACGAATAATCCGTACTATGTCAAAAAAATAGTGAAACACTTTTCCGAGCTATTTAAAATTATTCGATAAGTAAAAATTAAGTACTATAACGATGTTAGTTCATTTTTGGAAATGTAATCGAGGCAAAGTAATGTTGAAGAATTGATTTTCTTAATTATATACAGCAGCTCTTCTCAAAGTTCTTTCGTTTCCTGAACAAGTGCATTTTTTTTTTACAGTCGAGATATTAATCCGAAACTAGCAATACAGATATTACGCTATGCGACCGAAGGCATAGCTTACCGATAACAATAGTCTTACAGAATATGTACTATAATCCCCGCTTCGATTGTAAGAAGTTTTCTTAAGCGCATAACGATTCGTGATGGGGCTTTGTAACGGGTCTTACGAATCATCGAGTCACGTAGATTTTTTGCGTTGAAAATCTGCCCGATTTATTATGAATTTAT
Source organism: Ormyrus labotus (assembly GCA_035582975.1). Taxonomy (NCBI): domain Eukaryota; kingdom Metazoa; phylum Arthropoda; class Insecta; order Hymenoptera; family Ormyridae; genus Ormyrus; species Ormyrus labotus. The sequence goes on from JAWWEO010000009.1 coordinate 14,101,136, forward strand.
GTTCTTTCCAAGATCGCAATGCAGAAATGAATTTTTCACTTTTTTATACTTTTGCTAAAAGGATTAATTCTGCCTAATTTTTAAATACATATATAAACTTAATTGATTAATTACGATAAGCTTACTCCGAATTAATTGCAGTAGATGTGTACTTCTTGATTGTTTTATAAGTAAAGGTAAGCGTTGGATTTAAAGTCAGACTCGCAGAACCGTTTCTCAAGATCTTAATAAACACTGATTTTTCTCGTACTTCTCGCAATGTGAGTGCCATTAGCGACAAGCAGAAAGATTTGTCTACATGAACATTTACAGTTATAATAGAGAAAAAAAAAGAAAGGAAAAAAGCTGTACCTCTGTGATAAAAAATAAAAAACATTCAAAATAAAATAAAACCCAATTTTCTTAAGGTGGCGCTTTGTCGAAAAGGAAATGGTAAAGTGGAATGATGCGTGAAAAATTGAAAACGGCATTGCTTAAAATTGCAATTCAGATAAACTTACTAAATTATAATCGAGAACTATACGATTGCGCTGCCGCAAAGCCGAATAAAAAAAAAAGCGTGATAATTTCACAAAAGATTTTATGTGTACAGAGAATTGACTAGAATAAAATGAGGAATAATATATGCAGACGAGAGTAGAAAACGAATTTTTTTAAATTCTTGCATACATTGCAGCGCCAAGAAAAATCGAAAGTTTCCGTTACTCGCGGAGTACTCTTTAAATTATTATAATATATATTCGCATAAGCGAAACATGTGAAATAATACATCCGCAAGTGTTGTAATCGCGAATTGATGTATATTAAAGTAAAAGAATATGTATTTGTTCCTGAGAAAAATATTAAAAATAATTAACAGTAGGGTATAATAAACCTTAATATTAAAAGATAACGGTAAAAATAATTGGATGGTACATACTTTTCTTATAAGTAACTAGATAATTATTATATAAAAGTCGGTACGGTCTTTGACGATGCCTTGCCTGTAAATGTAGTACCATACAAATACGTTGAACGAAAACAAAAATCTTATTACCTTGTAAATGTTTTACCAAATATAATCAATTATGCAATACAATTGTTTCTTTCGCATGATTTACCTCCTGCACGCAATCCCAAAAATAAGACGCCCAGATGAGTATAATTTAGTTTTTATTTCAGAATAAGTTTATAACATACTTTAAAGAATTATTACATACATCAAGGGTTTGACAATAAATGCTTTTAAAGTATTGTTTACTTTAACATATTAATAAGCTAACAACATAGACTTACTGCCCTGAAAATACGTTTAATTACTTGTTAACAATCATTAAACATTATTTGTAAGAAGAAAAGTATAAATTATTTCAACACTTTAGTGTATACTTTAATATAACAATAAATTTATGGTGACGAATGTAATGAGTGAAAATGTACGTGTAAACGATCTCACCTGTATAAATAACTATACAAGTTTGCAGCACCTTGGAAGATCCTGGAACGTTTTTTCTTCAAAAATATGACCAATAAATAGTTTTTCTCTCTTCTATCTTTCATAAAAACTATATCACTATAACGAGCCTGGTTAAAAATAATTCAATATATCGATTTCTTCATTTATCGAATCAGCAACTTAAAAAAAAAAATCGATTCACTCAAAAAAATGGAAGCTTCTTTATAAAATATTTGTACCAGGCAGTGGAACGAAAGGCTAAGAACCGAAGAAGAAACCCAGAACGAGCTGGTAATGGTTTTTGCTAGTTCGCTAAAAGCTGATGGACGTGACTGATGATGAGTTGATTGCGATCATTGGAGAAGGATGAAAGTACGTGAAATATTTTTTTTTTTGAGACTTAACGTTAAGTATCCGACATCGACATCGACATTGACTCTTTATACTCGATATGAGGAATTACACAAAGAGCTGGGACATCTAATTGCTTCTTCGCTATTTAATTTGGAATTGGAACTGTTGAAAATTTTGATGATTAGCAGGTCATTATCAGACTTTTTCTTGGCGATTTAATCCGAGAGCTGATACGACAGAAAATACAGTGCACGTCTTTTCTCCTCGAAGTTGTCAGAATTTGCGCGTGTTTATGCTCACACAGCCATCACCGCATCGTAGCGCAGCAAATCCAAAAAAAAAAAAAAAAAAAAATCACGACAAAAGGTAAACGGTTCGGAACTCCTAATACTGAACAGACTGAAACGGTGTGAAGGAATCGAGAACGGAAAACGGAAAACGAAGGATGGACGGGGGGTTAAAGCAATGAACTAGAATAACTAGAATTTTGCGTAATGAGAATAAAGTTGTACTTTGTACAGATCAGCCTTAGACGGTTCTAGCACGAAGTAGTGGACCTCGGCGAGGGCAAGGCGTCCAGCAGGGGCCTGGGCATGGAGTTGGGCGTAGACCAGACGTAGATCTTGCGGCTGATCCGATCGGTCCTCGAGCTGCGACCCGAGTCGTAGACGTTCAGGTAGCTGTCCGTTCTGGGCGCCCTCGTCCTACGGTAGTGGGGCCTCAGGTAGAATCGCTGGTCGGCCAGGTTCCTCGTCGCCAGCCACTGTGCACGTAATCTTCTGACGTAGACGCTTTGCCGCGTCTAAGCTATCTGCTCGTAGTTGACCTTGTTGATGTAGCTCGCCAGGTAGCAGGACATTAACGAGCCGAGAAGCGGGAAGGCGGTCGCCCCCAGGGCGCTCCCCAGCACGAGGCCGATGTTGCCCTTGATCAGCGAGATCACGCGGTTGAAGCAGCCCTCGGTGTAGATGTCCTCCACGTCGCTGGTGTCGCACTCGCCCTTCGGCACGTTGCAGCAGCTGCTGGGGATCTGCTTGACCGGCGACATGGTCTGCCAGTCGTTGTAGCCCCGGTTGCCGCAGCAGTGCAGCTGGAATCAAGCGTGCGTATTGGTCACTCGATCCGCGCAGCGCGCCTATTAGCGCCTATATGCAGCGCCACATACCTCGCCCTGCATCAGGTCCACGTGGGAGCTCTTGGTGCGGTCGTCGCCGTAGGCCAGCATGCTCTCGTTCAGGCCGCGGTCGAAGCCCTCGATCAGCGTGCTGCGGTACGTGTAGAGCGAGGCCCCGGCGGCGAGCTCCAGCAGAGCGATCACCGCGAGGAAGGCGCCGTACTGCAACGCAACGACGAGCGTCAGACGGGCTCTGGTCAGCGGACCGCATGTATACTCACGAGGTAGAGGAGGGCCGGGTACTGGCGCGTCGTGCAGCAGCAGGCGAAGATGCTGACGAGGACGACGAGGGCGCCGAGGAAGGAGAGGGCCAGCAGAGCGGTGCCGCTGCTCTCCAGGCCGATGTCCGCGTAGGCCTGCAGCTGCATCCTCATCCAGATGCCCAGGCAGAGCATCAGCAGCCCCGAGGCCTGCGTCGTTCAAAGAAAACAAAACGGCTTACATTCGCGAGCGGAGCCATAACAAGTAAATAAATGCGCCTCGACACTTACGCAGAAGGTAAAGTTGAAGAGCATGAGGGCCACCGTCATGCAGGCCATCGCCGCGACGCTCTCGAGCTGCTTGGCCATGACTTCGAGCAGAAAGCCTTTGTTGTCGCCTTGGAGAAACCTGGCCTCCAGATCAATGTTGCTCCGCGGCTGGTGCACTCGCAGCTGCTGCTGCACCCCGGAGCGATCGATGCCAGCCCGCGGCCGGGCGTAAGGGCGCCTGCGCGAGCCTCCCGCCCGCCGCGAGCAACGGCGCTCCGTTCCACTTGCCCCGATATCCTCACTCGCGTGCGGCCGCCTCGATGATGTCGATGTCGGAGCTTACGTAACGGAGCTACTGCGCCGCTACGAGCCTCTTGGGCAGGCCCGTCGTCGTAAAGTTGTTGTTGATCTCGTCCTCGCTGATGACGCTCTTGCAGAGCTGGATGACGCTGGTCTGGGCCTCGGCCTCGTCGCCCGAGGCGGCCTCGAGCTGCTCGCGCAGCTCGTCCAGGTCGGCCGGCTCGTCCTCGTCGTCAAAGTCCGAGGAGAGAAAGTCGCCGCAGTCGAGCGGCGGGGTGCAGCTGTTGTTGTTGTTGTTGTTTTTACTGGCCTGCGGCTCCTTGGGCTCGCTGCGGATCTCGCCGATGGTCTTGAAGTAGATACTGTGGTCGAGGCTGTAGGCCTCGAGACAGTTGCTGTCCAGCTGGCCGTTGCTCCGGTAGTCGCCGAGCTTTCCGAGCGCGCAGCAGCTGAGCCTCGAGCGCTCCTGCGCTGCTGCTGGCCGGCGCTGCTGGCGGAAGCTCGGCGACCAGCTGCTCTTCTCGACGACGAGCCGGTTCGTGGTGCGGCTGATGCTCCAGCGGTTGTCGTCCGGCTCCTCGTGCATGGTCATGCGGCCGGGCGAGAGCCGCGCCGAGCGCAGCCGGTTGTAGCCGCGCGCGTACGCGGCCCAGCGCTCGATGCGCTGCAGGACGTACTCGCTCTCCTCGCTCCACCAGAGCGACAGGTTCTTGGGGAAGGAGAAGCCCGGAGAGTCCTCGGCGCAGGCGACCCCCATGCCGGCTCCTCTGAGCGCGACCGACTCGAGTGGCTGCCAAAGAGCGACTGCCAGCGGCCGGTTACGAGAGCGCGAGGAAGCCAAGCGAAGCCTCCCCGATCCTGACCTTCGCCACTAGCGATTTGCCTTACGTTATACTGGCGCTCCTCTCTCCTCCGCGCCTCCCTGGCGCCGGCCGCTCGAGCTTATCGCGTCACAAGCCGGCCAAGGTCGACGGGTAGCAGTGCACCCCTTGCGAAAATCCCGCTATTTCCTCGCCGATCGGCCATTTTAAATGTGGAAAGAGAGAAATCGATCGGCAAGCGTACGCCGCGGCTTGGCACCATTACGAAAATTGCGTTTCAACGTTATACGTAAAAAAAAAGTTCTGCTTCCAATCTGCTAAGAGAGAGACCAAGGTGCAAAATGTATTGCAAGGCTTGCGTGCGCGAACCAATTGACGGCCCCGAAGCCCCGCAAAGCTCTGCCAAGCCGAGCTTCGCGAGATTTGCTTGGCCTAAACTTTTTTTCATGAGCTTGCCAATTTACATCGTTGCGTAATCGCGCATCGATCCCTTTCCATGTTAGATAAGGTCAACCGAGTGCGTCTAGAAGTGTCTTCCAGCGTATCTGCGCATTAAACTTTCTGCATATCTTTTTGCCCACAAATCGCATGCGTAAAGCGGCTACAAACGGAGAACTGAACAAAATAAGAAAAATAAACCGGACGCCGTGATTAGATAAAACGTGACTGACAAGTACGTCAGGTTTTGCGATATTGTTGCAAGTATTGTTAGTATAGTCACTTTCGCCTCAGTAACTGGAGGAAAACAAAATGATTAAAGCAACTGGTGGTACCATATGATTATCATATCTTTATTAGACAGCATAATTTCGGTATACAAGATTCAAGTAATAGAATTGTTATATTTGTATGTAATGTGAAAAGCTTGTACTATAGGTAGGGTATATAATAAAATTACATCGAGTCCCAGCTCGCACACTATTATTCAACGCCTTCAAAATTTGTAAATACAAATTTCTTTCCTAGTCACATAAAGATACATTACGAAAATTTTAACAAGAGTATTCATAAATTAAACAATTAATTCAATTAAAAACTATGTACATGATTAATGCAAAATTTTCACACAATATAATGCAAAGTAATTCAACTGAAAAACATTTCCATACGTTAATGTTTGGAAAATACAAATATATACCTATTCAAGACTAAACTTTTTAAGAAATCAGATTTAAAGTACGTAATAATTTGCAATGACAATTTTTTTAAAATGCGTATTGAAAAATATTTCAATGATTTTTAACTTTTTCAATCAAATATTTGTAATATCGCGTAAGTAAAGGAATTCTGAATTTCCACATTTCAATAATGAAAATTGACCAAGTCGCGTTAATGTAAGTATCTTGCACCTCAACAATTTAATTTCAAATCAGTAAGCCTTTAAATGATTATATTTTTATGACTTTTTATTTACATCAAAATTTTTTTGTAGCAATCCGAGATTAGAAATAGGTAGAGTACTAAATATTTATAAAATGCAGTTCAAATTCCTCTTCTTTATCAAAACGAAATCTATGATACTTGTATATCAATCTAAACAATCTGTCAATCGAAATTCAAAACGAATTTCAGCACCGATTCGAATCTACAATATTCTAATAAGCTCTATAAATAGAATGCTGCAGATATTTTTGCAGCAACGCCAACTACAAGCAACTTCCATTTTGGTAGAAAACAATAAGTTTGAGATGGGGTGATCAGTCTCAATGCTACGTACATACAGAATACGGAACCTCATTACCTATTAATTTCGCTTTACCGGTGCATTAATTTTTTAAATAGTGTAGAAGATTCCAAAAATAAAACTCGATTATCAGTATAAATAAAAACGATTCGATATAAAATGGTGCAAAATACTTTTTACATCATTTCACTATTTACACTCAGAGATACTTCCTTGTACCCAATATCATATGTTATAATTTGTAAATTTACATTCAATTAAGAATTTTTGTGATTTTTAATAACTTAACATATTTTTTGACTTAGACATAAAAAAAGTAGAAAGTTTGAAGAAATAGTATATTGTATAACAAGTGCGGGAAGAGGGCTATTTCATACGGGTGTGAAGTTTGCAATACAACACGCAGACGAATGCACGAGAGCACGAGCCGAAGGCAAATCTTTCTTTCCGCACGTGTTATATGCGATACTTATCTTTACGAGTGCGGAGTTTATAGAAAATGCCCTTTCTTCGAGCCTATTTTCAACGTGGACATTGTATTTTCGCGCACCAGTGCGCAAAGTGATTTACTTTTCCGCCCTAGTGTGGAAAAAAGATTATTTTTCGCACTAGTGCGGAAAGTAGATTGCTTTGCGCATTCATACTCAGTTTCCACACTGAAAATGTTTTGCTTGGAGTGTCAAAAAAGGGTATTTTCGATGCATGAGTAAAAAAAAGTATTATTTTACACACAGGTTTATTTTTAAATTTAAAATAGAAAAATTTATATCAAGATTGAATTATATTATATTAAGTAAATTCAATATTTGTTTTCGAAATTCTGCATATGCAATTAAATTATATGCCAACAAGATATATACAAAGAAATAGTTTTGATGCATTTAGCTAATCACAGTAAAGAAGACTTACTTTCGAAAGCTAAATTTTATTATACTTGATAAAAATTTCTATTATTCTATTTAACTAATAAGGTACATCACACTTAAGAAAAAATTAATATTCAAGAAAAATGTTTTCTTTTGTTTAGTGTATTTAAGAGTTGCGAAAATAAAATTAAACATTCTTAAAAAATTTTTCTAAATTTTTTCCGTTTCTTAAACGTGAAACTCGCACATTGGAAGTATTTTGAAAGTACGATATTCTCTGTCTATAGAAATTTATTACAACAGTATAAATTTATGTATCCAACTTCAATAGAAAAGTACATAATCTTTTCAAAAAGTCAAAATTTTTGGAGATACTTTTTTTGGCATAATTAAATTCCAATTTTTTATTTTTTATATACTAATAAAATATTTACAACAAATTCTTCATGTGATCAAATTTAAAAATGATTCTAATTATTAGCGATCAAGAAAAAAAACTGGAACAACTTACTAGAATAATTAATAGAAAATAGTAACAATCTCAAGATCTACTCTAAACAATTCAATATTTACAAAAACTTTTAAAGGTTACTAGTAGACTTTAATATTCAATCAAATTTAAAATTTTGGAAAATATGCTTCAAAATTTTAAATAATTTTCAAAAACGATACAAAATTATAGTTAATTTGTTTATTAAAACCTTAAAAAAGTTGTCTATTTAAAAAAAAAAAAAACAACGTTGAAAGCATGCATTTAAATAAAGTATAAGTTTAAAAGTAATTGTTGGATTGTAGAAAAAAAACAGTTATATGAAAAAATTGATACAAGTTTGTATCAAGTAACTCAATGTGAGCAGCTGCAAGTTCACATTCTATCGTATCTATTACAATTTCTAACCCTGACTTGCTGTTAAACAAAATTTAATAACGGTTTTATATTGTAAATCCCTTTTTGGCAATAAAGCACTGAATTAATGGCATTTTAAAATACCATTAAATAAAATTATCATATTTTTACACATATGATTCTAATATTAACATGATCATCATAGTGTCTTATCTTTCATAACAATATTCATAAGATAAATTTAAATGATACCATTGCAATGTTTTAAACGTCATTAAAACTTTAAGTACGTTATCTTGATGCTTTTCTTATTCTAATTGAATTTAATAATTCAACTAGTTGTTTCGTGATTAGAAAATGTTTTCCTTTATAAAATTCAAAGCTTTTTTGTAAAAATTTAAAGTACTAAATCTTAAAACAGGTACTTGTACTTAATATAGAATAGATAATAGGTCAAGATTCATATATCAAACGCTGGTAGTGTGGGAATATTTCCCACGTAGGAAGATGTAAACCGAATTCGAGCGCCACTAGAACGGCAAATTCCGACGTCAAAAGATCCTTGCGATTTAATCGCAACACGCTTTCGGTCCTCTAAAATATATTATAAAAAAAAGAAATATTTAATAACACAAATTCTATAAATTATCAAAGATAATAAGCATTTACCTCAATCAGTGACTTTAGCACTTGCCCTTTAACATCATTCAACTTGGCTGCAAGAAGCAAACAAGCTCCAGCACATAATTTGCGTGTTTGTTTCGTCACTACATTCCGAAGAATCAATTTTTCGAAATATACATAAGCCATTGCCACCGTCAATAAATCAACCCCACTTTCCATTTTAGCAATTTTTCTCATTTCTCGTTTCAAGCTGAAAATTAATTACGTTTTTGTTATCTTAGATATTAAATTGTTAAAGAAAATGGAATTTTTAAAATACCTTCGCAATTTACTAAGTGTAAGTTGAACATGAGGAAACTTCTCTTGAAATTTATCGTTCAGTTCTTTTTTTAAATCGGATGGGCGTACGTAATCAATCACAGACGCCTGTTCAATTTAAAATAATTAAAATTGAATATAAAATTAATTCAAGATTACAAATATTATTTTATAATTACCATGTACGACGTAAATGTAAGCAAAGTTCTATGTTTTCCTGCAATTAATTCCGGATCATCCAATAAATTAGGATTATATTGAATTTGGTCATCCCAGTCGTGAACTAAAAAATTAATATTTTATTTAATTACATTGATTCCTCCTAAAGAAATTTTTGTAGTTTAATAATGATAATTTTCCGTACCTTTAGGATCACTTCCTAAAGCCACTGGTGGAGACTCAGTCACGTGTTGCATACGATTGGCTGCCATTTCGTAAGATAAACACCTACAATTACAAATAATCAAAATAAAATTTTTATTTCTAATAAAAAATTTAAATACCAACAGACAGGTGCAAGAAGCATAAAGTAATAATAAAGAAAGAAAAAATTAATAACTTTTTTAATTTTAGTATGCTTTAAAATTTAAATTTAAATATTATTGTTTCATACTTCTTTACAAGTTTTCAATAAATTGTATTAAAACTATAATATTAGTGCTACGAGATTAAATTAATTGCATTCACAAGTGTTAATAAATCTGAATAATTAAAAAAAGATAACATTTTGTAATTAATTGAATAAACTGAAAATGAAAATTTCATTATTATATTCATTAATTGAAATAACTACTGTACAATTGTACTACTTTACGATTAAAAGCAAACTATATATTTTTTTACTTTCAAATTACTTTCAAGTGCATCTAAGATTATAATGTATCAAGAAGCACTTTTTAACATTCCAGAGTTGTATTTTGAAACGCGAGTTTGAATTTAAATTACAAACCTTTAACTTTTAAAATTTAGTTTTTATTACCTTATAATAATAAAGAAATTAAAGAAAAAAAATAAAAATGTTTTAATTAAATTTTATATTTTACTTTATCTAAGTAAATAAAATGTAATGTAATAAAATGTAATTAGTATGATGAAACAAAGTACTGAGAAAGTATAGGTTTTATTAGTAACAATTTTTTTTTTAAAGTAAGATTGAGTGAAAGTTTAATGGAAAATGTAATAACATGTTAAAGTTGTATGATTTTCTAATGAAGAGATTGACTTAAGTTGCAAATTTTTATATGATAAGCATTTTATGTTAAAATATTTTCTGATTTTTACGTGCGAGTTTCCATACTACAAATCTAAATTTAGATCACGCTATGGCTTTTAAACCGAAAATAAGAAATCATTTAAATTCAAAAACACGTTCGTCAATAAAACAGAGCACCGATATAGTTCGAAAACGACATAGAACAAGCTAAGTCAAATTGGATTTATTTTTAACATTGAAAATTTTTCTGAAATAAAATTACTGAAGCACAGAAATTCAAAGAAGTATATTTTAAATAATAGTCAATATAAATGTTAACTGCAAAACTGCAATTATATTTATAAAAGTTTTAGCATAAATGAGTTTATCTTAGCTTATTCAAATTTCTTAAAAATTGAAGATATCAACATGCAAATTTCACGTTATATAATTAAATAGTTAATACAAATTTTTACACAAGCTTTTGTATCTTTCACCATAATATTCCAACACCCTACATTTTAAATAGTAAATATATATATATAAATATATGTAATCAAATTTACATATACATTTATATATATTCAAACGATATTTTGTATTGCTTTACCACTTGGTATGGTCCGTGTTCCATGTTATCGTTTTTGTCCTGTAATTGTTAACAAACCGGCATAAGTGATATTTTTTATTTAATGGCAGCCAAATTCGTGCATTGTCTAAAAACCCGTTTTTGCCAAAAATTTAAGAAAGCAGTTTAAAGTGAAATTATTTTGCTTTTTAAGGAAATGAAATGCAATGTAAGGTCGGTAGCCATCAACTAGAATAAAATTAACAATTTATCTTCAATACATTAACAAATCTTTCTGTATTTTAAATAATAACAATATAAATAATTTTATTCTCGTTCATGGTTTAAGTAAGTATGGTGCATAATAAATAATAAAAATAATAAAAGCTTATGATTATACCTGGACACTACATGATGTTTGTTGTTACTGTTAACATGCATCAATTCAATAGCTTCACTATCACTCAAATGCATTTTTCGCTCTTTCTGAAATTGCCTGGATGGTACAAGAAGTCGTCCATAAGAAATTTGTTGACCATCCTGTGCTCGTTCAATTCCCAATAATCCAAATGGATCCAAATTATCATTAATAGATGATAAAGGTCTTGAAGTAATTGTATTTTTCCTACGTCCTCCATCCTTACGCAGTTCAGACCTAAATATATAAAGTAATAAGCATTAATGTAAAGAAAATTCTTATATCTTAAAATGACTAAAATTATTAGCTTTAGCTTTCAATAAAGTTCAAAAGCTGATTGATAGAATGTATTGATCCAAGCTTGCATTATTTATAAGTTCAAAATGTAAAAGGCTCCTAATTTTAATGTGTAAAATCGAATAAGAAAATATCTATCTACAAAACTATAATATCCTCCTGAAATTTACAAGGTACCTTTTTAAAATTGGGTTGGAAACGGAGAGATTTCTGAAGACAGGTGAATTGCTGGCACTAACATAATAACAATATGTTCAAAATTGTTTATATTTATGTAAAATTAAGTTAATATTTTCCTATTATGTCATGTATGGATAATGTAATTCCTAGGTACAATAATAAACAAGCAGATTATAATACTACTAACCAACTAGTCCGTTGTCCTTTGCTGTAGGGAAGCGATGAAAAAACCAGAAATGGTACTTTTTTGGAGGATACTAAAATAACTCGGTCATCTGTGAATTTATGACCATTGATTGGCTTTTTCATAAAACGCAATTCTTTAGCAACTTCTGGTATAATACCATTATTCATACACCCTGATTGAACACCACTTAATGACTTGACTTTTGACTTTGATGATTGAGATTTTAAACGTAATGAGCCTATACTTTCATTACTACTGTTATACTGATTTTTAATATCTTCTGATAAGGTTGAAGTTTGATGGACAATTCTTCGCTTGTGATACAATGATCCAACTCGCCTTTCTTTTAGAGAATACTCACTGCCAGCTGTTCCAGCTCTGCAATACATTTAATCAGTAGATTTAGATTTAGAATTACTTAAAATAAGATTAAGAGCTAATGTTTCTGTATGTGAATGATATTATGTAAGATAGTGTAACAGGTTTTCAACAAGAAAAAATTCAATTAGTTTAATTAAGTCAATCTTAATTTGGCAATACTATATTGATAAACAAAGAGGATGCAATGATAAGTTATCTTCAAAAAATCAAATAAATAAAAAAGATTGCTTCTCAATAAATTAAAACAATAGCAATGTATTGAGTGAGCAATACAGAAAGTGTAACTGATATTTGTTCTCTTCACTTATCTTTTGTCTCAATGCCCTTTTATCTTGATGACTATTTACACAAGATAATTGCTATCATTTTTAAAGACTTAATCGAAACTTTATTGATTTTGTCTTTGTTTTAAACAGAAGTTATAAGCAAAACTTTTTCATTGGTAGTAATACTTTACCGTTCTCTAAAGGAACTATGATGAGATGACAACAATTGAGGACAGTTATATTCTTGTTCTGACAATGTAACAGCTACTTTTGCTGGAGTTACAGTTGCCTCAGAGTCAGAACTAAATGAGCGATCTGGTACTTGATTATGAAGGACTGTATTTTGAGGTGAATCATTTTGTCTTTTACATTGTTCTATATTTTCTTCGCAAGAACCATCTAAAACATCATCCCAAGAATTTTCTATATTGGCTCGTTTAGCTTGTACCATCTGATCATTTTCTTGCTGATTGTTTAATACTTCATTGCGAGGTAATACCACTAGTCGAGTATCTCTATGACTCCCATCAAGTGAGATATTAGAAAGAAATGTGAATGCAGCTAACCTTCTTCGGGAGTGATTTTTCTTTAGGGCTGCTGCCATTCCTTTATGACACTGATAGATCAACGAAATTTGCTGCACGAGTCTAAAGAACAAACAATAAAGCAATATTGTAAAAGATATTCTGTACAACCATAATTTTTTATGTATTGTAAAAATTTAAAGACAAAAAATAAGTATACTGATATGAAAGCTTATTTGCTAAGAATGGATATCACAAACAGAAAACATCATGAAAAAATAAACTGTCGTTTTGAACAACCTGGATAATCGAAAAAAAAATATTATGACATGTTTTTTTGCTCTCTCAAATTCGCTGCGGTCGGCCTTCGGCTTGAATCTTTCCAAATCGCAAATGCTGTATGGGTAAATAAACTTATATATAATCACCTGTCTGAGTTCTCGGGAGTGTAGAAGAAGAAATAGAGAGTAGACAGCTCTTGCTCGGGCTGAAGAACCCGCTGAGGGAATAAAACTAAGATCACGACTCATGTTCACTGAACAGCACGCACTTAGTTCTTGAGTTTATCAAGGAGACGATACACCACGCACGTAATCTCGAACTTTTAAAATTCGCTGCCATTGCTGCTTCTGCTCCCATAAACACAAGTCCCACCGCGATCTATTATCCTCAAAACGTTTACCCGAATGCTACGCTTGTTCGTTCTTCCCTTGCACTCGAAAGTTGTACTACGCAACAAGACGATAAGCCATACTCCAAAGCTCGCGCTCGAGTGATTTGCCAGAGGCAAGGAGAGTGCGCTCGAACCGTCGTGTGTCTGTGAGTGTTTACGTATACATGTGTTTTCGCCGAATATTCAAGACTTTTGCGGCCTCGGACTTTGGTACGCATATAGAGCCACACGATGCGAGCTCGGACGTTTGTCGGGTAGGATAGGAGATAGCGGAGACGAGGGAGGGCCCCCACTTTTCCTTTGAGCTTGCTGCGTTCGCTAAAAGTGGCGGCATGAACAAGACTCCAGTCTGCAGCTACAGAGCAATCTATTATCAGCTACTGCGTCTATATGTATATTTCGCACTTGCTAAAAACAAAGTCCACAAATGCACTAGTGGACACAAACCCTTAATATTTTTTTTTATAAGATATTTTTATCACTTGCGCAAAGAAGAAGCGCAAAGAAAATTTTTAGATCTTTCTTTTTAAAAACTAATAAAATTTCTTCGAAATTTTCATCTAATGGAAATTTATACTTAATTAATTTTGAAACTTACATATACGAGTACCAGTAAAAAAAATTGAGCGAACAATTAATGATTATAATAATTAATATCTTTTCGTATGTAGGAGTAAGCAGTTATAAAACAAGTGCAATGAAGCAAGTTTTATTCTTTTATGTCAAGTGTCCACTTATTTTTTTTCTAAGACTCAAAATTTATCAATTTTTCTAAATTTTTGTATGAAACGATAGAAAAATATAGAAGTACCCCGATTTATTACTTCAAAGAAATTGTTCACGCAATTAAAATTATAATCGAGATTATAATTTTAATATATTTTCTTAATTGTTGCGTAATATTGACATGCGCGGAAAGCCACTACGCATATCTTGATATATATGTATACAACATATATACACCGAATGGCATAATTCTCTTATCATTAAAATGCATTGCGATTTTGTGATATGATCAAATTGAACCTTCGAGTTTGAATTGTTTTATGTTTAAAGATTTCCTATTTATAATATTTAAAATATTTTTATATTAATACACTACGAAAATACATTTTTTTGGAGGGACGTAAATAATTTACCGACTCCTGCAATATTTGAATTTGTACACTGCTTGTGCTTGTCAATAATTCAACCTATGAGGAAGGAGAATTCGTCTTGATAAACATTGTCAGAAAAAATTCCATCGGGGACAACAAAATTTAAGAATCCTTTATACACGGATATGTAAAATAAAAATACTTGGTCATAATTTAAATTTAAACAGAAGACCAAACAGAAATTTAAAAAAAAAACATAATGCACGCGTTCAAATGAAGGTTATGTTAGACCAAAATTGGATCAAAACAATGAAGACCAACAATGAATTTCGAAATGAATTTCAGTGAATAATTATTGTAAAAAACAGAATTGTAAAGCATGTATTATCAATAAGTTTACAAGATTAAGTTGTTTGTTCATTAAATTTAGTTATGAATAGTATTATTATGAGAAAAAATGGATTGTCATAAAATTTTATTGCATCTAACCAACTTTAATGAAGGTATGTGTTTTTGATACTTTTTAGAAATATAATAGATTTTATTTACAAATTTTTACTGTGATTTATCTTTTCAGATTGTAAAACAGACATTACTAATGAACATTTAAAACAGATACTACATGCTACATATTTGTTTATTCCAGAAGATATTTTAAAAGAAATTGTGAAAGATCAAAGTATAATAAATGATAAGGACGACATAAGGTAATTAAACACAACTTACACTGTTGGAAATAATACCCTTTCCAAATTTAAAAATATGTATAAATTTATTTTAGCTGGCAATATCTTCACTTAGTTTTATACATAATGAAAACTCTTTGCGATACTGAATTTAGTGAAGAAAATCCTTTATTTACTGTTAATGAATTTCGTATTTTCAAAATAGCAGTTGAAATAGTAGCAGATATTGGGATTATACCATGTTTACTAACACAAATTAAAATTTATGTAAATAAAACACGTTTAAGGAGTTTTAAACTAAAACTAGAAAATGATGGCATTTTGGAGGTAAAATATTCAGTAATTTGTTCTATAGATATGTAAAAATTCTTATTTCTAACATTCTTTAAAAAACATTTTCTTGCAGAAATATAAAAAACTGTCCTATACAATTAACATTCTTTTTGAATGTTTTAATAAAGCTGTTTTTCGACCAGCTTTATTATCTCAATTAGATTGTTTACTGGCAGCATTACTACAGTTATCCCATGCACCATTAATAAAGTCTAGAACAGAAACTGAATCAAACAATGCTTCAAATTCTGATTTTAACATGACAATTGAAATTTATCAGCAATTAAAGAATGATCAAGAAAAATTTTGTAAGAAACTGCATGACTTAATGGAAAATTGTCCCCAACATATATTGATCAAAGAATTAATGATGATATTGGGTGTAAAAAATAATCCCAAGTGGCTTCAAATGCGAATTAAACATTATTTAATCAGTAGAATTATACTTCCTAATGGTATTGTTGCTTTAACAACAGCAATTTGTGACGAAGTTTCTGACTTAGGAAAATGTTGGGACAAATTAGAGGTTACTGCAAAATTAGTAGTAACATCGCATGGAGATAATCCTGAAAATTATTATAATTCTGTTTGTCCTCAGGTAAAATAACTAAAATAAGTAAATTTTTTAATGAATTGAAGATAATTATAATTTAAAACAGTAACATAATAAATTGTCATTTTTTAGATACTAGAATTATTGCTGTCCAAAAATGGTCAGCAAGGAATTATAATAGCAAATTGCTGTATAAAAGCTTTATATGATTATAAGCCAGAAATATGCTCTAAAAAGATTATTCAAGTCATTATGGAACCATTTTTAGTAAAATGTAATAGTATTGAAAAGCAGTCAAATTTAATCAGATCTGAAGATGAAGTATCTTCATGTATAGAAAATTTATGCAAATTATTTATTACAACTGATGCTGAATTTAAATGTTTACCGATAAAATTATTGACTAGAGTTACAATACCTTTATTTTATCTTTGTATTAAATCTTACAAAAGTATCTACGTTCTTCGTCAGCAAGTTCGTCAATTACTTTTAAAAATTCTTACGGAAGATTCAACAAGAGAAACTATTTTTTCTGTACTTTTAAATCATCTTAATATTGAAAGTAATGAGTTTGGTGAAAAATTAAATTTTCGATTTGGAATTAATGGAGGCTTTGAAATTTCGACAGACCCTGCTTTAGTTGACTATGAAGAAATGGCAGATTGTTTATTTGATTTAGTAAAAGATAATTTTTTATCATTTAACTTATTTATCTATTTATTAAAAATTTTACCTGATTTAAATGACATTTCTCAAACAGTTGAGTCTGAGAAATTGTTAGAAACACCTACAGATACAATGGAAAGGATTGAAAAACAAGTAACAGCTGTAAAATTATTAACTTTGTTATCTAGTTTAACTTTAGTGCAAGAAGCTCAAATAAAAAACCCTGGACCGCTTTTAGATTTTATAAAATCGTTCTTCAGTAAAGTCATTTCAAATTTTGGAAGCGACGATACATCAGTTTTTGAGCAAAATTCCGATATTTTGTATACTTGTTTAATGTTGGTTAAAATTATTATAACAGATAGCAATGCAGTACCTACTTGGAAAACGTTTGAAGATTTTGTTGCCTCTGTTAAACAGGAGTATGATTTTAAAAAGCTTCCATCTCATATTAATTCGATTGTTGAAGAAATTGAAATAATAGTTAAAAAGAAAGGAAAATTATATGCTAAAAAGTATTATGATTTATCAGCTGATAATAAAAAGATAAGTGAATTTGACAAAGCATTAACTGATTTGGCAGATCCATTGCTTCCTGTCCGTGCTCACGGTATTGTAGCTCTCACTAAACTAATTGAAGCTCGTCATCCTGAAGCGAAAAATAAAAAAGATTTCCTTTTATGTGTATTCCAGGTAAGAAAACATTTTTATAAATTATTTTCCTCTTTCTTTCCATAAATCTAATCGCACGGATTTATTTAGGAAAATCTTAATCATGATGATTCGTTTATCTACCTAGCAGCTATTAATGGAATTTGCGCAATGTCTAACGTTTTTCCAGAAAAAGTGATTGAAATACTTGTTCAAGAATTTATAGGTATGACTCAGCAAACTAGAAATCAGGATATATCACCTGAAACTCGAGCTAAACTCGGTGAAATTTTGGTAAAAACCACAAGAGAGTTAGGTACGTTACTGCGTGATATTTAGGTAGATATATTCATTTTATTTTATTAATTTTTCTTTTTTTATTAGGTGAAATGGCGCCTAAATATAAAAGTTTATTGGTCAATGGTTTCTTATGTGGAACAAGAGATCCAGACCCTCTTGTACGTGCTTCAAGTCTTTCTTGCTTGGGAGAATTTTGTAAAATTATGGGTTTCAGACTTGGAAACTTAATAATTGAAGTAAGATAATTATTGTTATATTTATTGACTATTATGTACATTACAAGAACTTAATTAAGTATAAACAATTTTTTGCAGATTTTATATTGTATTGGATGCATTATAAAAACTGATAAAGATGACAGCTGCAGGCGAGCTGGCGTTCTTGTAGCAACTTTACTACTTCGAGGATTGGGAAAAGATGCTCTAAATGAGTTAGGCGAGAATCTTGTTACACTTTATCGAGGATTAAAACACTTGAGAGACAACGATAAAGATCCTGTCTTAAAATTACATGCTCAATTAGCTTTAGAAGAATTCGATGACATTGTACAAAAGTTTTTGTTTGCAAAACCAAAACTTGAAAAGTCAATTTTTTTGCTTCCGACTTAGAGTTCCGTAATTAGAGTAAGTTCATTTAATTACAATCACAACCATGAACCACTACTACTTAAATGAATAATATATTTTTGTACATAAAATTTATACATAAAATAAAGTAACCATTTTTAATTCAATAAGCTGATCTTTATCAGCCTTACACGAAAACAGTATTCTTATAAATAAAATTCTAGAATCTAGCAAATTAAAATCAAAATTATGTGTAAAGATCTCGAAGCATTTACAATAAACTTGCTCTTCTTTATATACGTTAGAAAAATAAACTATCTTCGGAAAAAGCACCAGCCATACGAATACAATCTCTATCAATGCTAACGTACAGTCTGTGAGGTTGTACGGTCGCTCTTGTGGTAGGTCGAGGAGCTTTTGCGCGTAAAATGTATTCCTTAGCCGTTGACTCGGGGAAGGGCTTGAAATTTAGATCCATTTCAGTCTCACTGTGACTACTTGTCATCATATTAGCAACCTATGGTAAAGCAGATTTCATTAATATAAAGATAATCAAATTTTCATTTATCAATCTTATTGCATACCCTTTGAGCATCAGAAAACATTTTTGTGATCTTGACACCTATGGGGCCTTGAGGCCCACCTGGTACAGTAACCGCTTTACCACGCATTAGTTGAACGAGAAAAGCCGTTAATTCCTTATCTTTAAAATTGCCTTCAGTTTCAGTAAGCTTTAGCTGGAGTGAATTCACCTGAGCGATTAAGGTTTCTAGATTCTCAATGTCCCGCGTTATTTCCTGAAAATTAAAAATAAATGTTTGTATTCAATGGCGAAGAATAATACAAATCCTCTTATTTTCATAACTCATTGCATAAGCTGTGAATATTTTGTAACATGTTCTTAATGAATTTTTAATTGAAGTATTGTGATTTACTTAAAGTTCCCATCCATGTAAACGTAGGCTGTGCAGCGAAAAGCATTTAAAGTCGATAGAAAGCGAGAAAAATTATACGACCGATCATCTCACCTCGTACAGCTGCATCTTCTGATTAATAGGCTTGGTAGCATACTGCAACCTGGTTTGAACAGCCTGCACGACTCCGGGCAAATGCGGCAGCGCCTCGACCTTCTGCTCGTGCAGGGTGACGAGAGCGGCGTGCGCGAGCACCGGCAGCAGCAGCTCCGCCACCTGGCCCAGCCGCTTCGAGGCCAAGTAGTGCAGGGCCTTCTCGGCCTCGCGCGTGTCGTCGAACAGCCGTTTCTGTCGGTGAGCCGGCACCGACTGCGCCGAGTTCCACGTGCTCGACCACGGATTATTGGGGATCATCATGCGGGGAGACAGGTGACCGGCTTGCTGGCCCCACTGGTCCTGCCCGTCCTCCTCGACCCAGTCGCGGGGTGAGTACCAGCGGATAAAGTCCTCCAGCACGGCGGTCGGATTGGCGGCCTGCGGAAAATTTACGAGCCCAGCTTCAAATTCAACGCATATCTTATCTCTGCCGGAAAAGGGACAGGTGCACGAACTGTGTACACGGAAATATTCTAAACAGTGCATCGCACAGAGGTGCGAGTCAACAGTCGTATACAGCTGAGCAAACAATGATAATAGTGACCTTAAAGGATTCCATGTCGGATAAGAGGGAGGCGCTCATGAGCCTGGCGCGCATCTCGGAGCCGGTCTTGTCGGTCCCGAGCTGCATCATGACCTGCGCGTCCTCCTCGAGCTGGTCCTCGGTCTTGGGCACGGGATCCTGAGTGACGGGTAGGTAAAGCGGCTCGCCGCTCTGCACGAGTAGCAGCGTGGGGTGCTTCGCCAGCCGGCCGATCGGACGGGGCTTCGTGTTCGCCACCTCGAGAGCCTCCTCGCTCAGGCACTCGAAGAATTCCTCCTCGTCCGAGTTGCCTTTCGATCGACGCAAAGGATTAGAAATTGCACGCTCGTTTACATTTTCAAAAGACGCGAAAGCAACGCGCTCTAATCGTGTCAGTCGCGTTAAAGAATCTTATGTTTATTAACTGGGTAATTAGTAATGGTTGGAAAGTTTAAAATACAAAACAATTTCAGAACCCGATTGCGAAAATAACGAGTCGATTCTTTGCTTTTGCTCTTACATAAATTATGGGAAAAAAGTTGCTCTGCTCGGTGAAGCGCGCGGCTTCGATTTTTAGTAAAATTATCCGCCGCTTTTTTCGATCTTAATTTCTAATTTTTCGATACTTACTGCTTTCACCGCCGTCGACGTCCATGCCGAGCGCCTTCTTCTCGCACTCCTCCCTCGCCTTCTTCCTCGCGATGCAGCAGTTTATCATCTGTAAATTCAAGAAATTACTCGACTTGCTGAATTCGGTATATAGGCGAGATCGCGGGGGAGGTGGAGCAACGCGAAAACGCCGCGAAAACGTGAGAAATGGAACGATAAACTTTGCGCGCGTCGGTGCGTCGCGCGCGAGAGTCGTATGTGCGTGCGAGCGCTGCTGATTCGCTGGTGTACTCACCTGCAGTTTCTGATGCAGCAGGCAAGTGCGGACGCAGTCCGGAAACCCGGGGCCGACTCTGCAAAAAGGAAACGTTTTTTTTTCTTGCAATTTCTTAAATTTTCGCTTTTCTCGTTTTTTGATAGTAAATTTTTAGCGTTTACATAATAATAGTGTCAGTCGCCGCGTTTATTTTGCTGTTTGCATAATGATAACAGTCGTTAAAGAGACGTGATATTCAAATAAATAGAAAGCTTTTGAATTTATTGAGTAGCGAAAGAAATTTATTTTGCATTTTTTCATATAACTCGAGCCATTTAAATTTAAAATTTTTAAAATAAATATGTATATAATAACTGCCGTCGCAGCAACGAGTGCGGCGGACGTAAAAATAACACTTACTTCAGATAAGTCGAGGATTTTGAGAAAATAAAAGAAAGTGAATCAAAATAAGACTTAATACAAGTGCAACATGAAATTTTACTTTTTTTATCTCAGCTAAGCAGTAAAGCATTAAGAAAGTAGTGCAAGCGAGACAATATCCATATAATGGTAATACTTTCTAATTTAAATTGACGGCAATTTGTTTGCTGATGTTCGATGCTACCAGAATACTCTTCAACGTTTATACGATTAAATTGAAAGTCATTTTTGATTCCTGCTAACTTGTGCACATAAATATCGTATTACGTAAATAAAGCGCGCGACGGAGAGAAAAAAAATGCAAAATTATAAAACGGCAAAGATTAAGTAATAAAGTTGATCAGTCTCTGGACGCTAAAAATTTTAAAACCGCATTATGTCCGCAAAATTTATAGATACGAAAATAAATTAGAGAGTTTTCGAGCGCGGGACGACGATAACTTGATTTCGCCCGAAGAATCCGTCAAATAAGTACAACGCAATCCATCTTGCATTCCTGCACAGAACCGAAGAATATAGTGAAATTCCTAAGATAAGTGAGCCGACTCCGGGGAGTTGGTCTATCACGCGAACCTCCAAGAGAAATATTCAAAAGCCTTCACGGCATTGCTCGCAAGCATCGCCGATCATATAATTGGACACACGGAGGCTCTCGCGTGTCAGACGGAGAGTGAACATCTCCAGTATAGGAACCAGCTTACCGTTCCTCTCTCTCTCTGTCTTTCTCTCTGTCTCTCTCTCTCAGAAACGGACTATATACACATGTAGAGGTTTAACCGTGTCACTAGTGCGGTTAGCGGTGCAACGCGGCAGCGGCCCGCAGCCCTTGATTTATATATTTTTTTTTTCTTTTTCGCTTAAACACGTTTTTCGTGCGTGCGGATGTACATTCGGGCGATACATCCCACGTATCCTCGATATCCTCGGTATAACGAGGGAAATTTTTCCGGCTCGCCGCCGCGAAATAAATAGCTCGCGGCTCGCCTCGTAATCGAGGCTAAATTTTCCGAGTTTACGAGTGTGTAAACGGCGAGTGCGAGAGAGGCGCAAACGCACACGCGAGCCACCTGACAATCTCGCTCGACTCCGCTTCGGCAACAGGTGGCCGATGACCTCCTGCAGCCTCTTTTTCCGAGGCGTTTTCGCCGCCGAAGGAGAGACGTTAAGAAAAAAAAAAAGGGCCCTCTGGACGCTCTCCGTTGTGGAGGAATCGTTATATACCTGCCCGAGAGAGTATAGCCGAGGTGCGAGAGCGAAGCCCGCGACGCTAGGCGGCGGAGGTGGAGGTGTGCAGAGGGGGGAAGAGCGCGGCGACGGCGGCTAAGGAACCGAGAGGGAGAGAGACGGGATTCCTTCGACGGCGATGGCGAACAGCGGCCAGTTAGAGGCCTCCAGTCGGACCTAAGAAAGCCTAGCGTTCGTTCGCTCCTTTCGTCTTCTCTCTCTCTCTCTCTATCTTTCTCGCGGCGCGCCTCCGTCGTTCCTTGCATCGGTATTTAATATTATTATACCCCATCGGTTTCTCCATCGGTTTTTCTGCTGCTGCTGCCGAGTGAGATTTCCCGTGCATCGGCCGGACAGAGAGTGCAACCGCGCGGCCGCCGCAATGGCTAATCAGCGGTGAGGAGGGCCCCCGGTTCCGGAGGCAGACGAATTGGAGCTGAGGAGGAATTTGAGCAGCGGCGGCGGCAGCGGCAGCGGCGAGATGAGTGAGTATATAAGACGCCGAGAGGGTGAACGTCCCGCTCGCGCGCTTCGCTGTGCAACCGGCTGTGTAAGCGCCTCGGATCTATCTCTCTTTCTCTCTCGCACACACGGTGCGAGCCTATAAATAGCGGACGCGCTCCTCGCTCCGGCTGCCTCTTCTTCTTCTTCTTCTTCTCCGGCGGCCGACCTTGAACCTAGAGCCCCACGGTCAACGATAGACGACGCCGCCGCCGCCGCCGCTGCAACCGACTCGAGCTCGCGCGCGGCGCTCGGCCGATCATGCGTATACTATACGGGTATCGTTCGTTTTTCGGCCCCCTCTAACGAGCTCTGCGAGCCGAGCGCGATCGATCCGTCGACGGAATATACCGTAAAGATTGCACGGGAGGGAAGGCACGCTACTGGCACGAAAATATCGTCCGCGAGCCGGGCCCCGTTGTACATCATCGGTAGTTTTTCCTCGATCGCGCGCGGTTAACATTCCTCCGGCGAGCGCTTTTACGACGTATATACGCGCGCGGTGCGCCTGGATTTAAATACCGCGCGGCGCACTTCTTTTTTTCTTCTTTCTCCTCCGCCTGTATCGGCCGCCTCTTCTCTCGGACTCGTCGAGGAAAGAATATTGCGCCAGCGGCTAGGATTTTAATTCCATAATAACTTCCGTAAGTGTACAATGAAAGTATAATCTTCATTGTCGTCGCTCGTCCATTCCCACGGCGAGGCAAGGCACATACGCGCGCGGGCCGGCTGAATTAGAAAAATCATCGTTATCCTCGCGAGATTTGACCTAAAAAATAGTCCACGTTCGCACGCCGGCGTTTCCAAATCCCTACGGAGGAGGAGCGATTAGCGCAATGTAAAGCCGGTGGAAAGTTTCTGTGGCCGCGCGCGCGGGTCCGGCCGTTAAAAGTCGATGTAAAGATGAGCTTGATCGATGTTTATAATTAATTGGATGACGGCGGGGACGAGGGGGGGGGGGGGGGGGCACCGAGAGGAGCGGAGCCGCGCTAACCCAGATTCGCCCCGGCGAACCGAGTTTCGTCCTCCCGGTGCTGCAGGAATTCTCATTTCCGGAAATTCGCTTCCGCACTTGCCGCCTCGGCCGGGAAAGAAAAGCTATTGGTCTATCGGTAACGATGTTTAAGCGCCAGGAACGTTGAATTCTCGATTCTTTCCCTCTCGTCGGTGAAATAAAAAGACGAGCTGCCAGGTTACGTAAATATATTACGGTTGTTTTTTCCGATTCGAATTACCGATTTTCGAGCGGGAGACGCGCAGATTTATAAATTTAAAAGAAAAAGAACGCTCGCGAGACGAATATTGTGCAAGCTCGCGGCGGCTAAATTCGCGAGAATAAGAAAGTGGGTTCTCGTCTGGCGGTGCGTGTGTGCGACGACGACGAGTTTCCCCCGCGGGCAAAAGGTATTTAGCGGGTCGCGCGAGCTTGCCATTGTCCCGGCGCGGATTCCCGCGGCGTGCGTTGTAAAATAGCAAGTTACACGTAATACAATCTGTCTCGTCTTTCACTTTGTCTTGGATTTCTCCTTGCGGCGGCGGCGGCGGCGGCGCCGGCTTCTTCGGCGCGATCCTTTAAAGAGGTTCTCGAATTTTTGATACAGAGAGGAACGCAAAAAAGCGGGGGGATAATACCCATGCACATGCACATGACCGCAGTTGCGAGAGTCATTGCGCGCGCCTTTCGAATGCGCATCCAGTCTCGTTAGCGTCTACCTGTCCGACTCGCGCGTACACGCGGTGACGTTGCGCCATTATTAATCATAGAGCTCGATTCCGTAATTGTCGGTGCCCCCCCGCGAGAGTAACGAGGGGGAAAAAAAAAAACTGCATAATCGAATCGAGCGCGGAGGCATCCCGCCATAAATTATGCTATCGCCATCCCGGCGAAATCGTTTTTACGCTTAGCGACAGATTCGCCGTTACGACATCGACAAGAATTCCGAAGTGATTCGAAGAGAGACCGAGAGAGAGAGAGAGAGGGAGGGAGGGAGACTCGAGTTAAGAATGAAGCAAAGTGAATGCCGCCACGAGCTCACGAGCGATGAAAAATACTAACGGTATATATAATGCTTTCCTTCGGCCGCCTTGTCCGCCGTTCGCCCGATACGCGCTTAAAACGAGTTTACGCCCATCGACAAATTCGTGCTGCTCCCCGGGGCCATCGGACGAGAGTCGATCGCGTAGAAAAATTGAATGCACCCGCCGCGCTCTGCACCGCGGAGTGTGTTTCGAGACTCTCTCGATATTGCGCACACGCGCGCGTCTCGTTTCCTCCTGACGTTTGTTTTGCGAGCCGCGCGAAAGAAACGCAGCGGGACAATATAACCCGGCAGCGCGCGCGAAAATTAGCATTTCGAGCCGGAAAACAAGGGCCCGAACTCGGCGCTCTCGTCAATAATGGCCTTATGTACTCTTACCGGCGCGGCGGCGATTTTCTCACGAGCGAGAGAGAGAGCTTTCGAAAAATTGGCCAAGCGCACTGCACAGGCCGCGAGAGGAAGATTCCCGCGGGACGTCATTGTGTTTTGGGACGTGCGAAACGATTTTGCTGGGAGAACGAAAAATGAAAGGAGGATGTTACGCGCGCGCGCGCGCGATGCGTCTGTGTGTGTGGGCACGTCGCCGCCTATTCGAGCGACGCGAGACCGGCGGTGACTAAAGTAATAATAAAAAAAACTCGCCGCGACGACGATTCTTTCGAATCCTGGCTAAAATAGTCGAGTTTCGAGGTGCGTGCGACCTTGAAAATGTATTAAAATACGCCATTCCTTTCACCGTATTCAAATTCGGCATTACTTAACTGTTGATGAACCTCGCCGAGCATAATAATTACCGGTTCGTTTTTTTTTTTTTTTTTTTTGCGGATTAACAAAGCAAACCGCGAAACGCAATCCTTCGATTCTCGGGGGGATCGTAAATAAATAGTCGGCTCCGCGCAATCCGCCCGTAGAAAAATAATTGAATTGCAGCAACGGCGCCACAGCGCAAAAGGAGACAATTGCTCGCCGTTTGCATATTATTAATTTGAAAGCGTTCCAGGCCATCGCGCTCGAGCGACGCTCGCTTTCTTCGACAGCAGACACGGGAACGCGGGGCTGCCGGCTGATCCGCGGCCGCGCGCTCGCGGATCTCGAGCGGGAGATATCGGCGAGGAGAAGCATCCGGGCCGCCGTGGATCCCCGCACGCGGATCTCTCGGCGCGGCGTGCAGGCCCCGAGCACAAGTGGAGCGACGCTGGCTAACGTGGCCGCGATCTTTCTTTCCTCGGCGATGATGGCTTGCTTCTCTCTCTCTTTCTCTCTCTCTCTCCTCTAATGAATGAGCCGATGAGTAACAGTATAAACCGCGACACAATACGACCCGTTAGAGCAAATCGGCAGGTAGACCGCGGACGAGAGGTATATGATATATATATACGCGGCACGAAAAAGAAGGTGACCCATTAGCCATGCGTGTACGCGCAATGATTACGCATTCCGTGCCCGGTCTCTCTCTCTCTCTCTCTCTGTCTTACACAGCTTACTTATGTTTATCGAAATGATTAGCGAAAGATTATTTTCACTCTCGCGCCGCTGTACGTCGTACGTCGGTGTACGCCGAGGAAACCAGATAATCCCCATTATTTAGACCGTAATAGGCTTTCCCGGGCTGATGTGAACGCCGCGAAAGAAATTTATATAACAGCCGCTTAGTGTGTACGCCGCTCGGTAAATTCCCACACGTAGAGTGCGTCGGGAAAAATGCCTCCCTCCTCCTCCTCCTCCCTATTCACAAAAGGGAGTCGCTGCGCTCCCGGTGTGTACTGTGTATACGAATCAAACTTTCAAAGACTTTCTTTCGCTTTCGGTGTATATACACGAGCGAACTTCCTTAAGCGGGTAAGATTAATTTTTCGTATTTTCGAGCCTCAAGGTCTTTGAACTGAAATCCGCTTTTATTTAAATCGAGCCGCGCTACAACATTTTGCATTTCAGATTTTATTTTGCATTCAATGTCGATTTGCATTGAATCAAGTCGACGAGTATGCGCGCGTATCGCTCGAAAATTGTTCAAACAAATGCCCCTCTCGATATCGGTTGTATGCCCGTTTACGCGCGGATATAGGCGAGTTTTTATATTAAAAAAACACAAATCTGGGTCAAGAAATCGGCGTAGCAGCGCGATGTAATAAATAGATTACTTGTAAATTCGAAAACCCGTGTCTCGCCGCGTAATCCCGTTAATTAAGCCAAAGCTAACAAGAGCAGCGAGTAAATAGTTGCAGAGAGACTCGTAACTCGGCTAATACACCGGTTTTCTTTCGGAGCGATGACCAGTACGCAGGCCTATCCCCCGCAGACGTATCGGCATAAACTTTACTTCTCATTAACCTTCTTTCGCGGAGAAGTTGCAGCGTCGCGGCCTCTCGCACAATCTGCCGCTCGTAAAATCAGTCAAATTTCCAGCTGCACCTGACCGCGCGAGGTACCTGCTGTCCCCGCGCAGCTCGAGTTTCCGTTATATAGGAAAAGGGGTTGCCTCGCGAATATAGGAGAACGAGGCACAGCGGAGCACTCCGCCGATCGGCGGAACGGTAATTTCGCGCGGTTGCACAAGGATCGCGTCGGATGCCCGGCTCCTTGGGACAGGCCTGGGAGTAATCGACTTCCCGGGCGCGCTTCGGCCGGGCCGCGAAAGTGAAAGGCCCCGGCATTCCAACGGCGGCACGTGCACGCGCCCCGTCGCTCGCTCGCTCGCTATCGCAAAGAGCGCGAGTGCGCCCTCCTGCCAATGACGCTCGATGCCCAATGACCCTCTTCCCCGTCCGTCCTCAGGAGCGGCGGTCCTGGCGGAGACGATGATGCTGCTGCTGCTGCTGGCGCTGCTCCCGGGCCCGAGCCTCGCCGGCTCGCCCTGCCCCTGGTCGGCCCAGGCCCTGGCCGAGCTCGAGAGCTCCTGCACCTGTGACTACAACCTGGCGCGCGAGCTGTCGGTCCAGTGCGACGCCGTCGACTTCGGGCAGCTGCTCTCGGCGCTTAGGCGGCTCGCACCCCCCCAGCCGCGCCTCGACCTGCTCTACGTCAACAACAGCACAATCGGCACGCTGCGCAACGGCTCCTTCTCCGGGCTGAGGCTGGCCAACCTGCAGCTCAGCGGCTGCAAGCTCAAGACGATCGAACCCGAGGCGCTGGCCGGGCAGGAGGCCAGCCTGCGAAGCCTCAACCTCCGTGACAACGAGCTGCAGGCCGTGCCGCGGGAGGCACTGGCCGGTCTGCGCAACCTCACCGTCCTCGACCTCTCCAGGAACAAGATCGGCCGGCTGCCGGAGCAGAGCTTCGCCGGGCACCGGCTCGTCACGCTCAAGCTCGCCGGCAACAGCGAGCTCGCCCTCGAGGCGGGCAGCTTCCGCGGCCTCGAGAAGACGCTCAAGAACCTGAACCTGATGGGCACGCGACAACGCAAGCTACCGGACGCGCTCCGTGGCCTGGCCGCCCTCGCCTTCCTCGACATGTCGCAGAACAGCATCCGGGAGCTGGGCGGCTCCACCGGGTTCCAGGGCCTCGGCTCGCTCACCGGACTGAACCTCGAGCGCAACCTCATCCAGGCCATCGGACCGGAGGCCTTCGCCGGGGTCAGCTCGACCCTCAGCTCGCTCAGCCTGCTCAACAACCTGATACCCGAGTTCCCCACCAGCGCCATCGCCAGCCTCCACGAACTGAAGGTTTTTATTCTCTCGCTTCGCTCACTCACTTTTTTTTTTCTTTTCACTTCGCGCGCATTTAGCTTTTCACGCCGGGCATGCACGAGACTCTTTCTCTTTCCCACAAATGCAGGAACTCAGATAGCATCGAATCAACCATCATTTCATTACGCTCATTCAACGCCGTTTCCTTACGGCGTCCTCATTCTTTTTCCCACAGCGATTTATTCCTTATTTTTTTACGACGCCTGAAATTTCTAATCAAGCAATTATTTCAATTACCAAGCTTTTATTATCCGTTTCGTCGCCTATTCGATACAGTGAACAAGTCTAAAATCGCGGAGCGTAAATTGAGGCGAGAAGAGCACGCACGGCATGTAAATTAAAGTTAATCGGCTTTTCTTGCCTTTCTCCGTGGCTAAGGAGAGCATTTTTTCTCATTTTCCGGTCTAATAATAGAAATGGCTGCTCTCCACTCGACTGTTACGTAAGCCTCGTTAAACGATTCCCCCAGGTTCTCGACATCGGCTTCAACCTGATGACGGAGCTGCCAGTGCGGGCGTTCGAGGGTAACCCGTCCATCACTCTCCTGGCCATCGACGGTAACCCGATGTCGACGGTGCCCGAGGAGGCCTTCCTCAACCTGAACGGCACGCTCCGCGGCCTGAGCCTCGGCGGGAGGTTCCTCGTCTGCGACTGCAAGCTGCGCTGGATCGTCGAGTGGATCCGGACGAGAGACCTGCAGGTGACGAGCCGCGAGAACAAGCCCCAGTTCTGCGGCAGCCCGCAGCGCCTGCACGATAGGAGCTTCTACTCGATCGAGCCCGAAGGTGAGAGCCCGAAGCTTTAACTCAGCCGGGGCGTTCGCGGCTATTATACACAGCCGATTTCCATTGCAGAGATGACCTGCGAGCGGCCGTCGGAGATCGTGGGCTTCGGCACGGTGGAGCCGGTCGAGCCTACCGGTGCCGTCCTCGAGGACCTGCACAAGGCGGAGGTGAGGAAGCCAAGCCCGAGCCCGAGCCAGCCGCCGTCGCCGCCACCGCCGCCGCGGCAGGTCGAAACGAGCACCAGCTCCAGCAGCAGCGTCGTCGCCACGCACACGCCCACGACGCTCTCCCAGCCCAGCAGCACGAGGAGGCCGGCCAGCGTGCACGCGACCAGGTCGAGCTCCGCGCCCCGGCCGCCCCTAGTGCTCGGCTCCACGCCCTACCGGAACAAGGCGCAGGAGCGCGAGATCGTCGTCAAGGACGTGCTCCGGCAGGACGACGACCTCATCATCCGCTGGGAGAGCGAGTCGCTGCTCCTGGGATTCAAGGTCGTCTACCGGCTCTTCGGGGACACGACCTTCAAGGCCGGACCCCCGCTGGCCAACAGCGAGCGAGAGTTCAAGATCAGGAACGTGCCGAACCAGGTTGGTAGCCCCGGACTCGCTCGCCCGAGAGTAGAGGAGACTAAGCGACCTTCTTCCCCGCAGGAGTACATGATAGTCTGCGTCCTGGCGGCCGAGGAGGCCCAGAGCAACCTCACCCCGGCGAACGTGCCGTACTCGCAGTGCCGCGAGTTCCGCACCGAGGGCTCGCCCACCTCGAACATGGACCGCATCACGATCGCCGCGAGCGCCGCCATCTGCGCGACCATCGTCCTCGCCGTCCTCGTCTTCCTGGTGGCGAACCGCCGGCGGCGACGCGCCAGCTCGCGCAAGCTGCACACGCTGCAGGAGCCGGGCAAGCTGCCCATTGCCGGGCTGCCCGTCAACTGCTGCTCGAGCCTCGTGGGCCCGACGCCCAGCCCCGGCGGCCTGGGCGGCCCGCTGCCCGGCACCCAGGCCTCGCTCAGCGCCTACAGCGTCCAGAAGGAGTGGGACCAGCTCTCGGCCTACAGCACGCGCAGCATCCCCCGGCCGCGCATCTTCCCCGTCGAGCGGAACGGCTCCGTGACGAGGGCCTCCTGCCTGGAGGACGGCGGCGCCCCCGCCGGGCCCAGCCACCACTCCCGAGGGCACTACTTTAGCGGAGCCTCGCTGGGATCGAGCCTCGTCGGCCTCGGGGGCCGCGCAGGTACGGCTGCGTCGACGAAGCCCCGCGACTCGCGCCGCTCACCGACCGGTCTGCTTTCAGAGCTGCGACACTCCCGGCAGTCCCTGGCGGCGGCCTCGGAGCGGATGGCCAGGGGCGGCTTCCCCTCGGGCGTCCAGCTGCCGCCCGCGGCGCAGAACAGCGCGAGGAGGCAGCGGCCGCGCTCCCGCAACCGCGGCATGGAGCCGAGCCTACCCCGGCCCGGCAGCCGCTACAGTCTCGCCGAGTCCACGCACACCCTCAACAACTACGAGGAGGGCAACTGGACCGACCACGACATGGACATCTACATGGCGCGCAACCCCACGACGAGGGGCGGCCACGGCATTCCCTGATCGAGTTCCATCCACTCGGCAGTCCACAGCTTTGCTTTCCAAAACTACAACATCCTTCGGTCACCTAATAACTTTTCAACGATAATAATTGCTAACCGAAACCGAGAAGCGAAGGCGCAAAGCGAATTACAATTTATCGTATTTTAAGACTAGAAATAAAATATTTTTTCTACTGGTCATTCGGATCAAGTTCATTCGCGATTGACACATCCAGTGCAACAATTCTTTTTCCGTCAAGTCAAAGGATATCGGTCACATAATATAGAATTCATAAAACTATAGTTTTAGCTAGCATTCAATCAAGTAAGCACTGACTGATCCATGCACGAGTCATTTCAAAATCCCTCGACAACATTCCACTTGTTATTTTAAAATGTTCAAACTGCTGTATGCATTCTCCTCTTCTGCCCTTTTCCTTTATTCACTCTAAACGAAAAACGTTCAATAGGTAGATATTTAGATAGGAAAACAATGTATAAATGTGGCGCAAAAAATAACTGGAAACACGTTATGTACTCGTAACTGGCCAAAGACTGCAGTGCAAAATAAAGAATTCAGTAAAACGACTCCGCCTTAATGATGCATTCGATATTATGATGTTCACGTACGTTATGAATGAAACTTTGTACAATGAGACTTATTACAATTAATTCTAGATAAGCAGCACCACTCTGAGAATAAATTATACGTACAAGTATTCGTCTGAATATTTTCTGTATATAATTAATAAATCGCACTGCGTTCATATGCGAAATGTATTGCCGAGTAGCTAGAACGAATACGAGGTAATGACTTACCCTGGTAACGGGATGCACTTTTCCCAGCGAAATCTCACTTCCTGCACGAATTCGTGCCAGAGCTGCGCGAGCGCATTCAGACCGCCCAAATTGAAAGCGCAATGCGAGGCCACAATAGCGAGCCTCCACACCAGACTATCAATGGCGCAGGTTTTTATACCTTTCCACTGGTCGTCGTCTCCGCTGTATCCGCTGCTTTCGGCATAAGGTGCTCTCTGAAACAAATCAATATAGTGTTCAATCAAACCTTTAATTATGCGCTAGAAATTACTTCCTTACATCTATTTCGAGCTTTTAACTCTAAGTTTTGTAACACACAACTCAATTTTTTTATTATGTCCAAATCTTCGTTATTGTATTTTACACTCGAAAATTTATCAGTTAAGCAAACTCTAATTCAATTTTTATTGTAAATATAAATATATATGTCAATTTTTGGATGATTTTATATTTTGAGAAGTTATCTCAATATAATTAGTTAAAAACTTTAAATAAATATTACTTTAGACATTAAAACATTTGCTAGTTTAATATTTCATTTAAATTTTTATTTAAATTTTTCTCTTTAAAACTCACTGGTATCTCTTCTGCATCAGGAAATAAAAAGTTAAGTATGGGTAGTAATAAATCTTCTGTGATTGGACCCTCAACATTTTTTTGCGATTTAGTTCTACCAACTACCGAAGAAATTGAAGGAATTTTGGATTCTGTGAGTATATTAAATGCAGAACTCAATGACTGGTTATCGTTATCGATATAAGCAGCACCATCACCTAGCACTTCAACTAAACTTTTTTGATTATTGCATAATTGTAAAAAATTTGACAAGTATTCTCCAAGAAGGCAAGCTGGAGCAGGAACCATTTCAACTTGAAGTGACCATTCTATTGCCGATAAAGGTTCCAAGTGGCTGACAGTTTCACTGTCTATAACAACGTTTTCATGTATTTCTGGCCAACTTACAAACAAATGAAATTCTCTGTAAACAAATTTAATAATGATTATATGCTTCTTAGCATTGCAAATCAATTGTCAAGAATAATTTTTCTTACTTTATTGGATCAAAAGTAGCCCCAAAAGGAAGTTTTCCAAGTTCATCGACACCTACAGTTTCTCCTTGCATAAAATCAAAATCTGGTGGTTCTTGAGTCCATGTGCTGTTAGTCCAATCTTTCAAAGAATATGAAAATCTTACTGACACTACAACTGGATCTAATCGGATAGAATCCCAATTACCAATTTTTTGTTTAAACAAAGATAACAATCCACTAAGGTGCCGACAGTGAGAAGGAATTTTTTTTAAATGCACCATATTTAAATGCATTCTTGATCCTTTTCCAACATTAACACCAACATAAAATTTTTGCCATTGTTCTTGAACTTGGACAAATGCTGGTATCTCGCTAAAAACAAATAATATTTAAAAACTCTTTTTTTAATTCTTTTTTTAATATATTTGTTGAAGATCATAATTTATTACCAATGTGCATTACTGACTGCTATTGTTAAAGAACTTAATAAAATTTTTATTCTTGTTTCATCTGTTATTGAACTTTGTTTTGCAGGCACTAGTAGTAAAAATTCTCTTATTCCATAGTAGTTAACAATTTCTAAATAATCTTGATCTAGTTGAGTAAAGTCATTTGTTGCGTTTAATATATCTTTTTGAGACTGAGTCCAAACTGGTTCCGGATCATCTAACAATACACTATCACTACTTTGCAATTGTTCATCCTCTGTTTTCAGTCTAAAGTGTTTCAATAAAAATTCAAATTCTAAAAAAAATGATCAACCAAGTTAAACAAAGAAAGCAAAATTTTAAATTAATTTGAATACTTACATTCGTAATATATAAGACTTACCTGCAAAATTTAATTTCTCTGTCTTTTCTTCCCATGAATAATTAGCAAAGTCACCTTTCTTAAGAGGGACACATTTTATCTGAGAAAGTTCCCATTCATGTATTATTTCTTCCAGTTTAGCTATGAAAATCTCCCATTCGGTTGCAGTAGTAAAATCATGATGATAAACGTCATCGATTTCAATGTTATTCATTTTAAAATAAATTTATAAAATATCAAATCTTGAACGTTTCATTTATTAAATCTCTGATCTGAAATCACAACAGATGTCTTTTAGCGTATAATATTTTTGTAATGCATGTTGACGTTTTGCTTTGGACTGTTTCACATTAGTAAACACAAAGCACTTTTCTGTAAGTAAAGCGACCTCTACGGTGAAGGATTTAACTTTGCATTATGTATATATGTCTACTATTTA
Source organism: Ormyrus labotus (assembly GCA_035582975.1). Lineage (NCBI taxonomy): Eukaryota > Metazoa > Arthropoda > Insecta > Hymenoptera > Ormyridae > Ormyrus > Ormyrus labotus. Next base: position 14,135,361 of record JAWWEO010000009.1, read on the forward strand.
AAGAGCTAGCGCCTAGCGGTCGTGGCAGCTGAGCGGCTGAGCGGCTAAGCTGTTTTGTTATTATATTTAAATACTTAACCTACAAGCTGCAAATAATATTTTTTGAAAAACCTTTTAGAAAATCTTTACTAAGAAAAAATTTAATTTCTATTTGCCTTACTTTTTTATGACAATTATTATCATTCTTCTCGAAATATCATTCTGATTTTCGTAAATTTATAACAATTATCATTCATGTAAAGTGCCCTTTATATTTTGGTTCTTTTTCTGCATGGTGATCACGTGGGAGTTGTGTTGCCGCTTGCCGACCGTCATCCTGCGAAAGTCAAGGCGTTAGCTCAACATGGTAGTTTTTAATAAAAATATCTTCTGTAATTTCAATTTATATTTTTTTATAAAAAATGTTTTCCCATAATTGGTTCAAAATAATAATAATAAGTTTAGCAAAAGTTGAAAATTCAGTATGGTCGGGATTTTAAACGACTCTGACAGCGAGGATGAGTTACCGCCTGGATGGGAAGAACGAGCTAGTCTTGATGGAAATGTTTATTACGTTAAGTAGGTCCTTTTTTTTTAATAGTTTCAAAAATTATTACGATATAAACCTCATTTTATTTGTTCAGTCATGTAACAAAAAATACCCAATGGACACATCCACGAACAGGTCGAAAAAAGATAATTGAAGGAGAATTACCTTCTGGTTGGGAAAGATGTGTTTCTAATGAGGGTCAAGTTCTATTTGTTGATCATGTTAATCAGACTACAACATACACTGATCCCAGGCTAGCATTTGCAACTGAATACAGAGAATCTTCCCAAGCAGTAAGGCAACGGTTCGATGGAACTAGCACTGCTTTATCAGTACTTTATGGAAGAGATTTAAGAAATAAAATTGCTCTTGTTACAGGAGCTAATACAGGAATTGGTAAATATTATTGAAAGACATAGTATGTGTGAAAAGAGTTAATAGGCAATTATTTTAGGATTTGAAACTGCCAGATCATTAGCTTTACATGGATGTACAGTGGTGTTGGCCTGTAGAAGTATTGAAAAGGCTCAAGCAGCTATAGATAAAATTCAACAAGAAAGAGAAAACGTATCCTGTGATATTTTGCAATTAGATTTATGCTCTTTAAACAATGTTCAAACTGCTGCAAACAAATTTAAACAAAAATACAAGTAATATAATTATTAAGACTTTAAAAAGTTATTTTGAAATTATTTTTACAATTAAATTTATTTTTTGTTTTAGAACTTTGGACATCCTGATATTAAATGCTGGAGTTTTTGCAATTCCATATACATTGACTCAAGATGGTTATGAAATGATATTTCAAGTTAACTATTTATCCCAATTTTATTTAACATTACTCTTGGAGCACCCATTAAGATGCTGCCATAACTCTAGGGTAGTAGTTGTTTCAAGTGAATCACACAGGTAAAAATTTAATAAAATATCTACAATCCATTTGATTATAATTAAAATTAATTAAAAATTTTGCTCTAGATTTTCATTCATTAAATCAGTTGAAAATCTTCATCCTTTGAATTTATCTCCTCCAGCCTACAAATATTGGGCAATGGGAGCTTATAACGATTCAAAATTGTGTAATGTTTTATTTGCTCAAGAATTAGCAAAAAGATGGCCTTCAGTGAGTGTATTTAGCTGTCATCCAGGAAATATGGTTTATTCAGATTTATCGCGACATTCTTGGCTGTACAGATTTTTATTTGCGCTTGTTAGACCATTTACGAAATCTCTGGTAAAATTATTTTTCCAAAAAATAAAATTCATTTTTATAAAATCTATCATCAAAACTCAAATAATATAAAAAATTGTTATTTTAGCAACAAGCAGCAAGTACATCTGTATTTTGTGCAACTGCTGTTGAATTAGAGGGTGCTACTGGTATGTATTTTAACAACTGCTACAGGTGTGATGTTTCCAATACTGCCTTAGATCCACAATTAGCATCAAGATTATGGGATGTCAGTCAAGAAATGATCGTCAACATTGTAAAACGAGAAAAAATGTGGAATGATCTAGCATTAACTTGATAAGTGAAAATAAAACCATTTGTGAGTTTATTTATCAAGGTTTATAGAACCTGCAGTATAATAATTTCATTGGCTCCATAAATGTGTGCATGGATGTATGTATTGATACTGTTGAAAGACTGAAATTTTTTTGTAAAGTGTGAATATAATTTATATAAATCGTAATATATGTAAATCGGTTATTACTTGATATAAATTGACATTAATACTGCATCTGCAAAGTTTTATTTTCTTGTTTTTTGAAAGTGAGTTAAAAAAAATTGTTGGAATTGATAAAAAAAAAAAAAATTTCAAGATATCAAATAATTTTTAATAAGTACCTGAATAGAAAAATCTTTTATATTATCTAACTGAAAAGCATTTTATGTTCTTACATTTAAAATTATTTACATTATAAATTCTTGAAAAATCTCAACCAGTATAATATTCTTGTAAATATTTTGCTTTTGGTTTTAAAATAGCTTTATCTTTAAGGCTAATAACCCATCCTGGCTGAAGACCATAAAATATTTGCCGAGGATCTTTACGTTCTGTCAACATACTATAATTTGGATCATCTTCTATTCGAGGTAATTCATAGCCATACTTTTGTGCTAGTACAAGCCTTTCATAAGATATTTTTTCTGGATCTGCTAAATATCCACGGGTTATAGCACTAGAATAATATTCTAAACAATCTGTTGTAGGCAGCATACGGCGTGGTATTGGCTCACCTATTTTAAAACAAGTACATTTCTTAATAATTCTTTTGTACTATTTTAATTAAAAACTAATATATACCTTTTTTGAAAAATTTTACAGGATCAATAGCTGTATGCACACTACTTAAGTCATAATATGCTGTAGTTATTACTCCTCCGTTTCTTTCAATTGCTGCTATTACTGGTTCTGAAGCCCACTGAACTTCAATATTAACTTTTGCTTGAAATTTATCGGCTCCCTTTTTAATAGTTTGTTTAATTAGTCTCTTATTTTAAACAAGAAAAACAAATTAACAATTCTTATTCTTATAATGTAATTTAAGATACCTCGTCTGTGAGTTGAATTCCATAGTGCTTCCAATCTGGTTTAACTCCTATTACTCCTGTATTTGCAATTGAGGTAAGATCTATAGGTTTACTTGTATCTATTCTATTAGTATCAATAAGCATTTGCAGTTGCAGCAATGACATTGGTGGATACTGCCTTCTGACGCTGTTTATAAAAATAAAGATTTTAAAAATAAGTGAAGCCATTTTTACAAGATTTTTTTATACATTATTAAAACATACTGGTGTCCTTTATAATAAGGTTCAAATCCAAATCTTAGATAAAATGGTGTGTTTCCAGTTTCATATCCAATCCTCATATAATTTTGCCTTTGACCTGAACCTTTATTACCTGCTCCATGTTTGTCACCTCCATGTTGTCCTCTTCCCCTTGATGACTAATTAAAAGCATAAAATACAACAATTGTTGACATTAAATGTGTTGAAATTCAAGAACTCTTACTCTTTTTTGAGATCCTGGATTTGGTCTAAGGTTAGCTAAACAAACTCTTGGCAATGCTCTTAGCATTGTCAATGCTAAATCACGACCATGTTTGCCAGCTGCAGCCATTTTCGCTTGTTTAAACAATTATTATAAACAGATTAAATAAGGTAACAATTTAAAAATATGATAATATAAGTACAACTTCTTTCGTGGTCATTGGCATCATGGTCTGCAGACCGACCAGACGTAGTCTATAGTAGTCTATACGGGAAATGGTTAGTCAGATCCCTACATATTTAAGCACTGATATGCCATCTACTGGGAGCCATCCAAGCTCCAGATCGTAACAAGACGTGCCTGGCCTTGTATTCTGGATTCTCCCTGAGGTGTGCAAAATGTTCCCGACACCGTAACCTTCGCAGTATAAAACGGAAACGAAAAGAAGAGGTGTAGGCACACCTTCCAAGGAGTTTGGGAAATTATAGATAGGCTCAAGAGGGACCAAAACGGTAAATCGGGACTTTTGGCACACGTCTTGCGCGCCTACGCTAATTTTTCCTAGATCCTGGCCCCAATTTCCACGACGGCAACTACAATCATCGCCGTTAGCTAAATGCACAAGAAATGGCAACTACCTTTGATACAGGTTTATTGAATAACGATTTTCAAGTTAAGAAGAAGGAAGAATCTCCAGACAACAAAGATAATTTGTGGTAAGCATGTATAAATTTGCACGTTCGCGAAATCCTACTTTATCATACATATATGGTGTGTACTATGAATCACAAACGTCACAAAGTAACTTTACTTTTGAAACTTTTTTCATTTTAGGTCTAGTATCTTAGCACAGGTTCAAAATAGTAACAACAATAAGTTGCCTTCAAACAAAAATGTACTTGTGCTAGGTAAGCAGCAGAAATTACTTTTGAAATTAACTTAATTTTGAGATAAATTCTGATTTAAAAATAATCACAGGTGACAATGAAAGTGGAAAAACTACGCTTATCGCCAAACTCCAGGGAGTAGAAGACCCCAAGAAAGGATCTGGCCTAGAATATGCATATATTGATGTTCGAGATGAGTACAGAGATGGTTAATATAAAAGAGATTAAGAAACTAATATTGTCATGTATACAAATCTTACAATGAGTCACATTTTATTTTTAGATCAAACTCGATTGTCAGTATGGGTACTGGATGGTGAACCAGGACATTCAAATCTTTTAAAGTTTGCCTTAAACGCAGAAAGATTTCCAAATACTCTTGTTATGTTAGTTGCTGCTATGACTACACCTTGGGCAATGTTGGATCAGTTACAATTTTGGTCCAGGGCTCTAGGAGAACATATTGACAAACTTGCAACTGAAAATGAGTCATTTAAACAAATTTGGCAGGATTGCCGGCAACAAAGTAAGCTTTCTTGATAATAACTTATTTTGATGTTTTTGAATCCTAATGAAAACGTTTCTTACGCAGTAAAAAAGAAATGGCAAGATTATACAGAACCTGGTGATGATCTTGATCCAGGAAGTCCTTTGAGACGAACGAGTCGTAATTTAGATGACGAATCAGTTGATAATTTACCTTTACCAGAAGGAGTATTAGAGACGAATTTAGGCTTAGATATAGTTGTTGTAATCACAAAGACAGATTATATGTCTACTTTAGAAAAAGAACATGATTACAGGTTTTTGTTATTTGATGTTTTCTTCTTATTTTCTTGCATTTAATTTTAAATTAATTATTTGATTTTCACAATCAGGGATGAGCATTTTGATTTTATGCAGCAGTGGATCAGGAAATTTTGTTTACAGTATGGTGCAGGCCTTTTTTATACATCTGTAAAAGAAGACAAAAATTGTGATCTACTGTATAAATATTTAACGCATAGGATTTACAGCTTACCTTTTAAAACGCCTGCCTTAGTTGTGGAAAAAGACGCCGTTCTTATGTAAGCATTAAATTTATAAAATAGATTTTAAATTTGTAAATTGTTTACTATTTTTGAATTTTATTTTCAGTCCTGCAGGTTGGGATAATATAAAAAAAATTAGCATTCTTCACGAAAATTTGCAATCAATGAAGCCTGATGATTATTACAGAGATGTAATTTTTCAACCACCGACTAATAGAAAGGTATTCTTTTTTCATTTTTCTGCGTAGTAACAGTGCATGTTTAAATTAGATTTTTAAAAAGTTGTAAATATTTTTATTTGCAGAATGTGATGCGCCAAGTCGAAGTTCAAGCGGAAGATGAACAAATTTTTTTAGCTAGGCAGCAAGAAGCACTAATGGGCTTGAAAGATCCATCTCGTTCCCCAACGACGAGGAATCAGGCAAGCACGGGCCCAGTCGTGCAGGTCTATTCCATTTTGATTTTAGCATGCTTTCAGTGTCATTGGTGCTTAACATATTGTCAAGTCAGACAAAAACTAATTATATCATTTTTTACATCAATTCTTAATAACTTAACTATTTTGTTTTTTTGCAATACTCAAAACATCATTCCAATTTTTAATTCTCATACAAACAAATTTCATCGTATTTGTCCATATTTATTCTTTTAGTAACAGTCAAATTCAAAATGAAATCATTTTTCTTTGAAACAGGTTTTTCGAAATTGGAATAAATTTATTTTTACTATTTTTTAATACATTCACTGTTACTAAAAAGAAAAAATTTAACGAAATTACATTGATGTCATTGATTTACATTTATAAAATTCTATAAACTAAACATTAATTTAAAAAATGACATTACCTGTTCTGAATAACATTGTGTTTGTGAAGTCTAATATTAATTTCAAGGTTTCAAAGTGTTGTTAAAGCGTCATAGAAAAAAATTATTTAACAAATACAGTACGTTAGATCGAATACATTTAAATAGCAAATATTGACATATATTTAAGTAGTGTAGTTATTTAAAATCTACTGTAATGATTGCTTTGATTTTGATTTTTTATTTATCTGTTGAATAATTTTTGATAATCGCCAGTTCGCGGAATTATTCTAATGAGTGAACGTTAAGCGTTTAAAAGTGGGAGAAAGGGTCATACAATAGCTGAATACAGCCTATCCCAGGATTTCTAGTTTATCGCGCAACAAGATAGTTTTTCGTTATTACTTTTAATAAATTATAATTAACCAATATTGCTATTTCACCTGTAATTATTTACAACTGAGTGCTGATTTTCACGAATAGAAGTACCTTTTAAAACTTTCATTATGGATTATGATTTACGTTGCGATTTCGAAAAATTATCAATTGCAAGCAAGTTTACAATAAAAAACGTAATTTTAGAAAAGCAATTTTGATTTATTTTATTATAGAGAAAACTTTTTTTTAATTAGTTTTTTAATTAGTGATAGTTACTTGCTATAATAAACTCTATACTAAATAAATAAAATACATTTTAATACAAGCCACTGTACAAACACTTGAGAAACTTTTGAACGTTTAAAAGAATGAGAATATAAAATATTTAAAATTGATATCCAAGCATGCATAATTCGTTGCTATAATGAAAAATGTGTGCATTTGTCTGTTCGTTGTTAAGCTTGATTCCCTTAAAAATAATAAAACTATCGATGCATCTGGTAAAAAACGAATAATACAAAGTGAACTTGGAAGCTGATGCTATGAATAAATCCTTGAAAGCATGTTATAATTCATCATATGGAGCGATCTGGCATTGCAATTAATTGCATTTCTAATTATTACCAAGCACGCATTGAAAGATTTAAACCTAGGTTGCATCGCCAAACAAGAAGTTGGATCCAAAAGGTACCGGCACGACTCCCTCAGGTGAAGGTGTACTGGCTAGTTTCTTCAACTCATTGCTGCACAAGAAGATTGGAGCAGGTTCGCCAGGAGGACCAGGAACTGGGGCTAGCACAGGTGTCAGTCCTGTGAAGACCGGTAATTAGTTACATTTATTGTTTAACTACTGAGACTTGTTAATTTCTTTTTTATTTTGCCTCATATTTTTTGCTCAGATCCCGGAGCTGTAGATAAAGCTGCGATGCGGCATGATGCTGCAGCAGAACTCGATCGTATAACAAAAACGAAAAAAGTTCCATCTATGGATTTGGATAGCTCGACTGAATCTTGAAGATTAGATAAATAATCACCGCATATTTTAACAAATGAAAAAGGAAAACTGTCAATCTCTGAAGATTGTCTCTATAAGTCAAGTTACAACGTCGAAAATGAAGCATGTCATAAATTGTCAAGTACAATTTTAAAAAGCGTTTTATTTATAACTTATTTAAAGTCTAGTTAATTTCTAGACCAAGTCGAAAACTCTAAACGCAATACAGTACTTACAAGCTCATAAAGTCAAATTATTTAATTTTGCTTATTCTTGACATACTTCAAGACTTGCTTGGCAACAATCATTCCTTAATTTCCGCCTAAAATATAGGGACGTGAAGCAAGTCAAATAGTGCCAGAGAAATTATGGGGCCGTAATGGTCACTAGTGATTCTTGCATAAATGCTCTATGAGTGATATGTTTTATATCGATCAATCAAAGATACTTGCGTATGAAAAAGTTTCAAATTTTGTACTAAACTGTTGCTACAAATTTTATTATTTTTTCTCTGAGAGATTGTGAATTCCTTATTAATTAAGGGAGGTATTACGTTTGCACAATTAATTGTAATCAAGTTACTTTAAAGACTTGGTTTGTACATTCAATTATAATTTTTCTAAGCATTTCTAGTGTAAAATTTTGCAATTAAATCAAGTATCAAGAAAAAATCTGTTATCAAGATGACTGAAAGTATGCAAGAGGAACTAAAGGATATTAAAATGTAATAAATACTTTTTCTCACGGAAGTTGATAATGTAGAATGTTAAATTAGCAGAATGAAAATGAAATGAAATAATTGTTATGTATATTAATGCTCATTTTACTGATCAGTTCGATTTGATCATCTTACATACGTTTTTTATTCTTAAATATATAAATTACATAATTACTTTAATTATAACAAGTTAATTCTATTTATACGTTAAAAACATTTTTCTTGATAATGGAGATTGCTTTTGATATTGCTTATGAAGCTGAATTGATATATCTATGATGTTCTAAATTGGTTACTTGAATTTATATTTATACTTATGCATTCAAATATGTAACTTGATATATGATTTGTTGCAGTAAATACCATGCAATGAAAGTCATTAATAAAGAAAAACATTTTTAACATCAATTGTATTTTATTGCACAATTTAAACCTTTATTGTAAATTTTCTAAATCGCAAATAAAGATTCCTTAACAAACAAAGGAATAATTTCTACCTTGTAAGTAATTAAAAAAGAAAACGATTCCAGTAGGAAACCATAAAACGCGCGTTTCATTGATAAAATTAAAAGAAAGTTTCACATTTTAAACGTAAAAGAATTTTTACAAATATAAGAATCAACAATATTTTTGATTGCATTAAATTTTTTCCGAAATAAAGCTTTCGGTAAAGTCATTACAACGTTCGGAATATAAGCACATAAATTGGTACGCTCACATTTTATACATGAAGATATTACCAATATACAAAATACGGGTACTCTCTGTTTACGACAATTCACTTTTGATGGCTCAATATATACGTCTATTAATCTTTCATCATTTATTTTGTAATTTATTTCTCATATTTATGATACATAAATAAATAAATTTAATTCTTTCAATTACGATTGTAATATAAAAAAAAATTATTTGAAAGTGTACAATTTATTATACATATAAATATTTTAATAAAATGCAGTTTCTCTTAAGTTTTAAGGCAAGTGTCAAATATTTTTATATTAAAATACGATAGAATCGTTTTTCAGAAGTTTTATGCCTTCTTAAAATAGGAGAACCCTTGTTAGTGGAAACGAGTTGCTTACGACTTTTTTTTTTAAATATTCTATATGAACAGAATGAATTTTCCCCAATAAGAATACTCTGTTTTTTTTTCTTGTGCAAGCATTTAGAGTATGTATAATCGATATAAACTTAATTCATAATTAGATTAAATGTAGACGTAATAGCTATGTAACAAGTTGTTACTAACAACCTTCAAACTTATGTAAATTTCAAGTATTAATAGGTTAAATTATTTACAATTCATAGTTTTCAGTTAGACGTATAGTTATATAAGTTTTTTATTTAAAGTACTATTTTATTTAAAATATTGCTACTTAAAATATATTTTTCAAATTTAATTAGTTGAGGCATGTGTATTGCTTAGAGTACAAATTGTTAAGAATCTTTCAAAAATTGTTGATAATTTTTACGAGAGTACTTAAAATTTGAATCACATTGCGTTCATTCGCTATATCTGTAACTTTATGTCGAAATATTGTAGAATATTGTAATTGGCACCATTTGCAAGATAAGATTAAATCCTATCGACCAAAAAACAAATTTCAAAAAACAAATCAATAAAGCTTTATTTAGTAGTTGGAAAGTTATAATGAAATAAAGATGTAAAAGAAATATTGCATAAAAAATTTATAAATTCATTGAAGCAATTTTAATTTAAATTTATTATATTTGTTTCATTTTGTACAACGTTTGAATTGCTAAAGCTTTTTTTATAATTTCTTTGTAGTCTACAGAATTTAATCTCACCTTTCAAAATTAATTGAAATATTAAAGAATTGTATATAATTTTTCACCGTAAAGCTATACCTGTAAACAGAAACATAGATTTTTTTAAATTTTAGCTAGAATCGGCTTTTTATATTTTATCATTAGAAAATATATTCCAAAGTTACAAGATAATTCGTGATCCAAATGTTCTATTCTCTCCTTATCAGTGAATCAACATTTATAAAATTTACATTAACAATTTACTATTTTACAAAAGCTGAAATTTTAGTTTTTCATTAAACTTTTTTTCAAAGTCGATCTTGTAAACTGTACACTGACAAAAATTGTTATTGAAACAAGCGCATTCTTTGTTAATTATACCCAATTGAATTTTCGGTTAATTTAACGAATTAAATGTTAGGCAGCAAAAGTTTTTTTGCTCAGTTAAGTATTTTTTGATCAGTTAAGAATAATTATATTAATCCAAAAGATATTTTTTTAATTCAACAGAAACTTCATCATATCAACTGAAAATGCAATTGGATATAGTAACGGAAAATGTAATTGAATGATTGAACATTTTTTTTCAGTGCAAGATTTTAGTTGTTACACATTCAGGGATTTATTTCATAGCCCATAAGACCCTGAATGCCTTGAATTAATTAAAAAAAATGCCAATACGCGTTTCTATGAATATCTACATACACCTTTATCGAAACAACTGGAAAATTGCCCCATTTATCAATAACGATTTTTTTCTATAATTAAATTTTATAGATGTGCTTATTTTGTCTTATTATTCTGGATTACAAAATTTACTTTGTAATTCATGTCAGTAAACATTAAGCCTTATTTAAGATTGATTAAAGATTAAAGATAAACTAATATGCTTTTTAAACTTCATAGTTAATTGGTTGTAACAATAGAGAAAACTAAAATAAAAATGATGTCTTTGTTAGTATTAACAACGGAATTTGGCTTTTGTCAGAAAATACTGTTATTTCTAATCTGAAAAAATACTGCCTCATATTTTTTCTTGTCGATTCAATAAAACAAAAAGCAGATTATACAAAGTTGTAAAATCTAAAAATAAATTTCTTGAAAAAATTCAAAAAAACGTAAATAACAAGCTCTATAAAGGGAAGAAGTAGTTTATAAAAAAAATGATGATCGCCCTGATCGTTTCGAATAATAAATATGTTTTTCTTTCTTCAATTTTTCACAGACTTTTAACGAATTCAGTCTCAGATGCTCTCTCTTGATTTAATTTTAATGAAAGATTTCTAGAATATATTCAGAATGAAGGGGAAGCAGTCAACAGTCTTGGCTCAATAGAGTAGAATGCGCTTGTCCACGGCTTTGCGGCATATCGGGCACTCGGACATCTGGTCGCCGCACATTTGGCACGTGCCGTGGCCGCAGAGGAAGATCATGTTCTTCAAGCGATCCAGACATACGGGGCACATCGTCTGAAATGGAAGCAGCAGTTAGAGCGAGAGCGACAAGCGGCCACCGCATAGAGCGTCAGCGCTCAAAAAATCTTACCTGCTCCTTGATGTCCTGCAGCTGCTGCTGCAGCTTCTGTATGTCATTGTGAGACATGTCGCGACTGCCGTTGTTCATGAGAGTGCCCTCGGCCTGAGCACTGGCAGCTTGGGCCTGGACGTTGTTGGTCCCGCTGGTCTTGCCGTCCGCGGTGTCGGAGTTTTTGGACGAGGCGGCTGTCACGCTAATGGACATCTTCTCGTAGTCGGCCTCTGGCTTGTCGTCGTTGCCGCTGCCGCTGCTGCTGCTGCTGCTGCTGTTGTTGCCGCCGCCGCCGGCCGAGGCCTGCCTTAAGCGCAGCCCGTTGCGCGCGCTCGCGTTGCTCTGCTTCAGGTAGGCGCCGTCGCCGGCCAGGCCGCCGCAGCACATCGACAGCGGCAGCATGTGAACGATCTCGGTGCGGCACTGGACGCACTTTTTCATGAGGGCAGCGCAGCTGTCGCAGGCCGGCATGTGGCCGCAGGGTTGGAAGAGCACCGAGGCCTTCCGGTCCGAGCAGACGACGCATTCCTCGATCTGCGAAGGTCAAGGCTTTATTCGGGGAAGAGGGAAAATCGAGAGCTGATCTACCTTTTTCCGGGTGACGACCGCCTCCCGGCAGAGCAGGCACTTCTTGACGCGCGGGGCGCAGGCGTTGCAGCAGGTGACGTGGCCGCAGGGCCCGAAGAGGACCTCGCGCTTCGTGTCGGAGCAGACGAGGCACTCGTCGATGCCGGTGAACGGGGTCGCGCTCTCGATGTCGTGGCTACGGGCAAAAAAACAATTCGTCCGTCACACCTTCGCTCTGAATAGCTTTATAGTTTCCAGAGAGTACTTACTTTTCCTTGTCCTTGTGGCAGGTGGTCAGGGTCTTGCAGAGGTTGGGGTCCGGGCAGAGGTCGAGGGGCGTCTGGCCCTTCTTGTTCTTGAGCTTGAGGTCGGCGCCGTGGGCCGCGAGGAAGCAGGCGATGAAGGCGCTGCTCTTCTTGTCCTGGCCCTGAGTGCCGAGGCCCATCAGCAGCCTGCCGACGTCCTGGACGTCCTGCAGCTGACGCAGCTGGGAGAGCGTGTGGTGTCTGAGCGCCTCGTGCAGTGGCGTGTCACCGTCCTTGTCGGCCACGTTCAGGTTCGCGCCCTCGCGCACCAGCAGCTGCGACAGCGAAATCCCGCGGTCAGCAGGGAGGAATTCGGAGCGGGGGGCGCTTTTCGAGGAAGCGGGCTACTCACCCTGACGATGTGCGTGTGCTGTCGCTCGACGGCGAGGTGCAGCGCCGTCTGCAGGTTAACGTTCTGGAGGTCGAGGTCGGCCTTGCCGGCCTTGGTCAGCTGCTCGGCCACCTCGACGTGGTTGTTGAGGGCGGCCAGGTGTAGGGCCGTGTAGCCGTCGTCCTTCTTCTCGTCGACGATCCAAGGCCTCGGCAGCTTCGAGAGCAGGATGCGCATCGCCCTGCAACGACAACATGGTCATGACATGAGAGCGACACGTGGGCCCGGGGACTGCGCAGCACGTGTTCGGACCCCGGGCCCCGAGAGAGCATCTGGCCGCAGGAGGAAGCCAAGTTTTTTGCCGGCCGCCGCGCCGAGTGCCGCGCTCCATCGAGCAGCGCGAGTATTTTCGCGCTCTCGTGTGCGTGACGCTATTTCCGGCCCGATTATCGGCACTCCTCCTCCGGGAAGGAGTGTGGCTGCTGCTGCCGCTGCTGCTGCGCCGGCCGAGAGCAGCGACGTCGCGACAGAGGCAACGTCGACAGCCGGCCTGCTTAGCTGACAGCAGCCGAGAGCAAGGTAAGCAATCGCGGAAAGCCGACACCCGGCAAAGATCTCTCTCGGACCGTTTACAGGCTCTTCGAGCAATTTTCCTTCTGCATATATTCACGATATGTAAATTTAAAAAAAAAAAGCGTTATCGTTTTACGAACGAACGAGAAAAGGCACGCGAGACTAAACGCGTCTTTAGATAATTGTGGCATTGATGAATTTAGTTCGCGCGATAAAAAGGGGGGGCTTTCGTACAAAGTTAAAAGTCGCATCTGCACAACGAAAACTCTTACCAAAGACGATTTCACCAGCGGAAATGGCCGAGACGAGCCACGCGCGCCTCCGTTTTTCTTTCTCGCCTTCGGGAGCGGAAGTTAAAATCGACGCATTTCCCCCGGGGCACGAAAACCGTCTTTCTCGCGATTTCAAGGGTTGAGAGGAGGATGCTTAAATTTTGTCGTTTAAATTTACTTCCTCCCTCCCTCTCCACCCGCTCCCGCTTAGCTTTCGATTTGCTCTTTCGTAATGGAGCTTTAACTACGTCGGGATTCACGTGCGACCGTACACATTTTTTTCTTTTTTTTTTTCGACAACGTGTGTTTTAACTGCGAGGGAGAGTACCTCCTGCAGGTTGTGGCTTTTGACTGGACTCTGCGGGAGAGACTTTCCAACGACTAGAAATAAAATCTTGGTCCTAATGGATTCTCATTTTCAAAACATGTGTTTCAGTGGAATGCTTAAAAATCTCAGGAATAAACTATCTCATGGATGGTAACTTTAATAATAAACCGCGGTAAAATAAAGAGGAAAACGCAGTGATTTATTTTAATCTTGTTTTTAATTATCTCTTTCATACGTTGATAGTGAATTTTTTAGCAAAGGATTCTTTTTTTTTAAAAAAAGAAATGTAAATTATTTTTGGAACTGCAATGTAATTCGTTTCAATTTAGCTTTTCAACTGTTCTATAAATACGACGACTCTTTCATCATTTCCAATAACAGACGAATTTATTTATCTCATTTTAAAAATACGAAAAACGTGAACAACACTAAGCCTATTGCGAGAGAAGCAAGTTAAAATCTAATTAACAGGGAAAATAATCCCTGTCATTCGCGAAGACGAATGTATATACATGTATACACATATATATAGTCGAAATGGACTTCACTTGCGATGCGTCATGCTTTTACCTCGCGAACCCGGAAGTAGCCGTAGCTACGACCTAAAGTAGGACGTTTTTGAAGCTGCGAGGGGCTCAATTTTCAGCAGTTTCATATCCTCGTACAAAAGAGTGAAATTGGGCGCGAGTAAACAGCGCGTAATTGTGATAAAAATACGCTCGCCCGCGCGTTACTGCCCGCCGTTGCCGCCGTTAACGTTTCATTCGGTTATGACATTGCAAGTGGAGCGCATGCATAACTCGACGGCGTGTAAACAAGCCAATAACTTGCCGGCGGTCTCGTTTTCGAATTTTCCGACGATTCGACAAATTTTAATAGTTTTGCAAAGCGAAACGCGCGGGATGAGAAACGAAAATAAAAAAAAAATTCGGGATCGACGCGAGAAAAGCGTGCAGCGCAGCTCCTTCGAAAAACCGAAAGCGGCGTTGCGCGCGCGGCTAAAAATGCGCGCGAATACAGCTTCCACTATTAGATTTCGGAAAAAGAGGAGTCGGAAATATTTAAGTCCTCCTCCTAGAATAGATCCGCGCGGTGTATTGTGCGTTAGCAGGCACGAGGATTGAATTTCAACCGGGGCGAAAAAGAGTTCGCCGGCTCGTCGGAAAGGTAGCGCCATAATTTTCGGGATTAGCCGATGTGCCCCCGGGGACATTGTTTAACGGGCCTCGGCTAAGCGCGGGAGCGTGCAGCGGGTGGAAATATTTGTTTACCGGATCCGAGAATAACGGGCGAGAGGCGGACGGCAGAGCGTCGGCGGCGGGTAAAAATCGGAGCCGGCCTGTAAGCTTAGAACGCAAGGAATATTCAGCTGCGAGCATTCGTCGGAAGCGTCTCTGGCTCTGCCAGGAATAGTCGCCGCGGCTTGACGGCACAGCCGTGGGACGCTTCGGCATCGGGCCGTCTATTTTCGGATTTGGACAAATTTGGCGCGAGACGGCTTGCGCGGTACGAGAGGGAGCGAGAGAGAGAGAGTCAGTGCTCTCCCGCTTGGGTCTCTCTCCTCCTCCTCCTTAGTCAAGTGTAAGCTTACATGCAGCCGCCGCGGCACACACGCTCACCCCCCGTGCAGCCATTTTTAGAGGGCCTCGTCGAGAGAGCGAGCAAGAGAAAGAGAGAGAGAGTGAGAGAGAGGACGGGGCTAGGCGACGTCGTAAGTAGCCTGTACCAGCTCCGGCATTCAGTTCGAGGCGATCGTTCGAGGAGGATCAGAGGACTCAGTCGGATCCAGCGATCGATGCCGCGACTCTGCCGAGCGTCTGTTCCGTGCTTCCTTACTTCCCATAGTGCATGTGACGTATGGAATGTAAAGAAGTATGGAGCCGCGCTCAGGCTCATCTACGCTCATTCGGTGTCCCCGCAGCATATCGTCGTCCGCCCGGAGGAGAGGTAAGACAAAATTCTTCCGTCGAGAAGGGACCGATCGTTAATTGCCCGAGGACGACGAGGTATATAGCCCGTGTGTTCCCGCTACGGTGCCTCGATTCGATCGAGCTCGATTTTTCCTTTGTTGCAGAGGGAGATTTGCCATTCAGCGCCAGAGACGGAAGCGGAAAGAGGAGGTCGGAGGAGGAGAGAAAGGTGTCGAGTGCGTTTCTCCTCGTTTCTTCGTTCCTTCGTTTCTTCGACTCGGGTCGGCCGGCGGCCGCTCGAAACTTTTGAAGAAATAAGACAAAGCTCCCCGGCAATCCCCGGAAGTTCATTCAGCAGGACGATCACGCGCAACTCCAAGTTTCGCGGGCGGCAGAAGGGGCGGCCACAGCCGGGGCTAATCAGAAAAATCCACACTTGGCCGAACTTATTGAATCGTTCCCGATCCTCCTCTCTCTCTCTCTCTCTCTTTCTCCTCTCCGCCCCCGCCGCGGAAAAAGGCGAAAGAGTATACGAGGAGCGCATTAACGAAGCTCCTGTTTACGAGCGCGTGGCGAAGACGATGCGGCGCATACATCGGGAGAGAGCTTTTTTACGCGTCGCTTCTTCTTCTTTTTTTTTTTTTAACCTTTTTCCTCTCGCCGGATTTCGTTTTTCCTTAGCCAGCTACTTTTGCTCTTCCGTGCCTCTGCGATTCGCGTAAAAAAAAGGCTACCTCGCTCCTCTCTCGTGCCTTCCCTCTGTGTGCAACTCGGCTCGGGCGCCAAAAAAATAATAAACGAATTGATCGCCGCTGCCTTACGTAATGCCCGCCTAACGTTGAAAAAACAGAGCGAGATTTCGGCTTCTATTTCGGAGCTGCTCGGATTACCTCATCTTTTTGGGGGGGCAGCAGCCGGTTTTCCCGGCTCGTCTTTTGGAAATTCGTCAGGAATCGCGAGCTTTGGCAACGATTTTATCGGCCGCCGACGCTATTTTGCGCCGAATATCCGACGAGTAAATGTTGTAAACGGGGACAGTTGATTATGGACGCGAGAATCGAATTATGCATTTAACGCGAAAAGTAGTTAAATATTTACATAATTAAGCTCGGCTGATAACGTTTACGCGAGCCGAAATGCCGCGGCATTGCATTAGCGGTTCGATATCGTTATAAATTTCGCGAGCCATCGATATTACGTAGATCTTTTTTTTATTCAACAATAATTGGACGTAACGCCGAGGAGCTAAAATCGAGATAAAAATCTGCAGGCGAAAATGGAAGGACGTTACTCTGAATAAAAAGAGAGAGCTCTCGAGAGCTCGCACGAAGGTAGGTAAGGACTTATGTAACCCGTCAGCCTCCCCGCGCCCGATCGAAATCCCCCGAGCTGCAGCGGCACGGGGGAGATCGCGGCTCGGGGCTCGGAGCGAAGAAAACGTCCTTAATTAAGGGCGGGCCGAAGAAAAGGCTCTGTCCCACATCGAGTGGATTTAATCTGGAATAGTTTGGCGAGTTGATTCGCTCCGGCTCTCTCTCTCTCTCTCTCGGCTCTTAGGAATGCAGATAAGTATATATAGGCCCCCCCGGGTAGGAGAGGGCGCGACACATGCGCCGGACAGTATAAGAAGCTTTTGGCTCCAAGCCATCTAATAGTCGTAGTCGGGCTGCCGGTGCTGGTGCCGGTGCTGCTGCCGCTGCCGCTGCTGCTGCGTCCCGTCGGTCGATTCAACGCGAGCCGAGCGAGGCGCGCGCGTACTACTTACTCTCGCTCGGCGGCCTGGGGATCCGCAGCCAGCGGCCGGAGCTCGCTTCGCACACACGCCGCCGGGGAGTGGCGCCCGCCCGGCCCCCGCCACTCCCGACCGCCCCCTCCTCCTCCTCCCCCCGCCGAAGATCCGCGATTTTCGGGATCGCCGCCGGAAACCGGGCCAACTTTCGGCTGCCGCCGCTACGCTCTCGTCAAAAAAGGCCTCGGCGATATTCGGAGAGCTGCAAAATTCACGCGAGTCGATATGCAGAAAGGGAGGAAGAGAGACGATATAGGGTTAAAGAGGTCGGATCGTGTGGGCTGCACACGTGCGCCTCTCTCTCTCTCTATCTCTGGCCCTCTCAGTATTTCGCGCCATTGAACGGCAATTCGATTGCTGGTTCGTTGATTTTAATGTGTCGCGCTGCCGCCACCACCGCCGCCGCCGCCGCCACTGCGACAAAGGGCGCCCGCCCAGACCTCTGTCTCTCTCTCTCTCTCTCTCCCTCTCGCTCTCTGCACGCATCAATAATGACGCAGTGTACGCAAAATCAATTAAATCAATTAGCGGCAGGTCAAAATCGCCCGTAACTACCGGCGAAGAAACAGTCCAGCTACTACCCTTCCACCTCGTTCCCGTATTATTATCGAAATTTTATAATCCTTTGATCGTTCGACTTTCGGTCTCGAGAATTACGGGCTGGCCGGCCTAAAAATCTTTATAAATGTATTTTCATTCCGGCGGAAAGAGATCCGATATTTCGACGATTTTTTTTTGGCACTGGCCGCGTCGAATGGGTCAGTGCAGCAGTCCTGGAATAACGCTCTCTCCAAATACGAGTGGCGTAAATAAAGAGAGAAAAAAGAAAACGAGCACGAGAGACCAGCTGCTTCCCTTCCTCTTCTAATATAGGCGAAATGAACGACTAATAAGCTAATACTTGATTTTTATTAAGATGCTATACCTTCTTTCATGCGGCCCTTATTCAAAGCGAGCTCTCTTCTATTAAAAAAATTCAAATTACTGGATGCGCACAATGGAGGCCAGGGAGAAAATGCATCATACATCAGCAGAATAAAAAAAAAGGATTTAAAAAAAAAAAAAAAGTTTCCTCCTTCCACCCTTGCAAAAAGCGAGCCACGGAGGCTTACATTATTACGTCCTTCATATGCAGTAAAATTTTATCTGACTCCCTTTAAAAAGTTTTGAATTTTTATATTTTACGCGTTTCTTTTTAAGGACTAATTCAATGCGAACAACTTATTTCGTCGGGTCTCTGTATTCTTTTTTTTTCCCAAATAAGAAAAAAACTCAGGAGAAATTTAATGGGGTAATTTTCGAGAAAATAGAAAAAAAAAGGAGAAAAGTAATGGGACAGCAGTAAATAGATTCCCCTAAAGCCGGATGGTATTGCTAATGTGGTCCTTCGTCCAGCTGGAACGAAATTGCATTGGCTCGGAATGTTTCTGCGATCTTGCACATGTGGACCCCCGTAGGGGTAATGTATTCTTTCGAAACGTTTTTAAACATTAACGAAATCTATATGTATTGCCCGCAAAAAAGGAGAGCATTAAATTATCTTGAAGAGGGAAAAGTTAAATTAACTCGGTTATCTTAGGCCTTTCTTGAATTTTTAAGCTCTTTTTCCGTGGGTAGTTGGGTTTTATGTAAGAAATGCGATTAATTCGCGCTGACATTGATTTACCCTTTTTTTGCGGGCGCATTTAAAGCGCGCAAAAAGAGCTTTCGCAGTCGTCGTTGCGAAAACTAAATTTGGAAAAATAGCCGGGGCGGGGGAGGGCACTTTCGAGGGCGAGAATAGGCTAATGGAGAGACGCACTCACGTTATTAGGCATAGTTAACGGCGAATCCGTTAAGTTTATTAGTTGGAAATGTCTGGAAAAGTGAAATTATGCGTGTTAATGGTCGGAAGTCGCGGATGGGGTCGGCAAAGGGTGCCGACACAATGGGGACTAGACTCGGCAAATGAATACGCAACGTAAAAGTGTGTGCGCGCCGGAGAAAGTGAGTGCACCGGGGTTTTCGGCTGCAGGCACAGCGGCGGCGGCGGCTGGGGCCAGAGGCGTGGTTACACGTGACGTCAGGGCTCTCGTTGTTCCATTTGTCGACGCTCGCGCTAGCAAGAAAAAGAAGCGCCGCGGCGGGCCGCAGCAGCCAGCGGGGTTCGGCTGGGAATCGCTGTGTTTTCTGTCCCCGCCATGTTTCATAAATCAGCGAAACAAACGAAACGTCGACGTGCATCGCGCGGGAGCTCGCGCGCGAACTCGATTTCAACCCCTTCTCTCTGTCTCTCTCTCTCTCGCTCGGCGCCGCCGCCACCGCCACCGCCGCCGCCGCCGACCCCCGGCTGAATGTATAATTTCATTTCGTAGACCGAGCGCGCTAACGCCACCCCCGCGAAATCTCTCTTTTTTCGCGCTCGCTCCCTGGCTCCGCGTCCGCGCAACTTCGGCTTTTAAACGACAATTTCAACGTTCATTCTTTGCCTTTTTAATTCCGCATGAAAATAGTCGAACTGCCCGATTTACTTTATTTCTGCGATAAATCAATTTGGCAGAGAGCGAGAGAGAGAGAGAGAGAGAGAGAGAGCTGCTACGCTGCAGGATAATCGCCTCTCCAACTGCCAAACTCTTCTTTCGTTCCTTTAATAAGGTTTACTTTAATATAATATGAAGAAAAAGTCGTTTCCTCTATAATTTATTATTCGCTAAATATATTTTATCGCGTTTACTCGAGGATAATCCTCGCGTTGAAATGTTTAAGAAGTAAATTATGAAATTTCTTCGATTTCCAGCGGCCTCCCGATTCGCCAAGAAACCCCCTGATAAAAAGCAATGGAATTAATAGACGTTTTAATCGCGGCAGAACACGCGAAAAAAAAAAGGAAAATACCAAAACAGCCTCGAGCGTAATAAGTGCGAAGGGAGGGGAGGGGGGAGAGCGGCAATGCCTCGTCGGCAGGTAAAAAAGAAACTCGTCGAACGACGGAATGCCAAGTGTAACACGTCAAGATTTGCAAATAGAAAAGGACGTAGTTCCCGCGGCACGGAGGTGCATCGTCGACGCGGAGCCACCGTCGCGGGGGATGCTAGCCCATGCCCAGGAATCAATATGATATGCTGTGCAGCCGCTTGCGCAGGCTCGCCTCGCGGAGAGAGCCAGCCAGCCAGCCAGCCAGCCAGCCGGCGGCCGAAGCGCGCCGCGACTTATCGGCCAAACACCGAGGCCTTTTATCCAAGACAACGACCCGCAATCAATGACGACGACGTACAAGACCATTTTTGCGCTCTTGCCGCGGAGAGGCCTCAAAGAAAATCCAAAGTGTACCCCGGAGCCTCTCTCCCCCCGCCCGGAAGCCTTTCCCCAAAAGCTCTCTCTCTCGGGCGCGTATATCGATCGGCCAAATGAAAGCCGTGCCCCGATGGCGGACCTATTTTCTCTGTCAAGCTGTTTGCGAGCTGCCTACGGACACAATGTTTTGCGACGAGGACTTTGGCCGGCGTCCAACTTCATTTCAAATCGGCGGTATTACATCATGAGTTTAGCGAATCAATGTTTTCGTCGATGCGCGGCTGCAGGACGCGCGAGGATGCAGGCCGCGAGGATAAGAGGGAGGCAAGGCTGCGGGAGGCTTATTTCATCGGGACTTAACGACGAGATATTCCGGCCTCGCCTCGAAATATCGCCGAGATCCATTTGCAAACGCGTCGACGGCTCCGGAGGCTCGGATCGAATGTACCAAATCAAGTTTACAGGCCTTTAATCAATCCGATTTCCACTCGCCAATCCGCTCTTCAATGCGGCCTGGCTCGGCTGCTATTGTTGCGCTATTAAACGTTTTGTCCGAAAAAAAAAACCGGTTTGCACACTTTTATCCCTTGTTCGACGAAAATTGTTTTTACCCTCCGAGAACAATGGCACGTCGTTTCGTTAAATTTTATAATGGAATTTTCATTTATTTTCACCTCGTTCGGTAGATCTAACTTGCGTACATTTATATAAATTATTTCAAGCCTAGCGATTTGCTCTTTCTCAAAAGTTTCTCAAAAGGAGCGAAAGAAAAAAATAATGAAAAATTTTCAGCCTTTGCCGAGGCGTTCGTGTTTATTCGAAAGTTCCGCCCGGCGTTATCACAGTCAATAAAATGTATATGCGATAAAGCGCAGAGCCAGGCGAATTTTGGCCTCGACCGTTTCCCTCTTAAGCAATAGAATAGAATGCGCTTAGATCCCAAGGAAAGGCGGTAGAAAGAGGCCTCTGGGAAGTTGAAGCCTGTTTATACGCAGACTCGGTCAATACTCCCGTAATTATCATATAAAAGGATCACTGGGAAAGGAAGAGGGATTCTTCCGACTGCGAGGCGCTCACTTATACGGGGACAGAGAAGGATATGGGGGAGGAAGAGAAAGAGAGAGAGAGAGAGAGCTTGCGAAAGCACAGTGCGCCGGCGGCTGTGGGCGTGCGATTCGATGGAAATGGAAAAAGAGATGGATGAAGAAGAGAAAGGCAGAGAAGAGGGAGAGAGAGAGAGAGCTAAGGGAAGGAACCAAACTATACCATTTATTGATTGCGCTATGCTAATCTAAACAGCCGTATTTGACTATTGAAACGCGGAAGCCGGTTTAAACGTTAAAATATCTCGAATACTTTCTAATCCAGCGGCCGGGGCGTTCATTCGAAATTCGCCCGGGGAACGATTTATCGGTGAAATATTATATATCCGAGGCGGGAAATGTGCTTCCTTCGGCCGGGAGGACGAGCTCTCTGCCCTCGGAGCCGCTCGTGGCCTGACGAGCTGACGTTAATCCCGTTAGGTACGTGACAAAAAGCGAGGAGAACGATCGCTCGGCTCTTTAACGCTGCGAGGCATAATTGAGACGCTCGGCTCCTTCGAGCTCCGAATACATATATATACATGTATATATCTGTACGTGCAGGGTTGAACCCACGGCATTTGGACAGAGAGAGAGAGAGCGCCCGGAGAGAGGGCGCCGCCTGCCTATCTCGAAATTGAATCTGCTGACCTGGCACATACGTAGATGGATGCCCTGGACGAGCCTTTAATCTTGAACATTTTTAAGCGAGACGAGACCGCCGCGTCGGGCCGAAATCATAACGATTTGTTTAGCCGGGATCAGCCGGGGGTGAAAAAGCGCCCGAGACTCGCCGAGCTTTAATCCGGAGCTTCGTTAGCTTTAATTCTGGCGAGGTATCATCGGGCCCCGAGATCCTTCGACCGGCGGAGATTGCAAAGTTGAATCGAATCAAGCGTCGACGGCGCGCGCGCCAGGACTCGAAACGAGCATCCATTTAGATTAGAAATATCAGCGGGGCCGGGGCTATCTGGCCGAATTAATCTTGGAAGTAATCCGGGCAAGACTAGTCGCGAGGGCCACTTTGCCTCTTTTTTTTTCCCGCCTCCTCGTCCCTCTCCCTCTTCCTCTCTCGTCCATTGTCCCGGAGGATTCAATTATTCATGTACAAAACACCGTTATCCGTATATAGGAGATGAGGCATTAGCTGCTCTCTCTTTTTTTTTTTTCGGGAAAAATAGATTCGCCGATAAAAGGGTTCGGAATAAATTTGGGACTAGCTGGTAGGTGGGAAGGGTGGATGTTTTGATTTAGTAGCAGTTGGAGAGTTGGCAAGCTCTTTGGAGCGGGGCCAATATTTTTATGTTATTCTTTCCCCCGGTTCTATCCCTGGGCTCTCTCTCTTGGGCTACGATTCGTCCCCTCCGTGACTGCGCAAGTGACGGCTTTAATGCCTGCGACGACGATGTCATCGAAAAGTCAATTCGGGCTCCGCTCCTCTTCCTTGTCATTTGGCCGACTACTGCCGCGCCTCTCGCTGCGCGATTCCGCCAAAGACAAATACCGGAGGAGTTCGACGGAGAGCGCAGTGCGGAGGAGCTGTGTGTGTGTGTGTGTGTGTGCCCTCGGCCACTCCGGGTCTCTGTCTCTCTCTCTCCTCCTTTCGCCCGCGGGGCTCCTTTTAACTACTTTCCAGCAGTTTGTATTAAGAATTTACTGCGGAGAAAGGGCCCTTCCTCCCTGCGCCTTTTGCGCGCGCGGGGGAGAGCTTCTTTCGCGCGAAAACGCCTGGCGATAAATTTACGGAGTGCAGATGCATTGTTATGCATATGAGGTTTTGCGAGAGGAGAGAGAGCCCTGCTTTTTCGCCCGGGAAGAGGCCCTGAACTCGCCCCCGAGAAAGCTTGCCCCTTTGCTCCGACTAGCGAGAGCGCCTGGAATGAAATAAAATTTTGCAGCTCAGCTGAATTATTAGCGAGCTCGTAAAGAATTTGCGCGAGGAGACGGTGGAGGGGGGGACGGACGAAGGGCCGTAAAAATGTTCGCCGGGAAAGCCAAGTTTTTGGCTTTCCCACTCGACGAGTTAAGAGCGGCCGTAAAATTTGGCCGAATTCACGAAGGCTCAGGGCTTGTTGGGGGCTCCTTGCGGAGCCGCCACCGCCGCCGCTCGATACACACGCGCTTTATTTATTATCGCTCTCTCTCTCTCCCTTTCTCTCTCCGGCGTAGAGCCGAGATTAAATCGGATCGGCGATGGACTGCTGTTTGCGCTACGTGGCGCGGCAGTTATCATCGAAGCAAGATAAGCGCATGTCTTGGCGGAATGTCGGCGAGAGAGGGCGAATCCTCACGTGCCGGAGGCCCGAGAGAATGCTGGCCCGGCGCTCCCGTTATCCGCGGCATGCCTTCCTTCGCCCTCTCTCGCTCTAGGCGTGGCTATCGAGCTTTATCGCTCGCCGCCCTGAGACTCCTGCTCCCCCCCCCCAACCCGCGCAACCCGCCACCACCCTCCCCCCACCCCCACCCCCGCACCGTCACGCGATTAAAGTACTTAATCGCCCGGCTGTAATAATAGCTGCAGTGCCCTTCTTTTACCCAATTTCGCCGATCCGAGAGGGGCTCGCCTCGTTTTCGCCCCGCGCTCGGGAAAAGGAGCTCGCGACCGCGGCGGTGTCTCGCTCGCGCCTCCTCGCCGCGGGAGAAGAAAAAAGAGCCCGGCCACCCGTTAATTAGTCCCTCGCCGCGCCGGCCGGAGAAAGCGCGGAGCGGCTCCGGCTGAAAATTGACGAGAGATCGGGAGACGGAAATGGGTCGTGCTAAAGGTTCATTAGGGCAGGCGGCGGCTGACCCGAATTCATATTTCGCAGGAGGCTCATCGCTGGAGCCTCGGCGTGGGCGGGGGCGGCGGCGGCGGCGGCCCGGGCCTCCCGAGGACGATGACAGGGCTGGAGGGAGTAGGGCTCGCGCTCGCAGGTGGCGCTTTCGTCGCGGCCGCGATCCCCGCCCCCGGCGCTCGCGGGCGCGCACAGTGCGGCCCTGGACGGGCAGCCAGTAGTACGCTCGCGATTCGGCCAGACGCCGGAGCCGCTCCGGGCCACTCTTCCTTTTTTCCCCTCCGCCGCGGAGCGCCGCGAGCCCAGCCGGCCCCTCCAGCGCCCGCCGCCTCTGCTCCTTGCGCTCTCGCTCGCTCTCCCTCGGGACGCCGCCGCCGGAGTCCGTCGCCCCGTGTAGTGCGCGCGCGCCGCCGCCGCCGCCGCCGCCGCCGCCGACGATTCTGCAACGGACCTGCCGCAAGGCGCCGAAAGCTAGTAGCGGCTCGCGTTCCGCGCAGACAGCCTCGGCGGAGCCTCCCCGCGCTGCCGCCTCGGGGTCGGCGCGCCGATAACAGGTTGCGGGAGAGGTGTTGGCCGCCTCTCCCTCCCGCGGCCCCTCTCTCACTCTCTCTCTCTGTCCCGGGTCCAGGCTCCGGGGGAGGGCCCTCGGCTCGTGCCTGTCGGCGAGCGAGGCGCCAGTACCGGCGAGCGCGTGCGTTTGCGGGCGATTGCAGGCGCCCACTGAGTCAGTAGTAGCAGTCGCGCGCGGGGAAGGGCGCAGTCCATTGTCGCGCGGCAACAATGAGAAGCAGCAGCAGCAGCAGTAGCAGCAGCGGCGGCGGCAGCAGCAGCGATATGACAAGATTTGCGAGCGGCCTAGCCTTAGAGCCAGGCACCGGCGCCGAAACGTCGGCTAAACTAAAGTGTTCGATTTCAGTTTCGCTCGCGCCCCGCCAAGACCCTCCTCCTATTAGTCTTCCTCTCTTTCTCTCTCTTTCTCTCTCTCTCTCTCTCTCTCCTGCGCCAGAGTATTCGTGTATAGTTAGAATTTGCGATTGATCTTGGGGAGCGATAAACCGCACGAAAGCCGTGCCGCCGCTTTAATGACGGCAGTCATGCCGTAGAGTCCGAAATATTTCGAGAATCATACGTTTCTGGCGAAAGGTAATAAATCACTCTCGTAGAAAAATTATACGCTTGCTAATTAAAGAAATCTGATTTTATTGTTAAAGCAGGACGATTGTCTCTCTCTCGGAAACGGGCTCGCAAACGCCAGAGCGTTTCTCTAACCTAATGTGTGTTTTCTCAGGACTCGGAAAACTAAAGATGGCCGTTCTTTATAGAGTTAGAGGTCAAGTACTCCATCGATGCTGGGTAAGTCTGAATGATCGGAGACTTGCCTTCGAGTGGGTCTTTCTAAAATTACGCGGCCGCGCGCATTCCAGATAAATCTGAAAAGGGGGAAGATGAAAAAAGATTTAGAGGGAAAGAGAGAGAGAGAGAACGAGAGAGAGAGAGAGAGAGAGAGCAAGAAACCCACGCCTTGTTCCTCTCTTTCTTTGGCCGGCCGCGAGGAAAAGCGCGAGTGAGTTATAATTCCGATATGCGCAGGCAGGCAGGCGGGCAAGCAAGGCAGGCAGACGGCAGGAGAGATTTTTGCTTGTGCCAAGTGTATAACCCAGAATAGCTCATTCTCGGCAGCGGCTATATAGTGGAAGATGATTTTGACTTTGCACGTAAGAGGCCAGCGGCTGTCGACGACTGCGACGACGAAGGAGGAAGATACTAGTGGGCTCGGCGAGCGAAGAAGATCTTCCCAAGGTATGAGAAAGAGCCAGGTAGACCGAGAAAATTACTTTTAATTGCATGCGAAGGGGGGAGACTGATGAAAAAGAGCGAGCGGGAAGACGAGACTGATAGAGAGTTTGGACGGATCCCGGATAAATTTAACACTAGCGTCTCGTGTTACTCGAGTATGTTGCCGAGGCTCAAAATAGAGCTCCTGTGCCCAACTTTCTCTCTCTCTCTCTCTCTCTCTTTCCTTCCGCTCCTCTCTTTCGACGGATAATATCGCGCTCGCTTCCACGACAAAGTTCGCCATGAATTCGGCTTGTGTGTGCTCCCGAGTAACCTCCAAGTGTGCGCGTCTCTTGCGCGAAAGAGCGACGGATACGACGCCGAGTACGCGGGGACTTTCGCCAGCGAGCGGACACGGCAGCCGTGGAGGAGAAGAGGAAGGAGAAGGTCCGTCGGGCTAACGTAATGTTAAGCTTAGCTGGTTGAACACGGGTCAAATATACTGCACGATTGACGCATTTGGTCCCCTTCAACCAGCTGTAGTTGACATTAGTCTTCAACCCTCCGAGCGAGGCCTGGAACGAGCACAGCACAGCAGCCCCGTCAGCAGGCGCCAGCGGCAGCGATAATCCAGCATCAATCTTCTTGTTAAAGTGTGCGCGCCGCCGAAGAATGTACGTCGCGTCGAGAAAGCTCGCTCTCTCTCTCTCTCTCTCTCTCTCTCTCTCCGGGAAAAAAATGTCAAGATTCCGATTGCGGCGAAGAGAGCGAGCTTGCTCCGAGCTTAGCGGCTTATGTAAGAGGGCATCTTCTCTGTAGGAGCAGCGATAGCTCGAGGGAGAAGATGAAGAGAGGAGGAGAGGAGAGGAGAGAGAGGAGAGAGGAGAGGAAAGAAAAGAGGGAGAGAGATCGTGATCTTCGCCACGCCTTAGTTAAGTTAAGATGGCCACTTTGAGCTTTAATTGTCGCTGATCGGCGTTGCTGTCCGCGTGTACATGAAAGGCTCCCGGGGGCAATTTGTCGCGGCGGTGTGCAGGCGGCGGCGGCGCGAGACAATGAGAGAGGCCTCTTCAGCCGCCGCTGCTCTCTCTCCTTCAAAAATGAAAGATGCAAGCAACGCCTCCCGAAGTCTGTGTCCGTGCACGAGCAATCGATTCGGGCTAAGGCATATTAAGAGCGGCACGTGTGTCTAGGCTCCTTCTTTTCTCTCCTCTCTCTCTTTTTTTTTCCAAAGTAAATTAAGCATGAATGAGTCGCGCCCTCGAAATGACGTTGAAAGTTCAACCGAGTCTTGGTGTGTTCGGGAATTCCGGGACGCCGCGAGTCGCGCGGGCTCCGCTTCCCCGGGATCTGGAACTTTTGACTAGCGAAACTCCGATGCTCCGAGAATGATATTGATCGTGCGACTCGATTGTAAAAACGATTCGAAAACGTGTTTCGCGCTGAAAGGAGTAACTAATTAAAGTAAGATTGATTTTGCGGTGACACGTCAACCAGATCGAATGAAAAGCTTGTTTATACTATTGTTATTAATTTTCAAGTAACACCGACTCAAAGTATCCAAAATCAATTGCACACTTATTGAGTTTCGGTAATTAATCAGAACTCGGGCACGTCCTGTAAGTTACACAAGTTCGCGGTAATGTTTGTTTCTCGATTTATTGACACCTATTAATAGCAGCGAGTAGCAAGTGATTACTCCATTTAGCCTTTATATGGCACTTGAAGCTATTTTTATTACACGTTCAAGTTTAAACTTTAACTGCATTTGATTTTGGATAATATTATTATTGACGCAATTAATAGAAATAAATAAAGTGTAAATAAAGTCGAAAAAGATGAGAAAAGACGTAATAATTATCGATGATACTAAAACGTCAGGATTGAATAAATTTTAAAGAGTTAGGGCAGTGCTAAATTTGACTTTAACTTTTTTTATTTTTATACAATTGAAGCCTATCCCATTTTTAAGCATTAAGCTTGAATCAATATGTTGTAGGTCAATTAATGTTTAATTAATATTCAATTAAAAGTAAATAAATGTTCGTTTATATTTACTTTATTATTCTGCAAATTATTGCGCGCTGCTTTGCATTATGTTAACTTGAAAATTTTAATAAATACTGTTTCAATATTTTAGAGAACAAACGTAAACAGGAAAACATTTTGTATAAACTATTATATTAAGCACATATAACCAATGATGTAGCATTGTAGGTTAATATCATTTTAGATTCATTTAGAATATTGTATTTCTGTATAATCAAACAACAATAATTAAAATTGTATTTCTCCGCCACTTGTATCTACCGATTTAACTTTTATAAAAAATTTATACTGTAATTTGTCAAATTTCTTGCATTTTGCATGCTTTCGTTAATCCTTTGTCTGTAATCAGACATTTGCACGAAATCTGATCCTAAGAACTACTTTATCTTGTCATCCTTACTAAACAGTCACATATATATACAATAAAGAGAAAATTTCAAACTATTTAAAATATTCCTACTCTAACTCATTTTATACCTATCTTTACTTTTACAGAATTATAACCTACTTAATAAATTAAAGGCACACATGCATTATAATGTATTTTACTTTTTGCAAATTTATTTTAAGTTCGAATACTACGCTACTAGAAAATTCTGTTAAAATTTACATATAATTAATTATTGTGCTTAAATAATTTATATATATTACACTTCTATTAGACTTTATAAAGTCAAATTTCTCCACAATAATACAAAAATTGCCAATGACTTGAACACAAAAGGTTTATTAAAAAAGGGAAAAACATTATGTTTTTAGTTTGTAGAATAACAGATATTTTTTTAATCAGAAAACATTAAACAACCTTTTCTTTCGTTTCATATTAGAGTCGTAAAAATTTTTAATTTCTTTTATAATGTTTTATCAATATTATTTAAGACTGACTGCTTTCAACTTGAGGGATGAACTTAATTTAATTTTCTTTAACATCAAGAATTTTCAATATGAAAAGATCTAAAAAATTTGTTGTAATACTTTCATCATTCTATACGGCTTAATTTTGATGATAAGTCCAAAATAATTGCTACTTTGCCTGCTTGAATCCGGTTCTTATTATTGTACCAATATATCAATAAAAAAAGGAATGCACTTTTAGAAAAAATTTCTGTTGAACCGAATTTGTATTTTCATAATAAACTTTAAAAGCATTAAAATACGATCTAAAAAATCCAATTAAATTAAAAAAATCAATGCTATTGAAGAAAAAATGAATAGAAATACGCCTTTAAAAAAATATTTCAAGTGATTTTCGAATGCGCCATTGCAATACAGGGCGGGGTTGCAAATTAAGTAGCGTTTCGTGTGACTAATGTATAGGTTGAGAGGACTCCTTATTTAGAATATAACTGAATTTCTAGCGCGGAGCTTATATGTATACAAGTAGAAATAAAAGTTCGACTGATGTTAACTCGGCGCTCGGATGGCGCTTTAATGTTCATCTTAACTAAATGCTCCAGTATAAATTTTTTATTTATTGATATTTTGAAATTCATTTCTTTTAAGACTCTATACGGAAAAATCGGTTATTTTCAAAATTGGTTATTTAGTTATATCTATTTTAGATAGTAAAGTGAACTATACAAAAAGTTGATGTAGCCAATTTCGTGGTTATAAGTATAGAATAAAAATTGCACTTCAATCTAGTTAGAAAAATTGAAAAATATTGAATTTTCTTTTTAAATTTATATCAGAAGTATGAGTAATAACAAATTTATACGGAGTTTTGAAAGAAATTATTGATGGTGGTTTTAACCAATTTTTTTTGGAGCAAAGGAATATTTTTAAATATCCTACTCTTGTAATACTGTAATATATTTGACCCCAAATTCACCTTTAAAAATTTTACTTCTACTAACTAAAAGAACGATTAAGAGAATATTGATTCTTCACTTGCTTTTATAGAAAATTGTTTCTTTTATCTGGGCTAATTTAATTTTAAAAACTCGATAATTTTTTAACTTTGACTTTGAAAAGAACGAAATATAATAACGTAGAATTTAGCGTTGATTACTCACGAATTTTGTACGGCCCGTAAAATAGTAGAAGATAATTTTCACTTACCTGAAAAAGAAAATAAAAGAAGTTAATTTCTCAAATTAATATAAATTTAAAATTAAATTTTACTGCAGTTTTTAAGGAATTTTCAAAACTTCAATTGATAAATACCGGATAAGTAGTAGAAAGATTAAGATTTTGAGACTTTTGAATCGTTATGGATGTTGGAATGGTTTACTTTTTACAGACTGCCCAAGAATGATCGAGTTTTTAAGCGTTGTAACTCTTCTTAGTTGTCTTAGTCGCTGGGAAACAAATCTTTTTCGTTTCCCTCTTTTTTCCCCTTATTGCACGTCTAAATTTAGCAGCGAAATTACTTTCTCGACTTAATTCGAGTTTTTAACATAATGCTGGACTTTTCTCATTCTGATACTTTTATCGCATTACTGCAGGTCGCTTATGTACTTTTTTAAGTCCTCTTGCGCCTTCCATCGCAGCGAAATTTTAAGCGAGTGCGCCTTCGAGTTTGCGGTTTAAAATAAATTGAAATTAGCAGGTAAATTCAGCAAGCGGAAAAAAAAAAGTTATAAAATGCACTGAATGCCATTTCTAATCTTTAAAAGCGCTTCAAGCGTATATAAAGGCTTCATAAAATAAGCATTACTAAGTGAGTAAAGTTGAAGTAGGACTCGGTTAAAGAGCCAGCAAGAGGCGCAAGAGACACTAGGCATTTCTTATTTTAACTGCTGTTCTTTGTATATCGCGCGACACTAGCCAGTTCCGCTAATTACCCCAATTTAGGGTAATGCTTTTTTTACTGTGCGCCAAGGCAACAAATACCTCCCTCGTTTTCTAGTCTTGTTTTGCCGGGCTTCTGGCGCACCGACACGTAGACACCTTTTCGAGATACGCATGTGTATTATCCTATACGTGCGGACGAAGTTGTTTCGCGCTTCCTGCCAATGCAATTTACTGGTATTGCGAGTAACGAGGTAATGGAACTAACGAAAGCTTATGCAGGACTGGACCAAGCCACCGATCCAATTTTTCTTTCTTTCGACATTAATTCGTCCCGCTTGCTCTGTCCTGCTCTCTCCCTTGTGTACGGCCGTATCCCTCTCTCTCTCTCTCTCTCTCTCTTGCCGCACTCGTTTGATCTAAATGCTAACTCAAAGCACACCCTGTACAGAGCGCGTATGAGCTAAATACACGTACGCCGCCGACTCGCACCAGGGCCGAACTAAAACCAGTCGCTAGATCCAAATGCGGTCCCGGTCAAATAAGCCAAACGCATTCGAGTCGGAATATTCCAAAGGGCGAGAGATATATTAAAGCGATGTAATAAGCCGCGATAATACGAGGAGTAAAAACTGCAGGCTGCTCAAGATGGCACGTTACTTGATTACTTAATTAGCGAAAATTCCAGAGCAATCGGATAATAATAACGTGTAATATGAAAAGTTGAAATTACTTTCTCAAAGTAATTTTAAGACTCGGAAACTTTTGGGTTTAAGTTTTTTTTTATTACGTATTCAATAACAAGAATTAATTGAAGGTCGAACTCTTGTCGAGCAATAAATAAAAAAGAACGAAAAAGTGGCTTTTGAACTTTTTCGAAAATAATTTAAAAGCCAAGTTCGAGAGTCGGTTTTGGGTGGCAGACGGCAAAAAAGTTTATGTAGCTACGTTACAAAACGGCCTCAATACTACTATAGCAAACGACCTAAATCCAACATTCGCTTTTAAGCGTCGAAATAGTCAAAGCCGTGCCCTTTATAACATTCCGGACAATCTCTGTCGACTCGGATGGAAAAAAAAGTGTATAAAAATTATTACGTAATAAATTGCTGCAGAAATTGAAAGCAGGTTCGAATCTCTGGCGCAGTGCATAGCCTCGGGACGATTTTTGATTCAACGGGAGCTTCTCAATGGGATCTTGTTGTCCAGGGATTCGAGGGTAATTGCGTTTCCTTCTTCTCGCAAGAGGAATATTTAAGAAATACGATTTTCCTTTGCATTTTAAAGGGCTGGAAAATAAGGTTCTTTATTAGATCAGATTAGCGTGAAATTGCGCGAGTTGTAAAGAAAAAGGCGAGGAGAAAGGCCGAGGAGAAAGTCGGATGCAAATAGGTGAGCGGCAGGTCCGGGGCCAATGTACTTTGGATTTTTGGCGAATTCGAGCGCTCGAGCTTCGAGATGAGTATTGTATGGAAAGGGGGGAGGGGGACGGCGTGCATTTTGAGAAGTGAAACGGCTAAGGAGAGCCCGTGCTCGTTACGAAGGAAGGAGAGGCTGACGCATCTCAGATATGTGGCAGGGCTTCTTCCAGATAGTCAGACTTTAGCCCGCTCGCGGCGACGAGCCGGAGGGTTCCTCTCTCTTTTTGCCCAGCCCCGCTACTCGCGCCGCGCGCTCACACTGGGATCAATAATGCAGCAGCGGGCGAGCGAGCGAGAGAGAGAACGAGCAGCGGCCGACCCCACCAAGCTCCTTCCTTCTCTTTCCTCCGGAAAATCGTAGTAGAGCCGTTGCCGGCGTTGCCGGCAACGTTGCCGGTGCGCCAGCCAGGAGCACCCGATCCCTGCTCTACTCCCCTCGAACCATTCAATTCTCTCTGCACACAGCAGCAGCAGCAGGATTTGCTTGTCGCTCGGTATCCTAGAATCGGCCGCCTCAAAATAGAACGGATCAAGCTTTGACACTTACTCCCTCCCGCCTTTTCCTCCTTCTCAACTTTGTCCCTCTCTCTCTCTCCTTTGAATTCGCTCGCTGCTTTATTTCATTGCTCTCCTCGTCTAGTTTGAACTTTCCAGTGAGAAGGAGCCTATACCCCGACCGGCCAACTCATCTTTAGCGGACTTTTTTTCCAACTCCGATCTGGCGCCCTCCGTTCGCTCCTTCCGCTTGTGCCTGCTTCGAGCCAGGAAGCCTTAATATTCTTCATTCGTTCGCTACGCTCGTGTCTTGGATGACCAATACGGACCGTTACTACTTGATACTCGGATGAATACGTTTTTCTGAAAAATCGTCATGTTTTTCGGCTGCCGCTAACAATTTTTCACTTTCCTGTACGATTCTATTTATTTACTATTTTGTAAAAAGCTCGCGCTTTTCTGAAAAATATTCAAGTTCAACAATTTTATCGATATTTCCATGAGAATAGCAAACAAAGACTTGGTTCGTGGTATCTTAGTTTTGTAGAAGGACTTCGCATAGAATTATTTTACAATACCTTATAAATAGCTATGAAAGTTCACTAAATAGTTCACTCTTAGTTTCAACATCAGTGCATAAACTGATAATAATTTGAATTTATTTTAATAACGCGTTCACAAATGTTTAAACCAACTACTATCCCAAGACGTCAACATTTATCATTATAAGCGGATCACGGCAAGAGTTCGTATTTCAAATTGGTTTCATCACCGAGTTCTCGTGCGAATTAAGAAACTTTCAGGGCCATTGATTAATTTTCGTCCGTTAATGGTGTATCTCATTTGATGCGAATACAAAGTTAGCAGCGAAGCGACACGGCTTTCGTTTCATTTCATTATGCGTGATTCTAAAATTAGAATTAATTTTGCCCCGCGGAAAAATCAAGCTTCATTTAGGCAATAAAGATGATTGTAAGATCATAAGTACCTTTGCAAACTTCCAGAAGGGAATTTTGCCTACGAAGCGCTACAGAATATAGTCGGACTAATCGTAGTCCACTATCACTTACTCAATAAACATAAATACACGTCGTGCATAATTTTTTAAGTAAAAACAAACATTAAAACTTAATATTTGTTGAAAGGTAAAAAAAAGTATTTACTTTGATATTGGATTTTACAGTCATTTGTTTTCTCGGTGGAGTGTTTTTAATTACTGCACTTTTGCGGGCGTCAAGCATTAAAATGAATTTTGTCAAATAATTATTTCTGTCCCCGCGGCTAAAAAGCCATTGTCCCTTTGTTTGCTGTTTTATTGCTCTAAACACCTTTCTACTTTAATGCAAATTTAATGAAATGCACTAAAACATGACAATGTCAAGGCAGTTAACGTTTTTAAAGGAGAAAATTATAGCTTATAATGAAATTGGTTTTTATATTAAAAAGCTAATTATTAAATGTTTTATAAATTAAAAACATAATGCGTTTATTAACAATTTTTATGAATTCTTTTTTAATACCTCTTAATTTTTTTACTTTTATTCGCTTCGATAAAACCTGTTTCGCAAGAAATGAAAAAGGTGCTTTAAATTTGAATTGATAATTTTCGACGATTCACGTACATTTTCACGAGTAAAAATTACTGTAAACTGCCTAGAATAAAAAGTTAATCTTTTTACGGAGAATAAAGAATTGTCAAGTTGTAAGTAGCGCACAGACGAAATTCGGATAAATTCAAAGGCCGCAGCGTGAGAAAAGTGGAACTAGGAAAAGTGGATTAGGAACGTTGCCCGATCAACTTTGTTTTCGAAGTGCAGAAAAAAAGCCGCGCAATGATTAGCATCGTAACAAAGAGGACGTTCGGTCTGAAAAATTGTCGAGGAAAGAAAAAAAAAAAAAGAAAAAGAGTCGAGGCTGTCCCAGTGCCATCGAGCTTTGCGAGCTTCTCGCGAGAGACAGAGGGTTTATTCATCGCGAGAGAAGTTATGGGGGCAGTTATCACCGGGTGATAACTCTTATTGCCGCAATAAAGCCGTGGTGTCGGTTCCCTCGAGGGACGCGAACTGTTCCCTCCAGGCTGTTCTCGTTAGCCCGGCTCCGTTCCCCCCCCGTGAGACCAGCTTTCAAATACCAGCCTGGGCCCGAACTCTTTCCAACTAAAAAATTTCCCAAATTCACCGACTGCCAACTGGAAAACTAACGTCGAAGAGTCGGTTGTTGTTGTTGTTGCCGTTGTCGTTTGGCGAAGCGTTAGTCGAATAAGGCCAGGCCGTGCAAGTGGGGCTTTGTCTCTATAGGACAATGGCTTATTGTGCCGGCATCTGGGAGAGGTGTGTGTGCACGGTTTCTGCCTGATTTATGACACGTGCGCCCGAGCAATCTCCCTCTCCGAGATTAGACTCTGTCCAGCTGCACCCTTCTTTTAAAGCGTAGGTAAATCGCGTGACGCGCGCTGATATTTAACAAGGACGCGCGCGCGCGCGGGCCAGGGCTCGAAATCGAAAGAACTAGAAATTCCTGACTGACTAGCCCCGGCGCCTCGGAGTTGGCGGAACGTGAGCTGCGCCCCCGATAAAGTTGCAGCGAGTAAGTTACAGTTATGCCGGCTAACCTTGCGAATGAAGAGTTATGCGCAAGCTTGGCTTTACTTAGGCGACTGGCTCGGCAGAGATTAAAACGCAACTAACGCGCTTATGCACTCCTCTCGACTATTATATAAGACTTTTTAATGTAAGGCCTACATTGCTTGCCTTAGAATCGATGCAGCTGCTTTTTTATCTATTAGTATTTTTTCTCTTTTTGCGAAAAGGCGCGCGAGCAGTAATTCTTCTTAGATAGATAGATCCCAATTCCGAAGAGAATCCGGAATTTTCCGACTGAATTTTCCCCCGTTTATTAGCACATTGACGGGCAAACGAATTTTTTTTATCTGAAATAACAAAAATCTCCCTCGAGCTGTGCAGGTCGATTACGCCGAAAGAATTATTTCAAAGATAATAGCCGCGCTGTTCTTATTGCTCATGCTAACCGCCGGCTTACGATGCAGAGTCGAAAATTTTGGAACAACGAGGGCGAGTAAGCTAATTTGCGGGAGCGGTGCAGCTGACGCTTTTCCAAAGTTCGCGGCGCAGATGCATTACAGCGCGGTGTGTAGGTAACGGCAACGCCGGCAACGGCTCTACTACGATTTTCCGGAGGAAAGAGAAGGAAGGAGCTTGGTGGGGTCGGCCGCTGCTCGTTCTCTCTCTCGCTCGGTCCCTGCAGGTGTAATAATTTAAAAAAGTTTGACCTTCCCCGAGGTGAAAAGTTCGCTCGCAAGGACTAATGTGCGGCGCTAAAATACAGGGGGAGGAGGGGAGGGGGACAGGGTTGCACAAGGCATTCGCAAGTTCGCTCTATCGGGGTGTAATTCAGTCGGCGAGGCAGGATTCTCTCTCTTTTTTGCTTATTTTCTCGCACTCTCTTTCTCTGCAGCTGCAATCGTAGCTGCTTTCTCTCTCCCTCTCTCTCTGCAACTTACTCAGCGAAGCGAGGAAAAGAGGAGAGACGAGAAGAGGAAATACGGCAACGGAACGGGCCTTTCAAGCGGAAGAAAAAAGACGCGAGCTGCGGGCCTTCGTTACGCTTTGGGCGCCATCCAACGATCCTTTTCTTCCAAGTGCTCTTGAGCGGCTTCTGCAAAGCGAGCTCTTTTTCCGTCTTGCTCTTGAGTCTTGCCATTCCCTACGATGCGTCTGTCAGGAATTCTGATGACAATTCGGTAATTAGATGAAAATGCGTATAATCTGCAGGACCGAGCCCCGGCTAAAGTGCAGCCGCGCAGAGATTGCAGTGGTGGAGCCGTCGCTTTCGCCTGGCATCGGCCGGCTCGTCGTCCCATAATCAGCGGGTCTCGGGGAGCCGATGCTCCTGATTTATTATACCCCGAGCCTCCTCGATATTTGCGCATCGACGCCTCGCAGCGCCACGACGGCATCATTAAACCGGCGGTTCGCGGGACCGGCGACGGGGAAAGGGATCGCGCGGAAATGCTCTTAAGGCTCGAATATAAAATAAGCGAAGCCATTTATACTGTACACGCCGAGGGAAAATCCTGATTTCAGGAGGAGGGTCGGGGAAGCGTGCGTGCATCAGAGGAAACTCGTAATCCCGTCGAATGCGACGGCATCCGTGAATTTTACGATACCTAAATGCTCTCGGCTCCTTCGCTCGGAAGTAATGGCATTCGATGGCCATTTCTTATTCGACCCATACCGCTACCCGACTTCCTCCTCTCTCTCTCTCTCTCTTTCTCTCTTTCCTCCCTTTTCCTCTCTTCCTCTCTTGCTCTCGTGCTCTCTTCCTCGCTTCTCCACTCTTCCGCTTTTCCTCATTTTACTCCTCTCTCGCCGCGGCGCGCATTGTTTCTCTTTTTCCCTTTTGTGGCCTCGCTGGCGACGCTATACCCCGGCAGAGAACGCAAATCGTCGTACCAGAGAGAGGGATGAAGAAAAAGGGAGTTTGGCGCAATATCCAAAAGTGCTTTTCATCGTTCAGAATTTCTCTCTCTTTCCCTCTCTCTCTGCCTCTTTCGCGCTCTTGCTTTTTCCTTTTCCCTTTTCCCTTTTCTCTTTTCCCATTCTCTTTCTCTTTGACTCGCTCGCGCAAATATCGGCACCGCTCTCATCTGTCACGCGCTTTATGTTTGACTTTAATGTCTTTTTTGAGCTTCCTCTCGGCCGTCGCAAAGTATCACTGCCGCAGGCTTTTAAATTGGAAAATTAATTAGATACCTAATCTCGTTTCGTCATTAACTCAGCGGGGAACGTTAAGACTTTTATTGCGAACCGACTCCTCGAGAGCTAAAGCGGGCTCTCAAAATTTACTTGTTATTTCCTCGTGAAGGGAGCTTATACCTTTTTAAATGCTCGCCGCTTTACCCAGTATACAGAGGCTTTTTTTTTTTTAAGACTGTCGGCAGATGCACTTTGTACGCAAAATTTCGCAGCACAATTGCCCTTGCCATTTTGAGTGAAAAAAGCCTAAATTAAGGAAATTGCGCTCAAGTTTCCGAGGAAGGTACAACCCGGCGAGTCGGGGAAGATGCCGCCCCCGAACGGGTCTAGTTGCCGAAAGAATTTCTAGCTTCGCCTTTTGTCATATCTCGCCAATATTTCAGACGCGTCCTCGCTTCCTGAACTCTCTCCAAGCCCCGCCGCCGACGACGACGGGGGACGGAGGTAGTGGGAGGAAGGGGGGAGGAGAAGGAGGAGGAGGAGGACCGGAGGGTCGGCACTGAGAAACGCGGCTCACGTTATCCACCCCGCTACGTGTCACGAATCCCCCCCGAGTCCCAGATGCAGGACATGCTCGGCAAAATTTTAATCGTGCCTGGCATGCGCGAGGCGCGCCTCCACTCGCGCGAGCACCAACAGAAACAGAAAGAGAGAGAGAGAGAGAGAGAGAGAGAGGCGCGCCCGAAGTAGCGAAGCATGGACAAAACGCTGACTTGCGCTTCTCTCCTTCCCGTCCCTAACTTCCCTCTTTCAATAGTTGCTTTTAAACTTTTATCATAAGCCGCCTGGTATTGATTCGTTCGAAACGAGATTAAGCGCGAGCGCGTTTGTTATTAATGTTATATACTTTTGGTATCGAGCTCTCGCTTTATTTTCGTCAACTCGTTCGCCTTCAGACTTTTCTTTCCACTTTTAGCTTTTGGTAAAAGCTAAGTTTCCGGTGTCGCTGTCGCTCGCGCGGATGTACACTTATTGCGGAATATTGTTATGGATATAGCGGAAGGACCCGGGCAAATTATTTAAATTTCGCTACGGCGAGGCGCTGCTCTGTTTAAAATAAACGTAAAGAAACATTTCGACAACACCTCCTAATTTAAAACCTCCCGATGTAAAGTTTTTTTTTTTTTTTTTTTTTTTTCGTTGGAAAGAAAATTTACTGGTGAGGGGAAGGCAAGAGAAAACGATGTAGCACAACTTAAAGTCGTTTGTTACCGTTTTCAAAGTTTCGGGCAAGTTTATCGCGAGCGTCAAAAGATTATTAATATATTCCGCCTACCCTGGGTTTCCTCGGAGCGCTGCGTGGTGCAGAGCATTAAAGCCATTGTTGTTGGTGAGGGTGATGTCAGCTGCATGGTCTAACAAGAGCGCCAACATGTCATCGCGTTTCTTGGAAATAGCGTCGTGAAGTGGCGTGTCTCCTTCCGAGTCCTGCGGGAGAGAAAAAAAAGACAAAGTTCCCCATTAAACTGCTGAAAAATACTGTTAAAAGGGAGGGAACGAATTTTAAAAACAAAAAAAAAAAACTAAGAAAAGACAAAAGCGTTTGGAGAAAAGAGAGGAGCGGTACGTATAGATAGGGGATAAAGTTTAGGTTGCCGATTCGAGACGCTACTCGCGCAGGCGCTCCCGAGGATTTTCCCGGGGCGAAAGCCTTATTCCCCGGCTAGTTAAGAAGTAGGGCTTACCGGGCTTACTTCTATCGAGTCTAGGAGAGAGGCTCTGTTGCGCTAGAACCTCCTCTCTCTCTCTCTTTCGAGATTCTTCTCTTTTGCCGAGAGAGAAAAAGCGCGGACAAAAAGCCGCTACACAGCCGCCGCCGCCGCTGAAAGAATCGCGACGTTGGCGAGATTAAAGTATTTGCAACTGCAGAGAGAGCGCCTCCGAGCTTCTCATAGTTAACCGCTCGAGCGAAAACCTCACACTATCACTTTTCCGTATATAGTCTGCGCGAATAAGAGCGGCTTCGCCCTCCCCCCCCGAGCCGTAATGCCTCGCAAGTCCGCGCAGAGTTTCTCGCGAGCTGCACTTCTTTTCAGACTTTTTTTTTCAAGGCCCTGCTTTGCACCTCCGTTGGACGTGAGGCGATTTCCGCGATTCGTGAATCGGTTGCCGAGTTAAAAGATTTCTTGCGAGCATTTGTCGGAGACAGAGCGAGAATCGAATAGAAACTTTTACGGGTTAATGAGCTTTTTCGCGTGTTAAAAACTTGGTTTGCATCTTAAATTGTCGCAGTCGCGCTGAAAGTCTAAAAAAAAAACACTGTCAATTTGCAACTCTCTCGTAGAATAATGTAAAGTTTTTCAAAATTATCTTTAAATTTGGATCCTTCGTTTAAAAACGTTTTACTTTCAAACTAGAATGTCTTTGTTTATGTGCAGAACAAATAAATTATTTTCTTCCTAGATGCTCTTATGGACAGAACATTTTACCAAGTTTCTTGAGAATGCGAAGCCGTGAAATATAGTGCACTTGCGAAGCGAATATTTATAGCCCCTCTGGCTTACATTCTATTTCCTAAATTTTCTAAAGTAAAAAAAGATGAAAAATATCGTCTTTAAATGTTAAACAGGAAAAATGTCGATTCTAATACTTTTTCAGAATCCAATGATTCCTTCATTCTCTGATGAATACATTACGAAAAAAAGTAAATCTGCATATTTAGCATAAAATGTTAGAATACCTATTCATAGCTGGATTCATTATTCACAATAATGCGAGGCTGCCTTGCAATGAGATTTAACGAGGTAGCTCAGAGTAGGGAAATCCGAAGAGGAAATAAAACCACGTTCAAGCTTAGAATGCCGTAAAAAATGGCTGCTTTGGATTAAGAGGATTTGGCGAAGCCGTTATCAGGCGAAATGCTCCTCGCTGGAAAAATGGAAGTGGAATAGATGGCTGAATGTGACACGAGGAAGGAAAAAGAAGTAAGAATGAGGCGTACTCGCGAAGAAATTTTTATATCTTCATAATATTTTCCGCTGAAATTCAACTCAGTCACGCGTAATAACCGTACTACTTTAGCTTTAATATATACAGATAGTATGCTTCTTTTCTCGAAACATTACCTATTTCAATTTTATCTTCATTTATTAAACTTAAATAAAATATTATCAATAAGTAGTATAAAAAATAGCTAAACAAACATAATCAATAATAATAATCCATCTATTTCCCAGTTATTTCATGCGCTTAAATTTTTGTTCAGCTTAAGAACTTAAATATAAACATTTGATTTTTTTTAAAAAGCACAGATTAAGTATTGATAAAATCCTACATTTCATTGTACTGTGACTTTCATGTATGTAAACGTTATTTTATCAAACTTAAAATATTAAACTTATTTTTAAGACATAATATACTACCAAGTACGCTTTTAGTGGATTTACAGAATAATAATTTTTAAAAGACTCGCCTGAATTTTTGACTTGTAGAAAATGTTAACTTTACCTGTAGGCTAGGGTGGCAACCAAGTTCAAGTAATGTACAAACGACTCCGATATGTCCCTTATTAACGG
The DNA here is from genome assembly GCA_035582975.1 of Ormyrus labotus. Classification (NCBI taxonomy): domain Eukaryota; kingdom Metazoa; phylum Arthropoda; class Insecta; order Hymenoptera; family Ormyridae; genus Ormyrus; species Ormyrus labotus. The sequence goes on from JAWWEO010000009.1 coordinate 14,176,968, forward strand.
CAAGATGTAAAGCAGTTTGGCGTCTTTTATTTCTAGCATTTAAATCTGCGCCTGCTCCAGCTAATAAAGCAATTACAGCTGGTTCATCTCCAAATGCAGCGTGGTGAACTGCTCTATCCCCGTCTTTATCCTAAAAATTTCATTTTTATCAAAAAGTAATATATTTTTTTAAGAATTTGTAATTAATTTATTTTATTTGTATTTTTTAAAACGAAATAATATATATAAGGAAATATATTATAAATATTAAGGAACCAATACAAATATATAAGGAATAATATAAATATATAAAGTTAGTAGATTGCCTGTGCAACGACCTAGTTTATCAAAATAATATGTTTCATTGTTCTTATCATTCAAGAATGAGTGTATAGATATTTAATAAATTAATACAAAAAGTATAAATAAAAGGTCTAAGTTACCTCAATCTCGACATCGGCTTTGAATCGAAGAAGCACTTTAATGACATCTAAATGACCATTTTGACTTGCTGCTTGTAAAGCAGTGTGACTAGCAAAAATGCCATTTACATCAGCATCTGGGCGCTTTAAACATTCTTCACATTTTGCAGCATCTCCATTAGCTGCATATTTAACTAATTCTTCATTAACGTCTCCCGATACATGAGTTTCAAATAATTTTTTTAACAGTGCTGAAAGTCGTTCTAAAAATTAATTAAAAAATAAACTTTCTTTTTTAGTCAAAGTATAATGACAATTAAAGAAAAATAAATTATGTGTAATATAATTATAAATTTAAAGGTACGCACCACCACTTGTATTTCCTGATACATTACTATCGTTACTTGACACTTTTGTTACGGCTTGGGGATTGTACGTCCAGGATGTACTACAAACTTCTACTTTTAAATCACCGTCATGATAAATTTGTTGAATTCTTCCAACTTTACCTAAGGTCTAAAATAATTATGTAATTAAAATAAAAACCTTATTAAAATTTAAAACAAATACAAATAAAAATAATTTCTTACAGGTGCCATTGCTTCAGCCCATTCTCCATGACCTCTTTGTAATAATTTTATTTTATCTATATCATTACAAATTTGGACTAAATCTCCAACAGTAAACAACTGTTTGTCAGAAATAGAATTTATAACTGGCATAGGTACTTGAACTTTCGTCAAAACGGCAGGATTAAATGTCCAGCGATTTCCACTTGGGTAAGAAACTACAATATCATGATCTTCGTCAATACCAACTACAGTACCAGTAGTACTCAAACATTCAAACATGCCATCTGTCCATCCTCCATGTCCTTGTTGAAGTGAATCAACTATTTCATACTCTAAGTCAACATTCACCTAAAACAGTTAATAATAAAAAATAAAAACGTCAGTAAAGTGATACTTCAATGTTTAAGATATTTTATCTTAAGTATTTTTACCTGATCTCCTATTTGAAGTCCATGCGGTCCAGCTCGGCCAGGGCCCTGTTCTCCTAAAAGTGGTAGATGATCTCTATAAACTGTTTGACCTTTTGCATCATTTACAACTTTCAAATCAGCCTGAAAATGAAATATATACCTTAATTACTAGAAGAACTATATTAATGTTTAACATATATATTAAAGATACAAACCATTCCTTGGAAACCAACTCTGTACAAATTTTTGGCACTGTTATCCCAAATAACATAAGCAGCTGATCTAGGACTTGCAGCTGACCAATCCTGAATTTCATTAACTTTCCCTCTTCGACCGTTTCCTCCATCTTGATCTTCCCATTGCCAATCAACACCCCTGACAACTCTAGCACCAGGAAATATACCACGTATTGCAATCTTAAAATAAAAATAATACATAAAACTTTATTTAATTAATAATAATTGAAAAAAATTATAAGTTTCGAAAAATAAATACTGGTATTTTATTTTTATTTTTAAATTTATAAATTTGTAATTACATGTAATTAGGATACATATTACAATCTTATTTCAAGAATATGTTTAGCTAAACATTTGAATTTACCTTTTTACTTTTTCTTCTTGGTTCTAAAAGAACTCTTTCACTTCCAGGTGTTGCAATTCTATAAAATCTGTGCCTTAAATGATGTTTATCACCATGATAACAAATTGAACATAAATCATAATTATTGCATTCAGCACATTTCCACCTAATGCCAAAAATTGGTTGCTGTCGACAAGTGTCACACATTGTTCCATCATGCTTAACACCTGTTGGAGCTGAATCCAAAATCCGTAGATCAAAAGCTCCTGAGCACCTATAATTTGCTGCTGTACCATTATCCCAAACAACTACTACCTCTTCTGGTGATTCAAAGTTTCTTACTGTGCCTACATGTCCTTCCCCACCATCCTAAAAAAGTCAAAGCAGCTTTTTTGCAACTTATTCTTTTACGAGTTCATCTAAAATAATATCTTGCAAAGATAGTTTATGAAATCCTGAAGTTTCGAAATATAAGAATCAAAACAACTTTTAACTAACTAAATGACATGATTTTTCTAAGAATTAAAAAAGTATTTGTTATAACCTCATAAACTAACCTGTTTTCCCCATTTCCACTCAGGACCGCGAATAACTCTTGCACCTACACCTTCCATCATAAATCGCGTTGCACGGGTTCCGGCACGTGCCCCAACTTCCATTATTAAGACTAGTCTGCTATCTATTAATTTAAAAAATAATGGTTTTTACAAAAAGTGATTCTTCCATTTACACTAAATGTACCGCCATGTTAAGCTAGTTGTCAAACTATATAGTGTTAGATAGAACGTGACTGTATCGACACTCCATGACTCCACTAGATCGAGCTGTTAGCATATCAATCGGTAAAAGCAGAATACACAATAAAGGCAGGCTGACAAGGATTAGATATCCAGCAGCCAATAAAAGTTAAAGAATAGAAGAAAACGAAAATGATGTGCTTTTGCCAGCAAGTAGTTAAAATAATCAATTAAGAATTACAAAATTGTTAATTGTGTCGATAGATTATTACTTGTGTGAATATTAATAAAAAGAAATTTTAGAATATTAACAAAAAGAATGTTAATAAAAAGTAAACAATTAAGAATCAAAAAATTTGCAACGAAAATGTACAACTTGGTCAACTGTTCTGCTTTTCTGCTGCACGCCGCGATACGGAACTCCAGCGGCGTCTTCAAATTGTTGTATCTCGATTAATAATCATCAAATCAATGTAAAATTTTGTGAAAAACTTCTTTATCTTCCGATCGATACAAATGTTCTATTTTTTATCTCGGAAACTATTTATCGAATCAAAAACTTATAAAGGTAAAAAAGTTGTGTTTTCTTATGCTCCACATGATAGTATTTTTTTAAAATTGATTTGCAGATTTTCAAAAAGCGGCCCTGTCCATATCGCGTCTTTTGGCCGGGGCCGAGTGCTCGGCCGGTTTCTCAGTCCGACTTTTCAATTGTTCATTATGCACAAAAAAAATGCGTAGCTTATAAAAGTACTCCGGTTATTATGAATCTTAAGGAATTGCACTCTTCAGACTTTTTTTGAGGAATAAGAGGATATATTTAATCATACTATTATACGTTTCTTTAAAAATAAAATGTCAAGTATTACATCTTTGTCTGCAACTTAATAAATGCTGAGCTCCATTTATATAATTCATACAATAAATGGCTGGAAAAAGCATTTCTTTATTGTTTCTTAAATTTACAAAAATAGCCTAACAAAAGTGGTGAAATCAATTTATAGAATGTCAAGTATATTGTCGTACCCTATAGGAATACCGGCACATTTAAAAAATGGCTTATTTTCAATCTTCGTCTCTAATACCTGTGAATCATATAATTTATCGAAGCTCCCATAAACATCTGATTCTATCCGTAACCCACGAAATTATCATAACTTGTAGCTTTATTTTGTTGAACTCTATGCACTGCGGTCAACAATCAAAAATACACATTTTCTTAAATGTTAGCTACATTCTACTAATATACTTCTAACGCAATTCTACACTGAGAAAAAAATTTCATTGAATCAATGAAATCGGTAATCATATATTGGCACTTACATATTTAATCATTTAA
>JAWWEO010000009.1:14181108-14320625 GCA_035582975.1 Ormyrus labotus
GAAAGAATTAAATATGTAACTATCACTATATGATTACCGGTTTCATTGATTCAATGAAATTTTTTTCTCAGTGTACTGCAACATGAAATGCATTATTTGTTCTTCTGCTTTGCACTTGGGCTTTCGTAAGTCTGCTGTAAGATTACTACACTCTGCCCTACTCAAAGCCCTGTCTAATAGACATGCATGATAAGTGCGACACAGCCACTCACGCTCCACGCAATTGCGCTTGCGGCAGGTTTGGTTACCAGGGTAGCATCAGAGAAATACGTTTTAATGATGATGATCGACAAGAGTGTAATAAACGACTAGATAACTTTCCTAGTTCAATAATTAACAATGCTATCATCAAAGCGTCTGGTCATGTAAAATTTTTAGGAATGTATTTCATCGGCGTTAAACTGGAACACGCGTAAATAATTTATTTATTAAATGTAAATCCGCAATACGCATTCTTACAATTACTTGTTTAAGAAGTACTTGGTGGGGTGCTAGTCTTAGAATTCTCACTATTTTTTATTTAAAACATCTATTGAAACGATTCCCTTTATCCCCGCCTCTACTCTATCCTCTCTTTTTACTACATAGGTGTATAGTCAATTAGAATATGAACGTTTTTTTTTCTTAAATAAAATATTTTTTAATGCAGTAATTATTTTTTCAGAATTCTATAAAAACTATGATTTTTTTTTTTTTTTTAATAAAATAAACAATATTTTTGTAAGTAACTATGTTTTTTAAAATGATCACTCACCTCTTCTTATACATTAACTAAACATTTTAAAAAAAATTGATACTTAAGAATAAAAATTCATCTAACCGCAACACTAAACTTAAATTAATGTTATATTTATACTTAATCGGAAGATTATTTAAAATAAATAATTTACATATTTTTTACTCCATGATGTATCTGATATATCATTTGATATATCTGATAAATCATTTGACATATGGTAAATCATATGACGAAAGGTTTCAAAATGTCATATGATATAATATTGGGTGATGCTGCTGGTACTGCTCCTTACGCGGCGATGACCCGTGGCGCATTCTCACTGAAGAGATCTTGATGGAGTAAAGGCACCCTGAGGTGAGGATGCGAGTGCTCTAATTTGGTGACGGCGTTAACGTACATGAGGCCGATCATCCTCAGCTATGTGATCTTGGCGATCAACGCGTCGTACACCGCCACACCGTTCTCCAGCGGCTGCCTGTCACTGTGATTAAGCTTTGCTTTAAGAGCACGCAGCATAAACTCTTTCCGACGCTTAACTTCATTGCGGAATCTCAGTTTTGGTCGTTCTAAAATGTGCAACAAATTTGATTTAGAGCAACTAATACTTATAGGTAAATACAAATTTTCTAAAAAAATTAGATTACAAGAGACGTATGCCCAAAAAAATTGTAAATTCTTTGTCATCAGAGCTAATATTTGCGGGTTTAGTCAGACTGCTTAAGTAACTGCAGCTCGAAGATACTTTTAGTCGGACGACTCGACGTTACTGACTAGGAGAGTGCATGCACGGTTTCCGGATCACAGATTTTGTTCAAACTTTGAACACAGTTTTCTTTTGACAAAATATGAAGAAAGCCAAAATATTAGGGTCTAACAAAAGTAGAGGAAAAGGCCTATAATTTGAGATATGCACGTTAAAAAATCTTTATAACTTCAAAAGTTATAGATAATTGTTATCTATTAAATATGAGTACATGGTAATGCGTATCATTTTTTGTTTCATTCGTTTTTATATAGTTTTGATACTATAACGGTGAAGAAATAGAGCATTTCGAGAACGAATTGTGTATGCATTGTTGGACAGCTGTAAATTTCTGAAAACTTGCACGCACAGGTGCTGGAAATCGTACATTGTGCAACAAGGGGAGAAAATCAGATCTTTCTAGCGAAGATGACGTATTCAGCACGAGTCTTAAAATATTAACCTCTGCACCTATGCCCTCTTTCTCTTCCTCTTTGGAAACCAGGCTCTCCGTAGAATTCCCTATAAGTTTGTGCAGTAAACTGTTGCGAAATTAAATTAAAATATTCGTTAAGCAAATATTTGCTGGTTTTTTATATAATTGAATGTTTCAAAGGACTAAAGTTCTCATTTTGAAATTAATTAAACACTCTATAATCAATCTAACAAATATTGATTATTATTATTATTGTTATTATTTGGGGCTGCCGAATAATGCGTAGTATTTAATAATCGCGCCAAAAACTGCACTATCTGACCGTAAATTAACTCGGAAATAATAGAAGGTGCTTTACATCTAAATAAAGATAAACAATTTTTCTCAGAACTGTTATCTGCTCAAAAAAAGGACCTTATAAAGATTCAAAGAACATTTATATAAAATTTAGCACTGCAAACCTTGAATCCCAGTACCTTTGCTCAAAAAAACCTTGTCAAGTGATAAGAAAAGGATGATTTGAAAAGGATTCCAACATGGCTTCCGCGCCAAATCAGGTGGCTACCATGGCTACCACTCCGCGAATTAAACATAGAGGTATTACAGATAGAGTAGGCAAGCCTGGTCGAAAAACGCCCGGTCAATAGAAAGAGAAAGAGAATTGAATAGGTGTGCTATCTCTCTCTTTCACGACGTATGCGTAGAGAAAAAAACCAGTAACAACATTCTGCTCACTGAACTAATCTACGTATGCAAAATGTACACATGACATGTTCATTTATTGAAAAAATTCGCTACATTTTTTCTAATAAATTTTTTTATTCTGAACTTATAATAAATTTTTTCTTTGTTATAAAAATCCCACGCGAGTATATTTAAATTTAAACACCAGAAAGGTATAAACTAACCAATCCAGGGTAATTATGCACAGTGCATGCGTCGTAAGAAACAAATAGCAACCTAACTTCGTTTTCTCTCCCTTTCTATCAATTAGACGCTTCCACTACACTTATATGCGCTGCCGTGTCTTTCCCACTCTATCTGAAGTAACTCTATAAAGTTAAAGCGAGACAGAAAGACCGCGGTAACCATCTGAATTTAGCTGCTTTACGCGCGGAATCCTTTTTTAACCAATACTGCTCCCAAAGTCCCAACCTCATCTCTCACTACCTCCTTCGAGCATATAGTACTGGAGGTAGCCCCCTTATGGCACATCGCGTTATGAGGCGAAGAGAGACGGCTGCTCGCCGGTGCGTGCTATCTCTCTCTTTCGTCAAACCTGATTGGTTGTACGAATTTAATAAATACATAAATATGAAATAAAACTTAATTTTATTTAAATGATAAAATACTTTGGTTGTAAAAAATAATTTGCCGATTATAAAAGATTCTACTTACTAAAAGTAAGTTAGAAAACTATATAAATGAAATGGTTATAAAAGTAAGGTGAAAAACTAAACATTATTATAACAAATAAGTTTTTTATTTAAAAAACTATACAATCTTATAAATATGTAAAACATTTAACAGTGATGTTTTCACTACGAATAATATTTTTTTGTTTAAAAAACTATACAAACTTATAAACATGCAAACCATAAATAATAACGTATCATTGATTTTTAAATAATATTTGTTTTGTAAGATTCCTTCTTACGTTTCGAATTTGTTGTCTTTTCAGCTGATCGTAATATTTACATCTTATTTGTAAATATTTCATAATAATGTACTTAAGTAAGTAAGACCTATGTTGCTTAGGATTTTTTGAATGATGTATGGGTAAGAGATAAAACAGTATCTTTTACGTTACTTCGTAACACATTTGATTAAAAATACCCACTCTAGACTTATAATAATTTTTAAAATGCCTTCCAGGGAGTTGGCATATTTTTATCACATCTTCAGATGTTTTTATTAAGCCACCACGATTTTTCTTATCTATTAAAGTTGAGGATTTAGTATCATTAGTTAATAATAGTGGACACCTCAGTTAATACTAGCAGTGTACTGTTTGTCAGATTTAATACCATAAAAGTCACAAGAATCCATTGAAGTATCTGTAACTGAAATATTATTTGTTTCTTTGTTCATAACGGTACGTGTAATTTGTTTTTTAAAATTTTTCCAGGTTTCAGTCGAAATGTGTAATATTTCAGTATTATCTAATGTAATACAAGTAGCAAGTTCAGATTTTTTCATGTAGGCATGGATTAACAATTTCTTCACAATATTTATAAATTGGTAGCACGTCGGATTATTATGTATGGTGCCTCCCTTGCTTCTTACAGCACTAAAAAATACCGCTAAGTGGTCCTGAGACAACTTATAAGTTAATAAATAGTAATTTCTACTCTTAAAATATTTATAAATATTAATACCTGTTTGATATTTGTTAATTCTTTATAACCGAAAAGAATATAATTAAAAAAGTAGAAGGAAGCTTGAGCTTCGCAAATATACTACCGTTTTACAGCAACGGAAACAGTGAGTACGTCGCAGAGGCTACGTCACGGCAATAATTATGTATTGTCCGGGGGCGTCTTTTCCCTTCCCGGAGTACATTAGTACTCATTAATTGGAAGGGCACCGAAACAGGTGAAGTAAGACTTCGCTGAAGGCGGGAGAGCCATGAAGACGGTAGATTTACGCGGTTACTGTTAGCCACGATTGGTTGTAAAAAGAATGATGATTTTTCGGGTAAAAATAATCGCGTCACTTTTGCTGACATTTACCTGGTGCAGACGCAGTATTGTATTTAAAACTAATATTCGAATTAAATATTTCTTCAAGCAATAAAGTTCATATTACCCTTAAAATTATTTCTTCATTTTCAATCCGTAACAATCACATTTTGAAGGAAACATATCGTTCCTTCAAAACCAGCTAGTCTTTTTGCGTGAATGTATTACTAAAGATCCACGGAGGTATTTTAAATTTTTAATATAAGGAACGATGATATTGATTTTATTTAAAATGTCTATAAAATTTTGTTCAAAAATACCTATTTTATATTTATCTTTATCATATAATGTCCTTGATAATAAATCATATAAATACATACTGATCAACAGATTGATAGTTTTCAAATATGGTTGGATAATAAGATCCTTTTTTGAGACGTACAATATTACACTCTCTAGCTTCGTTAAAGCATTTTGATTCAAAGTGCAAAACACAAACATAGGAGTATTTTTTAAATTGAAGCTCTTTATTAAAATAATTTTGTATGCTATTACTCCATGCACTCCTTTCGTTTATCTTCATTCTTCGGTACTCTGTTAAAAATTAAAAATTATAAAATGGAATATGGCAATTAAAGATGAAGTGAGAACTTTCAAATATAAACAATGTAACTTACTGAAAGAAATGCAGATTTAAACAATCCGGATCATCATTTTGAAGTCTACAGTTCGGAACGCAGCACTTTTTCAACATGTCTTTTGCAGTTCTTCTATGCAATTATTATTATTACTTAAATAATAATAATTTGAGCTTAGTTTCTGTTTGAATTCGAGAGCAGAAGACACAGTAGCGATCCCGCAGCCAATCAGCTTCGACGAGAGAGCGATAGCATGCACCGGCGAGCAGCTGTCTCTCTCTTCGCCTCGTAACGCGAAACGCGATGTGCCATAAGGGGGCTACCTCCAGTACTATATGTTCGAAGGCTATCTCCCACCGTGGGGGAAAGAGATATAGACTCCGTGTGAGCGAGTGAGACAGCAAAATACGCTTCTTGAGAGCAAAATGGCCTCCATCTGTCATGAAAATAAGGAGCAGTGCTGCTTATTGTAAAAGGCGCGTTATCAAGTAAAAAATAAAGTCGCGATATTACGTAATATTAACGTGAACACGTCGTGCAGCCAAGTAATATTGTGTATTATCAGGAGAAAGTGCTTGGCCGATTCCTAGCGCATACGTAGCTAGAACTACTGTGAACGCGAGAGAGAAGGAGATAGGCAAAAAAACGGGGTCTGGGGAGAGAAGAGCGCGCGCGACTCGCGAGCAGCGCAGCAGAGCCACACAGCAGGAGCTCGCTCGACAGCCGCAAGCAGGCCCGCAGCAGCAGTGCAGCAGCGCAGCGCAGCGCAACAGAGGGAGGATTTAAGTAGGAGCTCAGTAAACTACGACGACGCTCCAACGAACCCAAGTGAGAAATTCATTTATTTGTGAAACTTGTCTGACTCGCGCAGTGCCTTAGTTTACATTTATGTTTACAAGCCTTGGCCTGGTGGACGCGTCGCGAGATCGACAGAGAAAGAGCGAGTACATCCGTTGCCCCTTCGTCATCGACGGGTACTTGTCTTGTCAGTTTTCTTTGGAGCATACGTATGTAGATGTGAAATAGGCGCATAGCGGGTGCGTGTGCGAAACGGATGGGGCCCAGAATTGCCCCTCGCGCCTGCAGGCCGGATCAATAGTTTTGGTTGCGTCGCGTGTGTGCCCGCGAGAGAGAGAGAAAGAAAAACGAGGCTTTAGGGCCGTGCGCCCTCCATATTGCTTTCTCGCTCTCTCTCCTGGCGCCCCAGTCCCCCGCGATTGCCCCCTCCTCGCTCCACCCCCTCTTTGCGCCTCCCTCTCGACGGCCCCCTTTTTTTTACGTCTACGTGATCTGCTGCAACACGAAAACTAACGCACGAGGTATAAGAGAGCTCGATTTACCTCAAAATTTTTACCCTCCAACTTTTTTTCTGCTCCCTCGGTCACATCCCGCGAGCTGCGTTCTTTGGCCCTTCCTACATAGTGCTTTTTTCTTCTCTCTTTATTCGAGCTTTTCTAGTGCTGCTCTTTACGACAACGACGCGTATGCGAGTAACCTCTCGCATCTGTCTTTGTAATTCTTCAGTTGTTTCTGTTTCTTCCGTTTTCCCTAATCTTGATAAAATTAAAGTAAAAAATATAGTTGTTCATATATATTTTCGTGCACATATTAATTAAGTCATTTGTATTTCAGAGAAAAATGATGGGTACCAGTCAACAATTCTCCCTGAGGTGGAACAATTACCTCAAACACATAACTTCTGCTTTCGACACATTAAGATCAGATGAAGATCTGGTGGATGTAACATTGAGTTGTGAAGGAAAAAGAATAAGGGCTCACAAAATGCTGCTTTCAGCTTGCAGTACTTACTTTCGAGATCTTTTCAAGGTAAAATTAAGTTAGAAAAGAATATTTCAATTTACATGTTATTAATTGATAGCATTTTTAAACCAAAAATATTCTTTGTTTCGTAGGAAAATCCTTGCCAACATCCTGTTATTATATTCAGAAATGTAAAATTTGATGACCTAGCTGCGCTAGTTGATTTTATTTATCAAGGAGAAGTTAATGTAGTACAAGAACAATTAGACAGTTTTATGACAACAGCAGAATTATTAGCAGTACAAGGACTAACAGATGGTTCCAAAAAAGATGATAGTTTAGCAGAGGTTTGTATTGTCTAAGAATTATTGATGAATAATTATATTGAAATTGATGATAACAATTTATTTTAATTTAACTTTTTACCTGCAGGACGATATAGAAATTCCCAGTGAACCAGAAGTACAATTAAGAAATGTGTCAGGCAAAGTAATAATGAATAACAAATCGCCAGCTTCACCATTGCCATATCATTCGATAGATTCAAGAAAGTCTGAAATATCGCCACCAAATAAAAGAAGAAGATGTAGAGAAAACACAAATGTACATTCAGAGAAATCCAATAGGCATGGTTCTTCACCTAAGGATTCCGATAATGGTAAATCTGATGGTCAAACAGGATCTGATCCTGTGGAAATAATTCCTCTCATGCCAAATTTAAAATTGGAAATGCCTGAATATTTGGAACAAGATGGTAGTAGTTGTAGTTATGAAGAACAAAGTGCAGGTGAAGGTTCAAACAAATTATTAGATGATAATCCAGATTTAATGGATACTGACCAGAAACCAGATATTACACAAACTTTTTATTCTAATCAATCAGCAGATTTAGATGCATCTAAGTCATCTGACATAGGTTAATATTTATTTTTTTAGCATACTTCTATTACATATTTACATGTTTATTTAATAACAATAATATTTTTTAATAGGTTATTTACTTTCCAAACCTGGCACAAGTTCTGGAGAGAGAATATCGCATGATTCACTTCAAGGTAAGTCAGTTTAATTTAAAAAGAAAAAAAACGGTCACAATTTACAGTAGATGTCATTTTTTTTTAATAAGTCATTTATAAATTAATTCTATTATTTTATAATAAACTGGTCTTGAAATTCAAATGGAATTTGAAAAAATATAACTTAAAGATAAAAAATATTATAATCCGACTTATAAATGACTTTAATTAAAATTAATAAAATTGATATGAACACCTTACAATCTTTTTTAAATTATCTTAATTTTTGCATTTTTTAATTGAAAATGGAACATACAACGCAATGATAACTGCTGTAAAAAATACTCTGGTGTATAAAATGCGTTATAAAATTGTACGCGATTTAATTGTAAAGATTTCTTGATATATTCTAAAAAATAATTATAACGCATTTTAATACAAAATATTTAATAAAATTCCATAGTCTGTAGAAAGTAATCAATTTTTGGAAATTTTTCTTTATTGTGGGATTGGTTTTTTATTTTCTATGGAGTATGGATTTTCGAATGTAATACTTTTTAAAAGTGTATCAGTTACATATATCTATCTATAATATTAGTAAAGGGGTAGTTAGCTAATAAAACTCACTCATAAATTAAATACAATGGCTTACTAGCCTTTGCAGCTTTGCATTATCATACTTGCATACGGATGAATCTGGTACAAGAAAAACTTGGGTTACGATAGAAGCAATAATAAAAAATTGTCTTTGCTTTCTTATTATTGCTTCGAAATGCACAAAATCTTTCATAGGCTCTAAGACTTATTTATTTATAACATTTGCCACATTCTGTGGACCTGATTTTGTTTCTTATCTCTACACGTTGTTTAAATTTATGAAACGTTTAAAAAATAATATAATATGGTAAATTACATAACAGATTTTCATGAATCTTTTAAAAAAAATGCAATTAATTTGTACATAGCTAAACTTTCAAGTTTCATAAAAATGCAACATTTCTATTATTATGCCTGCTTTTTCCTTTCTTACAATTCTTCAATTATAATATATGTATACTTACGAAAATAATCAGGTTCGCAAATCTTGAAAATAATTCGATACGAAAAAAAAAATATGTGGTGGATTGTATGGCGATTAGAAAGTGACACTTGTCTATTGCAAGCTCTTCCTCTTCCGTTGACTTTCAACAATTAAATCTTATAGTGCGTAAGGAGTGCATGGATTTTTGAATGTAAAATCTTGTGTGGTGAAGATAATCGGGTGTAGGTTGATCTGTAGTTCTTAGCAAGCATTGCCAAGTGCTGTATGTGTGCCGACAATCATTAATGTTCCTTCTATATAACTTTTAAATAAGGCCGCCACTGCTTTCTTAAGCATAATTTGCAATACTAAAGTAATTGACTTTATTCAAGTAATTAGATTGATTTTTATTTTTAGAATGGTTGACACTTTCGCTGCGGCATGAGACACCGGGGATTTGCGCATTTAGTTTTTTTCTTAACACTCAGGCAATCCTGAAAACTTTAATTTTTCATTTTCTACTTTTATTAAATGAAATTTTCAATTTAAATCTTGAATTTGACAATCCCATTCTTCATTTTTTTTCGATTTAGTATGAGACACCGGTGACTTACAGTCCAGTTACAGCGTGCAACATTTAAAAATATTTTGTATTCATTCCTGATGCTTTCTTTTCAAATAATTCGTCGATGCCGCAGCAAAAGTGTTATGGCAACATATAGTCTTAAAATTTTATTTAGATTCAGAAGATTCTTAATATTCTTAGAAGGTGGTCAATTTTATTTTCTACATAAATCATTCAAAATCAGTGCCAATTTATCTTGAAGAACCTCTTTAGATCAATGGACTAATAATCTGGAAATTTTTAACGGTTTATCGTAAAAACGTAAGGTCATCGCGTTTTCGCGAAACATTTACCGTTGGTTACTGTTTTTCAAATATTTTAATATTGATTCGCAAAGCGCTTTTACTATGAATTTTACACATTGACCTCGTGCTCTAAGGCGTACCAGCATATTTATTGTACCTTATTTCGATAATCTCGTGTACTGTTATACAATATTAATCATATTGGTGGTGGTGTAGAGGTGAGAGTGGCCTGCCTGCGTTTACTTTTTAGGCAATGTCTTTCCTTCCAAATGTAATATTTCTAGAGGATCTTTTTTTCATTTTCTATCAGTAATTTGATAATCAATTTGAGTGCAGTAGGTAAGTAAAAATGTTAACTTAGCATGCGAACTCTTTATAAAAGTATCAAAAAGCTTGTCTTCGATTTGAAGTTTTAGAAGCGTGTAACTTGTTTTACAACTGTATCAAACTTAAGCCGATTTAAATTAGGTTTTACCAATCATAATAATCAATCTCAGAATTGTAAGAATCATACATTTTATTAAAAATCAATGCAGATCTTAAAGTGCAATTTTTCTTTCTAATCTTTTATTTTGAAACACGATAAAACAATAAAATACTTTGTTTTAATTAATTTAAACGTGCTGTTGTAAAAATTTTTATTCGAGTAGTTGAGTAGTAAATAGTAATTGTGAATTTCATTATATTTATTCATAAAAAATGAAGAATGATTGCACTGTTTGATCTTAAAATGGTTTAATAGACAGTTTTCAAGTATAAATTTCATTTAAAAATCTGATTCAATACTAATTGTATTGAATTATTTTTATGAATTTCGTTAAGCTCATGATTTATCGTGTCAGTTACTTTATGAAAAGTGGTGAGGAAAACGAGAACTGCGCTTATATATGCTTTTTATAAAATTTAAAGGAAGCATTATCACACAGGTTGTTGAGCATTTTGTTAAATATCTTATAAGGGTGCAATAGAAGGTTGTGATCGACAAAAGAAAAACGATGGCGCGATGCGTTACGAAAACACAAATTTAACGGACTCTCGATTAAAGTATTTAGTGCGAAATTGAAAAAGATCGGAGGACGCCGTATATTGGAAGAAAGATGAGGCGAAAGCAAAAGGATCTCTCGAGGAGACGAATCGAAGAGAGCGAAAGAAGCACATTGAGTTAGCACCTGGCAATGCTAAATTGTGGGTATTGGTGACTAATCCATCTCTAAATTTCTGATGTCTATTGGCTTCTCTCTAAGCGGGTCTAGATTACTGGTTGGTGCTGGGTGGTTGAGGTAAGGGGTGTTACTAATGCTCATGCATGTCCACGTTCACACAGATCACGTTCACACATGCACACTCATCATACATACGTAAAAAAAAAAAAAAAAAAAAAAAAACAGAAAAAAAAATCCACATGCACACAAACAGAGAACAGAAAGGAAAGGAATAGTACTAGACTAACAGAAGAAATGTTGGCGCACTGTATATTTTCTCCAGGAGGGGTAACGTACCTGTCCGGTCAGCCGCACAGCGTCAGCAAAGCGAACGGTCACGGCAAAGTGTGCATACTCTGCAAGCGCCGCGGATTGCTCACGTCGCGTGGAAAGCTCCGGCAAACGCGCTTCAAGTGCTGGCCCTGCAATGTCTGCTTGTGTCGCTCGCCTTGTTTTGTCGAGTACCACCAGTTGCGCTCGATTCCCCACATTCCGCCTCACATCCGATAGCACCAACCTGACACTTTGCGCGTCGCCGCCGTCGCCGTCGTCGTCGCCGCCTCCGCCGCTGCCGCCGCCGCCGCTCGCAGCTACCACTTCCACTCTCTTCGTTAGTTTAAAATTTCTCTTCATTCATTCCTTTACTTTTGTTTGATGCTTTTTTTTCAAGATATATCTACTAATACCCACAAAGGTAGACTCAGAGGATCTATCTGTACCATGTAAAACACGTTCGAGTCCGTTTCGATGCCTACCTCTGCGTTCTTCTTATTATTATTATTGTAATAAATTCGTTCGTTCATTAACCTGTGTATACTCGTGCGTCGAATCTGCGCTCGCGACCGTTTATTCTCTGTCAAGGGTTGCGATTGAAAACTCATCAAAATGATAGGGTAAGTGCACATTAGAAATTAGCTTTAATCATACTTACATTTCGTTAAGTAGTCGTTAAATTTTAGGTTTACGTTCGCGCTTTGAATATTATCTTACGTACTCTCTCATTCCAATGGTGATAAAATAAAGGTGCTACAAATATATCTTTATTGAATGGCGCACTTTGCTTAGAAAGATAAATTCGTATACGAAAAACATTTCAAATTAATTTTTTTATCTACTGAATATATTTATTTTCCGTCGCTGTTAAATGAGATTAAAGAAAAAAAAGAATATTTATTTTATTTTTGCCTTCAAGTTATGTATATAACTTTAAAATTTTTAATATATTGTTCTAGTTTTTAATCTTTTTAACTATATACTCACTAAAGTTAAGAAAATTTTTATACTTGCCGAATGTTAGTTTTTACATTGCGTGCATTTACCCTATTAATAATATCTTTACAATATTTGTTACTTTATTTTTTATAAAATTGAATACTAAATAGAATAGTAATTTAAAAAGTCACCAAAACTTGTAGTAGATATTATAATATTTTTATACTTGTAAAAAGTTTTTATTGTCACGGTCAAAATCGATTTTATAAATTTAAATTGTTGTTTCTTGTGAATACTCAGTACTTTTATTATTAATACTTTTGAAGTCTAAATCTAAATTATAAAGCCATGAATATATTTTAATCGCAATATTAAAGAAACCGTTGAAATCGACACTCACCTACATAAGTATAATAGATGTAAGATCGAATGCAATGCAAGTACAAATTTGTAGCTCGTAGAAATGAGCAGGAGCTTACTTGACACGGGTCAACCATTATAATAGATCAATATAAAGTAATAGTATTCTTTTAGGAGAACTTGAAAGAAAAAATCGAAGAATCGACTGACACTGAATCGTACGATTTTCTTTAAATTTGAGATTTTTAACGCACTTTTATATTTTATTAATTTTAAGATGATAATCTTAGGTTGCTTAATTTTCATAAGAATAATTATTCATTTACAAAATCCCGTCATTCATGGGCATATTAAACTAAGGATTTATCGATATTCCTCATCGGCTTTCTCGCATCTACTTTTTAATTTTAAAAATTGAAAAAAGCATTTGCAGAACAAATTCAAAAGCAGAATTATAAAAACGGAAAAAATTTTAAGAGAGGAAGATTGAGAGTGAGTGAAAGTGTGTGAAAGAGAGAGAAAGAGAGAGAAAGAGTGAGTGAGTGGGTGAGAGAGTAATTTTGTAAAGTGTTGGCAGGTGCAAAACTCTGTTAACAACTTGTCGCTCCAATGTACATGAAATTATTAACGTATTTGTCGTTTGGCTAGAAGATGAATTGCATCCATTTTATTGGGAATTTGGGATTGATGCTTATTAAGCCTTTTGAATGTATTCTATCGTCTAATCAGGCTTTTTTATCCTAGCTTTTGCTTTCACACACGCCACTGATCTTAAATAATCATTTACGCGCATACATATACTACGAGCTATACGTATGTGCGTATATGTGTAATTAAGGAAAACAAAACCAAAACAGAAACAAAAAAATAAAACAAAAAACAAAAAAAAAAAAACAAGAAGCAATGTTGGCGACAAAAATGATCCAGGTGATGTGTTTGATGTGTTTATTTATAGAACAGCCAGGAGACACAGGCGGTAGTTCTGGCCCAAATCCTGATTTGGGCGTGTGTGTCGATGACGATGATAACGAACAGGGCTCGGATTCCGAATTGTTATTTCGCTGTAGAATATGTTGGAAGGGTTTCAAGCACCCGATATCCTTAACGCTACACAAGGATTTGCATACGGGTCAGACGAGGTGCCCGATTTGCCAGCGCATCTTTAGTCGAAGTTACGATATGAGGGTTCACTTATTGCGAATACACAAGCGCACATTGTGGAATGTCAATGCTAAAATAAACGTGCAGAGCAATGAAAAGAGCAGTAAAAAGAAATGAATGAACGACCGAAGCGTCCGAGCAGCAGCTGTACTATTTTTTTATTCGCAGCTTTACTATTGTCTGTTTTTTCTTGTAAATATGTAACAACTGCGACAAATTCTAGACTCTATTTTGTGCCATATCTTGTTGAGAAAAGCCGTAATAACTTGAAAATATATATATTTTAATGAAAGATTGTTCTAAGCTCTGCAGAATTTTCATTCGAGTAAGTTAACGTCATTTTGCGGTTCACTTACCTCTCATAATATTCCTAAAGTTTAATTCAGAAATGTTTTTTCAATATTGTTTTCGCACTTGCAAACAGTTCCTAGATATTAGGAAAATTCTAATTGTACGATACGTTAAGTTTAGTATGCATTTAAGATTAAATGTGGTATTATTTAATTGCGCAACACAGGTACAACGCATTACACGTTGCCATTGCATCTAAAAATAGTCAAGACTGTACATAACTGTTTGTATTTTTCAAATTTTAAATTCTAGAAAGAAAAAAGACATTATATGACTATTCGACAATAACAAATAGTATAATGTATGAAGAACGAGCTTGAAGCAATGAATAACTTATAAAATAAATATAATTTCTTTATTTTTAAATTGAATATATTTCTTCTATTTGCGGATATATTTTTAGTTGGTACTTAAAAGTATACACTTTGCCTTTTGTTTATTATCTTGATAGAAAATAAATTTACCGTGATAAATGCGATTTTTGTGATAAAGGCAATTTGCGTGGGTGTGCCTGCGTGCGTGTACTAAAAATATGCTTTAAAAGTAAAAGTACAGCGTGTAGAAATTCTGCTGAGATTAAAAAATTTATTTTTACTTTCGATACTATAATTTTCATGTGTTTAGTTATAAAAACTGAGAAAAAAACAATACATTTTTTGTAATAAAAATATTTCTATAAAGCAAAAAATTCTCATTGTAAATTACTGATTTACCAAAGTCTACTTGTACATAATTCACTATTCCAGGTAAAGTACTTGATATTCAAATTGAAGAGAAAACGAAAATTTGAGCGCAATTCAAATGTTCCTAGATGATTATTGAGTACATATACTTCGAATTAACAAGCTTTTTGACCGAAGGGATAATTTTAATTTGGTGAAAGTTCTTGCTTTGGGGTATTACTGACAAAAAAAAAGAGCTTGGTAATAATAATCTAATAAACGAACATCTCTACCTACGTACAAATAACGCCACATATGCACGCAATCCGAAATTTTAGTCGCTTGTCGGGATATTCTGCAAGTTTTGCATCTATCTCGTTGACACGTGTTGATAACCGAAAGCACATACCTACCTAGACAGACACGCACACAAGTTACATGAGGAGAGCTCGGGTCTTGGAAGTGGCAGTGAGGTGGTTAAGTGATTCTTAGCTAAACTACCCTTGAAAAAGAATGAGAAGCAATGTGTGTGAACGGGAAACTCTTTGGATTGTGTGCGCAGAATTTAAAGACGAATCGGCGCGGCGTGCCGAGCAGCAGCAGCAGCAGCAGCAGCCACCAAGCATCGCGAGCAGCAGCAGCAGCAGCAGCGGTGGCGGTGGTGGCGGCGGCGGCGAGGTCAGGCGACGCTCGCGGCCACTGCACGACGAGAGCGGTCGTTGGGTTTGCGACGTTTGCGGTAAAGTCTACAGTCGCGGAGACTCCCTCGCCCACCACCGCAGTATACACAGAGGGGACACTGTCTGTCCGATTTGTCAGGCCGTCTTCACTCGCAAGTACACCATGCGCTGCCACTTGGTAAACGTCCACGGGGTCAAAGTCAAGGCGTAATCTCTTCTTCCCTCATTATTATTTTACAACCGGCCTCTTTCTACTCAAGTCGATGCAACTCAGACTGAATCGTCTTATCGAGATTACACTTACGTGCGAAGCGGGTACTTCATCTTCGGGGCACAAATTACCAGTATTTATTTTCGCTCTCATCTTGACATTATCCCCCATTTTTTTTTCTCTTTTTTACAGAGGATCTTTTCACTTCGGATGCTCAGATTCTATGCATTACGATAGGCTGCCTTAATTGTAAAATTTGTACAATTCATGTAATTAAAGAAAAAAAGCATTTTAATCCCATCTTTATCTGGATAGGTGTAAGAGACACGTTAATTCAGACTGAATTAGCATCTCTTTTATGCCATACGATTTTAGAGATGTATATTAAAAATAATAATATAATGCGTTGAATGAAATTTAAAGTTAAAAGTGAGACTAGTTGTACGTTTATTAAAGTTTTTCCTTTGACTTAAAATATTATCATCCATTGCGACTGATAGCTGTAAAGTAGTGATACTTTTCTCCATATGTAGTAGTCGTACTTGTTAAAGAAAATAAAAATCTTTTTTAAAACCGTAGTGGTAGTAACAGTAGTTAATCGTAATAATTACGAGTCTTAAAAATAGTCATAATATATAACTATATATATATATTAGTCCGAGTAATTGAAAAATTTTGATAAGTGCTGCAATTTTGAGAAGAGTTTTGAATTTCACTCGAAATAGGTTTTGAGTTGAATCGAATATTTCATATTTTTGTACCGAAGCATTTTTATCCATCATTATTGTTTTTGCTTAGTTCCAAAGTGGTAAGCCTTTCTTTATTGACACGTACGTTCAGATTACTTAGCATTAATGATTTTTATTGTGATCATATCTACCTATAATGGAAGGAACATGATTGTCGAACCATCCAATCACTTTATGTATACTTTTACCTTTATACTGTATCTATATAAATGATTGATGTTGTTTACTATTTATTGATGAATCTTATTAAATTTCGCTTGTTTTGTAACTGCGTTTCTTTTTTTTTTTTATTAAAATGAATATTTATAAAGAATATTTTATGTGCATGTCTTTGAAATTTTTACAATGTCCTTTTCACGTTGACGTTACACTTTGTTTGTAATTTAACGCAAAAATATCAGCAACGGAAGAACTGCTTTCCTTTTTGCTTCACATTCTGCTGCTGATATTTCATCACTTGATTATTTTGATTTATTAATGGCTAATTTATTAAGTGACCACGTAGCATGAACATTTTAATTTCAAAACAGAATGTCTGCTAAAATCTAAATTTTCTTTTGATTGTTGTGCATTTCATCCAGTGTTAGAGTTTATAAAGCGTTGCAGAAAGAAACTGAAAAAGAGCCGAGGGAGTGAACGAGTAATTGAGCTTTGTGCAAGTTTTCATTCAGGAAACAGTGAAAGTACTTTTTTCATTCTCTTATACTACTAATGAAATCGATTTGAAAGAGAAGAGTGATGTTGAGGTAGTCTCGGCAGCGCGCGAGAGAGAGAGGGAGAGCGAGAGAATGTGTGAGATAGAGAGAGTGAGAGAGAGAGAGAATTCGGTAGTATAAAAACCAACAATTGTCTATTTGATTTAGATTCACGTACAGTGGTCATCGAACAGCCGTCGCATTCGTGCAAACTCTGCGGTAAATCGTTTTGGAACCGAGATTCCATGTATAAGCACATGAATATGCACAAGGGGACGACCCAGTGCCCGGTGTGCCACAAAATCCTGAGCCGCACGACGCACATGAAGCGGCACTTAAAAAACCGGCACGGCTGGCTTGGTATCGGCTCGACCTCGAACGCCGCGGCGAACTGCTCCCCGTCCTCCTCGACGTCCTCGTCGCAGCAGCAGTCGGCAGGGGGTGGTGCCAGTAGCGGCGGCGGCGGCGGCGGCGGCGGCGGTGGCGGCGGTGGCAGCGCCTCGGCCTCAGCCTCGGCATCGTCGACGACGACGACGACGACGACGACGTCGGCGGCCGCGGCGGCTGCGGCCGACAACGCTACCTTCACGACCATACGGATCAGGGAGAGCAGCGTCGAGAGAATCACCTCTAGTCCCATTCCTTAGTCTAGCTGACCCAGGAGAGTCCGAACGAGACACGATGCCTGCGCTTCGAGGATTCGCGCCCTAGTCATTTACATATAACGTATATTACTTGTTTGCGCGTATTTTTCAGAGCGAACCGCGGGGGGATGAAGGGGACTGACTGCACGCTAACAATTAGACGGCATGGCAGCGGCCCTCGCGATCTGTCTGTACATAATTCGTGTGGATGTGAGTATCTGTGTGCGAGTGATACATTACATTTATTCAGCGAAGCGTTTCTCTATATTCGTATTGCCAGTTTTCTCAAGGTGATTTTTCAAAGCTCGACTCGCTTTTGCAATTTTCCAAATTGTCCAAATTCTCCCGTCAGACGATCCTTTTTCTAATCGTAGCCCCGCCCCCTTTTTTCAACCGCTCCCACGTTACCAAATGTTGCGATACCAAAACTACGTTTGCGCGCGACGCGCAAATCCATTTTATAACCAAAGAATCGATTAAACAAAAATGCGAGAAAAACTGATCATTTTATCTAGTCAAGAGATTTTTTCAGTACTTAATATACATAGATTAAGGAGGAATGTGCATTTTCCTAGTGGCCATGTGCATCGATTTAGGTTTATAATACTTTCTTAGCAATTCTACCCTGTTTAGTTTTTTTTTTCTCTTTTGTTCAATATTTACTTAAAGCGTGGGCTTGTATTTATCGCCGTTTGTTCATTTTTTTTACTCTGGAGGTGAATAATCACGGGAAATCGCAAGACAGTAATCCAACAAGTACTTTTTTCTAAATAAAAACAAAAAAGTACCAGTTTTGGACCATTGTGCGTAATCACTCCTTATTGTCAAACAAATTGCGGACAATTTGTATAGAAACAAAGTTCAAGAAAGTTTTTATGAATAAGTATTAACGGGTACCTCACGCGTGCTTAATAAATGAATATTTACGGTTTTAAACGTCTTTCTAAGATTTGTTACTTTAAAAAAGACTAGTTTGTACTTTTTCGTAATATTATTAAGTAATTACAATGCTTATTTAAAATAGCCCAGCGATAAAATAAAAATCTGTTTTACTTCGAGCCACCTTAAAGAAGCGAGTCTTTTAAAATCAGCGATAAAAATAAGCCCAATTAGCCAAACTATTAGTAGAATGCCATATGCTAGTCTTGCAAATAATTTGAGATCGTCGCATATACCAAATATTTCTGAATGATCTCTGGTCTGAATGGGATTGAAAGACGGAGAGAATGACAGAATAGAGGAAATTGCATTTCAAAACTTTTATTTTTGTTGAATTATTTAAAATTTGTTTTCTTAGTTTTTTTTTTAAACGTTAATTAAACCCTAATTAAATAAATTGATAAGTTAATAGATTAATTAAATAAATATTATTAGCAAAGAGAATACGCGGAAGAGTGCGCTGTAAAGCGTTAATATAAATAAGTGCAATTTCGTAAAACAAAGTAGGTTTAATTTTATTTATTTTTATTGCATATTAAGTTAGTATACAAAACTGAGTTATTGTTCACTAGTATATGTACATCATTTATTATTTATACAAAATATAGTTAGCAGTGCAAAAATTATATTTTTAAGGAAAGTATAATTGAATGAATAGAAAAATATATATAGATTTATATATTTAATCTGTAATGTAGAAAAAATAAATACTTGTATTTTATTTAATTTTTTTTTTATTGCTTAGAATAATTTTTTCATAATAAAACATTGTATTGGAGAGGAAATAATGTTATTTTTGTTAACGTGCTAAAATAAGTAATGAATATGCACATTCCTCACAAGTCAGAATATAACATTAAGTACAAGATTGCCAATTATTATTTTGCTAAATGAACAAAGAAACGATATAGTTTTAATTGAACATACACGCATGCGCGAGCGCGCAAATGCGCGTATGTATAATTAGTAAAGAATAAAAATATATATATAAACTTTAAGTAAATTTATGTTGGCTTACTAAATTATGTAAGTAAAAATATGTGTGAATAAAGTTTTAAAATCTCAAATTCTAAGGACTCTGAATTTTTTCCCTTGACACCGTATCTTACAGATGAAGTTATTTTAAGGACGAGCACCAGGTGAAGTATTAAAAATGATAACTGACTGGGACTGTTATTTTCAGGAATTGGGCGCACCCGATTAACGTACGCAATAGTTGTTTAGTCGTGAGCGAATCTAAAATATTTGATTTGACGTAAAGAATGCATTTAGATGTGGCAGCGAAAATAGATTTGGAATAAAAGATCTGTTTTCGCGGGAGAGAATGAATCCAATCCACTTTGTATAGCGGTATGATAATGCGTGTGCAATAAGTGGCTGTAAAGAATAAGAAAAAAAAAAAGAAAAAGTAGTGAAGCAAAAAAAAAAAAAAAGAGCAAAAAACTACAGCGGGGTGACGAAGGTGTTCAATGTGTTGCAGGGGGGGTGGTGGGACGGAAACGGAAGCATGTTGGCGATACAACTGGTGGTCAAGTGGTGATGCAGGGTCCAGGGCGTTTTCCGTGCAGTCTCTGCGGGAGCGTTTACAAGCACCTCGCTTCGCTGACGCAGCACCTCGAAGTGCACCGCAACCAGACGACCTGCATCTTATGCCACACCACACTCAGTCGTAGAACCGACCTGCGTCGTCATATGCGCTTGAAACATAACATGCAATGGCAAAAGACCATACAGAGGCATCGGAGCCCCAAAAAGGAATTGAACTCTTAAGCTAGCTTACACCCCTGACGCTACCATTTTACTAACGCGACTTTTTCAAGCGGCAACCACAAATTTAGCGACTATGCAAGATGCTCCTCGATCACTGCTTTCCAGGTATATATTTTATAAGGAGGCTTCTACTACATTTTCATACACGTTAATTACATAAATAGTTAGCCATAGCACCTACACATCTGTTAACGAACTTGTTACAGCCAAACTCCATATTATTTTCTTACCTTTCCTTTCCTTTACGTTTGCATTCCCTCACATTTTAGCGTCAACGTTGACAGTGTTGAAGATACCGCAAGTACAATTAATACTGAGTAAGATAATACGCCTACTTGTCATTCACGAAAATAGAGTTTGCTAACATATTTCTATTTATTTTTCAATAGAGAATGCAGATAATTAAAGAAAGTTAGTGAGAATTAAGGGTCTTCGACTCTGGAGCACCAATTTCTAACAAAATACGAGAACTATCAGTTGAAAATAACATTCTAGTCTCTCTGTAGCTTTTAAGTAATGTAAATATAAATCTTTATTAAAGTATCTCATTAAAATTAAAGGTTCTTTCAAAGTAATTATTTAAAAATGCTCATAAATGTGGGTGATAATGCAATTTTATTATGCATTTTGATTTCACTTTAATTATTAATAATTAAACGAGTTGCGATCTTAGTTAATCGATATTTTGTTTGTATTTATTATTATCTTTTCAATATGTAAATAAAGAAATATTTTTTTACCTTATATCCACACGTTTGAGAAAAAAGCATTAAACCAAAGAATATTTACCAACGGATAACGCAGATTTGTTTAAGTAGGTATATAAACGTTACTAATAATTTATTCCATTAGTTATCATTAGACCTATATTTCCTATAATAATTTAATACAAAAAGTTTACTTACCGGAGAAAGTAATGTACAAGTATAACATGAATATAAAATATTTAGTTTTATTTACAAGTACTTTAATCTGATTTTTGATCAATAATTGAAATATAACCGAATTCATCTATTTTGCAATGGCAATATAATTTTATGAAATTCCAGAATAACATTTGTTATTTTGAAGGGGAAAAATGTGTCTTCCGATTGACAATTATATTTTAATTAAAACGGTTTGTTTTTGTTATAAATGCAGTTTTTTAATAATTCAATTGGTGTACGTAATAAAGATTTAATTCACAATGATAAAGTCTTATCTCAAAAGTACTTCGATGATTAAATTTTAATTTTGTGATTCAATGAGAACTCGTATGCAAATTGATGTCCTGGGGTCTGACTTTATATTAATAGTAATAAAGTTACACTATTAAAAGGTGATTTTTGAAAATAGGCATGTATTTATCTTTGCTCGCTAAGTTTAATATTAAATACTGATCAAGTAAAAAATTCGGGCGCGCAAAGATGAATTCCCTACTGCAGATATAAGTATTCGAATATGAACATGCGAAATGTTAATACTAGTTGAAAAATGACTAATTGTTAACGATACTTTTTTTTAATTATGTATGAAGCAGCTTATGGGTAGCCGTAAGCATCAAACAGCATTTAAATATAGCACAAATTCGTTAATAAATCAGATAATAATAACTAAAGCGAATAAACTAACGTAAAATAGTGAGAACTTAATTTATTATCGTTCATAAGATCGAGCACTCTTTCATTTTATTTTTTTACAAAAAAGTATATATGTATACAGTTTAAGAACATGATGCGAGATCAATGAGAAGAACTTAAGTTAGAGTATATATAAAATATATTACCATCTAGACATGATATCTAGAAGTGCCCAGTATTTGCGATAATTTTAGAAAAACTAAGAAAGATGAATAATGATAATTATACAATTGATAAGCATATCTTGCGTACGCATTGTGCAAAATATATCTGTGTATGTAATTTTAGATACATCGATTGTAAGAATTTATAACTTTTTGGAGTTACGCCTTTTGCTACAATAGAGCGGTAAAAAAATTAAAGTAATATGCCAATATTATATTGGTAATCAACCATAGAGAGTCGTAATTTTCATAGATTAAAGAGACATTTTATCAATTAAATCTGTGTTTTAATCGTTGTGACAAATATAGATACTTATCCAATTAAATTTATTTTTCCCAACTCAGGCAGAAAATGGCCCTCATTTTGTGCTAAAAAGTAGCGTAGAAAATCGAGCATTTCAAACCTTTGACAAAATTGTTACCGTCTCGGGCGGGGTTTACCGGATAAACAAGTCACTTTTTTTATTTTTAAAATTTTTCAAAAAAAATTTTTTTTTTTAATTTTTTTTCTCTGTTTTAAACTATTTTTTGCTATTTCTGTGCACGATTTGAAATGCATGATCATCTACCCAACTTTCTAACACCAAATGTGGGCCTTCCATGCCCTCGTTGACAAAAACACGGTGCGTAACTCGGGGAGAAAAGCTATTTCAGACACGGGTGACGTATTTTCATCACTCGTTTCTGTCTCGGGCGGCTTCGGCGCCCTCGACTCCGACTCGTGCTGAATACCTTACCCTCGCTAGAAATAGCTCATTTTCTCCCCTTGGTGCACAATGTACTATTTGAATTTTATGTTAATGTTACTGTAAAAAATAAATGAATTTTTTTATTTTTATCAAAAATTGTAAACTCATTTTTGTGAAGAAAATTGCATCTTACGATAAATAAAATGATTCCATTCATTAAATCAATTTACGAATTTATTTTGTATAAATTGTAAAGTTTATCATGCTTGAAATTCAACTCAAAATGTTCAAGTATAAATATACAACAGTTATTTGATTTTTTATTATAAGATTTGTATAATAATTCTTTTAATATTGTCCAAAACTTACTGTTTATTATCGCGCGTGGTTTTATAGTTAATAATCATGAGCGCATTCGCTTAAATAAATATTCAATTTGAGTATAATTAAATAATTTAAAGGTCTTTATAATATTATGAATGTTGAATTATGGTTAAATTAATGATTGCACCTTTTATTGCAGCTACATTGTGTAAATCAGTTATATGTAATATTATGTTCATCAATGTGATATTTGTCTAATACAGATAAGTAAACATTTGCTTCGTGTTTTTATAAACTAAATTGAACTTTCAATTTATTTGTATCTTGGCAAAAAAATAATAAAATTACAAATATGCAAAAACTTATGTACGTAATTTATGCCTTATAAGAACATATTTTTTATTTTAATTATACAAATAAGTCTTATTCTTGTATGAAATAAAGAAATTATCTTAAGAGATCTCATTTTTAAATATGTCTCTTTGGCCTTCAGATTTTACTTTTATAATAGAGTATTCAAAAATTCACCAATTCCTAAATTATGTTCCTCTCCTACTGTAGAGTTTCAATGTTAAAGTAAGTGTCAAGGTAAGTATTCATAAGTTAATATAATTAGTCTGTTTTTTTAACAGTTGTGTTTGTATAACCTGTTGGAAAAATAAATCGAACGATAAAAACTACTATCACTTTTATTATATTACATTTATTTACTAAATCTATTAATTGAGAAATATTAAAAAATGTTTTTAATTTAAAACAAATTAAAAAATCTTAAATAAACGTTATACTTTAAATAAATAAACCTATTAGTATGATCATCCATTTAAATTATTTTCACTCTACCATTCGACGGAATAGTGTTTCTGAATAATCCGCAATACATAGCCCATGACCATCCAGTTATGATAATAATCAGAACGATGATGAAACAGTAATCGTCAGAAATCCAGCTTGCATCAGATTTGGCACTTTAAAAAAGTTATTTATCGCTTACACGTTCTCAGATAAATAATGATGTCAAATAAGATAATAAAAACGTTAAAAGACGCGATTTTTAAAATTGCTTACGCCCTAGTAACGGTGTCAAAACAAGATTAAATTTAGAGCCCTTTGTAAGAAGAAAAAAAACGTAGTCGTCGAAATTTAAAAGTAATATTTTAAGGCAGCTCTGTAGTTTTTTTATTTATTCAAAACCACGTTAAAACAAGTTAGAAATACTCATTAGAACTTACAGAATATACGGAATAAAATTTGAGATGAGTTACCGTATAAAAATTAAAAACAATAACAATTAAAGTTGAGGTTTAACGCGTTCTCATATGAAAACGGCCCTCCGACAGACAGGAAATGGAAGACTAGAAAAACTAGTATTTACTAGATTAATCTTCCGGCTTTTCAAAAATATAAAATTTATTATACCTTAACGTGCAAAAATACAAGATATTAATTATTAAAAAAAGTAAAATCTTGCTTTCTTGGTTATAATTGCGGAAACAATAGAACATCGAAAGGTACGTCATACAGTTTGACAACTTGCAAAATACGTCATAATTGTTAACCTAATAACCGAAGTCAAATGTACTATCAAAATTTATTTTAAATAATGCTTTATTTGAACAAAATTGAACAAAATAATACATCAAAAGATACGAAAAATTTGGAAAATATTTTTTAAATACTTTTCATGCTACAATAAAGTGTTTGAAAAGAAATTCTTTTTAATATCTCAACTGACTAGAGAGTACCTGCAGAGCTAATCTTTAAAGATGTAAATTTCCTGAGCCGTGTTTTTGTTTTGAAGCGCGAAGCCGAGCGCGAGATTTTAGAAATCGGTACGCGAACGAAAGACGGGAAGCGGCCTTTAATTATAAAAATAGTAGTTTTCGATACAAGTGAAAGTGATTTCACCGTCACGTGGCTGTTTTCGCCCGAGCGAAGCGAGGGTGGAAAGGTAACATGAGGTTAAAATCACGTTCTCGCTCGTGTATTGAACAATATTTTTTGATGCGAAATGTGCAAGGCTTGATTTAGCACGTGCGTTTTTATTCAAGCGTGCGTGAAATCGAATTTTACGCACGGTGTCAAAAAAGAATTCTGGTAATGATTTTCCGCGAGTAAGGAGGACAGTGGAGTGAGAGAAAAATAAAAATGTAGAACTAATTAATTAAAATAAAGAGCCAAAATAGAGTTGTGGGCGACTCCATGTGAACGGTCGTCTGGGACGATTTGCGAGCAACCTCCAGCTGGGAGTAACTTAGCGTTCTCCGAGTCTATCCGACCCCTTCAGGGTCTTAGCGAGAAAGGTGAGACCTAGGGTCCACCCATTAGGCTGGGAGGAATGCAGCAAGCATCTCTTCTTCTGTATAATTACAGAAATTTTTGTTTTTTTTAAAAAACAAAATTAAATAACGCGGTTTGTTTATAAAAGATACAGCTTTCTACCATTCTTCGATTGTTACACCTTGCTTGCGCAGAAACAAAAGAAATGTAGACGTCGATTTTCCGAAAAATTTGAAGAGCATTCCGGGGCGCCCGAGACTTTAAAAAGAGCTAGCGCGGCACGCTCCCGGCATTTAGCTTGACGACCTCGGAGCGGCAAGATTGGACCAGCAAAAAATAAAGAAAACATTTAAAAGTTCAATTTATAGACTTCAAAATTTCGACTCTTACATTTAAGGTACAGAAACGAACTGTAGACGGCGCTTTACCTAAATGTTTAAAGTACGGTCATTTTCAAAGATCATAAAAATAAAAATTTAAGTAAAGCGCCATCTACAGCTCGTTTCTGTACCTGAAATGTAAGAGTCGAAATTTTGCACGTCTATAAATTGAACTTTCGTTTATTTAAAAAGTCGATGGGTGTCAGTCTATATATTGCAAATTCGAAATTCTTTCTTGATACAATTACACTGTATAATATTTGGATATAATATTAACTGAGCAGTATATTCGTTTTAGGGCAATAATAAATAAACGTAGCATATAAAGCATTAAAAATAAGTCTAGCCATGCTAGTCTAGGGTAGGACCAGTCTAGAATTTGCACTGTCGCTCGAGATTCGATAATTTGGTAGTCTGTGCATGGCATGCGTACGAAATGGACTTTCTAGGTTTCGAGGCCCACTCTTTTCGTTCGTTAGGTAGAGAGTTATATGTTCTAACAGCTATAACATAACTGTTTTTGTTGCTTATTATTTTGTTTATTTTAGGCATTTGTATGCTTTTCTTTCTTGGATTTATTGCTTGTTTTACAGATATACTGTTTAATTCTTCATAGTGGTATAAAAGAGATTCTAAGATAAAAAGCTGTTCAATGTTTGAAGATCGTTTTTCAAAAGCAAAAGTACTTTTAAATATAATTTTTAAACTTTTATTTTGAAGACATTGTAATGGTCTTAAACTATTCATATATATGTACCTCCCCACGCAATTATTCCATAATTTGTTATACTGTGAAATAATGCATAATATAAAATCAACAAGTTTTAGTTGGCATAATTTTAGCAATTTAAAATTATAATCAAAAGTTACTCCTAGGCATTTATAACCATCTGCTCTATCTATAAGATTATCACATATCTTTACTTCTAAATTCTGTGGTACACTATCACAATAGCTGCTAAAAGGCATGAAAACCGTTTTATTTATATTTAGGGATAATTTGTTTAAGGCTAGCCATTTGTTGACGTATTCTAATAAACTATTCATATCATTTAGTGTATCTTTCCACGTGTCTTTGGTTGATATAATTGCTATGTCATCCACGTATGACACTGTCCCCATTGGCAAATTGTTTATGAGATCATTTACATATAGTATAAATAATAACGATCCCAATATCGTTCCTTGCGGAACTCCTGTATTTACATTTCTGCTATTACTTAAAATATTTTATATTTTCATTTTTTGTCGTCTATCAGTTAAGTAACTTTTTAATAGATTAAATGCATTGCCTTATTCCAAAATTGTATAGTTTATCTAATAGTATTTCATGATTGACTGTGTCGATGGCTTTAGCCAAGTCTAGAAATGTAATTATTATTGGCTTGTTTTTGTCTATTTTGTTATATATTATGTTAGATTAGATCCCCTAACTTTAACAAAGCCAAATTAATTTGAGTTTATAATATTATTTTCATTAACAAAATTATATATTCTATCATATATTATCTTTTCTAAAATCTTTGCTGTATTCGATATCAGAGATATAGGATGGTAATTACATACATCATGTTTGTCATTTGCTTTATGTATAGGAACTACCTCCGCTATCTTAAGCACATCAGGCCGCGTAGTTATTCAATCCATAAACTTAGTATATGAGCTAATGGTTCTACTATACTATCAGATATTTCTTTTAGTACTTTAGTGCTTATTTTATCTACACCTCCCGATTTTTCCTTCATTTTGTTTATAATATAGTTTATTTTAATAGCACTAGTTGGTTTGATAAAAATAGGGGGCATTCGCATTCATGGGGGGCATTTTTTTTTTTCACCTGTAGTGTTTTTTATCTTTCTACTTAATTTTTCACCTATTTTACTAAAATAAGTGTTTATGAGATTAGCCATTTTTTTTGGTTCATTTATTTTTTTATTATTTTCATCATTTAGATAATCAATTTTAGTATCATTTTTCTTTTTTTTATTCAGCTTTTCATTTATAAAATTCTATATTTGTTTAAAAACAAATATGTTTAGTATTTTTACTGTAAGATTCAATTATTTTTTTTCTCATATTTAATTTTGGTATCTTTTGTTACTTTATTTAATATTTTTTCATATTTTTAAAATTTTTTTTTCAAAATTCAATTTTAGGATTCTTTTTCCATGGCTTTATACAAGCTCTCTTTTGTTTTATAAGAAATAATTAAACTTTTTATTATCCACGCTTTTCTTTGTTTTTATTTTTAATTCCTTTTGTAGTAATGATTTTTTGTGATAAATTAATACAAATCTGGATTTCATTTATCAGTAACTCAATTGCAATGTTGGGGTTGTTATTGTCAATACTTATAAAGAGTGGATAATGATCAGTAAATTCTTATAATCCATCTGATTTGTTTATTTTGCTGTTATATTATAATGAATTTTATAACCATCCAAATTAAAAAGCTGAATATATATAATAATAATGAAATCTTTTTAAAATTACTTTCTACGAAAGTATAAAATAAGGCAAGTATTGTTTAACAAATCAAACATAAAATAATTGAAATCTCATTACCTTACTAATAAAACTTAAACGAAAGTATGGAAGTCAATTTATAAATAGTCAAGTATATAATAGTATTATTATCCTTTACCACATTAAAGTTCATAATCTCTCATCACAACTGCACAAAAGAGATGTTTATCACAGGATTAGAGTTCGAAAAATACGTGTATTGTGACAAAACATTTTCTCAAACGTTTGAAATGCTCTATTTTCTACGCTATTTTCTAGCGTGAATTGGGGGCTACTTCAAGCCTGAGTTGGGAAAAATGCTTTTTGCTTGATCACAGGTTCTGCAAGCGGCCGCGCTTCTTAAATTGATGGTGCGATGCACTTGTGGAGGAGATCGGCTTGATTGTTTCATCTTCCCTCTGTAAGCGCCTCCACTCGATGGCAGGTATGCCATCGAGTTGCGCAGGCTTACAGACTGCGAACGAGCGAGAAGCATGCGTGTTCTCTCTCGCAATGATTAATCGCAAGCGCCGCTGAACTTGCTGAGCCGAGCAGCAAGTGTGATGTCATCACTCGCTGTCGTGCGAGTGAAGACGCCACATCGCGTCGGCTGCTCAGCCAGCACTGATGACACTGATGATGTTCTTTTTCTTTTCTTCTTTCGCTGATCTCTCTCCAAAATCTCTATTAATTGCTGCCTTTTAATCTTCTTGGCTGACCGTTGATAAATTCTCTGCATGCTATATTCTCTATTCTTTCTTTCCAATCTAATTCTAATTACTTAAAATGTTTATTAAATTCTTACTCTTTAAAACTACTCTATTTTAAATATCGGTTTCGTATTTTCGTGCTCTCGACTACAAGTTGTTCAAGGCGCGGATTCGTCGCCTGTTTACATCTCGCGGTCATTCACTCATATACTGTATATTTACATACACGCATAGTAACTCTCTCAAACACTACTCTTTTTCTAGTCGCTGGAATAAGCTTTTTTCTAACTAATTTTTAACTTTACTCTCTTTTTCCTTAACTAAATACTATTTAAATGTATTTGTTTTGAACTAATCTTTTACTTACTTTCATTTAACCAAAAATATTAATAAATCTTATATTCGTGACGAAAGAATCTCGTCACATCTTTAGAATTATTTTTTAAAGCTTACAGTAAATTATTGCTATTTTAAAATGTTATTTTTAATAAATATTATTATTTTAACAGGAGATCCCCAGGGTTCAGATTCATCTGAAAGATCTTTATCAAAATCTACCGTAAATCGTACAATCGATTTAAATGAAGGATTATGGAGTAAAGTATCCGATAAAATTTTACAAACATGTAGGAAAGGTGAAAAATTAACTTCGCGGGATAGGAGGACTATTACTTCAACTATAGCTAATTATATGATCGATACTCTTGAAGATACTACAAGATCAACAGCTAATAAAATAGCTACAATATTATGCAATGAGTATTCAAAATCTTTTATTGATACCGTCGGTAGTGAAGAATGGGGAAGTGGCATAAATACGCTAAGAATGTCAATATATAATGCTTGTTTATATAGAAAATCTGAACAAACTGCTAAAAGGAAAAGATCAGTTAACGTAGATAGCGACGACGAACAAATAAACAAAAAAAAAACGGAAATAGAGTTAGCTCGTCGACAAGATAAGTATGGCTGCGTAGATTACTCACCGAATTTACCTGATGATGAAAACCAACAATCTCAAGAAGAAAAGCGAAGGAAGTTACAACAATTTTTTACAGCTGACGATAAAGATGATGATGAAATAAAAAAATTATTAGATGCTACTTATCCTACAGTTCGGACAATTTTAAATGGAAAATTAAGAAATTTAGAATTAATTTTTACCGAATGGCCTTTTTTAAGCAAGCCTAACGTTCTACTTGACCATAGCTCAAGGTTATTGGGAAAAAATGTTCAAGAAACTTGGTCAACTTCGTTATCATCAAAATGCAAGCACATACGAAAATACTTTAAATCCATTAAGAAAAAGTCTGAACTAATAGAAAATGAATTTAAAGTTATATTTCAGGAATGCAAAGAAGCATCAGATTTTACGAAAAGTAAAACTCCGAAAATTTTGGTTGTTTTTAAACTTTTAATGAAGCATTTTGAGGAAAAAGATGAAGATCTTTACAGAATTGTTAATGTAAGTAATATTCTTAAATATTTATATAAATGTTGAATTGATATAGCGATTTATTTGTTAATTATATATTTAATGTGTATTATAGAAAGATTTTCCTGACGATGAAATACCTGTTAGTGCAAAGACAGATTATCCTATCCTAATTATTAAAGGTATGCTTTTGAACATTATAAAATACACTTACTACTGTACGTGTAATTTCAAACAATTATTTATTTATAATTTCTTGTAGGAGATTCATTATATGATGAAGAATCTATTTCAAGTGTCGTAATAGAAAAAAAAATTGTTATTCGCTGTAACAATAATTTACAAGGAATATTAATAGCATTTGTAGCTTACTATATTTTTGGTTTTTCATATTCTCCTAAGCTTGAAAAAACTCTAGAATTTATACAGAGGTAAATATAAATAATACGAATTTCTTTATAAAAAATATTTCTTTAATATTTAAAGTATTTATTAAAATTGCAGATTTTTTTTGAAAATTAATCCTAAAACTGCAGGATCAAAGAAAAGTTCAAAATCTAAACGCCGCCAAAAGAATTACGATACAGCGGTATTTAATTTAGCGAACTCATTAACTGAATTTTCCAGTGAATTTGGAACTAATGAAGAAGACTAATATTATAAACCAAAATATTACCAATAAATAAAAATATTAAAAACTTCACATTTTCAACACTAATGAAAAAAATTTATATTCGTTCTTATTATAATACTGTTAAAGTTGCTTTGGTTAAAAGTTAATTTTACGAAGATTTTTTAGAAAGATGTTTTTTTCAACGTTTTAAGAAGTTTTAGTCTAATTTTATAAAATACTGATAGAACCTGTTACCGAGCATCCTTTTCTGTTTAGTAAATTTTTCATTTGAATTTACAGATATTTCGTAAATTATAAGTTTTTAAAACTAGCTTTCATTTCAATGTTACACTTATATAAAGCTAAACATTTTTTAAATAAAATGAAACACTCAACAAAAAGGTACATACAAATGTAAAAACATAAGCCATTAAATGAAATCTGAAGTAGCATTTTCAAAAATTAAAATTTTAAAAATTTAATTTGGAATACTAAACTTTTTTTAAAAAAGTAATTTCAGAAAATAAAAAGTTATTCCTGTACACGATGTCTAGGTGTCCAGGTACACCTTCAGCGCGACGAGACAACGTCTACAAGATGATCCATCAGGGGCACCGTCGATGAGCCAGAAATCGGAAGGTGTTCCTGTGGGTGACGTCTAGGTGTCCAGGAACACCTTCAGGGCAACAAAACATCGTTTACGAGATGATTCAATAAAATTGTCTTATAGAAAAAAAATTTTCGATGCCCTTTAAGAGATAAAATTCATTTTGAAATGCTACAATGTTTAACGAAATTATTCTTTTAAATAAAGTGATCGCGTATTAATTGCAAAGAAATATTCATTTTTAATAAATCACGATATTTTAATAAATAAATATTTAAATACCGGTGTCTTTGATTGAAATGCGCACGAGCAAAGTACAATATTATAAATATCAGCAGGTGTAGCTGACTTCACGGTATGCTGGGAAAGCAATTCTCAACTCTCAACTATATCTATATATTACAATATATATAGCTTATATGTGGCAAACTTCAGGGTCCTAATCGGGCTGGCGAAGAACAATATAACGTGATTTTGAGCATTTTCGAATTACGCTCTCGTTTATTTCGACTCAAATAGCTTTTTTACCAATATTTTTTTTAGAAATCATAGTTTAGCTATAAATATGCTGATATGCCAAAAATAGCTTAGGAACAATTTTACTAAGCATTATTTTTTTGATAATGAAAAATCCGAACATGAAACGAAAAGTAAATAGTGGTACGGGTGCCGCGTCTGCTTTTCAATCTTGCCTACGCGACACTACTGTGCCACTGGATTTATTAAACTTAATTTTTCAGATGAAAGTTCAGAAATTTAATAATTATTTTTAACGACCAATTATGGCTTTATCAAAAAAGGTATAATTCACGCACTTGCATTAATTAGATTTTCTCAGAAACAAATTCTCATTCTTCGTGTACGTAAACGTCACCTGCAATTTCGTCAACATCAAAGACGCGCACATTTAATTGCCTTATAATTTCGAATTTCTCTCGTATTTAAAGGGATTATATATATGTGTATTAGTCAATTGCAGATATTACACAAAACGAAATTGTAACATTCCAAGAAAAGCCTCAAAAGTAATTAACTATAGAAAAAATACCCCCTCATGAAAAATCTATGAATGCAAATTGCTCAGTTATTAACGCGTGTGGACATAATTTTTCGCAGCTATCATTTCCTGCATTATTAAAAATGCTGTTTCACACATGCGCAAATAAAAAATTCGCCCTTTTTTTTGAGCAGTTCGAGTAAGAATCTCGGGCAAGTCGAGTAAAGTATCAAGAGAAAAAATCAACTTCGAGAAAAACGTAGGAAAATGAATAGGGCGGAAGTCGACGCGACTATTAGTAATTCGGCGATGAAGATAAATAAGGCGCTTCTTGTTTTCAATGGCCTTTGGCCGTACAGCCCAAGGATAGAGAGAATAATTCGAGAAATTTTGCTTGCTACAATTGTGACCGCTGGTGTTCTTCCACACGTAAGTAAATGTGTAAATAAGAATGTGACTGTGTAATTTAAAAAAATGCAATTATTGTAGATTCTCGGAATAAGCAAGCATTGCGGAAGAAACGGCGCTCTTTGCGCAGAAAATGTAGGGGGCTTTTCTTACTTTGCGGGGTGCATTGGCAAATTTATGATACCGATCATATCGAGAAAGAAGGCACGAATCATCTTCTAATATTAAAGCAATTTCTTTTTTCAAGATAAAATTAAATGCATTATAACTTTTTCGACGTATTTTGTAGCTTGAGGAATTGTATGAAAAAATATGTTTGAATTGGAAAGCCATAACCGATCCTGAAGAGCAATCAATTATGGATAGTTTTTTGAAACGTGGAAGATTTAAGACAATATTTTATACAGGTGCAAGGTTTTACAGTAACTTGTAAATTTTGACCCGATTTCATCTCAAATCGAACAATCCAAAAATGCCTACGTCACCAATCATTGATCTTGGACCTAAAATGATAAAAAATATAACATTTATTTTTTGTTGTTCATTGCTCGAAAATTGAATTCATTGCGTAATTTTGAAAATTTCTTAGAGAATTAAACCTGACTTTTTCAAGATGATTTTTATACATAGTTCCAGGAATTATCAGATGTGTGAAATCCATTTGAATAGATTTATAAACAATTTGCTTACATACTTCGAGAATTAGGACACTTATTTCAATAAAATTTTCTTTTCCAACCAATTATTCATCATGCATATTTATGTAAACGTTTTTTTCAAAATACCTCGAGGAAGAGAAAAATCCGAGTGGGAAAATTTTCTTTGCCAACCCGGTTGCAAAGGACTTATAAAAAACAATAAAATAAGAGAAAGCGGGTGTAAAAACCTAATATTTATAAAATAGGATATGAGGTTTTTTCACCATTTTTATTGGATTTTATAGGACGTTTGCAACCGGGAAATTTTCTGAAACACTGCCAAACATTGTCAATTCTTGCTGAACAATACCAAAGTCTACGTATTATTGTTATTTCTAATACTTAGCAGTATTAGTCAGTAATATAAAAGATTTAACAAGAATTAGCTCTGTTTGGCAGTGTTTCTCAAAACACTGTTAAACATTGTAAAGGCTTGCCAACCACTGCTCAACCTTGCCACACTTTGTCAGATTTATTTTAATTATAGATTCTGACAAAAAAAACATTCGCCAAATCTTGCCAAACCCTGCTAAACGCTGCCAAGTTGTTAACAAACTTTTGTCAACTCTGCTAAATAATGTCTAATGTTACCAAACGTCCGAAATACTATAGTTAGGTAGTATTATGCGGTGTCCTGCCCAAAACTAGCAGCATTTTAGAAAGTTTTGCAAAATTATTAACGTAAAAGTTTATCCGAAGCCTGAAAAATCTTTGAACAGTAGCAGTATAAAGATATATAACAGCTGTAATTTTTGAGCCATCGAAAAATAAATGCATGGCCCATCGTTCTAATGTAACATATTTCCGTTCTAAAATAATCAGTGACACATAGGCACAGTCGGACTGTTTGATTTGAGATGGAGTCAGCCGAATATTTGATAAACTATTAATTGAACAATTAAAATCTTAGCTTACTGTACGTTAGCCACTGTTTTCTTCAGTCAAATGACTATAACACCTGTAATTTTGGATTTGATCATGCCACTAAATGAATCTCGTCCAAAAATGTTAATAACAAACGGTGAATACATTTTCGATCCTTTTGATTACTATTTCGAAGTTTACTTTGCCTACCAAATTATTGCCGTTGCAAGCGTCAGTCTCATTGCAGCAACTGATGCAAATTACACAGTGATTATTCATCAGAGCCTGGCAAATTTTGGAATTGTTCGGTAAAATGAATATATTTTTTTTAAACGTTTATCAAAATTATTTATATATAATTATTTCATTCTATAGGTTTAAATGATATAATTTTCTTTTGTTTTGTTTTATATTTGTTTTGAGTTATAATTTATAAAAAATTAATCAGTCCATAGTTATATAGGTATATAATAAATACAAAAGCACTTATTTTAAATGCTTTAAGGCATCGATTGCATAAAGTTTCGGTTGAAAAAAACGAAACAAGCGCCTACAATTTAATCAAATCAGCCATAGCCATGCACAAACAGGCTTTAGAGTTAAGTAAAATGAAAAAGAAAACTATTATTCCACTACCAATCATTTCTAATAAAGTGAAAATGTGAAATAAACAAACTAGGTTTCTTGAACAAATAGAAGCCACGTACCAACTTGTATTTATGGTGTTCATTGCAGCGAGCGTTTCCTTTATTGTCGTCGGTACAATAGTTGTAAGTGGGCCGATACTGAACTAAAGTCAAAATACACTATAGTCTTTTTCAATTAGCATTTATTTCTAGATTGTCGCACACAACGAAAATATTTTAGACTTGATACGGATGACATTGTTTGCCGCGGGAGCAATGATTCACATATTTTTCATCAGTTGGCCAGGACAATTGGTCATTCAACATAGTGAAGAGCTTTTTCGGGCTACGTAAATATCACAATTTATTAATATACAATATTCGTAAGGGAATTATTTAAATGTAATTATTCCACCCAGCCCTATCAAATTTTGAATGTCATTCCTAGCCAAATATGTATAAATCTAGAATTATAACACATGTTTATGATATTATTTCTGCAAACACATTATTTTGTGAATTAAACTTCGCAAATCACTAAACAATAAGTTTGAAGATTACGTAGGTTTAATGTATAAAAACTCAAAAAATAATAGACGTTATAGGTTTAGATCTGAATACCTATTCAAAATTAGTTATTGAATGAATGATAATTAATATTTTTTAAAAATAGATACAATAATAAATGGTATGACCTACCGGAAAAAGCAAAAACGTTGCTAAAAATTATGATGATGCGATGCTACAAAATATCATTTTTAACAGCTGGTGGATTTTATGTGATGAACTTTGAAAACTTCGGAGCCGTAAATGATATTTTTTTCTATGACAAAAGTCTATTTTATCAGTGAATTATTTTGAAATCCGAAAACAAATTTCAATTGATAAAATGGACCAGAATAATTAGAATAGAGTTAATTCACATCTAAAATAAATTATTTTGTTTCAGATCTTCAAATCAACGGTCTCCTACATGGCAGTCGCTCTAAATTTCGATTAACTATACTAGAAACAAATAAATAATAGCCTTTATTAAAATTGGAAAGATATTTTATAATAGAAAAGTGTAAATAAAGAAAAACCGAAAAAGGATGATGGCTTTGTTATTTTCAATTTCACATAACTATGCATTTTTTGCCTAGCGGGCCGAAAGTACTACTTTCCCTCCCGGTGCCGAATCGAAAATGTTGTATTTTCGTCCTCGCAAGGCAAAAATAGTATATTACGCACCTAGGGAGGTAAAGTATTGGCAAGCTCATAGCACGTGTAAATTGACACCTGAGCCGAAGGCTTATTCATATTTTATAAATATTGCATAAATCATATTGGCCGTAACATCTTTACAATTTTTCCGTACGTTTCACTTTTTTGGATTTACTCAGGCTGTATCTGTGAATTGAGGAAAAACTAATAATATATAGCAAACCCATCAGTCCTATGTCTTTGTATTTTCCTCCATATATCTCTTCGACGTACGACTTGTTTCATTTTTACATAACAGATAAAACTTACAAAAAACTTGCATCAGTATACATTATTTCAATCACTCGTATACAATTTTAATTTTGCAGGCCCATGGAAGATCACGTATACCTCCGCAATTCCATTACTGTTTCGAACGCCAAGAATTGTTCTATATGTGTCTTAACAATCAAGAATCAGCAGTCAACAATACCAACTACCTTTGTCGAGGGAGGCCCTCCGAACTAAACTTATATCGTTTGACTGCCAAGGACGAGGATCATCATTGGTACTTAAGTTTGTATAATAATCGTTTCTTAAACTATGAAGTCTTGCTCGCAATCATTCCTTAAATATTTTAATTAAGCATTTTTGAAATTCATTCGCTGAATTCAAAATCAACTCCGAAATTGCAACATGTATTGGAATTGACATTTTTTCCAATAAATATCTTTAGTATTGTACGAAAAGTAATTGACCGACGAAAGAAAAGTAATCACAGTTGAAAAAATCAGTCGGATTCAGTTTGTTTCTACGTGGATTCACCTAGCACTCAGTCTAAATCCATGTGGAATCAGACGAAATACGACTGAAATTTTTAACTGGAATGGAAAATCTATGAAACTTATGCGAGTTGCAAGTACTTTCCAAAGCATGAATTTAAAATAAAAATTTATTCACGTCTATTGTCGGGAACATATATATAAATTATAAGTACCCTAGGATAAAGTTGTCATAATTTTCACGTAAAAGTTAATACTATGAAAATATCAACCTTGCATAGATCACAAGATAAAACGCAAAATATAATAGCACTTTATATTTTATTCATTTATTCTATTTATTTTTTTTATTGATTTTTTTTTATTTATTCAATCGGGCAATAATTTTAAACTTCTACATTTTGGTATACAACTATCTTAAAATCATTGAGGGCTTCTCTTACTTTGGGGGATGAATTGCCAAAATTGTTTGGTGTCGATAATAACGGGAGTGCAAGATATCCCCACGAAAAAGAACCGATAAAAATGTATACACTTCTCGTAAAATGGTGTAGATAAAACTATTTTTTCTGATCTTGCTTCTGGTTAATTCGCGATTTAATGTAAATCTTTTCTACATTCTCTTTCCTATTGAAAATATCTTGTGGATTATTGTTTCAGTGAAATTCAGAAGATATTTTCAATAGACTTGCTACAATTCATTTCTTGTTTATCATCACGTCGTTTCTCACAAGGAAACCTCCCGAGGTGTCTACGTCCGATTTTCCTGAATTTTTTATACGTTGTAGAGGATCGAAAAATAAGAGACACATATTTTTTTTATCGGCCCAATCCAATATTAAGGAAGTGAAAACCGCCCTTAAAGTTTACCCTGAAACAGTTTTTTTTTAATACCGTAAGTTCTAATTGATGTTTTGGAATGAAATTAAATTGAAAATACTTCTCTTTGAATGGTGAAATTAGCAAGCATATTTTGGTCCACGGGGGTAAAAAAAACCGTTTCAGGGGGTAAACTTTAAGGGCGGTTTTCACCCCCTTAATATTGGATTGGGTCGATAAAAAAAATACGTCTTCTATTTTTCGATCCTCTACAACATATAAAAAATTCAGGAAAATCGGACGTAGACACCTCCGAAAGGTTTCCTTGTCAGTTCAATTGTCGGATTGCAATGTCTACCTCCAATTCGATTTCCTTTTCCCTCATATTCCTTAATCGCCATCCATCTGTCGCGAGCAACATTATCAACAATTTGCCCATATTTCTACTCCTTCAACTTAATTTAAATGTAATATACTAGAGTGATGGTCCCGAAATAGAAAGGAGACAAAACGAAATTTCGCCAAATAAGTATCGTCTAAGTACAATATTTTATCAAACTGCTCAAAATGAAATTTGAAAAATTAGTTTAAAACAAATTAAAAATTCTTAATTAAATGTTATACTTTAAATAAAATAAATAATTCTCACTCATTAACATTCTTGGTATAAAAAATTTGAATAATTATATTTATAACTCTATTAGATTGATCATCCATTTCAGTTATTTTCATTCAACCATTCGACGGAATAGTGTTTCCCAATAATCCGCAAAACATAACACATGACCATCCAGTTAGAGCATACAAGAGGAAATGTACAGGAATATAGATATGCACTGAATCAGAACGATAACGAAACAATAACCATCAGAAACCCTGCTTGCGCCAGGTTTGGCACTTTAGAAAGCTTGCGATCGCTTACACCTTCTCAGATAAATAGAGTGACGATAAATAATAAGATAATAAAAACTTTAATAACACTAGTATAATTTAATTTTGATACATTCTAGTAAAGATATAGTTTATCAAATTAATTTAATTAAAAATAAAATTAATTTCATTGTTGTGCAAAATTGAGTGAAAGAACATGTAAGAATAAGTTTTTAGTAATAATTGCAAAATTCAATTCAATTTATTAATGTCTATTAAATAAATTTATTTAAAAAAAAATAAAATATGCTTTAAAATGATGGAATAGAATCAGCTGTAATCTTAATAAAATGTCTTTATGTACACAATAAGCATCTTTTTAAACGCAATTTACCTGTAATCTCTTTAATTTTTGAAGTTTTTACAAAGTATCATATTCTAATAAAAAGAGTATTTTTTTAAATAATTAAAATTGGTAAAAAAAGATTTATTTTGTGTTTATATTTTTCAAAAATATTATAAACCTATTTGTAATACGAAATGTATTACAAAATGTATTACAAATACACAATACAAAATTATTTAGTATAAAAGTAAAAAATTTTAATTAAATGCAAAAAAAAATATTTGCAAAAACTTTTAAAATAATCTAGGATTTTCAGTCTCATCAATTCAAAAATTTTTTCAAAAAAAATAATCTTGCAATCTTAGTTAGACACTCATGAAACAAAGTTTTTCTAGAGCCATTATTTTGCTCTGAATCCTCCAAGACACAAACGAAGATTATGCCTGTAAGCTGTCTTAAACGCAAAAAAAAAAAGACATTGTTATTAAAATAGATTTGAAAAACTTAAAAATCCTAGATTGTTACTCGTATCAACTTAACAATGTTGTCAGAAAGAAAATCTTGCAATCTTATTCAAGTAATAAGGTTTTTAATTTGAAATTCATGAAATATGGTTTTTCTGGAGAGCCATCATTTCGTTCTGAATCCTCCAAGACACAAAGAAAAATTGTGCTTATAGCTGTCTTCAACACCATAAAGAAAGACATTGTTATTACTAGAGATGTAAGCAATACTAGTATCAGAGCCGCGCTCATTACTTGTTGATATTCTGCGTAATTATTACAATATCCCCAAGTAGCTAGTAGGGAAAGACCAACAACCTTTAATACCCCCAGGAACAAAATCATATCAGTAACCTGAAAATAATACAACAAACATGTAAAAATCTGTACAAATAATCATGAAATTAAAAGAAGCGAAATTTAATTTATAATGATTATTAGGATGTCAAAAATTTTCAATTATTTTTTGTAATTTTCAATTAGTTAAAGCAAATGAAAAAAAGAAAATCTTACTTTATTAATAACCAAAACTTTTAAGATATTTCTCATTAAAAGATTAAACGCGTCTTTTGCTGATTGCATAAATCCAGTACCATGAACAGCGCTCATTATAAAAGCATTTCTGTTAATAAATTTTACAAATCTTTCCAAACTTCCGAATATAAATTTGTACCAGCCAAAGAAAAAACAAGCCAATGGATTACAACTTCCTTGTAAACGATTTTTAATAAAACTCAAAAATAAATTAATTATTCTACATATAGTCAAAATTAGTGATCCAATAGCTAATGTTCCAAGATGATATCTGAAAATATATTTTATATTTACATAAATTCATTAATTTTAAAATACCAAAAATTTTTATTAAACTTTTATTGAATACCTTGTAGTTATATGCATAAAACGCAATATTGTATTATTTGGAACATAGTTTTTA
The DNA here is from genome assembly GCA_035582975.1 of Ormyrus labotus. Classification (NCBI taxonomy): domain Eukaryota; kingdom Metazoa; phylum Arthropoda; class Insecta; order Hymenoptera; family Ormyridae; genus Ormyrus; species Ormyrus labotus. The sequence goes on from JAWWEO010000009.1 coordinate 14,222,007, forward strand.
TCCAAAGTCCAATACCATGAAGCAAATGTTCCAGAAAGTACCATTTGTAAAAAGGATTGTACGAAAAACATTAGCCAATAGTATCCAAATAGATTTACAAAGTGAAAAAAATAAATATATTTCGGTGTTTCATTATAATAATTAGAAGCAAGCATGCTTAAGTAAATGAATACAGATGCAGCGTATGCTGATATTATTGAGTACAGAATGCATGGAAGTACTGGAAACATTAGTGAAGATGGAAAAAATATAACAGCTCTAAAAAAATTTTAATTATTTCTTTAATTAAAAAATATGCTTTCAAATTTTAATAATGTTACTTACTTGCTCGATTCTTTGATGACTTCACAAGCAATATTAATTTTCTTTCGTAAAGCAAATACAAGAATTACTACAAATAAAAGGAAGATACTAGATGCAATTGATATAAATAAACATTCTGAACGTTGATTGTCTGTAGCATATAAATATGTAGTTCCACAAAATATACCTGACAATAAAATACAAGTAACAGTAATAGCAGTGTATACAATAACTTTAGCAAACCATCTTAGCAATATAATGTAAGATAAAGACAAAAATAAAGCCAACATAGTAAATGCAAAAGCAATATTTCTGAAATAAAATAAAATTTAAAAATATTTAATAATTTTAAAGTAAAATATATATTATAAAATATATTTTATAAAAATGTTTTCTTACTTGACTTTTAAAATACTTGTTGCAAAATTAGTTGCATTATCTTCATAACTGTCCCTTTTAATTCTGTTCGTTGCATCTAAATTTCCCGTTGAATAAGCTGTAAGGAATATAATAATATGTAAAAAAATATTAATCATTAAATTTTTTCAATTTCAATTTAATAATAATACTTTACCATAAATGGCTATTCCCAACCAAACGATTAGATAGATTCCAAGGGACACAAGAAATGAGAAATCTGTTTGAACTCGAGTTTTGGACAGAGGACCTCTCCATTGTGGGTCATAATCAATTTTTTTTCCTATCAATTCAAAATCAATATGATAAATTCATATACGTAACAGTAAGATTTTTAACATTTTTTTAAATTACGAATTTCGAAGACAAATTGCAAATATTTACATTTAAATTAATTGTTATTTTGTAAAAGTTGCTTTTCAAAATTAATTATTTTTACAATTTCACAGATGAATCAGCATCTCATATACATATCATATTACTCACGCGTCGCGCGTATAGAATTTCGTTCTGTTAGTAATATTTGTCAGTAAAAACAATGGGTAATAGAATTTGAAAGAGTACGAATTAACTATGAATTAACTTTTTCCTCGTAATAGTTATCAACATTATTGTTTTATTCTAAAATTATTGTTTAGAAACATTATTTAGTTGCTCTTTTGAGTACTTATATTACAGCAGAGAAAAAATAAAGTACAAAGAAATATTTCTGAAAATTTCGAAGAATGAAAAAACTAAAAATTTGTAATTGATAAGGCTTACTTTAATCGATTTTCATAACTGTTATCGCACTAAAACTCATTGAAGGCTAAAGAATAGAAACGATTTTATCTGAAATCACACGTCTAAAAATTTATTAAATGAAGAGACGAAGTTACATTCTTTCAACAGTTAACATTAAATTAAAATGAAAATACAATAACGAATGAAGAGCCAAATATTTGAGATTACAAAAGCAAAGTCTTAAGAAAACGTTTTGAAATAATAAATTAATAAGATATGAACACTTACCGTAAATTTCAGTCTGAACTTCGGTTTCGGCCATCGTAACTTTATCTCTTTTAGAATTTTATTAGTTTATGAATTGTATTATCCTATCTGTAACTTGTCTTTGCGATGATTCTGAATTTCAAAGTAAAAAATTGTTGAAGCACACGAAGTTGAACCTTCTTAACTCCGAGCCGGTCAAAGAATGTCAGAACGCTTATTTACGAGTGGGGTACAACCGGCGCGAATATAATCTGTAGAATTCTGGGAAACACATTCGAAACACTACGCAAGTCATATACATGTAAGTATACTTATATGTATATATATAGGTATATAAGTAATGGTATTTTACAATAAATTTGAAATTTATTAACGAGTTTGTCTGGCATCGAACATACCCTAAAAAAGCTCTACACGTTTTTATTTTTGCGTATATATGTAGACATACAAGCAAAGGTGCGTAGAGTTTTTTTTCTTAGGTATATTCGGTGCCGTTTGCGTTTGTTATATTTTTATATAGGTACAGTTTAGGTAAAAACTTAACTTTTGCGCGCTTAGATACATATAGTTCCCGGATATTCGACCGATGTTATCAACAAGCGTCTATTCTGTAACCATTTATCGAAAAAGGATTTCCTTTTTTATATTTACGTTAGCTGGATTATCAATAGATAATTGCGTTTTTAAATCTTGTCCTTATCAAAGTATAAATATAGGATTTTGCAAACCTGTGTACTGAAATTTTTAGTAGGTTAAAATTAAAAAAATATATATGCCCACTGAAACATTTATTTAGAGAATGATAAAGTACTTTTGTATTACATTTATTAGCTTGTAATTATAAATTCAGTAACTTTAAAATGTATAAACATTCACAAATATTCTTGAGAATTTCTGGAAGATATAAAAGTGCAAGTTTTTAAAATGTATGTTATAAATTATAATTATTCAATATTCGATATATGTACTTTGGCAGCTGCGCACGAAACATGGCTGTGGGGATCTTTTTCCGCGACAGCTTCATAAGTTTTGATAGATTTTTAAAAATATTGACTTACGTTTATACTTTCATCGTTTCAATAAATTCTTATTTAAATTATTACTTTCAACGAGATATTAAACAACAAGATTGCACGGCGAAAAAGATTTAATACTAATTGCTACATCAGTACAAGTATATTTAATTTTATTGTCATGGACACAAGTGCAGCGTTATTTAGCACTGTCAATCACAAACGTCTTATTACTTTTTATAACAAGTTTTAAAATTATTACTAGACGAAACAAATTAAAATTTACCTCTGATATAACGTTTTATTCGATCATTATTAACTTTGACTTTAGAATTTGGTATATGCAAGAAAAATACTTAAATTCAAGATCAGCGTATTACGATATTAATTTAAATATTGACTTGAACTAATAAGAGGTTTACTTTACTTTCTGTAAAGAAATTTGGTCAACTCCTCGCTCATAAAATATGGCTTCTCGTAGGATCCATCATTACGTTCAGTATCTTCAAGAAAACTGTAAAATATTGTGTCAACCGCCAGCTGAACAACGCGAAATAGAAGTAGAGTTACCAAGAAGGATCCCACGAAGACTAAAACTGGTGGAAGCGTCACAAAAGTCAAGTCTTCAGTTCTTGTGGCGTAATAATCGATGGATATTCTCGTAATTATAAGAGTAACGAGCGACGCCAGTAAAAGCATGAGCCAGGACGTAATCTAAAAAAAATGATTTTAATGAAAAAACCTTTATGTTTTAGTAATAAGTGAAAATTACTGTTGATAATTTGCTTCTGACATTACCTGGCAAACTGGAATAACTTTTTCAATGTTTCTCATGGTGAGGTAAAAGGCCGCCTTCGCCGATTGAATGAAATCAGTGCCGTGAACGGCGCACATGATGTACGCTCGGCGATGGATGAATTCGACGAATCTCTCCACTAAATCGAAGCAGCATGAAACGCTTGCGACGCAGAAAATTATGTAAGGTCTTTTGCTCTTTTTCAGTTTATTGTACGTTATCTTGATTATAAATCGAATGATGCCGCAGATCGCTATTAGGAAGGAACCGAAAGCTACTGTTCCCAAATGATATCTGAAAGACAAAGAACTCGAGTAAGTACTCGGGAAAGAATGAACATCAACGCAAATGGGAATAAGAATGCAATTGAAAGAAACCGACATGCTCACTCTCCAAAAGCTCTCGACGAGCGTCAGGTAAGAGAGGATCTTCTTGTTGAAAGTCCAGTACCAAGTAGCAAAGACGCTGGCCAGCACGAAATCCCCGAAGCCGAGGACGAACCAGAAGCTCCAGTACATGCCGAACAAGTTGACGAAGTGCAGGAAGCCGACGGACTTGGCCTGCATATGAGAGACGTAGCAGCCCGACAGGATACACTTGAAGCCGTCGGGAGTTCGGCAGTCGCGCTCGAACAGCTTCGGATCGCAGATCGAGCCCTCGTCGTAATTCAGCTCCGGACAGTCGCAGATCTCGACCTCGGAGAACTCGGCCTTGTAGACGGGCTCCTCGATGGTCGTAAGCACCAAATGAGTGCTCAGGCCCAGCGTCAGCAGCAGGAGGTACAGTCCGCAGAGCACCAATGGAAAGGCGAGGCTTGACAGGACGCTCGTTATAGCTCTGAAAACATTCATTACTCAATTTTCCACTCGCTTCTAACGAATCTCTATATACGTTTGTTCATCGGCTCACTTGCTCGACTCTCGAATCATCTGGGCGGCGAAATGTATCTGCCGGCGAAAGTACACCGCCAGGAAGACCACGAAGGAGAGGACGAGCACGCAGATGAAGAGGGCCAAAAGGACGCCGTTCGTTTTGCTCTGAGCGTCGCTCAGGCATTTTTTGTAAATACTGTGAAATACGAGAGCGCACAGGACGAAAATCGATCCGCAAATAAAGGTCAAGGCGTACCACCTCATGAGGAGGATGCAGAGGAGGGAGATCAGGCCGCTGAGCGCGACGAAGCCGATAATCGAATACTTGGCGTTTGATAAATCTTGATCGACCCTGGGCAAGATATACTTCCACTCGTTGCTCTCGTATCTCCTGCTCTCGGGCTCGTAGCAAAAGCCGTCGAAGCCGTCCGCCCTGCGATAGTCCCCGGCGCACTTGCCCTTCTCGACCAGATGGTCGAGCTGGGTCCAGTTCTTGACCGCTTCCAGCTTCACCTCGGGCTTGCAGATCATGAGAGCTTTGACCTCGTCGAGGCTCGCCCCGCCGGACGAGACGCTCGCGTAGTTGAAGTCGACGGCGGGGCAGCTCGTGTGGCACACCAGGCATCGGAGGTCGGTCTCGTTGCCGCAGCTCTCTCGGTCGTGCTGGACGAGGTACCGCCGCTCGATAACCCCCTCGTCCTGGCCGCACACCCGACCCTCGCTGTCCGTTGGGCCCAGCCAACGGCTCGTGTCGCCCTTTGCGAATCCTGCGATTAAGCAATTTCGTTCTAGCGCTCTGTTTGTCGTTATTTCATTTTTATACGTCACTTTGTTCATCGTTACCGTAAATGACGACAATCATCCAGACGATCAAGTAGACTACGTATCCTATTAGCCAGCCGCGGTCCGTTGGCTCTCTAGTCTTTTTGAAAGGACCCGTCGCATCGTACTCAAATTTTTCCCCTGAAGTAAAGCAGATCGATCAAGAATTAGAAAAACGTACAAGTTGTTGATTCGGTTTTCAAAATTACCGTATTTCTCCTTCTTTTCCACAGCAGCTTGAAAAAATAACAATTCAATTAAACGATTTCGAAAGGAATTTTTTTTTTTTATTATAAAAATTAACAATTTCATTTGTTGCCAAATTTCTTTAATTTAATATTTTTCAATTTCTACGATCGTCATAATTTCGAGAAAATTAATTAAATGACTAATTCGACGGTCTAATTTAATTAATGGTACACGCCCTAAAATATTTTGCTCTTATTTTCGTAACGTCATAAAGCCGACAGTAAACTATGCGACTGAACGCTATTGTACATCAAGACTGACTGGCGCCAAGAGCTTAAAGAGATAGATCGAGGGGAGGCTTAGCCATGGTACCCCATTAAACAGTTTTTCTTCTACTCTCCCGTTCGTTTACAACTTCGCCTTTTTTCCTTATTGTTATTTCCAACTTATTCGAATAATATCCTTATCCTTATTTTTTCGGTAAAAACGTACTTGTAGAACTAAAGCGCTCAGATTTGAATTTACGCTCGAGTTTTCAAAAATATTTATCATCAATAGGAATATCGATCTAAGTCGGTGAGACGCTTCAAATGGTAGAAATACACTGAGAGGAATGTTCTACTAAAAATTATTTTACTTTTTAGTAATGCGGAGACAAACTTGCATTATCCTAAAAAATTATTATACTATGTACTAAAATTTAATAGAATTATATCAATTTTTACTACAATTATATTAAATTTTAGTATATAGTATAATAATTTTTTAGGATAGATGGTTAAAATTTTTCTGATATTAAATAATTACGATAAAGACAAAAATTTACAATTATAGACAGCTTAGATGGCACGGTACAACGACATCGGCAATGAACGTTTAAAAAAATTTAGCACTAAAATTTGACTATTAAAAACAAGCTTACTTACTTTCTGCTAACTCCATTAGGCCGTAAAAATTTTATTAAAAATTAGGTATACGATGAGAAAAATTGAAAATTTATTAAAGTGACAGATTCTTGGAAAGAAGGCGCGCACTCCTTACGCACTTCCAGGCGAATACTTGCAAAGTTATTTTCCCAACTTCAACACCCTGCTTCAACCCCCTCTATGCTGTTCAAGTGAGGGCGAAAATGTTACGCACGCGTTTTACGCCGACCAATCAATGCGTCACTGTCCTTTAGGATATTCTTAATGCGTCACTGTCCTTTAGGATATTCTTACTTTTTTTTTCTTCTTGATACAGTAAGTCACTCTGAATTTTGAAGAGTAAGCACGTCTATCCGATTATTTAATACACAGAAATTCAAACTGAAAATTCGATTAAAAACTAGATTTAAGTTTTATCAAGAAAATATTATCTATTTGAATAAAAACTACAAAAAGTACTTTATAACGTATTTATTAAAATAGATTTTTAACAAAATTTTTGTAACTTAAATTTAAGATAATAAAATTTAAATTATTTCGACTTAGGTACAAATCTATCTAATACTCCATAAGATTTTTTTGGCGCTTCTTTCTTTTTAGTGTCGATAAGCAGATTTGCATCTCGCATTGCCTGAATAGCCTCCTGTAATATAAAAGAAATTTTTTTAAGAATAAGATTTTTATATTGTAAAATTAAAACCGGTATTATACTAACTCGTCGTGCTAACTCCTTCAATGCCTTCTTCGACTTGACAGTTTTAGCGGTACCATTTTTTCCTTTAGTTTTCGTTCTGCGTGGTTTCAAGTCTATGGCTTTTGGTTTAATAAACTGAAATTGTATACATATTTTGAAATGATATGTTTTTAAAAATTGAATATATCTTTTACTCAAAAATTGATATATATACTTACGCCCAATTTCTTTTCAAATTCTATTTTACGTTCGAGTGAATTAACATCTACTTCTGCAATTTCGTGAGGATCCAAAGAAATAAGATCAGGTTGTATTTTTTCAAGCAGAGCCTTGACTTCAGCTTCTTTTCTTTGTTTCTTAGTCTGGAATGGATTGCTTTCTAATGCATCATAGTTAGCTTCTGCACTTCCTGGAACTAGGATTGAGGAAAATCCTTTAGCAGTACCTATCCCTAATGCATCCTCATATGGACAAAAGTGTAAATCTGAAATTGTCCAATTGGATCTATGGCGAGTGTAGGTTTTAAAATTATTATGTGAATCCCTGTATACTTCAACAACATTTCCCATTCCTGTAGCCAACAAACCCCGCTGACTGTAAGATAGATTTTGAGCAGGAGAACGTAAAGTAACAAAGTGAACTGGTCCAGCTAACTGACGCACATCCCAAACTTTAAGCGTACGATCTGGACAACTTGTGGCCATGTATCTGCCTTGTGGGTGTACTGCACAAGCACTTACAGCTTGATTGTGGCACAACATTTTTGCTACTGGCTCATGTGATTTTGGTGACCACATGGATACAACTCCTTTTGACTCTCCTACTAATAATAATGCATTATATGGATTTTGAGTCATGACCTATGAAATAAAAAAATATTAGAAATAGTTTTATCAACACAGTAGTATTAGATAGTAACACATCTTAACAAGTAAATGCAACTTACATTTATTTTTCCTATTTTTGTGTCTATACGAGAAATTATTTTTCCTATAGAAACATCCAACCATGAAAGACCTCCAATCTCTGAAGAAGAGGCCAAAAGAAAATGATAAGGTAAAAATTCTAGATGTGTGACTTTATTCATTCTTTTAAGGCAATGAAGTTCAGTTCCTTGATTATCATAAATATACACCCACTCTTTTTGAGCTACTGCAAACATTGTTTCTACGTGTAGCCAACATACATCATGAACAGATTCCATTACATTCATTTCACATGCTAAGTTTTTCGTAACCCAGTCAAATGCAGCTACATGACCTTTTTTGCCTCCTATAACAAGGTGTCTACCATTTCTTGTATACCTTGAATAAAAAGTTGAAATTATAAAATTGTATCATGTTAAAAAATTATTTAGATTAATTCTGTGTTTTAAATTTACCTTAATTTATAAGCTCCAAATTCTAAATTCAATCCAAAATATTTAGTGGCATTTGAAATGTCTACACTAGAAGCAATATCACTTTGCTTAAACTGTGTTGTTGTTTCTCCATCATCTTTTTCCAAAAAACCATAATCTTCAGTTAACAATATTTCATTACGTGCAGCTTGCTCGGCTATAGTTTCTACAACTTGTTCTTTTTCTCGTAACCTCTGTCTGTGAATTTTGTTTTTAATTCCACTTTTTAAATTAACACCAGTTCCTCTATCGTATTTCTCCAATTTTTCCTTTTCCACAACAGGTTTTCTTTCAGTTGGCTTTTTCGTCTCTATAAAAGCAACATTTCATAAATATAGTTGTTTGTTAAGAATACATTTTTCAATTATAAATTTATTAACAATTAAATACTAACTTTCTTTGCTCATTATTTTAGTTTTACTCTCTAAATTTACATCAATCTTTTTGTCTTTTTTCATTTTTTCCTTTTCTACAAGAGGTTTTTTCCCCATGGGTTTTTTCTTCTCTGTAAATGAAATTTTATGAATACAATAGTTTTTTGTAACCATACTTTAAGAACACATTTGCTAATTATAAAATTATTTTACAAAACCATGATGTTAAAACTAAATATTTAATACTAACCTTTTTTACTCATTTTGTTACAAAAACTTTTTTCAATAGATCAAAAAATATAATAGTAATAAAGATGAAAAAGCTGATTTGCCCGCGAAAGATGACAACAATGAACAATCGCAAAAACACGTGTAGTCCCACACTCCGAGCTTCGACTGACCAATTCTGCCACTCTAGCTGCAGCTAGTGGCATGCCTGCTGGCAGAATCCGGAATTTGGTGTTTCGATTTTGAACTTCGAGATGTCGTTACTTATTCGTCAACAATGGACCAATCAGAATTTGGAACTCCCTAAGGTGAAACATCGAAATAGACAAGTTTACATGACAGAAAGCATTTCTTTCCTTTTTTCACAATTTCATGGTTGAACAAAATTTACCGGCCAGACTGCCAGAGACAACAAAATATTACGATCAAAAACAAGTTATACAATACTTGGTTGTTGTCTGTTATTATTTATTTTATTCCTTTTATTTTTGACCTTAGTTCATTTTTAATGACAAGATACCATTTATAAAAAAAAATGACGGATAACAAGTTCTGTCCTCCGTCAAAAGAAGTGCAGGTTTATATTTAATATAAATTTAAAAATTAATAAAAGGTATTTGAAAGTAGATAAAAATTTTAAATAAAATTGATTTCTTTTTAGGATTTTTTATTTAAACAAGCAAGTGTAGGTCAAATATGCGAAGAATTTGCAAGTATACCTATTGGCTCCAATCTCATTGTTGCAGATGGAAAACGTGGTTTATTATACATAGGACATGAGAATAAATTAATAATTGTTAAGCCAGGAAATGATTCTAGTCCAGAATGGAAATTTGAATTAGATTTACCTGACAGAGTATGTCGTGTAGGTTTAAATTGTGATTGTTCACTTTTAGTTGTTACTTTTCACCGTCCTGCAGCATTAATTTATGATGCTAGTTCTGTTCACAAACATGTAAGTTCATTAGTTTAAAAAATGTTTTTAATAAAAAAAAAATTAAATATATCTTATTTATCTACAGAAATTGGATGCACTCCATGAAATTAGATTGTCTACTACTGGTGGTGATGTGCTTGTATTAGACCTTAAATGGAATCCAGCTGTACCAGATATGCTATGTTCAATTACAAGTGATCATACAATTGGTTGTTTTCAAGTTAGCAAAGATAAAGCAAAAGGCATTCAAATAGTAGGAATGGAAAGAATTCAAGGACTTGAAGCTCTTTGTATTTCGTGGAGTCCTAAGGGAAAGCAATTAGTAGTAGGATGTAGGAATGGAGATATTGTTCAATTAAAACCAGAATTAAAAGTTGCCAGACATTTAAATGGACCAAATCCAACTGAAGGAATTATAATTTCTATTTTGTGGGTCAGTAATTATCAATTTTGTGCTTGTTATTTTCATTCTGCTGAACAACGTATAAGTGTAATGATAGTGGATGCTCCAAAAGGTGCAACTGTTGCCAAATTTATAAATTATGAAGATATAACATTTGGTAGTGGTGCCTTGGATGGTCTTTCTTACTACTTTGAACATATCTCGGAATGGGGCATAATTATTGCAGCAAGTACTCATAGTAGTGAAGTAGCAGTATTGGGAACTTGCGACAATGGAGCTACTTGGAATTTGTGGTATCTTAATGATGATAGTAGAGCACAATTGCCTCTCAACAGACGAAAGGAAACTGAAAATTATCCGGTCGGTATTGCAGTAGATAAGTCTAGTATTGATAAATTACCTTGGGGAACTGAAAATACTTTGCCAAATCCAGTTCCTATTTTAAGAATATTAGTTACTAGTGGTCAATTATGCTGCTACCATATGATAAATTTGAAAGAAAATGCTCCTTGTATTTGTTCACCACCTGTAGAAGTTATTACAGCACCTCAACTACCCAGGCCAAGTATTGGGCCTTCAGAGGTTTCCTTCAATTTACATGCTGGAGTAACAAGTACTCCTGCTAAACCAAAACCTCCTGCTTCGGACACCCAAATTGAGAAGCCAAAACCAACTAATCTATTTGCTAATATGCCCAGTCCAAATTTTTCCTTCTTAGGTTCAAACCCTCCTCAAAGTGATTCAAAAACATGTAATTTCTCAGTTCCTGCTGAAGCAAAAACCGGTGGCTTCTTTGCGCAAGGAGATGGTAAAATTGGATTTTTTAATCAAGAAAATAAAGTCAGTACTCCAGCATTTGTTTCGCAAACTCCGCAAACTAATGAACAAGTTAAGCAAGCAATTTCAACAATACAACAACCTTATAAGCAGCCTGAACTAAAGTCCGGTTTCGCGTTAAAAGCGGACGCCAGGCCAGAAATAAAGACCACTACACAGCCTCAGGTTGAAACAAAAATTACAAAAGATCCATCGAAAGAACCGTCACAATACAGTCAAGACCCAAAAAAGTCTACATTTAAACAGTCTCCAGAATACGACGAAAGATTATGGTTACAGGCTTATTATGAAGAGCAAGCTAAATTCGAAAAAGAACTCAAGGGCAGAATCAATTTACCTTCGTGGAATTGTGGCACTGAAGAGGAGCGCCAAGTTTTAGTAAACAAGTCGAATGAAATCGAAGAATTTTTAAAAGAACTGAAAGAAATAACGAATAGTTTGGCTAATGACATAGCATACTTGAAAGCTTTACTACTGCAATCATTCGCATGGATCGAAGAAGCGAAGTCAAAAAATTCGGCCAACAACAGTCACAGCACCAGAAGCCGTACCGAGGGCAATAAACTTGCAGATATACAGCGACTCTACTACTATACGCAATCGCAACTGTTTCAGGCAACAAAGGTTCTAGATTTGGAGTGGACCGATTACAAAAATCGCGAACTCTCAAAAATGAAAATTCCAAGTTTAGAGGTCATCTTTCAAACGTTGATAAGGTACCGACAAATAATTATGCAAGAAAAGAAAAACTTAGAGGAACTTTCGAAGAAATGGCGCAGTATCGGTCGCGGTAATATCAGCTTATCAAATCTCGATCGATCTCTAGCAAATCTCAGCATATCAAGCACACAAGTCAACGATACGGCTATTGCCATGCGCTGCAAGCTGATCGCTAACAACACGCGTAATTTCAGTCGAGAAAAGCAAACCAAATTGCGGGATTTGTTATCGGAGTCTGCTCCGAGGATTGTAAGGGCTGCCAGACCAACAGCAGTACAAGATAGACTGGAGGCGACCCTGTCGTCGCTGGCATCTCTCAAGACGACTGAAGCGAACGCCAAAGTGAAAGCGGTCAAAGCTTCTCCCAAAAGAAGTTCGGTCGGGACAACGCCGGCGATCCGGACAGAGCTTCCGAAAACGAAACCGCAAACCGCACTCTCTTCCCTGGATAACTTCGTCTCTGGAATCGGAGGCAACACGAGCAACATGACAGCATTACACAAGTTGCCAAGCTCCACGGTCTTGTCTGCATTTGCTACAAAACCGATGCAGGCGACGCTCTCTCCGCAAACAAAGGCGAAAGAAAATACTCCGTTATCCTTTAGCCAGAGTGGCCCTTTGCAAGGGCAGAGTCAACCTTTGCAAGCGGCAGGAAAGCTCTTCGGTAAAGTGGACACCGTCAATTTTGCCACCTCTCTTCAAAAAGCTCCAGAGTCTCAAGCAACTAAAGAAAACCTACCAAAGCCTGCAGCCACTGATGTTCTTTCTCCGACGAATAAATTCTCTCTCTTTCAAAATACATCATTCGGCAAGCCCAGTGTGCCAGAAAATCTAGGCACGCTCGCAGCTACTTCGCCGACACTTCCAGCTGCTCCGAAACCTACCTTTAATTTCTCTGCTAACGTCCCAGCGACGACTCCGCAGCCTTTTGCGGCGGCTGCGAAACTAAACTCGAATTCCGTTTTCAAATTTTCATCCAAAACTGCGGCACCAGACACTCAAAGCTCCCCAGCTCAAGGGACTCTGGACCTATCGAGTTTAAATTTTAGTGTCAGGTCAGGATTAACCGTTACTCCAAACGCGGAATCAAAGCCAGCACTCGCGACAACACCTACGCTAACTTTTGCTAAACCTTCAACCCCGCAGCAGCAAAGCACTCCACAGCAGCAGAGTACCCCACAGCAGCAGAGTACCCCACAGCAGCAGCAGAGCACCCCACAGCAACTGAATACTGCCCTCGGTCAGCCCACCGCCATGCCTACTATGGCTTTGAACATGCAATCACATTTTGGCAAGGCCTTTGGGGTGACAACACCTGCCGTCCCGGGTCTGGATAAACCAGCTGAAGTCACATCTAGCGCAGTAACATCAACTACATCGTTACCGGCGCCGATAACTACGGCGAAATCGATAACAGCACCTCCTAATACTCCTGCAGCTACAACAGCCGCGTCGATCTTTGGTACTTCCTCGTTGCTGGGAAGTTTGACTTCGTCTGCCGCGCCTTTTAGTTTCTCTTCTGCAACAACTCAAGTCCCTGCAACTACAACGAGTGCGGGAACGATAGCTTTTGGAAATACTCAATCTAGTACAGCCGCCGCTTCAACGCCCAGGTAAAAAATTCATATTTTGAAAAAATGCTTTTAAAATAATCGGGCGCACACTTAGATGTATGTTTGTACTTTCAGCGGACTTGTTGGTGCAACGGCGTCTTTGAGTTTTGGAACACCAGCGACGTCAGGAGCTTCAAGCACAGCAGCCTTCGGTAAAAGCACTACTCCAAATACTAACATCTTCGGTGGCACGACTCAAATAAGCGCTGCCTCCGCTACTCCATTGGCTTTTGGTAAAGCCGAGAGCAGTGCGCCAGCTTCTACTGCTGCTTCAAGCCCGTTCGGCACTGCTGCAAGCGCAGCTCCAACCACCGCTACGACCACTACAGTATTCGGTAGCTCGACCAACTCCTCAATATTTGGCGGTCAAGTAGCCACAAGCTCTGCTGCGGATACTAGCAACATTTTTGGGGCGAAAGCTGCGGCGGCAACAACGACGCCCAGCAGCTCGATCTTCGGTGGAACAAGTGCAAAACCCGCAACGAGTGGCTCGTTATTCGGTCAGAGTAGTACTCCTGGAACACTGGCAAGTTCTGTGTTCGGTGCAGCAAGTACTACTACGGCGCAAGCTGCCAATGGTAATGTGAAATTTTTATTTTATTTATTTAATAAATTAAGTAATATAAAGTAATAGAAACATTTTCTAGTCTTTGGATCTAGCACTACACAAAATACCGGTACTTCTCCTTTCGGTGCCAACAACGTTGCTCAAGGGACTTCCGTATTCGGAGGCGGCAGCAATAACGCGCAAAGTTCTTCCTCGATATTCGGCGGTGCAAAGGCAACAGTAGCCGGTCCGGTGTTCGGATCGACAGCTACGACAACGAGTACCTCGGTGTTTGGCGGCGCGAATGCACCTGCTGCAACCGCTTCGATATTCGGTGGAGGTGCCGCTGCCGGCGCCCCACAGGCTACGAATACGATGTTCGGCGCGAACGTGACACCAGCTTCAGGTACGATGTTTGGCGCAACAGCGGCGGCAGCACCTCCTAGTGGTGCCTCACTCTTCGGGGCTGCCGCCCCTACACAAGCAACCCCTGCGGCGAGTAGTATCTTCGGTGCGCCTGCTCCCAGTCAAAGCGCACCTGGAACTGGCTCAGTTTTCGGCGCACCAGCTACAATGAATGCTGGGACCTCAATATTTGGCGGTGCTGCTTCCCCGACTGGGGGAATGGGATCGAGCTCGGTATTTGGTCAGCCTGCCGCTTTTGGAGCGCAACCGGTTTTCGGATCACCTGCGACTCCAAATAATGCAGGATTCGGAGGGTTTGGATCCTCGCCGACTTTCGGTGCTGCAGCGCCAGCTGCAGGTAATAAATGCTAGCATTAGTTTATGTTTAAGCTATACGGTAAAGCGAAGAGATTAACTGCTTATTTGAACTGTAGGTTTTGGAAGTCCAACAATGCTTGGAGCAGCTTCTCCTCTTGGCGGTACAAGTCCAAGTAAAGTTTTTGGCAGCAGTACTTTTGAAGCATTGGGCTCTCAATCTGGTGGATTATCATTCGGCAGTTTAGCTCAAAGATCTCCAGAACAAAATAAACCGCAAGAATTTCAAGGGTAAAAAAATCTAATATAATTATTTAAAATTATAATTATTTGAACATATTAAATAATTGTTTTATCTTTTAGGTCAAGTTCGTTTTCGAGCTGGCGGTAGTCAAGACTTTATTTCAACGATGTACATGATGTTTTAAAGATACTTTAAGAATAAGAAAATAATAAAGTTTACTATGTGATTGTGAAAAATTTGTTTTAAAAAAAAAATTACGAAACAACTGTAGAACAGGCGAAAATCATAAACAGAAGTTAAATTTATGTTTTTTAATAAAAAAAAATTTTTACAGATATTTTTTGTCAAGTTATATACATCAAATATGCCTATATATATTCACAAATTAATTTAAATTCCTCTTTTAACTTGTTTGGGTGCAACAGATATTTTTGTTGGCTTGCACAAATCTATCACACATGGATCATCTAAAGGCGGATGTGTGCAAGGTGTACTCAGTGGTACGAGTAAAGCTATTGAGATTTCCACTGAACAAGATTCCATCCAGACTTGATGCGATAACAGTACTGTTGTTCTTAATCTGTAGTCGTTAGCTTTATCATTATTTTGTAGTTTTAGATCTGATTTTCGAGGTAGTAATAATTGAATCTTTTGATCTGGATGCCTTACTTTAATTCTTACTGCACTTGGATCTCGAAGATTCAATATTTTAGCAGTCATCGGGACCCCTATACAAAATTCAAAAGAATAAGGTGTTTATCGAATTGATACTACAATTTATTTGATTTAACGCTATAAAGTAAAAAAAAATTACCTAAGATCAAACCACCTGTAAACTTTAGAACAGTGTCTGAATCGCTTACAGGTTCTTCAATAATAGCTTGACAGTATTTCGTAGACTGCGGTGGTCTCGGAAGTTTTTCTTCACCTTTTAAAGGAGGATTTACAAGCAATGGTAAAAGAAGTCTCGTAAGTGTTGCTGGTTTTGCTTCACCTAATGCTGGTAACTGATGAACCAAAGCTTTTGAAAACGGAGGTAACTTCGAAGCTTCCTGAGGTAAGGAATCTGTTTCAGTCAGAAAGGTTCGGGCGATCGAAAGAGCACTTCCGACATCACTATTCGTTGCTCGTATCAAATCCAATGCCAAAGCTTTTAACCAAATATCAGTAACTAGTGCCATTTCATTTTCTCCCAAGCCAATAAATAATCGCATTAATCTAAAAATTATAAATTGTTTATCTAGTATGCGTTGATTTTTAATATCTTATATCTTAATTCGAATTTTCAAATAAAACTTTTTTACTTACTTTTGTGAATGCTTATGAAGTAAAGTAATTTTATTCGTAATAGTAGATGAAGAATTTGATGATGTTGCGCTTGGTGATACAGTAAACTCCTTAATAACAGTTTTGAGTAGTAGTAAACAACGTATATAAAGCGCTAAAAATCTAGCGACGCCTTCCATACGTAGATCCATTTCGGCTAATCTATCTAAATCTATCGCTGCTGACTCTAAAAGCTGAGTGTACACTCTACCGCCAGGTCGTGCATGTTCTATCGCTGTAATCATTTTATCAAGAAATTTCCTGGCATTCTCATCCTCTGCTTCTTCATCTTTTATTTTTTCATCCACACGTCCAGTGCTACTTATTAAAAATGCAGGTTTCAACCTAGGAACCAAATGTGGCATAGTATCTCGAAGGTAGTGATAATGTTTGACTGCACGACTTGTAAATAATGAATGCATACTTGGACAATGAGCTGCAGCATTAAATATCAAAACCAATACGCTTACGTCTATGAAAATAGTTAAGAAAAATTATTCTACATTTATTTCACATTGTGAATTTGACAATAATTTTGCAAGTGTTAACCCTTAGAGGGCCGATATGACGCCTGTAGGCGTAATAGGTTGACTTACCAGCATCCGACCTTGATTTAGTTTTAAGTCGGGGACCTTGAGATTACGTTTCAATAGAAATAAAGAACTTTTAAAATGTTTAAAATCTCGGCCTTCTAAGGGTTAAAAATCATATTAAAAACATAATTATAATCGATCAAAGGATACAATCTGGACTAGCCACGTGAAATTCGGGTGTATCAAAAAATGGATGTTGTCCAAATAATTGAGGTACAAGAGGTAATGTCAAGTATGGATGAGAAGCACCCATCGCTGCTAAGCAACTGTATATACTATCTTGATCTTGTGGATAGCGCATTAAATTTTCAAGTATTCTTCTAACGCACATATGTAAACAGTTTTTCGTTGCCAGACGACTTGCCCCAAGTGTAGCATGTAAACCTTCTCTTACTTCACCAGAAAAATCTTCTAGAGCTCCCAAAATGGTTTCAAGTTGCTCTTCACCTAAAGTTACACTTCCTGACATTTTTCTTAATGATTCAATAGCTCTTAAACGAACGTCTTGAATCTCGTCATTGAACATATCAACCATAAATTCTAAAGAAATGTGAGCAATAGAGGGTCTCTCTAAAGATAAAGCACATAATGATTCCACTGCTGCTGTTCTTACCTAAAATATTTCTTTTTTTATTTAAACAGTAAAAATTAAAATAAAATTAGATATTTAGAAATTTTACTTCTAGAAATTCATCCTCTAGTCCATGAATAAATGCTCCGCATGTATTTATTCCAGTCCTAGCTTCAACTTCGGAACCTTCATCTTCAACTTGAATTTGTTTTTTATCCAAAGCTTGTTCAATATGTCTACGAGACACACCTTTCAATGATCCAAGTAAAGACATTGCTGAAGCTCTAACACGCGGAGAAAGATCTCCCATGAGACTGCAAAGTTTGCAGAAAGCACTATCTACCATTCTCATATCTTCTAAGTATTCTCTTCCTCCAGATATTATACTAATACGATAAAAATTTAAGAAATAATTTGGAATCAATTAAAACTAGTATTAATAGATGAAATTATTAATTACATTCAATTTACTTACTTTTCAGGATATTCATTTCCTAAAAGCCATATTAATTTCAAAACAGCTCGCCTAACTATTTCATAGTCATCATGCAGACATTGACAAGCTTCTTGAAAAAAACTTGCAGGTAGCCTACAGCCTCTATGAGAATGAAGTTCTGCCATTGTTTCAAACGCTTGTGCTCTAACTCGAGGATCTTGTGATTTAGCATAGTTATTGACTAATGCCAGAGTATCATCATTTGCATTAGCTGATAAATAGCGTCCAATTATAGAGAGACATCTTGTTTGGACTCCATGCCAGGTGTCTGATAAATGATCTCTAGCAGTTTTCAAAACTAAAGTTCTGAAATGAAAAATATAAAAATAAAATTAGTTTACAAATATTAAATAGATTTTTATGTACCATAATTACCTATTATAATCTCCCAATTTCCAAAGAGTAGCTAAACCTTGACTCACTACTCTATGTGACTTTTCCTCTTTTAACAAATTTACTGTCTCATTTACAATTCTGGTTTTCTCTACAGGATCAGAAGTAAGTTCACCTAATTCAGCAAAAATCCAAAGGATTTTAGCTCTTGCTGCAGCTTCTTGTTCAACAAGAAATGTTTCAGACAATTTTTTTACCATTGTTGGAATATCATCAGGACTCATTTGTCCAATTGTATCTGATATTCGAACTAGAAACTGCAATACATCGTTGCCACCTTTGCATTTTTCTAAGCATTCTACATAAGCTATTGCTGAACTGGTTTTATTTGAAGAACCATTCTTTCCAGATCCAGAAGCTAAAAGTCTTAAACTTTTAAGACGTTTCACAGGTGCTTCTGCTGTTACCACCTACAATAAAAAAAATTCATTCCAAACCATTAATATTTTTCTAGAAATGTCTTGCAGGTAATTTATTTCAACTTACTTGACTTTGATTAAATTCAGCTAATACCCTCTTCTTCATTAACGCAGCCATCCTCTTGAATGTCTTTGTTAAACTTTTATTTTAATTTTCTAAATTAATTACACCCTATGGATACAAAATAAAAAATTAATTCGGGAAAACAAAATGTAAAGCAATATATGCGGATGAAAGGTTATGTTTTTAAACAATACTCGATAACTGGTGCCCCAAGGCTTCTAGTCTACATTAGTAAAAAAAAAAAAAAGAAGGGATTAATAACATACATTTTCGTGCCCAGTGGGATTTTCTAAGAATTTTAGTTTGTATGAGAAGGGCAAAGTTCTCGTGTTGAGTGTTGACCGGGCAACAGATGAATAACTGAACTATAGTGTAGAGAGGTGTAGACTGTACAGTGCACAGACTCCTGCGCAGTGTTGTGCTTGCTTGTGCGTGTTCTACTTGCCGTCTATATAGGTATAAACACGCACTAGATTTGATCTCGGTCACCGAAAATTGTCGCTATATATACTTTTTCGTGAAAAAGCCTCCCGAAAAATTCAGACTGACACCTGACAGTGACAGACACATATATACAGTAACAGACCCGAACACCGCCTTGAAGTTCGAACATCGCTCTTAAGAAATCATTAATAAGATATATACTATAATATAATTTAAATCCATACAATCTGTAATTTAATAAATTATATTGACTTTTACAAAAATAATTCTTCAAAATGGTACTTATTAAAATTAGTCTGCGCATTTCTTTTTAGAATTTTATAGAAAACAAAATTATTTGTTAATTCACATTTAAGAATCACATCTTAATTATTTGCATAATTTAAAATATAATTTTATAACTAAAAATTCAATCTGTAAATACAGCAATTTTTTATATTGTAATTCGTATAAGCTTGCGAGATAAGAATTTGATCTTAGCGCGCAGCTCCACACTTGTCCAATAAATTGTCAGTGTTATCTAGGTATATATGGACTCGACTCTGGCAAAGAGTCAAGCACGAAAGACTGCAGGTGCGGAAGTTCTGTCAAAATCAGCTGATAATACAAACTTCATACTTTTCATGCAGCAGCAAAAATATTAGGTAAACAAGTGGAATTTTTCGTCTTAAAATTCTTATTAAATTCTTTTTTTTATCATCAAAGTTATTTTAATTGCAACGAAAGTGAGCTGAACTGGAGGACTCAAAGGCGTATGCTGATTATCGACGATACTTTATCAACATGGCCGTCAAAATCGATAAGGAAATGACAAAATATACTCGTCAAGTCAATTTTCCCGCATTTTCTTGCGTACAGGCGCACTTGTTCACCTAAGTCGACGCCGCGCATCATGCCAGACATCTCCGCATCCAATTGATTGTCTGAAGAAGAGTTCATTACAACTATCGATTTCTAACTTACAGCAAAGCAGAAAGAGTCGCAATACATAAACAGTTCATTGTCGGCCACAAATGGATTGAAAACGTCAAAGTCATGACTACTTTACGGCATGACTCGACATACTTCATCTAAATTACAGAGATTTCGCGAAGATTTTTGAGAGTTCCTAATGTCATGTCCTGAGTGCCTATCGCTGCATGCATATGTAAGTTCTGTTTAAGATTTAATATTTTTTCCAAAGCCGAAGACTAGTTGTATGTACTAAAGAAACAAATTTGATTTTTTCCATTTTTCAGAGGAGCATTTTAAACAAATTCTCAGTCTTTCACTAGTTGTACTTTTTAGTATGGGCGTTTTTGAAATTATTTTTTTGGCTGTGATCACATTTGTTTGTGGAGTAATATGTACCTTATTATTAGAATTTTATATTTTCAAAAAATATTTAGAAAGTGCACCAGAAGCAACACCACCAAATCATCCAACACCACCTGGATTAGCGGAGTTACCTGAGGAACTAGTTACACAAATAAAAGAAGAAAGATCCAATTTTACAAGTGGCTCTCCTCGTCAAAGTTTATCACAAGGAAATGAAAATTTAGCAATAAATTTAACATTACAATTCCTGTTTAATGAATTAAGAAATGCTGAGCGCGTAAGACTTTGGTTATATCGAAAATTGAATAATGAATTTAAGGAACTAGTTAATCAATCATCTACAGGGAAACTATTCGATAGCGTACAGGTAGAAAGTTTAAAATTAAATTTTGCATTAACTCAATTTAAATATGTTACTTTTATTTGCCTTTCAGCTTCGAGATTTAAATCTTGGTAACCACTTTCCTACTATAAAAGGTTTAGATGTAGCTGATGCAAAGATATGTGCAGATACTGGTTTATTAGAGACATTAGATCTTTGCTTAGATCTTCACTACTCAGGGAACTTCCAGATGTCAATAGATGTAAAAATGTTATTAGGCAAAACTGCTTATTTATCACTGCAAGGTAAAGTAAACTAAATGTTATGAATAACTCAAATTTAATTATATTTTGTTATTGTAACTATTTTAATCTGGTTAAATAATTAAATCAATAAATTCACTTAATTAAATAATTTGATTTATATTCATATATTTTAGTGAAAAGAATAACGGGGAAGGCAAGACTTCAATTTACGCGAGTTCCATACACGCATTGGTCTCTCAGCTTTTATACAGAACCAATTTTAGAATTAGAAGTTCAATCCCAATTTCAAGGTCGTCAACTGCAACCACAAATTATTTCTCTAATCACAAGTCAAATTCGCAGAGCCGTTCGTCGAAAACACACTCTACCTCGTTATAAAATGCGCTATAAACCATTCTTCCGAAGATTAAATGATGAAGACATTGATTTGTCAGAGGTAAACTTAAATTTTTAAATTCAAAAAAAGAATTCCTTTTAATTATTTTCCAGTATAAAATCATGTTTATGTAATAGGTTGCAGCAACTCAACTTACGCCAGGGGTTTTAGATGTCACTTTAATAGAAGTTAGTCGGTTGAATGTTGATTCAGTTTTGGTCAATGTAGAAAATATGTCTCAAATTGAGATTTATTGTACTACTAGTGTAGATGCAACACCGTGGGTTTGTTTGACACAGTACAGCAGTGTTCCTTACATGGTTTTGGATTTAATAATCAGTAAAATTTCATCCCAACAACTTGGTGTTGTTTTTAAACAAGAAAACATTGTTGAAATAGGTCAGAATTGTGTGATTGTAGAAACTATTGTTTCTGGTAGTCCTGCAGCTATAGCAGAAATGAAAAAGGGTGACATAATAGTAGCTGTTAATGGTAAAAAAATTACTAACATGAATCAAATAGCAAAGTTAGTAAAAAGTGCAGCTCAGAGACGATTTATTATTCGCGTGGAAAGAAGATATTCTAATACAGATTGGGAGAAAAGTAGTTTATCGAAATTAGAAATTGAAAAAGCAACAGAAAAAATTAGTAATAAAAGGTCGTCAAAAAGTGAATCTTCATCGGGCAAAAGCGATACTTTAGTTGTTGAAGATAATTTTAAAACTATAAAATTCTCAGATCTTAAAGACTTTGCAGATAACGAAGTGACTGAGAAAAATGACACAGGTACTAAATTATTCAGAAGAAGAAAAAGTAGCATTAACGTTACAAATACTACGACTTCTGCTGATGAGACGACAGCTCAGGCACCAGAAACCCCATCCAGAAGAATATCAACGACTTCCTCAAATTCGTCTGGCACATCGAATAGTGCACAGTCGTCTACCTTGAGCGACGCAAGTAATTACAGCCTAAATGACCTATACTACACAACTAAAGAAAAAGGATTTGCCTCGTTGATTTCAATTGATGAAAAGAGAAATTTTCAGATAGATTCAGAACTTCTGTATTTAAATATAGGAGTATGGGCAAAGGTCAAGGGCAATGATAGTCAGCCAAAATTAGTAGGATACATAAATACTCCTATTAAATTAATTTTAGCTCAATGTTCCACGTCTTCAACTGGTCATTATTTAAAGTGCCATGCACTGCTACCTCCAGATTCGGGTTGGTACTATTTTTAACCAGTTAAGTAGATTTCCAATATTTAATAAATGCCTTTTAATTTTTACAGCATCTCCAGCCTTGTCTAATTTTAAATTAAATGGGTACTCTGGATTTGATCCAACATTGTGTTACGGTGACATATTATTGTCTTACGTGTGGGTTTCACACCGTCCAAATCAACAGAACGTCGATTGTAGCAAAAAGAATACCGAAGAAACAGTTAAAGTACAACCAGTCCTTCTGGAAGATGCCGTGAATAAGAAATCACATGATTTTATCAGAACACATTTCCATAGAGCTACTCATTGTGATTTTTGCACAAAAAAGGTATTATACTTCATTAGTATTAGAACTAAAAAAACCTTAAAATAAGTATTAAATAATTATTTAAAAATATAAAAAAAAAACTTTGACAGATTTGGTTAAAAGATGCAGTGCAATGTCGAGATTGTGGAATGGTCTGCCACAAAAAATGCGAAGCGCGCTGTCAGGCATCGGGTGCTTGCGGTGCTGAGAACATTACAACATTGGCATTTGAAGCCGACGAAATCGAACCAAATATAATGGGCAACGAAGTGGGCCCCGAAATATCGCTCACGAGTTGTGAAGAGAACGTTCAGGTACTAGGCACTTACTAGGCTGATATAAAAAATCAAAATCGTTTACAAAGTAATAATACTAATTATTACTTTTTTATGATCTCTAATTTTAATCTGCGCAATACAGAAAATTGTATATGCTCCGTGATTTTTATAATTATTGTGGATTAAAAAAACGCGAATTACATTTCCAAATCACCATTAACGTGGTGAAATAGTGAATTAACTAAGTCAAGTCGACAACAACGTGTCCAGTACAATTTTTCTTTTTTATTGATATAAGTATATGTATATATATATTTTTTATGAGGTGAAAAACTTTTATGAATCAACGTCCTTAAGATTTTAATCGTATTTACGTACAACGGTTGATATTCTAAATCTAGTCAATTTTCTTTGCCTTTTGCAGCGAAAGGAGCGTAGATGAATTTATTTTTTGCTCTCTTTCTCTCCCTCTATCTTTCTCTTTGCCTTATATGTATATACATATTTGTAAAGATTTTAAGTATAATAATCTTGCGCAAGTGTAAGAAACGATTTTTAAGAGAAACATTTACCTTCTAGTCTGTGGTCAGTATACATATTTTTAAATTATAATATAAATCGAAGGTATTTTTTTCCGTATCCAGAATGAATTGGAATGATCAATTCCTGACGTGCACTGGTGATAATGATGAATAGTCGTCTTTCGATTCCTGTACATAAATAAGAATTGTTAACTAAAGCATGATTTAATATTGTTGACAATAAAAAAAGAAAAATGCGACCAGTTGCATTTAGTAAGGGTGACGGTTTCTTTTGTAGGCTTGCACCTTTTATCCTGTCACATATCATTACAGAAACATTCGTAAAGGTTGTAAACTGAAGTATTACACCAGTAATTTTTAGATTTTGCGACATACGTCTCTTTTCTTTTTATATAGATTGTGTAAAAAAAAATGAAGTTTTATAAAGCTGTTGTCATTTGAGAATAAAAGGAAATTGAAAATTTGTTTAAAAAAGAAAGGTGGACTGGATTTATTTTGGTGAGACCAAACCCTGGTACAATTGGGCAAGCAAGTTGCATGATTTGTTACTAATTTATGAATGTTTCTCGCGAAGTTAAAGAATTAAGAGAAAGAGCATAACAAGAGAATAAAATACATTGAGCTGAGTCGCGGCAGTGGAAAGGGTGAGAACTAACTTGGATTGATTGAATTAGGGCGCGAGTATGATGGCTGTGAAGGCCAGCATAGCTAACACACTCCTGGGCCTGAAGAAGGCCGGAAGTACGAGTTGCCTCGCCCCACCGAATGCTGGTATTGGTCTGGCATCCAGAAGCCTACCCCCCAGTCCCTGCGCATCCCGCAAGGTAGAGCCCGATGCTACACGTACGCTTCCGTGGAAGAGAAAGCAGCCAAGATCTCGTGACGACTCCGACTCTTAAACTCTATTCCCACCACTTACACGCACCGACATTCTAGTCTCCCTTTTCAATCGCTTCTTTCCATTTTTTCCTCGATCGCAGACTCTGACTCGGTGTTAAGGGGAGGTCAAACCGTTAGTTTCACTTTATTCTTTGGGGACAAACTTCATTTTTACATCAGAACAAAACTCCAAATTTACAAGACAAATGTAAAAATAATAATAATCAGATCAGTGTAATTTTTTAAATAAAAAAACTATCAACTAAATTTTAAATCTTACAGTTCTTATCGACAACGTAGATGGCTAGATAATTTGACTGTAGATATTAGAAGCGCTTCTTAAAACAAAATTGCATAGTTCGGTACTACTTCCCCTTAACGCTTCATTACATCGACAATTTAATTAATCGATAACCGAATTCAATATCTTGGCGTTTCTCCTCTTTCTTTCGTAACCTTATTGTCTTTATTTTTTTCATTGTGCTGTTTTCCCGATATTTGCTTGGTGTCTGGTGGTTTTATTACTGAGATGTGCTTGTGCGCTTAAACGCTGACTACGGCTTTTTAGTACTTTTCTAATAAATTTTCTAACTATTTTTTAAATTATTTACAGGTTTAGAGTAGATTTATTACTAACTTTTTACTATTTTTTAGAGTATGCGATATACGTAAGATAACTTAATACTTTTATATTTCTAGAATATTGATATGCCTAATCATGCCTATAAGATAGCTTTGCGCTTGTTTCACGCTGTTTCCACCCTTCCATTTTGCAATTGATTCTGGTGCACTAACATGACATAACGATCACCTTCATCGTCATCATCATCTTCATCGTGGTCATCGGGAGCAAAACCCGCGTAAAAAGTTCCAAAAACCTTGGCATAATCGAGAGCTCAGTTTTTAGAGCAGCTTTCTGAAGAGCAGAGCTGTATTTTTCTCTCTTTTTCTGTTGTCTTTTTTTTAAAAATAAGTTTAAAAAAAAAAAAAAAAGTACATGCATGGGCCAACGAATGCAGCCGCGAATTGCGGGCCTTGATAGTAAATGCTGATGAATTGGGAATGAAATTTAGAGCTCGCTTGTCGGCGGCGGCCTGGGTATAAGTCCAGAACTACTGGAGGGCGCAGAACCGAGCGTAGCGACTCCTCTCATCGCCGGCGACCTCGACGACGGCCTTATGTCCAAGGCTAAGGAAACCGGTAAATTCCTTTACAAGCACTTGGAGCCGCAGGAACGAATCGATAAAATCAACTCGAAGGTAATAACAATTACTTATGATATATTTTCATTAATGTTTAAATCTACAGCGACGTTCTGTTTGCAGATAAGCAAGCTAAACGCATCGCTCGACATAGAGACTACCTCAAGACTTGAGCTGTCGCATAACATGGACCTGGAGAGCAGCAGGATGATCACTCAAAGCGACCTAAGAGTCCAAGCTCTGAGCGTCCTGCTATTGCACTACTGCACCGGTTTGCAACACGCCCAAGAACAACTCGAACGGCCTAACAGTAAAGCTCCTGGAGACGACAAACCTTAAACTTAATCAATCGCGAAGATAAAGAAAAGCGCCTCTGTACACGTTGTTCAAGTGATACATGTACATAATTATTGTCGATATTTTTTATTGCACGTGTTTACGCCTGCCAGGCGCTCAGCTACGTCAGTCAATTTTTCAGTGTATTCAGCGCACGATCTCATTAAATAGCTTACTTATACTTACTATTGAATGAAAAACGAAGCAGCTCTTGCCTCAAAATATCATTATTCTGCTCTGCTAACGCGTGTTATTGCAATAAGTGCAAAAGCGATGTATCGTTTGCTTCCAAAATTGTGTCTTTAGAAATATCGTGTATTTTAACCGTAGATAAGTCATGATAATGTGTATTTGCAATTGACATACTCGCAAGCACAGACCGTAAACAGTGACAAATACTCAATTAATATCGTTGCTAAATACAAATGTTTACTAGAGAACACCAAGTGCTAAGACTCGTACTTAGAAGATATTTCTAGAGGATGCGTATATGCATACTTTATTAATATTTATGAATTTTAGAAAATATTCCACATAAGCTCGCACGATAAAAAACATATAGAATATATGCAAGCTTTTTTAACTTATATATTTGTCTATTTCAGTATTATTGACAATGTTGTTTAGGTCATTTTTATTATGGCACATTTTAGATGAATTGAGATTTTTTTCTCACAATAAGAATCGTTCTTTGTACACTGTGCATAAGCAATTTTTCAAATTTATTTATGATTTCGTATCGATTTTACGAATTTTTAAAAATATTTTATTATATCTTTTTAATATAAGAATCATGAGAATTTACGTACGTTACCAAAGTATTATTATATACAAAGAATAGACTAATATAAATATTTATAATAAAAACTGTTTATCTTTAAGTCAAACTAAAATAATTGATGCAAATATTTAAATGAACTACGCACATACGTATATATTCTTGTTCTCACACACGTGACTCTTGCGAAGAAATTATTAAAACATGTGATTTTGTCGCATTTTACGATTGACTTCCGTACGTTTGTTATATTGCATAATTTGATCGTCATTAAGAATGACGATTCCAACGCCTTCGAACTGACCTTAAACACTTACTTTATAATGGTGTTTAAAACGAAATAAAATATGATTCGATTGGCAACGAAACCAGTAATTTCGACTGACTTATTAGAGTTGGACCGTAGAATCCTCAAAAAAACAAAAAATATTTTAAAGTGTGTAATATCATAAGCAGTCAAATTAACAGGTAACAGTGAAAATATATACATATAATATACATAATAAAATAAAGTAATTTATGTCATTTATATTCGTTATACAATACATAGTTTTAACTTTTATTCTAAATAAGAAATGCATATACTTGTGCCACATTGTATATCAATCAATTATCATTGCTATTAATGTTTTCTTTTTACGTGCACAATTGTAGTAAGAATTTATTGCCGTTAAAATAGCGCAAGTGTTTAATGAGAAATGATTTTGTTGGAATGAAGGCGTATTATGTGATTTTTGAATTATTTTTAATATGTAATAAGGGAAAATGAGATTATGAAGATTGTGAAAGTGAAAAAAGAAGGAAATAAAATTGAATAAATAATAAATCTGTTTCTTGTTATTATTCCGCATAGAGATATTTTTGTTCCAACGGTTTATACGTTTGCAGTGTACGAGCGTCGAAATCGGAAAATCCACACGTGCGAAAAATGCGAAGGTCTAAACGTTTTGCGACGGCGCGTAAATGAAGTTGGTCGGAAGTGTGACTGCAGGCAATTTAAAATTTCTGCCAAATATTCTCTGCTTTGAAATCCGAGGGAAAATAAAGAAGTTCCTTTTATTAAAGAGTATCTCTAACTCTTCAATTGTTGAAAAACTGTAACTGAACAGCTAATAATAGTTTCCTTAGAAGTATATTCTGAGCGGCGAATAGGAACTAAAGACTAGAAACTAAAGACTTGAAATTGTCCGGAAACAAAAATAGACGTGTGCTTAATTGCTTTTACACTCGTATTGTAGCTCTGTAAATATAGTATTTTTTTCTCGAACAAGAGTTCATTTACACTGGCTAGAAATAAAAGCTCCTGTTTCTACGGTTGCGGAAAATGTCGCGAAAAAAGGAAGAGAATAAATAAAAAACGAAAAAGCCCGATAATACAGATATAATAGATTATAGTCAAAAATTAAACACGACAGAAATCTCCCCGATTTCTTAGCTGCGAGCGAGCGGCGTACGGAGCGTCACGTGCCGCGAGGTGATTAATCACCGACGCAATTTCACCGAGCGATTCTCTTTCTTTCTTTCTTTCTTTCGACGTTTTTTCGCGCGTCGAGAGTTCAAGCGCGCGTTTTAATTTTAGAATCATTTCCTTCCGCTCGAATTCTGCCCGCAACTGTCGGTCGGCAATTTAGCCAATGATGAGGCGTGCTTGCGCTCGTTTTCAGAGCTTCCTTTCTTCGCGAAACTCTTCCATCCGATTGTCTTCCGCGTTATGGGGGATTTTTCGTCCATCGAGAGATAGAGACGTGTGCCACCTATTTTTGGCCAGCAATTGCACGCGCAGTATTCGCTGGACAAGAGCCAAGCGAAGCGTCCGCGGCCGTGCAGAAAAACATTGAATCCCTCTTGGGCCTTGTGTTAAGAGAGCAGAGCAGAGCAGCAGCTCTATACGCCGCCGCTTGAAATAATAAATTCGACCGAGCTGTCATTTTAAAGGTAAAATCGAAAGATTTAGCGGCGAGCGGTCAAAGACACGAAACTTATATGTATACGAGGGAGAGAGAGGTCGGAAAGTTTCCAAGTAGCTCTCAAAAATATCGCCGCAAGCTCAAAAGCTCTTTGTCCCGTGCGAGGCGGCGCAGCGCCGCGGAGCTTTTGGCAGAGCTGACTTCCAGACGCGCGCTGCACACGACTCCTCGGCCGCGAGAGAGAGTTTATATTGGCGTCCGCCGCCCGTAATGAGGAGAGCCTTCGTTCCTTATCTTTTTCGATATATATTTTCTTCATCCATATGTAAATGCCCCGTGCGTACTATCTTTTAATCTACCTGCTTGCGCAACAATGAAATTCGCCGACCTTCCGTCTTTGTCCGACTTTCCTTTCAGAGGCTCGGAAAATTCGTTTGAGCCTCTCTGTATAGCTTTACTTTTCCGCGCGTCGAACTTTTACGTAAAAAGAGCAATGACGACATTACTTATATTATTCTTTATTGTAAAGAAAAAGAGCTTCGGCTATATACGCAGCCGAGGCAAGGACGAAGCGCACGTTTTCTACGTTTTCTTGGAAATAAAGCGCTCGGCGTTCTGGGCAAATTGCCGACCGGCAATCGTTCGAATCATCACCAAAGTACGTCATTCAGTCCAATTTCAGAGTTTTTTCGGCGTCAAAACTCGGCGGCGGACAAAAAGCGCGGAAAAGACAAAGATCCCGAGAGCGTTCTCGCTGCCAAAAGCTCTCGGGATCGTCGTCTTTATTCCCAAATGTATAAATCGGGAAAGCTTTTGTAAAACGCCACCGAGCACCGACGATAGGTGCGAGCGTAAAAAAAACCGACTGATAAAACGGAAAATCAATTTGCGGAGGAGTTCGAGTTCGTAACGTCGATGAGTAACGAATATCGAGCGGGAGTTCGAACGGTGTGAGATAAGAGGTGTAGGCCAGGCTAATAGAGGTAGAGTCGTCGTAGTCTGGTGCGACGCACGTGGCGATTTACTGTTTTGTTTTGAAAGGAACAAAGCGCGCTGGCAGCTCGACAAGTCAGCTGATCGTCGCTGCA
This sequence comes from Ormyrus labotus, assembly GCA_035582975.1. Lineage (NCBI taxonomy): Eukaryota > Metazoa > Arthropoda > Insecta > Hymenoptera > Ormyridae > Ormyrus > Ormyrus labotus. The sequence continues at coordinate 14,252,181 of JAWWEO010000009.1, forward strand.
TCCCGGGTGGGAGGGTCGAGTGCGGCGAGGGCTTAAATAGCACCGGCTGCCCTCTCGCCTATCAGTAAGTGGCGGAGACTGGCGCTTCGCGGCTCGAGTGCAGTCAGCCTTGATTCTGCGGCGAGAGCAACAAGTGCGCGGCGCGCGAAAAACACCACAACATCCACAGCCAGCCAGACAGCGGGAGATATAGTGCAGAAAAGCGAAAGCCGGCTAAACTCGAGTTCCGAGTACCGAGGAGCGCGCTTAGAAAGTACATTACATTAGAGAGAAAAGCGAGAAGGAGAAAGGATGAAGCCGCCAGCGTACAACGCCGAGGAGGTCCAGCAGATCTCGCAGGAGCAGGGCGAGCGCAATGTCGCGATGGCCGTCTGCGTTCAGCTGGCCGGCAGGGCCATCATCAGGGTCGTGTCGCGCTGCGAGGAGGCGCAGGACAACTGCAACTTGGGTGAGTGTCCCGAAATACCTGACTCGAGACCTCCGACGATCAAAGGTCTGTGACGCCGGTCGTACGAACAAAAGAATTATATAGCTTCGTCTTGTCCGCACTTCCGCCTTCGATCGCCCTTCGAGCGCGGCTGCAAGGCGAACCTTTTGAAATATCGTTCGCAAGTGGGAAAAAGTTACGTTGATGAGCACGAGAGTGAATTGCGAGCGAGTAGAACCCCGCCGATAATTGCACAACTTAGGCTTCCGGTCATTGTTTGCGCTCGTAGCTTAACTGCGTTAACGTCTAACGCGTCCGCGTTGTTGATAAACTCGGGGGGAAGAGCTCTGCCAAAAATCTTTGTTCCAAAATGACGCTTGGAGTTTTCCCAAGGCGCGCGTTCGATTGGGCTCTCCGCTCGCTCGCGCGTCACCGGGCACAAATAGTCGCTCTTTGTGTGAAAAAGTTCGCGGCATCAGCGCGCGCGGCTACCTGAGCAGGTTGGAAAACGCCGTGCCGTATACGGGGATCTGCCACCTTAAAAGGCAGCTTGCTCTGCACTCCGCAGCTGCACTGACAAAGAGAGCCGCCGCCGCGCCGACGCTCCGACCGCGTCGTCGCTGCGAGAGGCTGGAGTACGCGCCTTCTTTTTTTTTCTTTTCTTACAAAGATATATATTTGCAAGCGCGGAGGTGCATACGATAGAAAACGAATCGGCGATCGAACCGCGGGCGCAACCTCGAACGATGTCAAGGCCCGCTCTCGCTCTCGCGCCAGCTATTTTCGAATCGAGAGGTAAACGCGCGCGCGCCACCGGCCGCAGCCATCAGCGTCTCGGCCCGCCACCCGGAAGTAGTCGCTCTCGGGCTAACATGGCGAGCGCCGTCACGAGAGTTATTCTGCGCTGCGAGGAGGCTCAGGAGAGCTTCAGTCTCGGTAAACTTTTATTTACTTATTTTCTTGCGATTGGCGTGTATTGCGCTGGCCAATGACCGCGTTCCGGAATTTGGCTTGGATTTTTTTCGAAATTCGAAGCAGCTCCATTTTCCTCGAGAGAATCCCCCAGCTATTACGTAAAGCCTTGGGCAAAACTAATTTTAAGGGAAAAACTTGGGAATTAATCTGAACGATTTTTTTCTACGCTCAAGCAGCAAAACAGCTGTCTCTCCGAAGTTTCGCTTATTATAACATTGAAAGTTTAAACTGCAGCCTAATACGCATTAATTATATCGTTGCGTTTCAAACTCGAGAGGTTGATAGTCTCTCCGCACTCGAAAAGGCCCCTCACCTCGCAGCTGTAACCTACACGCTCGATTCGACGTTCTGTTTACTTTTTCGAATCCCCGGTGCACGCGCAGTTCGGCGCTTCCAGCCGCGGCTATAATTGAACGTATATTTGTATATAATGAAAGTCTTAGCTGCGCAGCGATCGCGCGGCTCGGAAGAAAAAAACAACAAAGGATTTCACGGGCGGGCAAAAAGCTGGAAGCCAAAGATGGAATCGACTCGCACGTAAGGATATATAAAGTCAGTGCACCCGGAAAAAGGCTGCGCCTCGCCTGCGCGCGAGCGAGTGTTAATAAGGTCTGCAAAAATCCCCGGGCATTTTAATATCTCGCGGAAGCGAATCGCTCGTTATTCGCGATTTCCGCCGCCGCGGAGAAAGCGTACACACTTCGCTTTCGTGATTCCCGTTGCCGCGCCGCGCCGCGGCTCCCCCATTCTTACCTGGTTTTCATCATTTTTCGCGTTCTTATCGAGAGCCCAATGGTATAAACGAGTGGATTTCAGCTTTTTTAAAATCTTCTCGCATTGTTCGCAGATTTGTCAGAGTGCCAACTCATGCAAGTACCAGACGCCGTCTATCATCTCATGAGACACACAGAACTGAAGAGCTGCGATCTCTCGGGCAACGTCATCACCAAGATCCCACCGAAATTCGCAGTCAAATTTTCGCTCATCAGCGGTGAGTCGAACTTTTATTTTTAATCTAATTATAATCTAATCTAATAATAATTATTGCAATTTAACGTATTTTCCGTCTTCCTTAGAATTGAACCTCAGTCACAATCAAATGAGCAAATTACCCGAAGAATTAGCAGAACTCCAGGCTCTGGAGAGGCTCGACATTTCGCACAATGCTTTCATTGCCCTGCCCACCGTTACCTGTCGGATCCCTCAACTCAAGCGTTTGCTTGCCAATAATAATTCGATAATAGGTTCGTTACTTTTTTTTTTACCAAAAAAGAATCTCTGACCGATTCTTATTCTAATCGAAATTTAAAATAATTTCAGAGGTCGAAGTCGAGATGCTGAGGCACGCACCAATGCTCGAATTCGTTGATTTGAAAGATAATCCACTGCCGCCTCGAATTCACGAGAACCTGACAGATCTTTCGACGCGGCTCAGGATCGAACTGTCTCCCAGGGAGCGCGAAGAGTGGGAAGACCTGAGTGTCTGAAACGATTCTCCGTACCTTTATAATCTAATACTCAAGACTTGCGGCAGACGGTAGTAAATATTTGCGTTTATGGAATGGGAGAGACCCTACTCCCAATTTTCTTTTCTTTTCTCTTCTTTTTGTACAGTAATATTTAATGCGTAATAATTTAGCTTCTAACGTCCGAAACTGGCACACGGTTCTACTACACCTTACAGATTAGCGAGAAAGCTCTATTTACAGGCTGACGTAAGAATCTTTTTAAAAAACGATCAAGATAACGTTAAAGAGTCGTTTCAATTTTTTAAAAATTTTGAAATTTTCGTACTTAAATGTTTTCAGATTTTTAAACTCAACTGTTAACTAGAATCGTTTTTTCTAGTGATGTATACGCAGATATATACAAGTTCGTATATGTTGGATGGACTCCTGTACCGAATAATAGCATCTTCTTCAAATTTATTTATCTGAAATAAATTTTTGAAAAAAATGCTATAAAAAAATGCTCAACTTGTGCAGCAACAATTGCGTGTTGCTAAAAGCACATAATGAAGATCCTCCAAATACTCGTTACATCTCCAACAAAGAAATTCGTTCGACGCGGGTGCGATAATGCATCGTCGAATAAAAGTCACTATACTCAAATAACACGTTAACTATTAATTATAATTGTTAAAGAATTTTCGTATAAGAAATCACTTCTTAATTACGTATTCTAACATAATGCCTGATTAATAGATAAGCTTTACAAAAAATTGGCAGTGTTTTAAATAAATTTACGTATTATTGTGATAAGAAATTTGCATTTCAATTCACATTATTTTCAATGTGGATTGAAGAAAATATCACGTCAATCATGTAAAATGTACTTTGTGCAAATTTATCTAATTCTAATAACAATTTTATTTCGTAAGAAATGCAGACTTCATATAATTTTTAAAATAACGATAAATGACTTTTATCGTTTTTTTACAATAATTTTAAAAACTTGATAAATTCTGGAAGAAATTAATCATTATCGCACCTAAATTTTTTTGATGCCTATGTACTTACGAGTGAAATTCACTCAACATTATATCGTGATATGTCCATGACGAATTAGAAAGCAAAATCTTTATTTGCGAAAGTAATTTTAGGCGATATTTTTGCACGATTTACACTGTGATTTCTAATTTACTACTTTATATTTTTCGTTTGAATAATGATAAAATGAAATTGTAGTACTATAGGCAGATTGTGTGTATTTTTTATCCTATCGTATAAAAAATAAACAATATCGCTTTAGATATTTTTTAAATGAAAAACTTTACAGAATCTGCTGTGACAAGTCATAGTATTTCGATAAAGAAATGAGTGTCAATTAACAAGATTTATGAATTATTTTAGTTAAACTTTATAATTTATAATTGTACTTTATTAACTTGTTTATTTTTTAACAATATTATAAAATATATATCACGGCTAGATAAATATGTTTTTGCATATATGTAAAAAAGAAATGTGAATGTTAAATAGTCATTAATAATCCGCTCGCCTTTTTTATTTCAAAATACTCATTATTGATAGTAATTGTTAAAATGATTTTTAAAAAAATGACTGCCAATGAACTGTTTAATGGCCCTTTGTACGGGCTTTAGACCCTTGGTGCCTTCATAACAAAGAAAGTTATTAATTTCTAGAGAATTATGCGATACATTGATCTCGAAGAGGCAAATAAATCAATATGCTACGAGCTAACGGTACTTTTCTACCAGAAAAAGAGTCATTAACGAGAACATTTTCAATTTTCCGGGTTTCTAATACAATTATCACATATATCTTGAATTTGACCGAACAATTGATCTTTTTTATTGAATGTTTTTTAAATTGAAATTGAGAATGTTCTGTGAAGATATTTGTAAAGCGACTCTTTTTACTTAATGATGTGAAAAATTTTTTACTTGTACATTTTTATGCGTTAATCATGTAACACACTGCATTCTCCATCTAGTCAATTGTTCACTGAATGTAATACACGTTGTAAGAACAATCATTGTTTTATATTTCTTTCCTTTCATTCTTAGCACAAGCAAAACATCATATACAGGTTATATTTTTAATTGATTAATTTAAAGTGCAAACAAATTATTTGTTTTGATTGTGGCAAAGTTCACAACCTTTATTTATTTTACACAATAAAATTAATAAGCTTTGTACAATTTTAGAGAATTTTATAAAGAAAGATAGAACCGAAAAAATAAAAATTGATCTCACTCAATTCGCATTTTTGAAAATGACGAAAAATGCTCTTGCAAAACTATCCAAGACAGTAAAATATAAAAAGGATTAAAGAAATTTCAAATCGCGATACTGAAAATTTTACGCAGTCTTATCACTTTTCAAAATCGCTTTGCAGGTAAACTTATGATAAATAGACAAGGAAGGGCAATAAAGTCAGACGACTCACATATTTGATGTTTGTAGAATATAAATGAGTTATATTGGCTTTAGTACCTATACTTTTCAATATTGATTTAATAATAATAATAATTAAAATAATGAGTCGTCGAGTTAATTATCTACAATATTGACCACGATCGCTAGTAAAAAAAATCACAAAATATACAAAGAAACGACAATAAAAATGTCGACTGTCAGCTGAACATACATTATTTCGCGCTTCTCAGCTGACACAGCTCTCGCTTGTTTAATAATTAGCATTCAGCTATTTGTAAATATTACCGATCAAACTGAAGTCGCACCCTCTCTCAATTGACAATAAATTACAAAAATCTTAAAATATATTTATATATTTATATGTAAATTTAAATTTAAGAAACCGCAACAATTAGCGGCTACTCGATTACATAAAGTACAACGTATAGATAAATAAATGAGAAATAAACAAATAAAATACGCTTTGAGAAAAATCTTATTCGCATACAGTTCACTTGCTTCATGCCAAGTGCATTTCCTTCAATCTATAATCATTTTTCGAAAGTTCTGTTTTAACGATCGAACGTAACATAGATATATATACATGTACATATACATTTAATATAAGCGAGTTATACATGTAATTTAGTTAGTCCACGATCGGATCTAGGACGTATCTAGATTTTTTCCCACGAAATTACGAGTTTCCTTATCCAAATAAAAAGAGAAAACATAACAAAAACATACAATGTTTATTGTTGTAGAAATGGAAATTTTATAAATTTATCTTTTTAAATAAGTAAACAATATCGTTCCCTTGTGAAGGCATAAATTACTGTTTTGCAAAATAAGTTTAAACAGTGAAAAAGTGTTCTCAAGATACGCAATTTATCAAATATTTTTTAAGACTAAAATTTTTAAAATATTTTCTTGATTATTTTTTTAATTATAATATGATATAGTCTAATATAGCATGATACAATATGTATTTTTGTTTTAAGTATATTTAGTTGCAATAATAGAATTTTTATTTTTGAAAGCCTTTTTAAAAAAGTCCTAATGCCAACTAATTAATTTCAGTACTTTCCAATTAAAATTATTAAAGTTTGAGAAAAATAAAATTTGTTATTAATACTTAAATTAAAAATTATTTTTACCCTGCACAATTTCATTGCTGACATTTACAGGCCAAGTCATGGCGTTTAAATTTTACATGCTTCTAAATTCTAGCAGTTCTGATAATTAAAATCTTGACACTTATATGCTTTGACTAGCATTGTGCTATGTTCTAACGGAATTGTGCCATCAGCTTGACGCTAAATAAAAAAAAAAAGAAATTCGGAGAGTATTGCGTGTGAGCCAATGGACAAGGGAGAACTCGTAAACTTCGTGCGAGGCTCCGATTCTGGCATTCTCACGCTTACATCCTCATTTATCTTTCTTTATATATACGCTGATAATATATATATTTACACGAGTCTAGTTTCATCTCTTTGAAATTCACAATCGGACATCATGTTTCTAAGCGACATTGGAGCAACTTATCTTTACGCTCTTTAATGCCGAAAGAATGATTCTTACATATTATGTACATAGAAAGTACCTCTCTTCTCACTAAAGTGGTTGTTTCTCTACTTCGCTGACGGAATTTCGCCTGGTTAACAGGCAAATTTGGCTGGTGATTCAGTCTCTCGGCATAATTCATTTGATTGAATAATATTTAATGTTTCCATGCTACCGTGCTAATTTGAAGATTGCACGAAGGTAATAAGATTACTTTCAACACTGGAATTGCTTACGCGAAACACATTGCAAAAAATGAAGAACACGTTTTGAAGATTGTTTTCGTGTTCTTTTGACAAGAAACCATTCTATGGCTGTGTTAGCATTGTTTCTTAAAACTATACATAAAGGGTAATTGCACGGGATTTACTCGAAGTTTAACATAACAAGATCACAAAATTGAATGCATTGTTCCTCACTTTCTTTTGAATCTCTTTTGGAGTCGAACATGAACGCATAATCCGTTTCTTCGATTAGCAGTCCCTTCTGTATTAACTTGATTAAAGCTCTCATTGCAGTTTGATATCTTTTTTCTGCTTAATAGGTATTCCTTTAAGCAATTAGAGATATGTGCCTTGAGATTCAACTAACAATATAATCTCCAACGACCATAATCTCTTTAGACCTCTAATCCGCTCTGCATAATATTTTATTGCAATCAAGTTTAATTATCCGACTATGTGTTGTACAAATGACATTCTATGTAAGATGTCGGTACGAAGCCTTCGATGGGTTGTGAAATTCGCCGAACTCTAGTCCATCCGTCACCTTGATCCAATTCTATCATGTAAAGTTCTTCACCGTCATACATTGGTATAGATCCTTCACTCGTTGCTAAAAAATAAAAGGTAACTTAATGAAATGGTATCGACTAAAGCTATTTTCAAATAAAAATACTAATGAAATCTAAACTCACCATCAAATGGATAGAGTGCTTTACAAGTACCAAGTGGTGGTTGGGCGTCTACTTCATCTACGTAATATTCTTCTCCGCCACTGCCTGGCAGGGATGTCCTTGACGCTCCGAGACCAGACTCCGGGCTATTCGTGGAACTGTGCATGAGTATGGTAAAACAAAAATTCGATACAAAATTCCTAACCTAATCTATAACAAACTATTGTTCCTATTTCTCTTGAAAATTTGGCTGACTGTAGGGCATTGTAGCAATTAAGTGACTTATTAAAATAAAAAAGTCAAGAAAATGAAAAATAAAATCATAAAATGTAAACAAAAACTCAAAATTAAAACAGTACTTAAAAAGTAAGTGAAAAACGTTACGCTTACCCATGAGTCGGCTGAGGCGTACCGGGCGTACTCTTCTTATTCATTGCTTGGTTTGCATTAGCATTGCTAACACTAGAATCTGACGCTGATCTTGAAAGGCTCTCTTCGCCACCAGAATGACTCGATCTTCTTGAACTCAGCGGTCTCGTTGCTGAACCATTTGTTGTTGGTTTCCTTTGCAATTGACTGGGGCTGCAGATAAGAATTGTTTATTAAACACTTCATTTTCATACTTCATTTAAAATAAGTGTGAAATTACCTTGATAAACTAACGCCTGCCTTGATTGCTTCGTCCAAGTATCCTTGGAATTTGGATAATTCCGCGCCGAGTTTGTCAAGTTTGTGACTTGACTGGTTTAATTGACTCTCTATGGTCATGGGATCTCCCAGAGCGGGATTTTGCTCGTATACTCCTTTCATCTTCATTAGACCGTCTCGTGCGGCTGTCTCTTGATGAATTTTTGACTGCAGATCATCGATTTTCTGCTGCAGCCGTTTCTTCCGCTGATTTGGCGGCAAATCACTGAAGTCCTCCTTTGCGCCGTCACCGTAACCGGGAACATTATTCTAAAAGAAGTTTTCTATTAGTTGAATTCTTCACTGTAATTTATTTCTAACGAAATTCAAAACTGAAAAGTAAAAGTAGAGTAATAAAAAAGCACTCAAGCGTTAATGCATTTTGTTTGAATAAGCCAATTAGCAATAGTGAGTTAATAAATAAAAAGCGAAAACAATGTTTATTTGCTTATTGAATAGATTGGAATTCGTTGATATTAAAAGTTGGATAAAAGAACAATATTTTTTGACACTGTTTTGTAAGGCAAGCATTGTAATCATTGTTTCATCCAATTAGAAAAAGAAATGAAATTAAACGTGGAAAAAGAAGTAAACTTTGGCAATTGTTAAATTATTCATTGTAAAATATATGTGAAAAACAAAATAAAAACAGAAATATACAGGGGTAAAAACTATGCATATTGTAGAGAACAGACCTTCAAAGCTATGCACACCTCGATCAACTTCTGTCGTTTGCATGAAACAAATCACAAAAGCGTGTCATTCAGCGAATAGATATCTTTTCATAACATTAGTTTCTTATTCTAACATATTAGCATGAAATTATGTATTAAGTATATATTGACGCCTGTTTGGCGAATTAATACCCATGGGCAGTTATTTTCGAATTTTCAGTTAATTAAATCATACAATATTTAGTTTACAATCAAAGTACGTAAAAGAAAGTGAATCGGTGACATTGAATATATTGTAAGCGTATGATTTAATTGAACGTTTCACAAACATCAAATCTTTGTGAGCTATATAAAAATATTTGCAATTTCTATACATGCCAGAAGTGCATTCAGATGACAATGCAATGCAAACCACGCAGAAAGACAGGCAGTTTACTAAATACTTACTGTTTTGGATAGTGAAAATCCAAATTCACACCACGTGGTTGATTGCAAGCAAGACCACAGGCAGACCGAATCAAATCAAATTAAGAGCACTTTATTATAAATTGGTTACAAAAGTAATCTTCGAAATATAGTGAGATTTGTAAATCCTATTAAGGGACATACTTATAGGTATCTAGTAGTAAGTAATATTTACAATAGTGTTAGTACATGTACGAAAAAGGAAAAGTTAGCCTTTTACCTATTATAAAATTAAGTTAAGTTAAGTAGATACGCAAGAAAAGCAAGTTCTAGAGAATATTCAAACTTATTGCGCCCAAAATATTTTTTCAATTACATTTTCTTATTTTTATTAAGGTAATTGAAAAAATATTTAATTCATTTACTATTTACACATGATTGGAAAGAAATAACTAAACATTATTGCAATTTAGTTGCAAGATAGGACAGAGTGTACTTAAGCATGCTGCAGTTTAGTGCGAAAAATTGAAAAACATAAAATTTGATACTGATAAAAAAATATAATGCTGACTATCTTATAATCTGCCATAAAGAGCTATTCATTCAATTGCGGACACAATATATATATTTATATTACAACTACATTTGAAAATAAAAAAAAAATATAATTAATTAACCGTCATCTAAGTGTCAAAACAGCACTGCAAATATTCCAAGGTCTAAGTACCTAACAGTCGTATAAGAGAAATAAATTAGTGAATAACGTACCTTGTTGCTACTGAAAATACCAAAAATGCCGACGCGCTTTTTTATTTTACCGCCGGAAACAGTGCCTTTGACCGTCAAATGGTTATGAATAGGTTGCATAGCGGGCTGCGGGAGTCGACTGTTACTGTCGAGCATCTTCACCGCGGACAAGTCCTCGAAAGGAAAATCACCAGGTGGCTGGAAACCGCTCTTGTAGCGCTCAATCACTAGCAGTGTATCTTCTTTCTCGTTGATTTCGTTCGCCGCCTTCTCAATACCATCCAAGCACTGGGCAATTATGGGCGCCACCGAGCGCTCGATTTCCACCGATTTCAGCATGTAGTTCCTCATGTTCTTTATTCGTTTCTCGTCCAGTTCCTAAAAAACAATTCAGTCGATAAATCCATTCGATGGTACCTTTAGCTTAAACTAAAAAAGAAACTGACCTGCAAGTGCTGGAATACATCTGGCATAGCTGTGTGATAGTGAAGGTTTTGCATATCATTGGTAGTTTGCAGCTGTTTAGCATACTCCGTCTTGGCTTCTTCACTCTGTTGCGTCTTCATGTTCATATTCATTCTTTGTTTTTCAACCTAGACAATCAGAGAAATGTTAAATAAACATGACATTAGTTATAAATAATAAAAGAAATTGTAGTTCAGTTGAAAAAAGGCTAACAATGAACTATAACTTTTGCATTACAAGTTCAGTTAAAATTCATTTGCATAACTGTAGAAGCAATGAAAATAACTACCAGGCGACTTTAGAAATTTTATAGTTAATAATTTTAAAGCGATATACATTACAACAGCTTGTAATATTTTCAAGTACACCTATAAAACTGAAATTTCCTCAAGGAAGTATTAATAGATACATTATTATTTGATCTTCTAGTTTTCATATCAGTTCGTAAGTCGGTTTCTTATTTGAAATAAATTAGCTACTTCTATCTTATGTTCACCTCTGCTCGTGACAAGTCCAGGTCGGCATCGGCTTTTTGATAATTTTCAGAAGCCCTCTCCGCTTCCCTAAAAGCCTTTTCGTAGGCCTTTCGAGCTCGTTCGAGATTGCCGATCTGGCTGGCAAGGGTCGTGCGCAGTCTCACGCCCTCTTGAAGGTACTTTTTGCGGTCCTCCTTGAACTCCTTGACGAGAATGCCGAGCTCGCGCAGTACGTTCGCTTGGAGGTTCTCGGCGATGACCTCTCTCTGGCCGGCTTGATCGTTTACTTCGTTTAGCTCCAGTTTGAATGCTCGGCAAGGGCTGTACCTGCAAACGAGATTATTAATAATTTGAAAACTCCTTGTTTTTCTGGCTCATATCAAGTACTCACTGGTAGTCCTCCTCCTCCTTCTTTTTCGGCTGGTAGCGCTTGACCAGATTTCTGAAACGAATGAGTTATTTAGTTAGTTTGTTCATCTCCTGATAAATGATTTAAAATTTGATGGCAACCGACATTTTTTTAAATTTGCATTGAAATGCAATTATTCAAGTTGAAGAAAATAAAGAAAAGACGACTTCTGGCTGTGCTAAGTATTTTAATGGCGCGAAATAAGTACTTTAATGGTGCAAGTCGGAGACTACGTAACCTCCGCGAGTTTTACGAGATTTATTCGAAGAGAAATATAAAAAAAATGAAAAAGAATATTATCCTAGTCAAGCATCCGAGAAGTGTCCGAAGGTCGTAACTCTCTCACTCAAACACGCGTAAATCCGAGGAAAAAAAGCTGAAAACGGAAATAGCTGCTCTCTCGCGGGCGGGACATTGTGCACCGAAGGCAATGCTTATCTCTAGAATCTTTGACTTGCACCACAACTTTCCAAACGCGTAATTTCCAAAATTTTACCTGAGTTTCGTGGCGTACTCCTCCTCGATTGTGCACCGATCGCGGATGAAGTGGCCATATCTCTCGAGAAAATCTATCCCCTTCTGCGTGTGGAGGGACAGATTTTCAAACTGGTCCTGTAAAACAGAAGAGAGAAAAAACGAATTAACATTTTAATAAAACGTGTTTCCGTTCTGGGCAAAAAAGAGGGAAAAAGCCGAGGGAAGGAATCGTCATCGGCACATTCGCGCGTCCTCGAAACTCGCCTGTCCTTAACCCGTGTTCTTGCGCGCGCGCGATTGCGTGTCCCCGCCGCGACTCGGTTTCGATCTTCTATAACCGGATCGCTCCCAATATGGAACCCGCCAATGGCGGGGCTCGCGCGCATAATGTAAGCAAACGTATGCGTGTATAATACGATAGGCGAAAAGAAAGTTCGTTTTATCGGCGATTTTTGCGACGCGCTTTTTGCGAATGAAATTCTTGTGTCGATCGCGGAGATAACACGCTTAATCTTTGAGAAAGCGTCGCGAGGCGTTATCGCGAAATCGATTGGGCGCGCACTGGAAAGGCTTGATAATGCACGCGGTGACATCGATTCGAGAAATAAAACTTTGGCTCATGCATGTAACTCTTTCTGTAACTTAAACTCATTTTTCGAAAATCTCGACTCGAGCTAGTAAATGTTAGTCACGCCGATTATTAGTCAGGACGTTTATACGATTCGCGGCCTCTGCGCAGTTACGAGCGCAGATAGAGCACGTAATAGCGGCTCGGTAAAGAAAGAAGCGAGGCTTTCGTACGGGGGGGGGGGGGGGGGGACGAACGAGTCCTGCGTAGTGTATATAAACATCGAAAAAAAAGGCCTGCAGCTGCGGTGACGGCTTTCGAAAAAAAATCTCGCGCGAGTTTCCGAGCGCGGCGAAAGATTGAATTCTACCGCGCTCGAAAGGAAAATAGCCTTGTGTTAAGTGTGAGTGTATATTATATGGGTTCGGCAGAGACCTAAATGGCAATAATGAAAGTCACGATTATACAAGTGAATACGGAGAAAACTCGTGGAAGTTTTTGGCTTGAGGAGAAGCCATTGAGTTGTACAGATTAGGGCCGCTTCGATTTTATTGCTCGCGTACTGCTTTTTGTCGCTTTTTTTCAAACAGAATTCGCGCATCGACTGTTTGACTTTTTCAAGCAACTGTTTAAGCAAAATTCTTGGAAATCGCCAGCGAAATAACGAATGTTATTTTTTTAATTATTTTTCCTCTTATTATTTTTCTCGAATTTACCCAGACATTTTAGGAATTACCAAGTTATACTCGCAGGACTCGCAAAAATCTATATGCAAATCCGTACGCGCAATGAAATAATAATATCGGTTGAATAGTCGTTAGGCAGCATCGGTATAGCGCCGGTCATAGCGAAAAAAAAGGCTGTTAGGACAATGCAGCCTGCTCATTTCGCAAGTGCCAATGCACGGAAAAAGATTCCGGCCATTTAGCGCCGAGGCACGAAAAGTGAAACCAGCAATGCGTTGACGCAACGAGAAAGTGCTTAGGGGCTTTATCTTCTTCGATGTCGTGTGTACAGAGAGGCCTGCATGCATATATACAACCACCGGAGGAGCCATCAAAGACCGACTTTGTTGGCCTCCTGGAAATCTTTCTTCCAGCGAGCGTCCATGAGATTTTTCAGAGCGAGAGCCGAGAATTTCATTCGAGAAACACTTTTAGTTTTCATAATTTAGCATTTGTTTAATTAAAAGTACGATAAGATTTATTAGATTCTTTAAGAGAACTTGATGTACAAGTAAATGTGCCATCTGTTTGCGCAGTCGTAACTTGCGATAACATTTGATGCTTCAGCGGAATTATTAAAACTAATGTGCAGATAAAGTTTTAAGGTTAATTCTTTTCAAGAATGAAATTTCATACATTATGCGTTTTGTTACGAGCAATTGTGCAACGAGACTGGAAAACACTAACCGCAAAATGCAATTACTTTGTTAACGTTTTAATTTGTTGATCAAAATAACTTTCCGAGATGAAAAGAAACGCGATAGTAGGAAAAAATCAAATTAGATTGAAACGATGTAAACAACATCAGTTACTGGAAAATGAGGAGACATTTTTAAATTTTTTTTTATTTAGTTATTTAGAGAAAAACATTTACTCAATGAGAAACGACATTTATTGCACGATGACTTGCTCGTCGATGCATTTATCGCCGAGAACAGTAATTTAAATTCGATAAATTTCTGGCCTAATTAATAAGTTCTATTGCAGAAGCAAACATACTAGACGGCCTGATCCTGAAACCGAGAACAAGATTCCCGGCGATTTTCTCGTTCCCGATGCATAATCGAGCATTGTACAGATGAAAAAAAAGCTTCTAATATTACAGAGTTTCTCACGCGCCTAAGCCGCCGGCGGCACTTTGCCTGTAAAAGCCACTCTCGCGCGGCGGGCTCGGGAATGTCGGACGTTATCGTTCAAGGACGAGTGTCTCTCAACTTTTACTATGCCTAGCTTTGTATGCGAGCGTCGAGCGCCGAGAGCGCCATACGAGAGGACAAATCGGCCTCTCTGCATTGGCATACTGCACTCTATAACGCTACGCCGGGAGAGAGAGAGAGAGAGAGGAAAATTAAAAGAATGCGGTATTGAATCACAGTGGCGGAGAGAGAAAGGTCGTTCATTGATAGGGAGGGAAAAAAATCACGGAGCGGCGAGTTTTTCGAAAACAAGAGAATGAGTCAAATTCAAATTTCGATTAAGTCAGCTGCCTAGATTATACTCCCAGATCGACTGAATCATTTTCCTTTTACTTTTAAGGATATTGTAATCAAATCGACAATTTGATAGGCCCTCGACGAGGATTAAGTGGGGATTTAGAGTATACTTTTTTAAGATTTGTAGAAATATTTAAGAATACCCTAATTTAATAAGAGTTTTCGCTTGAAAAATAATACGATCGATTTTTAAACATATATAATGGTTTAAAACAAATAACGAATGAACGCGTAACAAAAACGCTACTAACGACCGTATTACAAGAAGAAAAGCAGGGAGGGGACGTTAAGTCAAAGTTAACTTTCTCTCTCCGCGCGAGGGTTCTCGTAATTGCGATCGGTAATCCTCTTTCGGCGCCATCTGCCTTTAGGTAAGTATAATCGGCACTCCGGATCTTATGTGCGCCGCGCGCGCGCTCGAGACGAGTGATTCATCATCGCGAAAGAAAACGACCTGTCGAGCTTCGCGAAGCCTATACACAAACGATTTCGAGATAACGCGCCGGCTCGAACATGCCAATTGAGTCACTTGAGCGTACCAGCTGAGTGTACCTACGGATATATATGTATATATATGTATATATCGATCGTCGCCGAGTCATCGACGCACCGGGGAGATATTTAAACGCGTGACGTTCCCCTTTTCGAGGGGAATCTTCGCGTCGAATCTCGTGTGTTATTGCGCTTCTTTGACAGATGGGAATTCAAAGGAAACATTGGTGCAATAATGAAGTTGAAGCGAGCGAAGGAAAACGTGAGATTGAACGTGTGTAAGAGCTCGCGCGACGAAATCAATAAAAGCAACTGTAATAATAGGCGGATATAGAGAGAGGGATATTGCTGGATAGAATTCGCTTAACGAAATTTCACGGCCAACTGGCACCCACTGCAGCTCTCTCTCCCTCTCTCTCTCTCTTTTGGTACTACAAATTAAACTAAATTTGCCGTCATTTTTTAAAATGTCGCCGGACGAAAGCCATTAACAACACGGCTCTTTGTTTAAAAACTCTTGCACACCTTACCTCGTCCTATTCGCAATGTTATTAAAGCCGATCTTCCTTATTATTTCTTATTTCAAAAGGCTAACCTACACACATTGAAGCGAGCATTTGAGACTGACTAATAGTATATACGAGGAGAACTTTTTCCGCTTCAATTATTTCAGCAATAAACGTCATTTAATGAGGCTGTGCGTCAGAGCGTTATCAGGCTGCTCCACTCCATTGGAATCCTTAGAAATTCGATCGCCCGTGCATTCTTTAAGCGTTCGTGGTTTATACAGCTCCGACTCTCCCGTTTCTCCCGGCGAGAAGGCGGTATACAGGGGGATTTTCCCGGCCGGAGCTCGCGTGTGCGCAGGTCGATATACGTGCGCGTGTCGTGTGTGTGTATGTGCGCGCGCGCGCGTGGAAAGCTCCGGCTGCCGGACGCTGACTCATCGCGCTCAAGAGAGAGAGAGAGAGAATAGGCAGCGCTCGCTCGCAGACTTGCACTTGCCTACTCGTAACCCCCCTCTTGACAAGGGTCACAATGGGTCAGGTCGTCAAGCGAGGGAAAGACAGAGTGAGAGAGAGGGAGAGAGAGAAAGAGCGGAAGAAGAAGAAAGGGAGCAAGACGTCGCGCTGAGGAGTAATGCGGGCAGGCAGGTGGTAGTTGGCAAGGCATCGGAAAAACCAGTAGTTCTCTCGGCGACGCGAACGCATTCTGAATAAAATGAGAAATCTTAGATCCCCGCCGGATTCGTTCTGTAGACGGGGGGGCTCTCTCTGTCTTTTTCTCTCGAGAGGGCTCGCGGTGAGTCACGCGAAATCGAGTCGCGGGGGGGTGCGAGAGAGCTCCTATCCTACTCACCCCCCCCGCCCGTATCGATCTACCCGCGCTCTCCCACGCTTTAACGCGAGGCGCAACGCCGGCGCCTGCTGTGCCGCTCGTATACATTCGCGTACGAGCACACACGGCAACTTTGTGTCGCGTCTATTTTCGGAGCGCGTATACGCGAAAGAAAGCTTCGGCTCCGCACGCACTCTGCCCCTGAGAAATGCCAAGAGCGACGCGGACGAGCAGCGGTAATTAGCACCGGCCGTTTTCATTGGGACGAATTATTATTATTGACCTTCGCGTCGAGGAGCGGAGAGCCGCGTCGCGGAGGACACGTCGTTTCGCGCGATCGACGGAAAACTCGTCCGACAGACTTTTAACGAAGGGGGTAATGCGCTGCGGGGTACTGGTTAAATTTTTCTTACGAATTATTAATCTCTTTGAAACACAATAAGAGATATACACTTGACCGATATTTGAACTCGTAAAGATACACAAACACACACAGACGCGCGGGTTCCATTTATCACAGCAATCAAAGCGCCGGAAGAGCGACGTCTGGTGTCAGTGGAATTAATTCCCCATAAAGACAATATGCTCGCATGCGTGGGTGCAAATTAAGAATAAGAGGAAGTAGCTGCGGCAAGTCTGGCCCGTACCGATTCTTTTTCCTTCTCTCTCTCTCTCTCTCTCGCTCTCTCGGCCTACTCTAGATTAATGAGGACAGTGACACGAGCGCCGCTGCGACAGCACTTGACGTGCTTAATAACATGCGACGCCGACGACTTTTTAAGCGTCTCGAGTCGCGGCGCAAAGAAAGCGCGAGAGAGAGAGAGAGAGCTTTTCCGAGGATACACCGCGACCTGGAAGCTCCGCGGGAATCTCCAAAAAATTAACAGGGAAAAAGACTCTTCGCGAAGACTCGTCGTGGTTGGCGTGCGTCAAATTGAAAGTTGTAAGTTTTATTTAAGCGGATTCGAAAAAAGATGTGGGTATTTAAAGGATTTTCTCAGAAATGAAAATGAATTTGAGGAATGTTTACGAAATTTCACATTGCGAGATTGACTGGAGAGGAAGTGCTCATTGTTTCTTCCAAGTTCCGTGAGGTTATTATATACTTTCACACAATATTGTGTACTCTGTGTCGTAAAACAATAATATCTTGATATACCCAAAAAAAAAAGAAAAAACAGAAAAACATATGAAATGGTAATGGCGTTTCACAAAAATAAACTTGGACGTTGATTCAGGCCTTTGTGAAGAGCGTTTTATTTCGAGTGAAGGTCAGTGTTATTTTTATCCTAACGAAAAAAAATCTTTTTAATTAAACCATAAAACTTTGAATGATTCCCGGAAATGTTTATAAACCCGACGCAGATAAAAATTTTTTTTAAATTCCTTCAAATTTGTAACGTTTCATCGAGCGGTTTAATAGCATAATAGAAACTTTGATAATTCGAGGTTCTTTATCTCCGTGTTTTGAAATTCAAAAGAAATTTCTCTCCGACGCAGCGGAAGGTATCCATTTTCTTTACATCCTGTGAAATTCTACACGAAAACAACGAAAAGAAAAACATTTGTAAAACTCGTGCGTCGAGCCTCGAGAGGAAGGTGAATTCGATAAGTGAAAACCTTGCCCAATTTCCTCGGCGATCGATCGCTCATTCCTCCTCCAGCCCCATTATGATTCACTTTCTCGCGTAAAAGCAGAGATAAACCGATCAACGACCTTCCGTCCTTTTGCGCGAGTCGCATGATTCACTCGCGCTTTTTCGTGTATTTTCGTTGTTTACTTTGCTCGTCCATAAAACAATTCCATATAAGAAGAAAAATTTCCGCTACAAGCTCGCGAGCCTTCTTTCGCAGGTTTATAGCGTAAGATCGCAAATTCATTATCCACAAAATAATAACCGTGGCGCAAGATCCAGCTCGACGAGGCTCTCATTGCATTAATTGAACGCATAACAAAGAATCGGTGAAAGTCCCGCGCGGTGATTCTGATTCGTCGCTCGCGAATGCGAAAGTTCACCTATCGTCGTACCCCAACGAGGACCTTTATCTCCCGCTTTACTTCCGACGAGCGGGTTTCCGTAAAATCTAAAATTCAGTGGAAAACCTCGGTGAAAACCTATAAGCTCACGGTACGCCGCGCGGCAGTCGCAGCGGTGCACCGATCCCGAAGCGCGGCGCGCGCATCAACGACGGCGATAATAGCCTCTCCCCCCGTGTAGCTCTTGCCTACGGATGCATGTCGCCAAGAACTAGACGATTCGCGGGTCGATAACGCACGCAAGGTAGATCTCCCTCGAGGCGAGCGAGTCTCTGGTCGCGCGCGAAATGTCAACCTGTTACTCCGGTATCGGAGCGGCGAGGAAGGAGTGTGTTTTTCTTCTCCGTCGCCGCGGATAGAAGCGATATACACGCGAACGTTATAAAACGGCGCTGTACGCGTAAGTAAATGAAGGGCAAAGAGGTGCGCGCGCGCGCTCCGGAGAGCGCATTAAACTCGTTTTCGCGACCGCGATTTTCTCGACTATTCGCGCGACTCTGTCGCGTTTTCTTTCGTGCCGGGGAGGAAGAGGCGATCGTATACGACGAGTTTCCGTAATGGTAAATCCTGTAGATAAAAAAAAAAAAAATTGACGCAACGAAGAATCGCATTGCGATCCGCTTCTAATATAACGGCCGGCCAAAATAAAAGTGTTATTTTGAGCCGGGACGTATCAAGGGCGACGACGACGAGAAGGAATTGTGTTTATCGCGTGTCGACCTCCTGAAATACTTTTGCCGAGAGCGAACCGGCACCGATGACTTCCCGTTAAAAGCCTATCTTTTTGGGCGTGTGCTTATCGATGCCGGCTATCTTTAGAAAACGCTCTCTCGGCGTTAGCTGTTATTTTTCAGAAATTAATACGCTTGTCGACGATTGATTCTTAACGTAACGAGGGGAGAGCAACAAGTGCGCCGCTTATTTACCGTTAAAGCGCGACATTATCGTCGGCCTTTTCGAATGCTATCGATTGTGATTTGTGGAAAAAAAATGTATGTGCGGAAGCTCTTTCTTTTTCTCCAATAAACATGCATTCCCTTATCAATCGGTGTACTTTTTTCTTTTTTTTTCTTATTTCTGTTCCTTCTTTCGATAATAGTGCTTCCCCGTTACTCATCATCTTCCCCGCGAGGAAAGAAGCCGTAAATCAAACGGCTTTTTACTTCGGGAGTGCCGCCGCCGCCGACGTAAATGACAATTTTCTCGTGCAGACGCAGGAATGTAAGTAACGGACCCGGGGAAAAGAGGCCTGCCCGCGGCAAGGCAGCAGCCGACACGTCTTTTCGTCTTTTTTTCGACTTTTCCATCGAATCGAAATGGGATGGAAACGAAACGAAGTTTGAATTTGATTTCATTGAACGATCCAGATGTATTTCGATTTTATTACACTTGCAGTTTTTGCACGTTATTATGTCGAGCTAAGACCATTTATTATTATTACCTTTTTGCGTTTAATGCACGAGACCCCCACGAGTGCTCTCCGTCACTGTTTTCTCTCCGTGTATACTTTAGATTAATTGCAGCACGAATAATAACAATATTTTTTCGACCGTCGGAATAAAAACAAGAAAACAGCGCATAAAGTGGTTATTTCCTGATTAATCGAACGGGTTTTTATTGAAAGGAAACTATAAATTTCACCTGCAGGATCAGGAACGGAGCTGCGCTAGTGCTCTCGTTTACTATTCGAGATGATAAAGAACACCCGATAAAGAAAATTTTTCGTCGCCGAACCCAAGGGGTCGCACGGAATCAACGAACGCACCGCCGCGTTAATACGAATGCGTCGTCGTAAATTTATCCGATGACTCGCGCGGAGAGCGAGAGAGAGAATACCGACAAACCTTAACCAATGATAATGATCTTCATAATTAAATGCAAGGTCGTGCAGGGCTGTCCGAAAAATAAAGGCATTATTTTATTTATCAAGGCCCTTCGTAAAAGCAGAAGTGAGCCTGCCACGAACGATGACGCTCCGGTATGCGCAAATGAATTATTTATCAAAGAGTGTACGCTGGATAGAACGCATCCAGAATTTTAAAGCAAAGAATCCCGCAATCCAGTACAGGTTTCTGTGACAGTGGGCTACTAAAGGCTATCCCAGACATATTATATACAGACATCGAGTAGAATTTTCGCAAGGCAGTCGAAAAAACCTTGCGAGTTTTTTGTCGAAAGAATTTGCAAAGATTCGAGACGTATACCAACGGCTCCGTGATAATCGAGTCCAGAAACGTGACTGCCTTCGCAAGTCATATCGTGTATATAACCGTCGCGCAAAATTGCAAAGGAAAACTTTCGCAATACTTATTTACCATTTATTCGTGTCACTTTGCCGCATGCGATAAATCCAGCCGCGAAAAACTTTCAAAACCATCGCTTCCCTTACATAAGAAAATTTTTTAACGATAATCATTATTCCAACATTTTCCCTCATTATCCTTTGTCTGCGACTTTTTCTCAGGACGCGCGTCTCGCCGGCATTATTTTCTCCGTGCACGAAAAAAAAAACATCGCTAACGCAATTATGAAAAAAAAAAAACGCAAGCAGCTGACGTATCGAATGGCTCTCTGTGCTCAAATGTAATTAGGAAAGCGGAAAGAAAAAAAAAACAAGAAAGGGGCAAGCATATAAAAATAACTCCGAGAAAAGGGAAGAATGACCGCGAGCGATGCCTCGAAGTACATGCACTATAGCTCCCGCCGAGAGGCGAAACGCGAAACGTCTGGCTCGGCAGCGGAAGTGCGTATACGCGAAGAAAAGCAGGCGGGCATTCTATCTGCCGCCGCGCTGCCGGAGATTCCAGGTAGGTAGGTAGGCAGGCACGAGAAAAGAAGAAAAAAAAAATATATAGGAGAAGAGCCAGCGCGAGGTGGAACAGAGCGGTGAATGCAATTATAAGCCGGGAGTTCTCTCGCGCGGTATTCGGGCCACATGCGCGACACGCGCGCGCGCTCACCTCGCAGAGCGCTTTTTCTCTCGCTTTTTCTTGTTCCAATGTTTGTTTATGTGCCGCGCGGCTAAGTCGGATTTAGGGGAGAAACCAGCCACTCTCCCAGAATAGAACCGAGCAAGTTTAACACAAAGGAACGGGCTCGACTGCCAAAGAGAAACGTCAGATTAGCACATTTGCCCCCCCCCCCCCTTTCCCTCCCCCGGTCTGATGATTACGCCGTGACTCTTGACACTTTAACAGGTGTACTAGCTTCGGCACTTGGCTCGAAAGCTACTAGAAAAAGTGACATCGTCCAAGTTACCTGCAGATTCGTTTCTCGAACGTTACCACTTTTTACATTAAATTTTTTTTACCGCATCCATTAAATTGTAACATGCGTCATTTTATCTAATCTGAACAGTATCCAATGTACACTCGAGATAACGAGATCCGGCGTGTCAACTGAGCTCGCGCAATTGCTTTCTCATTTCTCGTTTTCCGAGTGCACAAAGCGCAATCGTCGACTGCAGGTTACCGTCGCCACTTACGACACAGCCTCATCAATTTGATCGATAAACTGTCGCGCGGCAAGACGCGGCGGAAAAAGAGAAGAAAAAGAAAAAAAAAGAAGATGCAAAGAGGAGAAGCGCGCGCTAGGTAACTCTCTTTCCATCGGGCTGCACACGGGGCGAGAGGAGGAAGAGGCGATGCTCGAAAAAGAGAGGGCAGAGGAGAACAGAAGAAGAGGTGCCTCCTCGTGTGTGCCCTGGAGGCAGACGCGCGTGCGCGGCTGCGCGCCGGATTCGCGAACTGGTTGCTGTCGTCGACGCGAGTCCTCTCTCTCCTCCGTATTTTTGGGAGAAAAGCCGAGGGCACCTCAGCCATCTGCCTAGGAATTTGCGCAACTTTCGCCTTTTCTCTCTCTGTCTCTCTTTCTCTCTGCCGCTTGTGTTGCAAAACCAATCGGAGCTCGCTGCCGACCAATTAAATGGCGAAACTAACTCGGAACATTTAATATTTCTTAAGAATACCGAATAATGAATAAAGATGAAAGAGAAGTTGAATTTCGGACGATCGAAATGGAAAAGAGCGAGCGGCGGCTCGCCGCTAGGAGACAACGCAGGCGAGGAATGGCTCATGCGTGAAAAATTCGCTCCTCGCGACTGCTTACTCTCCCACACGCGCGGACTCGGACTCGGCGCAGAAATTCGCGCTGACCGGAGAGTAGAGAGACGCAGACGGAGGCGGAGAAGGAGAGAGAGAGAGAGAAGAGGCTCGCTGACGTATCCTTTTTCTCGGCGGAAAGAAGAGGCAGGGAGTTGGGCTCGCGGTTAAGGAAAATGCGAGCTCCCCTTTGACGTTTACTCACCCAAAGCTCGGTTCCCCAGCTCATGTTTGCTTGGGGCCGGCTATCGTCCATGCAGCTCGGAATGTCGTCGGTTGCTGGAGCACCAGCAGCGGCAGGCTCCTCGTCCAGCGCGCTATGCGCCACTTTCACATCTGACTCGCGAAGAGGAGGCTCAGCATCGGGCGGCAAAGCGGCTCACACACAATACGAAGCACTACTTCGCACACTGGTCAAAAAGGCAAAAAAATAACACTCGGAATGCCACAGAAACGTGTCTGTCTAGCTGGCAGCTATCTCTGCTCGTTCTCTCGCTCCCTCTCTCTCGCTCAGCCTGCCTGCTTGCCTGCCTGCCTGCCTGCAAGGCGACAAGGCCCGCCCGCGCCGATGGAGGAAAGCACCGCGGCTCTCGGCTGAAGAAGGAACCACCGAGCACTCGCTGCACGAAACTGTACACTCAACGTACGTCTATGGATGCGTCGCTGCTGCTGCTATTCGCGTCTTCGCGACGCAGGACACACCGTTCTCGTTCGTTCGGCCGCTCGACTACCTCGACACTGCCCTGCCTACTTACCAAGCACCTCGAGCTCAAAGACTCGACCGCCGCGCAAGTGTGTGCGTACCGCGCCCCGTCTCGTCGCCGTGACGTTAACGCGTGCGGGAACGCGCGGGCGGCGCGATCTCGCGGGTTCCTCGGGCAGGTGGCCATGGAATGCGATAGATTCGAGAGAGCAGAGGGCGCGAGATTTGAATTTTATCGATCGACCTATCGACGATTCAACTGCTTCGATTCGATTACAAATTACGGGCGGGGTTTCAAGAAAAAAAAATAAAATTATATTCGAATTACGAATTTTTCAAATTATATTATTATTCAACTTTCTCGAAGGAAATCTCAATTTCAAACAATAACATTAACGCATTAAGATTTATACAATTTGCAAATTTTCCCATTTTTTGCTACTTCATGTTCCCTATAAAATTTCAAACATTTTTAGGTTTTATCTTGCACTCTTTTCTAATATGGTCTTGAATGAATATTTATTTTCAAGTGGTACTCATCCAAAAGTTATGCATCAAAAATATTTAAATAATATTGTAATTACAAAAATTTCAGAGATTAGGAAGACCATCTAAAAATATACCTAACCTTAGTTTGATCTCCTGCACCAATTGGAGACACCCGGCAGTCTCGCACGCGATCACAAGTTATAAAACGTCTTGTACATGCAAAGATATTACTTAATTCGTTATTAAAAATAAAATGTCATTTATTCGATTAGGCTTACAATCAATCGGCAATGCCGGTCGTACTGGACTACAAAGGGTAACTCGGTACATTCTGCTTCTTATTTCAAGCATTATCATATTTTTCTTAACCAAAAAATTTTTAGGTTATTTCATTGAGAAGTATTTCACAAAGTATTGTTCACTGCAATGAACAACAAGCACAACAAGCAGAAGCCGAGGAAAAGTTAGAAAACGAAGAATCTGCAGAAAAAGAACCAGAAATTGATCCAAGAAGTGATAGATCTAAACTTATTCCTGTCGAAACCAGCATCAAATATCTTGAAAGTGATGGTATGTTTTTGTTGCTAAACTTTTATCAGCATTGCAAACAATGTTTCTTATACTTTTAATTTCATTTTTAGCTTACAAAGAGACTTATGGAGATGAACCTATATGGAAAAGGTATAGAAGAAATTTTAAGGGACAATTTGCACCCACTAAGACTAGAAAAACTTGCGTAGTATGTACTTTGATTAATTATTGATTGATTGTTTTATAAAAAAGTTAATACTATATTAATCTACAATTGCTTTTTCAACATTTTAGAGAAATCAAGTACTTGCCACAAGCAACCCTTGTCCAATTTGTAGAGATGAATACTTAGTATTGGATCACAGAAACACAAAGTTACTCAATCAATTTGTGTCTCCCTTTAATGGAGAAATTCAAAGCTTCAAGTAAGCCTTGATTTTATTAAATAAGAAATTAAAAACAAGAAATTATTGTTAGGTGCATTTACATTAATTTTATCTATATTTTTCAGAAAAACAGGACTTTGTCAAAGACAACATCAAAATCTTCTTGTAGCTATACATAGAGCTAAAGATTTTGGAACTATAACTTTTGATGTGCCTTTTAGAGAGTACGATTACTCTGAATGGTATAAACCGGAGGATAAAACTAAAAATAATCAATAAACTCAATTAACATTTGGTATAGTCCAACAAAATGGAAGCTACTTTTGTTATTGTTGGTGGCGGCATTGCAGGAATATCTTGTGCCGAAAGCATAGCATTTCTTGCTCCTGAAGAAAGCATAGTTTTAATAACAGCGAGTCCACTTATCAAAGCAGTTACTAATGTGGTACCACTTGGAAAAATATTACAACAATTTAATGTAGAAGAACGCTCCACTAATTCTCTGCTTCATCTTTTTCCTTCTATTAATATTATTAATGATGTTGTGACAAAAGTTGACAAAGAGAACAATAAAGTTGTCACAGAAAGTGGAAAAGTAATAGTTTATAAAAAATTGTGTATTTGCTCAGGGGCAAAACCAAAATTAATTTGTGAGAATAATAGTAGAGTCATAGGAATTCGCGACACTGAATCAGTAGAAAAATTTGTAAAAAAATTAAAAGGAGCAAGAAGAGTTATTGTGGTAGGTAATGGAGGAATTGCAACTGAACTGGTTCATGAATTAAGAGGTGTCGATATTGCATGGGTAATAAAAGATAAGCATATTTCTGCAACTTTTGTTGATCCTGGTGCAGCAGAATTTTTTCAAGAAAAATTATCAAAAAAAGCCTCTGATACTACAAGGCAGCCAATAAAAAGGATGAAGTATACAATAACAAGCGGTAAATCTGAAAAAGGTGGACCTGCACTTGGTCCAGATTGGCATGACAATTTCAAACTTACAGAAAATACTGCTTTGTCTGCTGTACAAATAGAATATGAATGTGAAGTCTTAAAAATTATGGATCCTTCCAACGTTACTGACAATGAAAAAAGCGACTGGCCAATTTATGTGGAATTAACTAACAAAAAAATTATAGGATGTGATCTTATTGTTTCTGCAACTGGAGTTACACCAAATAGTGACATTAATGGATTAGAATGTTTGAAAAAAGAAAAAGATGGAGGTTATATTGTTGATTGGAAAATGGAAACTTCTGAACAGAATATTTTTGCTGCTGGAGATGTTTGTACAGCAGGGTGGGATATTGCACAGCATTGGTTTCAAATGAGACTTTGGACACAAGCTCATCAAATGGGTCGGTATGCTGCAAAGTGCATGGTATCACAATTTAAAAAGGAAGACTTTTATCAAGATTTCTGCTTTGAATTATTTACACACGCTACAAACTTTTTTGGCTATAAAGTTATCCTGTTAGGATTGTACAATGGACAAAAATTGGATAATGAATATGAAATATTATTGAGAGTCACCAAAGGCCAAGAGTATATAAAATTGATTCTTAAAAATGGAAAATTACAAGGGGCAGTTCTTATTGGCGAAACAGATTTAGAAGAAATGTGTGAAAATTTAATACTAGATCAATTAGATTTAAGTATTTATGGCGAAGATTTGTTAAATCCAGATATAGACATAGAGGATTATTTTGATTAAGAAAAAGTTTTTACGTAGATTTTCTATAATGAATGACACTAAAAATTTGACTTAATTGAAGTTTAATTTAAAGAAAGTTATTTTTCTTCAACACATTGTTATTATTTAAATAAAATCTTTTTTATTCCTGACAAACGTGAGAAAATTATTTATTGGAATAACAATAAATTAAAAGCAATATAATTATGTTAATGTTTAATAAATATTTGTTTATTATTAAACATGTTCTTATAAAAATGTTCATATTTAGTCATAATGTTTAAAAGTTAATAACTTTGTGCAGCCTCTTGTAATTGCTGCTCGTTTTTCTACAAAACGCTTCTTATTATTATTTACTAATATTAAAATATTAAAATACGAAATTAAGATTATTCGTAACACAAAATACTGTTATTACGATTTTAGCTTACACTCGCAGTTACAAGTCATAAAAATATAAAACAGATTATAAAAATAATACAGCTAAATAAAATGTGGTGGCAAATTTGTTTGATAATACAGAATAAAATTTTGAGCTAAAAATTCAACACTATAAAGAACGAATTATTTCGACATTCTTTTAACTAAATAACGCATTGAATTTTTTATATACATTTTTTCCTTGTTCCAAATTTAAACAAAACTATTTAAGGAAATCGACTAAATTTTTACATCTGCAATTGCAACTTTTAATTCTTAACAGTTTTTTTTCTGCTATCAATTAAAAATTAAATCTTACAGATCTTGAAGTGTTATCATTCTTAAGAAATGGACATGCGTTCCGCAGATTAGATTTCGCAGGCGAAGCGGTACTATCATGAAAATATTTCTTTTCAGTAACTAAAGGCTCAGTAGTCTTATCTATTTCAGAATTTTCAATCACAGTATCTGAATTGCTAATATTAGATATTTCGCTAATATTTTTACTTGCGGACTTTTCCTCCAAAATTTCTTTTAGATTTTGCGTTATGGAATTTATTTTATCCAAATTTTGAGAAATTTTGACACTTACTTCTTTTGATTCATACTGATTACAGAGCCCTTTTAACGTTTTAGCAGCAACTTCCATTTGAATAAGGCATTGACGAATGTCATCTTTACGTTTTTGTAGAATCGATTCGTTACTGTGATCAACCAATGAACCATCGAGGAAGGATGCTTCTACGGAGAACTGACTTACGCTCTCATTTAATTGCTTCTTTACTGGCGTTATATTTACAGATATTCTACTACAATAAAGTGAATCTTCTATTATATCGCTGTCTTCAAACGGTTCCCACTTATCGATGGAATCTTGCAATTCTCTTATAGAATGTTCAAGTTCATGGTCTCGTAATAAATGCATCCAATCAAGAAAACGTAATGGTTCCCAAAGGCTTTCAACCTTATTATCTTTGTCCCTTACGCGAATAACCGGCTGTAAACCTTTACCTTTGACTACTTGCTGTTGATGAAATTCCTAAAAAAAATATGCTTATTTAAAATAATGTTGATAATAATCATTGAGTAAAAATTTAATTAAAAACTGAAATTTAAACGTACGTAATTAACGCCAACATCTCTGCATCTTTCTGTAGCTTCTCTAACTAATAATTGTATTTCATGAAGACTAATTCCTCCTGTTTTCATGGCATCC
The DNA here is from genome assembly GCA_035582975.1 of Ormyrus labotus. Classification (NCBI taxonomy): domain Eukaryota; kingdom Metazoa; phylum Arthropoda; class Insecta; order Hymenoptera; family Ormyridae; genus Ormyrus; species Ormyrus labotus. The sequence continues at coordinate 14,280,454 of JAWWEO010000009.1, forward strand.
ATACTCGTTTTAACTGTTAATGCCGTTTCTACATCAACAGTAGTTTCATTTAAAATTTCTTCGAGTTCTTGAAGAAAATTAGATTTGTAAGGTGAAAGATTTTTTCCAGAATCTTCAATTTCAAGTCTTCGAATTTTATTATTTGCTTCAATTTCGCCAGTAAGAAGCTCTTTTTCAAGTTCGAGCTCCTTCTTTTTACGATTCGTTTCCTCTAAAGCTAATTTATGCTCTTCAAGATTCGAACCTAATTTTTTTATTTCACATTCATAAGCAGATTTTTGAGAATCCAATTGCATTTCTATTTCTCTCTTTGCATTCTCCAGTTCCTTCATAGCTTTTTGTTTTGATTCTTCTAACTCTGCTCTCAATCTGTTTTAAAAAAAATTAAAAATCGGTTTTAAACGCTTGTATAAAGGATTATTCGATATTGCGAAAAAAACATTTAAAGCATACTTTTCTTCTTGAATGCGAAGTACTTCTTGATAAGCAAAATCAAAGTCTATTGGTTGTACAGTCATTTGATCAACATCTTGATCATTTTGTGGATTACAAACTTTAAAATAATGGTTTCCGCCAATAACTAAGCGGTCTCCATGTTTTAATTTTATTTTACAGTGCACCAACTATAGATAACAAATTGGGTTAATAAAGTTTATAAAAATTTTATTAATTTAAATTAAACTGTTTTACTTCGCTTACCTTCCCGTTAACAAAATTTTCTCCATCTTTCTCAGGATAAAATGTTAATTTTCCGTGGTTATTTTCTATAACACTGTAAAAATGTATTATTAGGCTTTACATTATGTCATTAATCAATGCTGTTACAAGCATATAAGCCAAACAATAACTATTCAAAAATTTTAGTGAATTAGTAAAAATTTTATTTGCAAGTTAGATGTTAAGAATAAAATGCCTCTACTTTGATTTAAGCGCAGATGCCCTCAATTTTTAATGTCTATAAAAATCATGCATTTTATGAAGTAACTGATGATAAGCTGTTTCCTTTGGAGATAAATCACAAAATAAATTTGTACAATATGTAATAGTTAAAAATGAAAATATAAACCAGCACTAATAATAATGCATTAAAGTATGTATATATACATATACAAGTATAAAACTGAATTTAATAAAAGCACCATGCAAAATCAATGAATTCCATTATAAAGGAAAAAATAAATAATGGATTCCTTCTCTGAATGTCCAATGCAACAATCGTTGGTAATTCCATAAGCAATGAATAAGCAGCATTCAAATTTTAAAATAAAGATAACGAGAAATGGGCTTTTAGAAATGCAATGAAAATAAAATAGCTGTATGCAATTATGAAAATGTAAAAACTTAGTATCGAATAAAATTGTTGATAGCATATGCGCATTGACGATCCTCAAAGTAATCTTACAGTTTTACGATGTTATTCCATATCTCGTTATGTTTATTAGATAGAATAATAGATCAATATTAAAAATGGAAATTGGTCGTTAAAATCGTGGATATAAAAATTCCATAAAAATAATGATAAATCATTTGTTTGTCTAAACTAATTGGAATAAGCTCCGTACCCCGTCATCGATCATTTTGTTGAGTGCCTTCACCTGTTCACCTGGTCTAAATAGAAAAAAAACCATGCAAAAAAAGAATAATCCAGAAAAAGGACCATGCAAAACCCAAATTTATCAAGTATTGTTATCCATTCACTAACCAGTGCAGCTTTTTAATCAACGGACCATCCAACATAATGTCCACTGGTTTTGAAGGAGTTCCCGGTCTTGGAGCTCTACCGATTCGTACGCGACCTGGAGGGATAAGATATAAGAGTGTACCGGATAACATAGGATCAGCAGCAAGATTGATAAGACACGGCTGCTTCGGTGTTTCTCGAAAATCCAATTCTACGGCAATACCGCAACGGCGTAAATATGCCAATTCCGTGTCCTTTTTTTCCTGAGCTTCGCGAAGCCTTTTTTCCTCCCACAACCTGAAAGATTATTAAAATAGCTAATTCGTTAGAAATGGAGCCTAGGCAAGCCTTTGTATCTCCCCGAATTGGATTATGGTTGACGTTGGATGTGGTATGCGTTGAAAAATTTTGGATTTATCAGTGATGATAAAGATTTACGTCGGAAATTTTAGGATCCGGGGCAAACAATAATTGCTTACAGTTGATGATAACTGAGTGGAAATCTTCGTAATATACGGAACAATGCACAAAATCTTCAATTGCAACGAAATATTTCCATCGCTTTATTGAGAGGAACGAATTATTAAAACAATTGAAGGAATGAAACACTTCTATTCTAAAAAATTGAAAATCTAGTCCTTACAGTGTAACCCAAAATCATCCTTTAAAATGAAACGTGTAATGTTCAAAGATATTTTATTTAAACTTTAAACTCAGTTTCATCCTTAAAAATGAAGTTTATTTGTAAAGCAATCTTAGAACCTCTTACATTGTTTAATAATTCGTTTCAATCAATAAAATGTACCGATTCTTTTGAAAATTTAACTTACTTTTGTTGTTCATCCATTTTCTTCAATTGATCTCTTAGTTCATCTATTTCTTTTTGTTTAGTTAACACCTTTTCTGAATTTTCCGAAGATGAGTCAATCGTGTCCAATAATTTACGTGGAGTTAATCCCAGTTGTTTTTCAGGTCCATCTTTATTTTTTAGACGTTGAATTTCCGCTTTCAATTGTCTGTTGCATCGCATTAAAGGTTATATGGATTAAAAAAATTTTTCACAGAAATCTGTACTATTGAATTTTATTAACAAATTAGAAAAATATTTTGTTGCGATAAATAAAAAAAAATGTAATCCTAGTATCAACTGATATTATTTTATGTACTGACATAAAATATTTAATGAGTTTACATTCATATCTACATCATGAAACGAGAAAGAAAAAGCGTGTTTCAAAATCATATTTTACAAAAGGTATATAAAGTTAAGACTACACAAAGTTATCAAAAAGAAATAACAATGTACGAAACTCCTTTCCCAACAACAGAATTAAGAAATTTAATTAAATTCGTAAAAAGATAATTGCAACCTTGATATGCTCGATTAATAATACTTTACCTTATTGATCTGCTGTATATAAATAAAAGTTGATTAGGATCCTCGTTGATTCGAACTCGATTGACGATGGCTCGAGCTTGGCATGCATAACGAAGGGTCGCAAGCGTTTCCTCCAAATGAACATTCGCCGGGGAAATAGTGCCGAGCATGGCGGTTCGAGAATTTCCTCCGAGACTTTCCTGCAAATAAGAAATTCGACGTATACAATCCAGCTACTTTCCTTATTAATAAAAATTAAAGTATGAATGACGCAGCTAATAATTTTTAAACATAAACTATCAGTGACAGGATCGTATTATACAAGATCGTGCGATGTAATTCCTATCCTATCTCCCGGATCACTCGACATTCTTGACGACAATAAATAAAGGAAAGTGATCAATCGAATTGATAATAATCATTAGATTAATGTCTCATTCGATCTTTTCATTTTAGAAGATAAATCCATCAAAATATTTAAGTGTAAAAAACAGGACTGCTATCAACCTTCGAGATCTAATTAAAACACGCTGACTTTTTCGTTTATCAACTACATTTATTGTTGGCAAATCTCGAGAAGATATATGTAACGAATGCAGGTAGATAAGAAAGCGTGCCAACGGGGATATAATCAGCCAACAAGCTTACTATAAAATTTACTCAAGCTATTGTACTTTGTTTCTTTTGTCTTGGAATCAGGGAAAGATAAGTTTATTTGTGCATGCCGTCTCGCTTTGTTTCTCCATAAAACTTGCTTTTTAGTCACGAGTTTTTAAAGGAAAGGGATAATTATTCTGCGTACAACTCTGACAAATTATAGTTTTATCAAAAAGAAGATGATTTTGATCGAAAAAAATTATTTTTCTATTAGATCTTCTTTTATAATTAGCTTCTTAATTTTTATAAAATAATTATTTAGTTAAAATTGATTAAAATATATTGTCGTGAGATTATAAATTCTGCAATCACCTGCATGTACTTAAAGCGACTAATAATCGCGAAGTTAATGAAATATTAGATCATGGTAATCGAATTCAATGATCAACCGATACGATGATATAAAAATTAAAATGTAATTGGCTTTTGAACAACGTGTTTTGAATGATGTCAATCAAAAAGAAATTGCATTATTTCATCAGTAGAGCAAATTGAAGCTGATGTAGCTATACTATGCGAAATCATCTATTTGACTTCAGTACGAATAAACTTTGTGCGTCTGAATATTCAATAAACATCAGATAATTATTAATTGTTTAGGTATTCATCACATGAAACGAGACGCAGTTGTTAGCCACTGAGATAACTCATTAAATTTCAACGTACACTCGGACGTTTATTATTCTTTTGATCTTATATAAGGACAGGCAGAGTCTAAATTTAACGCTTTCTGCACAGAGGCGCCACTATACTGACAATTAATTCAGCAGCGTTACGCGAAAAAACTCGGTAATTTCTGGGAAGATTAGCGATAAATCGCGGGTGAGTCAATCCAGAAATTCGTCTTTTATTCCGAGAGTTACGTAAACGTAATCGAAGGTCGCGCAGATGAATATAGAAAAGAAGCATCAGCACCGCTTGAGTGCGCAACGTAATAGACAACGAAAACCACAGGAAGGTCGATCGTATCGTCTTTTCAAGATCCGATACGGTTGTTCGTAGCGACGCGCGTCGCCATACTTATCGGTGAAGGGGGGCAAAAAAAAAAAAAAAGAAAAAAAAACGTGCCGCCGCGAACGTAGATCCTTCTCTCGACCAGCGAGTCTACGTATTTGGCGGTGCACGTGTACTCGTTGGAGTACTTCCTTTCTAGCGCTGGCGAGACAAAATTGTAAATCGATCCTGGTTCACGGAAGAAAAACGCAGCTGCGGAAAATGTATTTCTTAATTCTTGTGTTGTAGCCTCGAAAAATTGAAGATAGCGAGGTAGTGACTTATTCGCGCTGAAAAAATTCCAATACCTTGGTAATAATCATCCGCAGCTGTGTTTACCCTGTTTAATAAGTTGGCGACAGTTACTTTTCACTCATTCCGCAGTTTTATTCCGATCTTTATTTATCGACATCTGAGTCATAATTGGCCGTTTTTTGTTTTCCATAAAGAATGCTGTAATAATTGACGCTCTCTGTTATGTACTATTTAGTCACGCGGCGGTAAAAAAAATATTGAGACACGACGTAAACAAATTCGAAGATAAAAACTCTTTAGCATTTTCCGTCAATTCGTCGCATTACTTGAATCAATATTAATTTCGAAAGAGATTCAAGAGACACGTTTTCACGTAAGCATGCTTTTTTTTCTTCTGCTATCAAGTTCTTATCGCAAGAGTAGTTTAAATTTAGTAAATAAAAATCTAAAATTACCCTAATATTATTAAACTTATTTTACGTGGTGCATGTACTTGGAAAGCGCGTATAAACAGAAGATGAAAGTTAATTCATTAAGAAAATTACTAAAGCTCATTTTCAGTCTGATGAAATTTTCATTTTTTCCGGCAGGTACAGGAAGTTATTATAAATACATAAAAATTTTTTTTCAGCCGTAACGTTTAAATGCAATAAATTATAATAACGTTTAAATGCTACAGTTTCGATATTCCGTATGTAGCAGAAAAAATGTCTAATTTCGTTGAAAGTAACGTTTTTCCAAAGCAGCGAAGTTCAGTGCGAAGGCGCGAAGCCTTGCCCCAGAAAAGTTCAAAAATACAGCAGTGGAGCGTTGCGCTAAAGCTCGCTGCGCACAAGTTGCCGTTATCATCGAAAATTTTCACGAGAGAACGAGCAAGGGTACCCGTGTAAGCTTGAGACCGGAACCGGTTTTCGCTTCAAACGGAAGTTTCAACTTGTATACGCGAACGCTGGAGAGAAAAAGAAAAAAGAGTCCTTTCCGCGCTGGTTTCGCAGGCTATATTTAGACCCGAGAATGTCGTTCCACAAGCAGACGCTTTCATCCAGTTATATATCGATCTCGCCCGTCGATCGCGAAGAAATGGTAAAACGTTGAAGGTCCGCCTACAGTCTCGCGCGGCAGTTGCGCGCTCGAGAAGAGAAAGCAAAAGGGCCCGGGCTCTGGCGGCTTAAGGCACCGCGCGGACGAGGAGGCAGGCACGTACACCAGCCTATAACTATGTACGAGAGAGGAAGCTGCGCGCTGGCGAAAAAGGGGCTCGCCAACGGGAGAGGGGGAGTGCGCGCACCCGCCGCCGCCGTCTCCTCCCTGGAGGGGGAAACTGCGAGCGGCTAAACTCTCGCAGTTATATGCGCACTCGGAGAGCACGCCTGGTTAGTTTAGCGAGGGAAAGACGAGCGCTATCACTACCGCACTTACTAGTTACGCACACCTTTGCCAAGGGACTTTACGAATTGAGAATGCTGCCGACGACCTCCTGGATATCGAAGTACGCAGACAGAAGAAACGACACTGCCGCCTGAGCCTAAACCGCCGAGGGAAAGACTTAATAACCTTTCACATTTTCACACGTCGGGAGGGAAAGTCGCCTTTTGAAGGATTTTCTTAGAAGCCAAAGCCACAGCCGAGTCATGGATCTGGTGTACATTCCGGAAGTACTGTCCTTCGGCTCCTTCAGGAACCCGCAGTACCGCGACTACGAGCAGCCTTGGAACCGGAATTACTACGTCGACGGTAAGCTCTCGAGCTCTTTTTTCTGTTTTTTTTTTTTTTTGCCGGCGCCGCTACCTCGGTGCACGCGTACGTAAACTTGCGCATCCATTCATGACCGAAGGCTCTCTCCCCTACTATTTACCGTCTACTATTACGCCTCTACTGCGTCGTTAACTCGTCTGCTACGTGTGAGCGGGCTATTTTTAGAAGCGCGCATCGCCAAAATATTCGATCAACAATTTTAAGGGGGCGACTCGACAGAAATAAACAAGTCGCGAGTTGGCGAAAATAAACAGCTTTCCCGACGCTTTTCTTTTTTTTTAATGCCCTCGCGCTATTACCGAAGGCGTCAAAAGTTCAAGTGTAAACAAACGATCGAGCGCGTGATTTTAAAAGATCCGGCCTGAACGAAGTTGCCGTAATTCGGTAGCTAATTTATCCGCGATACGATAATCAAGGCCGATGTTGCCATCGGCTTATTGAGGAAATGATAAGCTTGAAGCTGCACTTGAAAATTTATTAAAAAATTCTGGTCGAGTGATAAATTAACACTTCATTAAATGTAACATTAGAGAAATAATGTACCAGTATTGATTCTATGTTTCGCTTGAAACGCCTATTACAACACGAGAAAAAATTAACGAATAAAATTTAAAAAATGCATCATTTCATGGTTTTAGCAAATAAGGACTTATGTTTTCGAGCAGAGATTACGTTGCTAACGCCAGGCTTTTATCTATCAGGATTACTCAATCACCTCAAAAGAGATATTAGAAGATATATTAGAAGATATACATTGTTTTTTAAAATTCCAAGCTGCAGCCTAAAAACACTTCAATATTTCTAAAAAAAAATCAATAAACCGATTTGATCGCTGGCGCAAAAGAACCGAACTACCCAACGAGTCGGAAAAGCAATAATTTAAGCTTATTACATAAGCGTAAAATGAGTAAGCAGGCGACAGGGACTCTCGCGACGGTCCTGACTCTTTACAGACGAGAGAGACTCTCGGTGCGCTGCAAAAAGGGGCAAAAACGAGGTCGGGGCGCCGGCTCTTTTTTTCTGCCCCACCCCCGTCTGTGCGTTGTAGGCCCGAGCCTCGAGAAAGCGAAGGTAATCGCACACAGTGCAGTTTATTTTTAGAGCTGCGAAAGACGCGCGCACCGAGAGCGGATAAGCGCGACCTGCGGGCGTGCACCACTTGTTGGATCTTGAACCGATTTATTATCGTGTTATTTGACTCGATGAGCTTTCCGCCGCGGAAAAAGTGGCTCGATCGCGGTTTACACGTATAGGAAGAAAAGTAGGCCAGCGCCAACGTCTTCGAAGGGCCGGCGGAGTACCAACCCTTGGATTTCTTTGATGAATCATCTGTATTCGTCTACTTTTCGAAAAATTATGCTTTCTATTACAATACAGGCACACTTTTTCGTTATACTTTTAATTTCAAATCTGTTTACGCGACCCTTTTTTCCTCGTATTAATTAAGCTCTCTATAGTACAAAGTATCAATACTGTACTATAGCCATTTCCCGAATCAATACTGGCAACACAACAAGTGTTGTTTACGTCGCTAATAAAATCAATGGCGCAAAACTCATTTCGAAAATAAGGAAAATTGCTAAATCTACGAAAATTAGAGATAATGCACTTCAAAGAAAGATGAAAACGCTCTTATAAGAATGATAACTTATTAGTGAATAAGCAAAATTTAAAACGCTAATTAAACTTTTTTCGAAACTATTTATATTGTGCATAAACAAAGAAATAAAAATTTTAAAAAGCAATAAAATATATAATGAACGAATAAAATTTAACGAGTTCACTCGTTCCGTGGAAGCAGTAAATTTCTTGAAGAGCGTTAAAATCTAGTAAAATTACTTAATACCCAAGAAATGAAACTGCAAACTTCCCCTTCGTAATGGCAAAAAGAATTCTCAAGTGACTCAGAACGATTTAATCATTGCAGATAAAAATACTTCCTACCAACACCACAAGCAGCAGCCGCAGCACTACCATCATCAGCAGCAGCAGCAACGCGGCTCGAGCAAAGACTCCTGCCACCTGTGCAAGGAGAACAAGCGTCGCACCTTGGCTGCCTACATCCGCGGCAAGACGCGCAACAACTCTTGCAGCGAGATCTGCGAGGAAGAGGAAGAAGAACAACAGCAGCAGCAGCAGACGAAAGAGCAAAAAGCTGCTGGAAATGAAAAACCGGATCCGCAGAATAAAAAATCAGCTGACTGAGATTTTTTCGGCTCAACGAACCCTCCGACGCGGGAAAGAAAGAAAAGAGTCGCTGCTTTTTCAGCGTCACCAAAGAATTCCTTTTCGCAACTTTTGACGCGACGCAATAAAATCCGTTTTCCCTGCGGCCGAGTCGTAAATTCAACTTTCTTGAACATTAAATTTAGCATAAGGACTCTTGTTTTCTAACGGACGCGTTAAAGTTTGAAAATTCTTGTTAAACACTGACGGCGGAATGAAATTCTGTTCAGAATTATTTTTCTCCTGTTTGGATGGTCGCTTTTATGAAAAAATGCTTCCTGCTATATATATATAGTTATATAGTTAACTATATAATGTTGAATAATTAGAATCACTAATGATTGAATGAGTTGCTCGGCGTTCAATTCAAAGTTTGAAGGATAATGTAAATACGCACTTTCGATTATTTGGCTGTTTTAAATTACTAGCAGTTTTCCTGTTGTAATTGCGCAAAATTAATTAACGTGCACGTTATAGAGAGAATGAAGCTACGAGATCGATGGAGAACTTTCTCGCGATTCTTTCATTCATTTCGTTTTCAATAAGACTGATTATAAAGGATTAGGCTCGATATTTGAGGCGATAGCCAGGCTGGGTGGTCAAGTACTTGCAATTTTAAAATTAGCATTACTTTATTCATTCAAAATGTCTAGAATTGTTTTGTATATAAAACCGTTGGTTAAAAAATATTAGATTATTTTTCAGAGCCATTTGCATGGATTGCACGTGATTTTTCTAACAATTCCTTTTGTAAAGTTTTTATAAAAATATTATTAAAAATCAAAATATTGAAAAATAAGCAAGTAACTGAATGTTGGAATACTTCTTGCCTATCTTCAAACTTAAAAGAGCAGAAGAAAAACAAGTTAAAAAAATTATCCTGTCTCACTGTCGACTTTTACACCGACTCTTATACTTTGTTCAGAAAACAAGCGTAAATACTGCCTAATGAAGAAATGTAGGCATTTCAGTTTTGTAAATTAAAGGTGGATTTGATCAATGATACATATTTATTAAAAAAATTCGATGTTCGAATATTAGAGGAAAAACTTTTACAAATGTTTAATCAAATTTTATTGTTAATAAATGCGTTCGACATGTGTATATAGAATTCATCTGCATCTAATATATAGTTTTGTACATTAATTTTAAGAAATTATATATATTTTCACATAATTTATCGCCTTACTTACAAAAAAAACAAAAATAAAAATTCATACGAAATAAAAAGTATTGTAATAAGTATGTTTGAAATATATTTACACATAAAAAAAAGTTATTCAAACGAATAAATTAATTAAAAAATTTCATTTTGTTTAAATTATTTCGCGCTACCTTATTAACATTATTCTACGAACATTTGTCACTTGCGTTTTAATTATTAATAACATCAAGAACAATAGGATACTTATAACGATAAAATACTTATAGCAAGTAAAAAAGGTAAAATTTAAAATATATAATTTAGTATATAAAAGAATGATTATTTAAGTAAGAAATCTGAGTCAACTTAAAGTCTTGAATTTGGTACTAAACCATGTGCTTGATGACCTTTCAAATATCTTACGAGATGCTCTTAAAACAAAAACAATTCATTGCGCATGCGTCGATTGCACCCGACACCAATTGTCGAAATCCATTTTAAACGTTGCAAAGCCTCATTTGCTTTTACTTTTTTATCTTTAGATGCATTGCCTATTGAGGTGTTGAAATTATTTAAAAATTTCGTTTCATTGGTTACTTTTTTAAGATGAAGAATAAAATTTATTTTTGAAGTCAACGATGACGTCAATTTCTCTAACAGAAACTTCTAGAACGTACACCGTGTGCCTCGGCGTTTAAAGAACAAAAAACTGTGTCGAGTCGAGTGCAAAGCGCGTAAACTTTGTAAGACTGACGTCGTGATATCCTGCCGCAGGAATATCAAATATAAAAACCTCAAAGTGATAAGATTTACGAGTTGAAGAAAATTTTTATGATTAGAAAAATTAGTAGCAGTAGAAGTTTTGATCGAATTATTTCTTCAGAAAATAATAATTATGGTGTGGAAAACAATTAAAGAAAAGTGTCATCTTCACGGAAAAGAAGGTAAGTTTTTGCAAAAAAACAAAGATAAGATTACAACAGTCGGTAAAAATGGTGTACATAATTTCTATAAACATCTGAACTTACGTTGCAGATAAAAACAATGACAAATCAAAGACGTGTGGAAATGACTGCTGTAAATGCGGCGACCAGTGTAAAAGATGCGGTTCAGAATGCAAATGCGGAACAAAAAAAATTTATATCCGCTCTCCTATGTTCACATATTACACAGATACAATGCATTAAAAACAACTGGAACGATCTTAGATTTCGTTAGATTTTTACAGTGATAAATTTATCGATTCAATAATTTTTTATTCGTTTTACTTAAGCATTCAAAAATTATGTTAACATTTCAAATTATTATCAGGTATTAATATAATAATTCTTAATGTAATTACTAACCTTTAAAAGCCATGTCAGCACAGATTCCCGATATGGAACGAAACTGCGTTTTCGATCACTTGTACTCTCCGCAAGAGACGCAATAACTTTTCCCAATGTAAGAAGTGATTTGTTAATGTACACTCCTTCCTAAAAATGTAATGTGTTTGTAAATGTAAAGGAACAATTATATATTTTTTAAATATTGATGTTCTTACTCTTAATTTATCACCACTAACGCAAGTATTGCTTAGCCTTTCACTTCCAGCAAGATCAACTAAATTGATCTTACTGCGTCGACTAGCATCTTCTGATTTAATGCTTGGTGATTTTTTTGATTGTGTTTGAGTCAAGATTATACTAAAAATACTATGTGATCTAGAGCTTTTTTCATTCATTCCAGTAGCTGCAGTTGCTCTTTGTGAATTTCCAACTTTTAACCATGCCTGAAATGTTAAATTAAATTTAAAACTTGTCATAAGTGAAAGTGTACTAATCTCAAAATTGAATTACTGTACCCTTAAGTCTTCATAACTTTGTACACTGTGTTGACTTAAATCTACAACATATGGTCCAAAAACAGGATGCTCTCTTACTTTTAATGGAGCTCTCTTAGCTCCGCTATTATTGCTCATAAGAAGATCATGAATTTTTTCATTATAAATTTCAAAGTAACTTATTTCAACCGTAAAGCTATTTTTATGATCTAAAGATATTTGTTTAAAAATTTCATGACAAAATCTTGGAATAATTCCTGCATCTAGATTAATTTCAACAGAACTTGATTGTGCAGGTTCTACACCCATCATACTAAAGCTTTTTCCAGATCCTGTTTGACCATAAGCAAAAAGACAAACATTATACCCTTCGAAAGCATTTTGTACCAACGGAAGAGCAATGTTATTAAACACTGTTTCTTGACTGGCATGTCCAGGAGTAAGGGGATCATTGTAAGAAATAAAACAATGATCATACATGAAAGTATGTTGTGATGTATCACAATCTACAATTACATTTTGACTAGTAACTTCAACAATAGATGAAATCTTTGGTTCAGTTTGTTCCCTAGAAATAAAGCATTACAATAAATAACTAGAAATAACAAGCTTTATTATTAAGTTAAAAAAAATAAACTTACTTAAAGCTTAGTGGTCTTACTCTAATACCAACAGTTAAATTACTACTTTCTCCTTCATAGACAGTCTGTTCTTCAATTCCATTATCATTCTTTGCTCTTGGTGTTTCCAAATGTACTGCATTATAGCAATCTGGGGTTTGCGGCAATGCATTGTCACTAAAGTAACGTTTTGCAGGTTTACTCTTTGAACTTAAAGCAGAACGAGAATTTGCAACAGTTTTAGGTGTACAAAAATGTGTGACTGGAGTTTTATCACCAGAAAGCCTTGGATTTGAAGCATTCTTATTTATAACTTTTAATTTTTCCTCTGAATGATATTTAGATAAAGGCAAAGTTTGCTGATCTTCACTGTCCAACATGATTTCTGATTGTGAGCGTAAAAGTGTTTCAATGGGATTTTTCCGAGTTTTTGTAGTTTTTTGTGCTACATTTTTAGTATTCTGATTATCCAATTTATTTTGAGGTAAATAATTGATCAATTTTCGTTTACATGAGGAAGAAGCAGAATTAACATTTGAATCTGAATTAGCTGCTACAGAGTCACTGTAAAAAAATAGTACATCATTAAATAGATAAAATTAAGTAAAACAGACTGCAATTTAAAGCATTATTTTATAATCATAAAATAAATTATCAAAAGCGAGAAAGCAAAATGTTAAATTAGATTTAATTAAAGTAGAAGAAAAATGATTCTATTACAAAGGGGTTTTTAATAAGAATAACTCACGCTGTTTTAGTAGGAGGTTTATTTTCTTTATTGAAGACAACTGGCGAGCTTGAAAAAATAGCATTAGAAAATCCGAACTGCCTTGCAGATGGATTAGCATTATTTTGCGACATGTTCTAGCAATAGAAACTTATAAAAAAATCCAATGAAAGAGCATGCAAAATATATTTGGATACTTCGAGTGCATATATAACCTTTCGGAACGTCCGTTGTTTCTTGTAACTTGACAACTCGGTACAAGACTCATGAGGCATCCGTTTAAGAATCAAAAAAAGCTAGAGTTCTCTTCTGGTAGCATTAAAAAATATTAAAATGTTACACTTTTTAGAAAATAATCCAACAATTATTTGCTTTGTTTTATTAACGACTTATACGTTTTAAACTTTTCAAAAGGAGTTTTTACTATAGAATGCGCGCGTAACTGCCGTCAAAGCGATTGGCTGTAATTTACGTTCTACTTTTGGTAGCACTGATGCACTGTTGGCTATGTTTGTTTTTTACCGCGCTTATTTTGAAAAACGCAAAACCATTTTATCTTCATATGCAATATGTACAAGCGCTTATCAAATGAAATTGCGCATTCTTAAAACTTTTCGTGTAGATTTTCTTAAAATGTATTAAAAGCACGTAGTGAAGATTATGGAACCAAAATTGAAATTACTTTATTACAATATCAAGAAAAAAATTATAACTATTTTTATAGTATAAATTAGAATTAATATTAGATTTTAAGTATTAAAAAAAAAGATATAAAGGTCTTGACATCTAATTTTTATTTGTTTCCCTACATTTATATAGTATGAAAAATAATTGAAGAATGAGGAGAAAGGCAAAGTTCTATACTATAGACACTTTATCTGGCAACACTGCCTTTTTAAACATAGCACACGCACTACGAAATATGTAGTAGTGTTTAATATTCTTTGGACGTGGAGAGTCAGATGTGTGGTTTGCGTCGTTTCTTGATAAGAAAACGAAGAAAGGAAGAGGTTACGTGGAATTTGAAGCGCTCGTAAACATCACGCACGTAAGTTTTGGTTATAAAACTAATTGATAAAGGTGACCTACTAATTCGTCAGTTCCTTATGCTCCATTTCAATCAACAGGTTTGCGAGAACGTGCGTTTGTGAAAAATGAGAGCTGCTGCTACAAGGAACAGCCATGAAAAAAAGAAAGGTTCGTGGATCCAAACGATATTAATTACAATTTTTGTTGTGCTTTTATTTATGAACCTACCGGTACCGTGTTCAACGCATGATCACCATCACGAACATGATGACCATCACGACCATAACGAGCCACCAAGTTTCAAGTATTCAAAAGCAGCCAATGAACCAGTGCATAAAAAAGCGCATGTTCACGATGACCACGTCCATGATCACCATCATCACCATGATGATGAGGATGAAAAGCCACACTGGAGACCCATCTCCAATTACATCGGACATAATGGAGATGTATTTATTCAAGCAATGGGATCAACACTTTTAATATCAATCGCTCCATTTGTGATGCTGTTTTTGGTACCGTTGGATAATTCCAAGGAGAGAGAACCACTGTTGAAAATACTACTAAGTTTTGCATCTGGTGGTTTATTGGGTGATGCATTTCTTCATTTGATTCCCCATGCTCTTCCACACAATCATGAACATTCCCATGACCATAAAGAAGGTCATAAACATGATATGTCTGTAGGCCTGTGTGTTTTGGGTGGTATTATTACGTTCCTACTTGTTGAAAAGACTGTTCGCCTCATTAAAGGAGATCATCATCATCACCATCATGGTGCAGTTGATGATAAAAAAAATACCAGTGAAAAAAAAGAAAGTACCAGTAAAGAAAAAAAAGATTCTAGTAAAGATAAGAAAGAAACCAGTGATAAAAAGAAAAAAGAAGAAAGCATTGATAGTAAAGAAGTCGCAGCTAAGCAATCAGATGATATTAAAATTGCAGGCTACCTCAACTTAGCTGCTGACTTTTTACATAATTTCACAGATGGTTTGGCAATAGGTGCAAGCTATTTAGCAGGAAACACTGTTGGTTACGTGACCACTTTTTCAATTTTGCTTCACGAAGTTCCTCATGAAATTGGTGACTTTGCAATACTTATACAAAGTGGATGTAGTAAGTCAAAGGTAAAAATCATAATTTACTTATCCAAAATTAAAATATTGTTTAAACATTTAATAAATTTTGTTTTGTTATGCTACAGGCTATAATGCTACAGTTGGTTACAGCTTTTGGTGCTTTGTTAGGAACTTATATTTCACTACTTGCTGGAGGAATGGGTAGGAAAAATTTATTATTATAATGTTGTTGGATAAATAAATATTAACTTATTTTTGTCTTAACAGGTGATTTGGCCACAAAGTGGATACTACCTTTTACAGCAGGAGGATTTATTTATATAGCTACAGTGTCTGTGATTCCAGAATTATTATCTGATACAAAGTTTTGGCAATCTGTTAAAGAAATTATTGCCATTCTTTTTGGTGTGTTTTTAATGGTTCTCGTTGCTGAGTATGAATGAATTGATGACTTACTTCAAAGAATATTTTTTTATGTTTTTGTATGTTTATAAGTACTCAATGAAAATCATTATTTTTATTGAAACATCACAAATATCTCAAATATCCAATAAATTGAAAAAAATTCATAAAGTTAAGAATAAATTAAACAATACAATTTTTTATTTACAAATATTAAAGTTACATGTTCTGAAATTCAATTGTTAAAACTGCACAGAAGCTTTAATGAATGTGCATTCTTGAAAATTAATGTACATATTTACAATGTATAGGGAACTGTACTTAAGAAATTTATCTAATTCCAGCAACAAAGATCTGAATATACTGAAATTTTCAGCTTAGATTTTTGTAAATCTAAGCTTCATGCTTCCATTTGTTGTTCTAAAATACATTATAAAGGCGTTATTTCGACTAGATTTATTCTATTCTTGTACGTATCTTTCAAAAAATAAAATGACGTATCAAAATAAGCATCCCTAATTAGTTAATAATTTATTAACTTCATCAAGGCACGCTTTCGCTTCATCTATAGATTCAAGATTTTTCTTTTGTTTAGATAATTTCCAACCTTTTGAACAAGATTTTTTTGCTTCATCTAATAAACCTTTTTTAATAAGAACGTTTCCTAAATTGACATAAATGGATGATAAATCTTCCATATCTGGTAACTTATCTCCTGAAATACAATAATCTTTATTTATAAATACTTTTTCCAAATTTTATATAATGAATAATCTATTCTTACCAATTTTTATAGCTTTGTTTAAATATTCAACAGCATCATCCAAGTTTTCTTTCATAAAACTAATAGATCCTAAATCATTAAGAAGCACAACAGTTTGCTCATGTATTTCTCCATTTAATTTTACGCATAATTCGTAAGCTTTTTCCATAAAACTCATAGCTTCATTGTACTTTGACAATGACAATAATAAATGTGCATACCAATCTAAATTCATGGCCCAAAGTGTTAAAATATCAATATCTTCAGTGCCTTTGTCAACGAGTGGTTGTAAAATATTTAAGCAGTATTTGTACCCAATTTCTGCATTACTAAAAATAAAAATTGTTACTTACAATTTATTTGAAAAAAAAAATGAATTATTGTTTCATACATACCTATATTCTCCTTTATGTTCTAATATTTTTGACATTTTTAAACTCATGTGAACCATTTTCAAATCATCTTTTGGTGTGCCTGTAGAAAGTACTCTTTGCATTACTGATTTAAATAATTTTTCAGCCTTATCAAATTCTCCAACTTCAAAAGCCAAATTGGCCATTACATCATAAACGTAAGTAATGCCATCTTCACTTTGCAGACTTTGTGCTTGACGTAATGCAACGTGTAACATTTGTTCTGCTTTTTTAAATTCTCCTTTCTGAAGAACACAAAAAAATGAAGTATTAAATCTCTAAAACTTTTGAATACCTATTATTGATGCTCAAATTTTTTTTAATGCTTTTAGATAATGAAGTACTTATATTTTGTTTTAGTTTACTAATGTCTGTTATGTAATGATTAATTTCATGTAAAACAAATTAAAATAAGACCATTATTGTTTTTAAATATTTAACGAGGATAATTAAAATTGAAATGTGGTGCTTCAATTTTTTAAAAGCAAACAGATTTATCAAAGTGATATTCAAAGCACATAATTAATCATTCCTTACCTGAATTAACAGTATCGATCTTTTAATTGTAGTTATAAGAGCAGGTTCTTTCTCCTCTTCTTTCTCGAAGAATCCCAAGAAAGCGAAGGTTGTTCCGAAAAGAAAAGTTTTTTTAAAACTATAATTCTCATTATTTCCATAACAAAAATCTATCTTGGAAAGGTATCTGTGTTGACTCCTCTGCTGAATTCTTGAATCAATGGAGAATGTAAGCCTATTTTTGTGCCTTAAAGTACTGTTGCTCTGGGTACCAATAGATCTTTGTAGCCATGGCCCAGAGCATTTCCTTATGAATTTAACAAATTGTGTCATTTTCTTAACAACAATGACACTTTTAGCAACTTTAACTTTACATTCATTTTTTATCTTTCTTGTTCATATTCAGCGACAACGAAAGAAATGGCAGGAGCAGTTCTATATTGTATTGTAGAATACTTACTACACAAATAGGAGCACGTCATGAATGACCGCAGCAAGTCATGCTGCTTTTAGACTATATATACAAAGATGGTTCTTTTCTCGTCTCTTTTGATTCTTCAGTTTTCCGTTCTTTTCTGCCGCCACCACGAGGGAACGAGTTCAAATGTTTAGTGTCGATACTTGCAAGCTGCAAGTAGGCAGGCGAGTTTTGTTTTCCGCGCATCGAAAAATCAGCGAAGGATGAGGAATCAGCTGCTGACCAATGATTCCTGTAAATTTCGTCACCACTTGCGCCAGGTCAGTTTAAGGTTTTTTTTTTCTATCAAAATTGACCAATTAAGTATTCTTCTACAAGTTCTGATTCATGCGAAGAAGTATTAACGGTTACTGGAAATTACTCTAGTTTTTAATAGTTTTCCAAATCTATAGGAATTTACGTGTAAAAGGTTGGTATTGACAATTCGAGTCAATAGTTTTTTGTTTTTAACTTAATTTTCATTATTTTAAATTAATTTACGACTTATTTCGAATTTCACACAAAAGAAAGATAATAAAATCAGGTGACGCATATTAGATCTTACGTCATTGAATCAGATAATATCATTTTTGCCTAGTACCACTTTTGACTTTATCATATTTATTCAAATGGCATTCTCTTTTATATTTAAAAATATTCTCGATTTGCTCCGCTATAACAGTCATTTCATCAATTGGAAAGCGTCATTCTCTCATTTATTAAGAAAATATAATGTGGTAGAGGCTTTTGTTTACTTTCTGTTGTAAAATAGTAGGAGATAATTAGTGCGCATGTGATGGCCATATTGAAAAATGCTAAGAATTCCCCGGCGGGAGAATTTAAATTTTATTTATTATTCAAAAGAGAAAACACGACTTGAAGCATTGTTAAACAATTATAAGAAGTATAAAATTAATGATATAATTGAAAATAAGTTATTTAATATTAAATCTTAGTTATATATAATTGATAATTGAATGATGTGCTTTTAAAAATTGAGAATTTTTGTGTTAATTAGATGGTAAGATTAGTATGTAATGTTTTATAAATTGTAGTTAATAATCTTTTAAAAAATTCATTATTTTATCGGTGTAGCGGCTGTAAATTTTTAATATACAATTATTCCTCAATTTTTATCATCAAATGCTACGCCAATTATTGCACACAATACATTTACAACAAATTATAGCTTATAAATAAATAATTAGTAATGCGTGTTAAGTACAGCTTTATTTTCTGCTAATTACAAAGATATGAACATCGGCCGATCGACAAACCTTCATTGAGAACTATTAAATATTAACGTAGTCGGGTGGCCAGGTGGATTTTGAATCGCAACGTAACAGGGCAATTCTGCGTGTTTCTGAGTCAAAAAAAAAAAAAAAAGATCTGAGACTAAAGAACCTGTAGCCGAGCAGCACAAAGCTAACGAAAGATTGCCGGCAAAACAAGAGCAGTGCCGCGATAAGAAAAGGGACAAAGAGCACGAGTCCCTCAAAAGCAGTTGACTTAAAAGCCGAGTCGCCTGAGAGGCGGAGAGGCCAGAAGAGGAAAAGGCAATCAAGGATAACGTAGAAAACGAAGAAGCGCGCGCTCTGCCTCCGCTATTAACAATTCCGAGCACTTTTTTTTTTAAGTGCTTTGCTCATGGCGCCCTCGAAAAACGGAGCGCGGGGAGAGGAGGGCGACTGCGAGGAGTTGAGGGACAGGTCAGAGCCAAGGAATTTGCGACGTGAATGGGCTTGAAATGTGCAAGAAAGAGACAATATGACGCAGAGCGAGCCGCTCGTACGCTTGCACGATATCCACGACCGTTACATGACGTGTCTCGGAGGAGGAGCGTGTGTGTGCGTGAGCGCGTGTGTAAAGGGTCGTCTCCACTTGTTGACGATTTATATTTTAGGCTCCGATGGAGATCGAGTGTGGGGCAGGCCTTTGAACCGTACCGACAGTATTTTTTTTTTATTTTGACGACGAGGAAAGCAACGTCTTGTGTATTTTAAAAACGGACACAGCAGCGTGAAACTCGATTTTTCTGTTAGACAACTCAATTACAGCACTATCTTGCGCGATATTTATAGAAAACATCTTCAACCTCAAAGTCGACGATAACGCGCGATATTGTGTAAACATGTCAAATTATCTACGACGTTTCGTACATAAAACTCGGGCTGTATTTCAAAAAATGTTTGTCGAGCCAGAAATCTGATAAGTTAACAACGAAGGCCATTGCTTATTTTAAACTGCAGAATAGTTAACTGTAAATTAAAGGCTCGGATGCACAAAACGATCATCCAAAAAGTTGCTACATCTTTTCCCCATCGAAGACACAAGTCGATCGCGTCGGTCGATTTGCCCCCGCGGTCGCGGGTCGAATCTTTATATCGGCGAACAGCGGCGGCGGCGGCGGCACCCCGTCGAGGAAGAGGAAAAACAGAGAGCCCGGCGTCGTCGTCGTCGTCCCTCCCGCCGTCCCGCTTCGGTGAAAGTCGGTGGAATCCCCACCCTTAAGACTTCTCGTGTGCTCTCTCCGGCGCGCGTCTCGAGAGTCGCATATATACACACGGTCGCGTGTGTGCCCCGCGCGTTTAGCTTTAAGCCAGTCAGTCCAAGTCCGGCGCAAGTAGCATCTCGGGGGGGCCCCGAGGAGGAGCAGCAGCAACACACGCAACTCGCGCGCTCTCGGCGAAGGAAAAGGAATCATGCGGATAACGATCCGCGGCCGCAGTCGGGTTCGTTGCGCCAGGCCGGCGACAGGTGCAACACTCCGAGCTTAGTGCTCCGATTCCGACGGGGCTGCCGCACCAGCATGGTCCAGATGGTACGATCAGCTTTCTCACTGTTTTTTTTGTTACTTTTACCGAGACTGACCGGTGTATACTGCGCGGAGAACGAGGAATCGGCGAGGAATCGGGCTTCGTGTTATAATGGCCACTCGGACTGTTTACGTTATACGGACGTACACGTGACGCAGGAATACCGTATCGGTGCGAGTTTCCTTATTTTTTTTCTTTTTGGACTTGACTCGCGGTCTATATCGCCAATTTTTAACGGGCGATTCGATTCGTTTGCGCAGCAGTGATAAGAGGCCGAGTGCGCAAGACGGGCAATCGGAAATTCGAGCGACGCTATCGCCATGACTGATCGGCCGATCCTTGAAAAAGAATTTCCGCAAAAGCGAGCGAAACGACGACGACCGAAGCGAGGGCAGAGTTTTTCGGTTCTTTTGAACTCTTTCCTCAAATTAGCTTACGTAACGCGAATTATGCACATTGCTCGCGCCAGTCTACAGCGTACGTTACGTCTGCATACTAATAATTAAAATTTCTCTCTTTATTCATTAACGAGCAGTCGCTTATTAACGAAGTTAGTTCCCTTCCCATGCTTATCAACCGCGAGTCCGCAAAAGTCTGGCTCTCTCTCGCGCGCGCGGCCCGCCGAGAGCCGCTGAGGTTCGACGCCACTTGTTTATTCCGTGCCCATTATATTCGAATGTTTTCGGAGCGCGCGCGGCTCGCCGCGCGCTTTCGCCATATCGTCGCGGCGAATAGAAAATTAAGGCCTCTCTCTCGTTGCGGGGGAGAGAGAGAGAGAGAGATAGGAGAGTGTATAATACGCGTGCCGCCGAGCGTGTCGCGAGCACGTGCGCGCAACTGCGCGAGAAACCGCACATGTGTGATTCATAATTCATTTAAAAAGCAGTGGCAGCTACGTCAGGCGGCTGCGGCGCCGGTTTTGGGCGCATGCGCCGCGGGCGCGCGTCTCCTTTTTTTCGTCCTCGCGCTCGCGCTCTTTCGCGAATGGAGGAGAGGTGAACGGAAAAAAAAAACAGGGGGATAAAAAAAGGAAGCGCGTGCGTTCCATCTGTTGCTGCGCGCTTTGCGCGCACATACACACACCTGTCGACGGCGGGTTTTTTATTTCTTTCCTTCGCTTCCTTTTTCGGGAAAGCCTTTTGTCCGCGACGACGGCTTTGATAATCGCTTTTCTCAATGATAATATTATCCGGCTCCGTGTATCCTTATATTTCTCATCCGCTGAATCAGCGCCTCATTACCAGGCGGATTTCACTTTTCGAGTGTCGGTGTATTAAGTTTATGCATCGGAAAGGAATTTTGCTTTTGTAGATTAGATCGGGGGAATTCCGCTGCCATCATCGATTTTTAAGCTATTAAGAATTTTAGCTTCTTCGAGAGCTTATTGTGTTTGTGCGTGCCGACTGATGATGCAGCTGTTATCGCCGCCGTCGGAAAAAGGTTACTTTTAATGTGCGTAATGCTGTTTCGGCGTCTAGACGCGCCTACGTTATCGAGAATAACGAAGTAAATAAGCGCGGCTCTCTCTCGGCAGGGTTGACAGTTGCACAACCGGGGGAAACGGAGTTTTGAGATAACAAACTTAACGATCTAGCTTGTAATGGGCTTGTTAATTGAAAGAATCGAAATCGAATAGCCTGCAATTGAAATTCCTAATTGAAAATAATTCCGCGAAAAGTAGTATTATAGCCAACGGCTTTCCAATGGGAAAAACTGGCCGACCCGATATTCCCGATCGGAGACGACTTAATTGCAAAACGGTACACACCGCTTCCGAAACAGGTCGATGCTCAAGCCTGAAAATTCTCCTCCGCGCGCGGGCTGTAACGAACGAGCGGGCCGGTTACGCTTCGCTCGTAACGCTGCAACGGTTATGTCATCGGCGCCGGGAGCGCGCGGCTGCAATTTTTCTGCAGTAAAAACTCCCCCTTCTACACCCGCTACGGTTCGCCAGAATTTCTCCGTAAAACGCGCGAATACGCGCAAAGATATAGGATGGATGGACGCCTCGTAAACGTTGTATTTAATAAATTCGCCAAGGTCCGGAGAGCGGAGAGCAGAAAAGTGCAATAATGAAGCGCGGGACGGAACATTGGCGACTTCCTTCAATTGATGAGCGCATAATGGGGGGGGAGAGGGATCGGCTGCTGCATAATTTAGGAAGCCGACGGCGACGTACTGCACGCGCGCGCGCTTACGTAATCGTTTAAAGCGCGGATTCCACGAGAGTTTCGCCGTAATGACTCCTGCGGCCGGTCTCTCTCGCGACTCGCGACCGACCTGCTTTCAAAAAGCGCCGGGTTCTTTCGAAAAAAAGAAGAAAAAGAGCAGCCGCACGCACCGCACGCGCCTCGCGATATTGCGACGGCGGCCGCGCGGGGATTGCGCAATTTCAGGTGTGCAGGTTGTACACACGGCTTTGGCGAGAAATAAGCCGGCCGATAAGGATTGTTAAGAGTCACTGGTTTGTGTTTTGCAGGGCAGAGAGACGTTATAACGTAAGAGCATTGTGATGAGTTCCGTTATTTTTTTCCCGCAGACCGGCGTCACCTTCGAGGCCGAGGGCGGCATCAGGAATCCAGCCTGCCAGGATGACGACTCGGTGGACTGCGTAAGTATACATATATATATATATATATATATATATATATATATACGCGCGATATACAATTCAGCCGAGCGCGCTGCCCTTATAAAAATTAGCCTCAGCGCGCCTAGCAGCTCTTTATTGCCGCGCGTATACTTGAAAGCGAGCTTTACGAGCGTCGTCGTCTCGCGATGTTTGCACGCACTCGCATAAATATAAACAAGCCGCCTCGCGCGCTCAAAACCTTTTGCGCCGGTCTTTTGCATTATTAAGCGATTTATTTCCTCTCCCTCTCTCGGCGAATCAAACCTTTCGAACGCGATTTTTACTTTTTTTTTTAATTCCGCTTTTAATTCGTCCGCGCGAAAATAAATAAATTACCCCCTCGCGATTAAAATATCAATTCGATCCCCTCGCGCGGCAGCGGACAATAAGATTTATTGAACAATAAATTTTATTTATTTAAATTAAAAAAGTTGTTGGTTTAATTTTTCTTAATTAACTCGGAAAGCGACCGAAAAATTTGATTACTTTTTTTATAACGAGGCATAAAACAATTGATAAAATTACACGGAATGATGTATTATTTTATTGAAGCAATACGTATGGATTGCCGTTAACGTTAACGACTCGCATCGAGCATACTTTCGCGTTGATTCCCCCCTAAAATATAAGAATTCACAAATTGAATTCCGCGCGGAAGATAACCGCCGCTGTCTTCGCGATATTTCACTCGAGCACCGTTAATCATTTTTCCGCGATAGCCGTCTGTTATTAAATACGATTTTAACGCGCATAATATACGAAAAGCAGCAGTCCAACGAAAGTCATCGGTAAGCTCCGCGACGAGGGGCCCGGTTTCTTCGTAGAAAGCCTATATATGGCCAACCCGGCGGATCGGCTTTTTGACACCTCCTATTGGGGAGTCGAGCCGCGCTAATAAAGCTGCGCAATCAATCTTTTTTCACCGCTTGCGCGCGCGTCACCTCTTTGCCCTCGTTCTTTCCGCGAATCGGTCACTGGATATCCTTCGTCGGTTTTATCGTCGGCGAGCTGGACATGTGCGAAGACGATTATTAAACTGAAAAGTCGCGCTCGCTCGCTCGCAGTGCGGCCTTGTCGCGCGATTATAAATGGCGAGTACACGCACTCTCGGAACTCTTCCGAGACGCGTGTGCAGAGTCAGAGAGAGAGAGATAGTCGGGCAGCAGCCCTGGCGCTTTGTCAGCCCGTCGCGTTGTACTTTGCGGGATTTTTAATCTATATGTATTATATACCTGTCGCCGGTTCGTCCATTAAGATTCCCGGCCGAGCGCTTTCGGAATTGAAAAATTAACTATTGTTGTATATTGAAAAAATATAAAAAAAAAAAATAAGCCTCGTGCCGAGTAAATCGCAAGCGGAGCGTAAGTAGAGTAAGATAGAAGATAAGATTTATTTTTATACTCGGGTAAAATTCTGAATAGAGATAGTTTTATCGTTTTGCGCGAAAGCGGAGAAGCGCAGCAAGGGGGAGTTGCGCAAGGTGTCACTTACATATTCTAGAACTTGTCTATCATCAATTCTTGTGTTGCAGACTTATCTGGAAAAAAAAATGTTAAGTTGTATGTATAATATCCTGTCGTACGTGTAATTGTGCGTTTAAATATTATAACATTTAGACGTAGCCTGAAACATATATTTATGCTTTTAAGAAAAAACATTCTTTTATTATTGAAACAATAATATCGACAAAGAAGAGATGCCTGCTTTTATAACATCGGTTCTTTAGGCTCCAACATAAAAAAAATATAAACGAATTAGAAAGACGACATATATCGATTGTCTTTATCCACATCGGATCGGGACGCAGTATAGTTTTTTCTTTTTAAGGCTCTGCCGCCATTATAAACGCGACTCTCCTGCGGGAAGAGCCGTCGCCATGTAGGGCAACTCGAGAGCGGCGACGCTTTTAATTATGTTCAGTTTGAGCTCGGCGGTGTGCGCTGCCGCACTGTGTCACGCTGCACAGCCGCTCCTCCTCCTCGTATATGCCGGGCTCTCGGCTTTTTCGGCGATTCGATGCGGGAGGGCCGCCGCCGCCCGAAAAAATCCCTTTGGAGAGAGAGAAAAAAAAGAAAGGCGCGGCTTGAAATACGAGCTGCGGGGGCAGCGGCGTTTACGCGACGGCCGCGCGCGCCGACAATGAGAAATAATAGAAATATTATTTTTTATCCCGACCATCGTGTAATACCGCGCGCAGACGGAACCGCGTTCCGGCGCGATACGGGATTAATGTTTATTATTTTTTTTTTTCATCTCTGCCCTGCGCCTCTATACGCATACTTTTTCCCCCCGTTGTACTTTTTGGCTTCGGCCGCAGCGGTGCAGCGGCAGCAACGACGATTTTTCGTGAATTCAATAATGGAGAGGGCGCGTGCACGCGCGAAACGGATATGGCAGAGAGAGAGAAAAACTGCGCTTAGCTTACGGCTTATGATCGCACCTCGTGAATTCTTTATACCGCCGGCCCCGGAATAATTGAAATAATGGATTGAGAACATTCGATCCGCCCGCGCGCGCGAGAGAGAGGATTTTTTACCTTTTCGCCAACCCCGCGCCGCTGGAAAAATTTGTCGGATGGCTTTTAGCGCCGGGGATATTGAATGTATATTCCACATTTAGAGTTTACAACGAACGATTTGCGTCGCGTGCGCGTAGAAGCGAATTTTAAACCGTTATTTATACAGGAGGACGTAAAATTTTTCGGGATATTTTTTTTTCTTTTTTTTTCGCGAAGGATTCATTTTTCGTCGATTTCGGGGAGAAAAACGAACGCGCATCGAATAAAATCTCGGCGCGAATAATATAAAAATGGAGACCTTGGCTGTAGCTTTTTTGCAGGCCGGCCGAGTGCATCAGAGGAAGGTTCCGGTCCCCTTTTGCGCTCGGTCACCCGCTCGCCAATCGCCGGCTGATTAAAAACCCGGCCCCGACAACTAGCCGTCGTCCGCTCCGAGCTCGATTATCAAGGTTAATTCCACTTGTAACAAATATATCCAGGTAAATAATAATACATTTTGCCCCAGAGCCTCCTACGAGTACAGCGTCGAAACGGAGAATTGAAGGGAAGCGTGCAGCTGCTGCGCATTTGTTTCCGAGTAGTCCGCTAAAAAGCCGCCCGACGACGGAGAGGGAATTTCAGCGAGTCGCACGAGGCAGGACGTGATTGCGAGAAACGGGGCGAAAGAATGAATTAGCGCGTCGAATGAGAGGAGAGGAGGATGGAGCACGTTCTCGAAAAGTTAAAGCCGCCTTTGCGCGCGGCGGCGCATCCGCGGAGCAGCCAAACGACATTATGCCTCGTAATCAAGAAAGCTCTCCTTAGCTCGAGCTCTCGCCCAATTATTCACTTACGATTGCACTTATTCGATTCTGGAGCGCGAAACGCCGTTTCTTGCCGCGCTCGCGAAGGACATGGGCTTCTCTCGTTGGCTCTCGAGAGGAAGGCAGTGACGAGAGACTGAATGTAATAATTTTAATTTGCTCGGTTAAACGCCGCAAAAATGGCTTTGATGAAGCCAAATAATAATCTTAATTCATTACGTTTCGACGGAAATCCGAGTAGTTAACAGTTACTGCAAGCTGGCGCCAGAACGAGCCAGTTTTCTAACGCTTTTGTCAATTGCAAATTCGAATGGACAAATATCGTTTGTAGAAAGAAGTTCAAGTGTGAGGCCATGAACCCGCCGAAATTGATTGTATACACATTTAGCGGGCAATAGGTTTCTCTCGTTAATTTTTTCCTTTAAGTGAGGAAGTGTCCCATTCCGATGTCGAGCGCCATTAACTTGGGGAACCACGTCGGCCGGGCTTGCACACCAACCCGCTCGCTCTTCACCAACTCTATCAATTAAAGAAAGGTCGCGCGGCAAAGGAACCGGGAAAGGAGCAAAAAAAAGGAGAGCCCAGGCCGCGCGATGCACCGCAACAGATAAATTCATTCGGGCCGATTAAAAAAGGAGACGCGCCACTTCCCATTAGCGGGTGTCTGCCTCTCGAGAGCTCGCGGCGACGATTAATAAAAGCACCGATGGCGAAGGGGTGGGGAGGGGGGAGGGGGAAGCGGAGTGCGCGTCGATTTTTAATCGGACTTTTTTATAGAGGCGGCCGGAGAGAGAGAGAGAGAGAAAGCAGCGTGTGTGTCGTTCGGCGCTCTCCGCGTGCGCGCAATATTCCCTTTTTGCCGCGCGCGTATCTCTCTCCGGCGTCGCTCCCCCGGTGTCGGAGGCGAAAATAAAAAGAAGCAAATAAAAAAGCCCGACGCCCCCGTACACACTGGCCTGTAAAAGCGACGCTTGACCCTGACCCTGGGACGCATCTATTTTAGCGATCGCCGCCGCGATCATCGCACTCTCTTTCTCTCTCTCTCTGTCCCTCTATCTTTCTCCGCTCCTCTTTCTGCGCAGTTCCCCTATATATACCTGCCACGAGTATTTATTAAGCTGTCAATTCGCTCATCGGGGCTTTTCTCTCGACTTCCGTGCACTTTTGTGTCCTTTGACGGCGGGGGCCTTTTAAACAAAAAAAATCTGGTTTCGTTTCTTCGATTGCTTTAATTAAAATCTCGTCAGAGTCGCAATTGTGCATCAGCTGTATATTATATAAACTATAGATTTTGCACAATAAAACGTCGCTGGATGTCGAAACGAAAAAAAGCCGCGATCGAAAAACATGTTTTCCACGCGCGATTCTTTTTTTAAATAAGTTAATGAACTAGTTGACGCGACGCGGAGGCTATCGTCGTACCGTTGACCCTACATTATCATCTAGAATCGACCCCATGTAATTGAAACCGCTGCGTACCGAAAGAACAAATCCACGAAAGCTCCAGTCACGCTGGCGGCTGTTGGATATATATAAAAAATGAATAACAACCGATTGTCCGGCAATGACAGCCTCTAGGATCTAAACGCAAACAACACATCTTTCAGGTAGCGGCCCTCCCTGGTAAATGGATTCGATGGGTTAAAATAAAAAGTGGGAGAAGAATCGAGTGGCGGCCGTTTATTATTACAATAGGATGTGGGTACCAGCTACCGCTCGGCCGGCTCGTCGAGCTTGGGGTCAACGAGTAGGGAGAGAGAGGCGCTCGCTCGCCGGCTCGCTCTCGCGCCTAAAGAGAGGGAGTAGGTTTATATTAGTGAAGGGAGAGAAGAGTTTTATATTCGGGCTCGGGCGCGAGGCGCGAGGAAGTCGACTATTGGTAAAGCGGCAGCGCGGCGCGCACACGTTGAATTTACTTTAGTCTCTCGCGGGGTAGTCGAGAGAGAGAGAGAGAGAAAGATCGCGGCTCCTTTCCTCGCTCTCTTCCTTCCCCCGCGTCAGTTTTCCGCGCGGACTCGCAGCCGACAGGTCGCCACCTGCAGAGACACCGCGAAGAGCTTGCGCCACCGAGCGCGCGCCGGTAAGCGCCCCGATTGTAAATTGAGTTTCAATTTATTTTCAAAACTATATGGCGTACAATTAGTGAACTCTGCTTTCGTCCGGGGAAGAATTCAGTGGCCGCGAAACACCGCACGCGCTTATTGAGAACTGCTTTTGATTCTGTCGCAGCAGCAGCAGCAGCAGCAGAGGTCCGAGTCGCAGCAGGACGGCGTCCGGAGGAAGATTGAGGAATCGTCCAAGATCCACGAGAAGAGCCGACGAGTCATGACTGTCTGTCGTACGCGGGTACCTTGGAGGTTCTCCGCCAATTTCTTCATCGCCCTTCTAGGTACGTATCGCAATGATGCACTTTTGCGGCTTTTGATCTCAAATAAGAAAGTATAAATAGTGTATAATTAATTCGTTATAATTAGTTGGAAGATAATTCGGCGTAGATAACGAAAATTCCGCCTAATGATCAATTTGTCATTTTCCTAATGCGCGTGAAGCGCTGGAGACAATATTCTTGGAAAAGTTAATAAATTTCTTTTGTTGATAAATTTTTATGCATCGCCAGTACACTGGACGTCAATGTAAATTAGATAGAGGGAGAGAGAGAGAGAGAGAGAGTTTAAACTATGTTTTATTTGCACGTACTTGCATGTTTCACAAATTGTATCTGAACTAAAATGATATGCGAAAAGAAATTGTTTGCACCTGCAATCACGCTCTTTGGCAATGTTACAATGTGCTTTTTCTACGTCACTGCATGAAAAAAAAAACGAGCTTTTTTCTAAAACTCAGTTTTGCGGTTGCCGAGCGATACATCACGTTGCGCGCATTCAGAAACGCGATACTTTATTATCGGTTCTCATGCAATCCAAGTGACAATAATACACAAATAAATAAGCGCACTCGTAGCCGATAGTCTTAGCACTATTAAAGAGCGTTTAAAGAGCGATCGTCTAAAGAGCACTATTAAAGAGCGATCGAACGTTTTTGCCGATTTTGCATTCAATCTGACTTTAATGAGAACATACAGATGTTCACTCAGTTTCGTGCCAAACACCAGTCCGTTCGAAGAATATTCGTTTCTTGCAGTGAAATTTTATAATTTGCAAACTTATCCTTTCAAGGCACGTCTTTATCTATGCTAAAATCTTACATAAGTATATATTTTCAACCGACATTCTTCAAGATTTAGTCAAGCAAGCATATAATGATATCGGACTGAAAATTCAATAGAATATTAAATTCTTCTTTAATTCAATTTATTTTTTCAATCGAAAACAAATCATAAATAAATAAAAAATAGAGTACTTTAATAAAAGCCGAATTTGTTCAAAACTCTCCTCATTTATTGTATACTAGAAATTAATCGTAACATAAAAGGAAAATATTTATTGATTTCATTGTGTCGCAATTAGACATTATGTAAAGATTAAATAATAATTGGCTACCATTATTTGATTATATAAAAACTAGTTTGATCATTTCATATTTATCGATAAAGCCAGTTCTTTTTATGGGGTGTAATTAATTTGTCTTGTGTAACAGTAGATGCCTCTCAAAATTGAGCAAGTAAGGCTGCAAGTGTTTAAATTTCAATAAAAATGATTAGACGATAAACTAGTATATAGAAAATAGTTGAGATAAACCGTATTTTAAAATGATTAAATGCGCACGTGCTAAAAATCTGTCTGAACAAAGACAATCATCTAATTTAAAAGCTTTGCATCCTTTCGCGAGTCAAGGCACACACGGCATTTATTTATTTGTGTCAATAAAAAATTCAAAAGTCAGCGTTCGTAAAAAGATAAGCGCACTTTGTGTTGCAATTGATTTTTCGGAAAAGCTTCGCGTCATCACTTAACGATATAATTTCTTGTCGACAGTTCTATTGGTGATGGGGTTTGTCGAATTCGGCCTGATCCCGAATCAGCAGATCGGCTTCTACTGCTTCGATCCAAAAATTTCGTACAAATTCACCGGGGACTCGATATCGGCGGCTTCCCTGCTGGCCACGACGATAATAGTACCTGCGATAGTGGTAATTTTCTATATTCTGAATTTTAAAATGCCCCATGGAAAAAGTGTCTAAAATCTGCATTACTTCTAGATGTGGGCGACGGAGTGGAGCTGCTACAACCCCGAAAGCTACAAGAGCCTGGAGTGCGGCTCGAGCTCGAGGAGTCGGCAGTTCTGGCAGTGGTACGGCTTCTACACGCTCGGTTATTGCTACATGCTCTTCATCGTGGAGAGCATGAAGGTGATCGTCGGCGAGCCCAGGCCTCACTTCATCGACTCCTGCAAGCCCAAGGAGCTGCTCAACTGCACGGCCAACGAGTAAGTTTGCAATTCATTTTCTCTCTCCTTTGTAAGGTAAACCTAATTAAAACCGAACCTTTCAGATACAGAAGACTGTACACCTGCACCAACACGGAGATCTCGTGGTATTACGTCAATGACTCGGACAAGTCATTTCCTTCCGGACACTCGGCACTGTCGGTCTTTATGGCGACGTACCTGGTGGTAAGTTCTCGGTCTGATCGCAAAAGATGAGCTAACTGTATATAAAACGCTGACTTTGAAAACTTGCATTTTGCAGTGGTATCTGCAGCAGCGCATACCTAACCGGCTGGTGCTGATCCTGGTGAAGCCGTGGCTGCAGAGCTTGGCCGTCCTCTGGGGCGTCGGCTGCTCGATGTCGCGCATCGTCGACAACCGGCACCACTGGTGGGACGTCGCGGTCGGCGCCTGGATCGGCCTCGCCTTCGCCGTCTTCGTCGTCAGGGTCCTTTGCAAGGGCTTCCGGGGCGGGCGCACGCTGCCTGCGCCGACCGGGACCCCGATCGCCCTCGAGGCCAGCGCCCCCAACGGGCAGATCGCCCCCAAAGGCTACGCCGCCGGCAATCGCCACCAGAGCGTCAAGAAGCTGCTGAGCACCAGCAGCGCGACCGAGAGCGTCGAGGGCAGAGAGCTCGGCGACATGCCGGCCAGCTGGGCCGCGTGAGGCTTTAATTTGCGTCTCGGCTTCGCCCGATTAGAAACTTTGCGATACTTAAGCTCTGACGACGAACCGCTGAATGTGCGTCTGCGTACACTGTAAAAATCAAAGAGAAATAGTAGCTTCTTAAGCGATGTATTCCTAGAGGCGCCAGGTCCTAGGCAACCCGCATAGTCCTGTACATATATATATATATATATAGAGAGAGAGAGAGAGAAAGAGAGCGCGAAAGAGATTTTCATTTCTTATAAAATCTCTTAAACTATTCATTTTCTAAAGAATGCTTCACCAAGTGTGCCTTTTTTTTAATCTAAAAACCACATGAGTTCGTTTCAATGGCTGTAAATCTACCTATATCAATATATATACGCATCTAAGAACAAATAGTATTTATTGAAAGAGAGGGGAGTAATATTAATGCAGCTATGCAATATATTAAAAAATTACACTCAAAAACAGTAGACAAATATCTAATCAAGTTTTCAAAGGTGTGGGATTCCAAAACTTTTTTTACACTATTCTAATTGAAACGTTAAAAGCATTACAAAGTAAATGCAGTTTATGAAATCTAAAACGTTTAAGAGCTTATCTTGTAATTTAAGTCTTGTAGAAAATAGATAATTTAAATTGCATTCCATATTTATTAGTTGGGATATTATGTAAATATATATATTATATAGGCACGAATGCATTTCAATGAACTTTGCGACGTTAAGATGCCGTTGTTGGATCATCTTATATTTTTCTTTATACTTAATAAATTTCGTGTAATATATTTAATTATTTATTTATACATTTTTGAATTTCGATTTTCAAAATATTGAAAAGTACATTCAATTGATAATTCAATGATACACATTCAAAGAGTGCCATATAAAAGGAAGCATTCAAAAAATTTTATAACTTTCTTATAACTTTTTAAACAGAATTTTTCAAGTCCGTCCTGCTTCAAAAAGTTTTTAAAAATATTGCACTCAAAAAATATTACTTTTACATTAAATCAATACGAATTTTATTTATTAACCACTATTTTTAATTTTCAACGTATTAATAATCGCAATCCGTAAATAGTGAAAAATGCATGTTACATTCCTTAATTTGCCGTTTTAATTTGGGTATAAAACTTTGTAAACACACCCGGAATTTTGTTTCTCAGTTTTAAAAATTTCACTTGTTAACTAAAAATCGGATTCGGCCATAATTAAATACATTTGTCGAGACATGATTACATTTTTTTCCTGAAAAATTGGACTCAACCATATCTGAACTCGCGCTACTGTTATCATGCTGTTGTGCGAGTTTCTAACGTAGAATACGACTAAAAGTTCTTTACTAAAAGTATTTTTTTCTCTGTTTGGAGAAAATGTTTTAAATATTTTTATAAATGTGATTTTGGTTCAATAAGTCTTCGCAATTACTTTTTAATTTTTATATTTATGTATGTACTTGTTAAGCCTGCACATTTTAAATTTTATTGTTAAAAAATTATTGACTCATTAATGATACATTTGTAAGTGAAAAAATTTATGTCAGTATAAAAGTTTGAATATTCTTATGAATATCTATTTTATAAAAATAAAAATCTTTTTGCACAACGTGTTGTTTTCTTCTAATATATTTAAATTAAGTATGACAATAAAATTGATTATTTATCAATAAAAAACTGAATATTGAATATGTGTCTTAAATGAATATGTATCTTAAAATATCATCAAGTTTTTGAATGAAATGTATAAACTTTAAAGTAATTTTTTGTTTTTGCATTTCTATTCTAGAGACCACTAGGTGGTGTAGTAAGATTTATAATCTTAGCAGTAAACAAGCGTAAGTATAAATCAAAGAAAATTAATTATTACTAGAATTTGAATGCGCGCTGACATATTTCTTATTTAGCGATCGAGATCCATCGCATTTCCAGCGTTTGTTCGCAATGTTGTTGATTGTTGAGAAAAAAAATTGAATGACAAATTCGGAATATCGACACGCGATGCGCGCATGATTAACTTGATTTATATTTCAAATATTTTTGTCGTCCGACTTTTGCGGGTCATTAAAAATTTAAGTTTAATATTATCATTGTGCGAATTTTTAAATCTAAATAAATTTTTTAGTTTTCTTCACAATAAAGAATACTTTGTAGTTAATAGCAGATAAACTAGGCGGCTACTGGGCCATCATAACTTAATAGCTCGATAACCCAACTATCGACTTTAGTCAGACGAAACATATACCCAGAGAACCTAGATCGGGAAGGAATTCGCGTTTGCGCAGTGAAGGTTGATATTATTATTGACACACGCAGAGCGCGCAAATTCAAATGTAGCAGGAGTTGGTAAATTATTAAATTTACGTACCTTAAAAAAAAAATTCATTTTCATCAAGTACTAACATAAAAATACTTTAAATATTATAAATTGAAAATTTTCACACATTAAAAAAATTCAAATTATCTTTTTAATATCAAAACAATTAATACAGAGACCACTTTGAATGATTGGGTTATTTGACCCGTTATTCTCATGGTCGTAGTCGCCTTGAGCTATTGGATAAAGATCAAACTCAAAATCACGAGAAAATAAAATCGCGTGGACAATCTCGAGTATGTATCTGGAGAACATGAAGTGCGAGGATCGGGCTTGCTAAAGGTATATATGACTTGGCTTGGTGGTGCTTGGCCTCTAATAATGGCCGGATAATGGCTGAACAATGACCGCATAATGGTTGGAAAATTATCTAATAATGGTCCAATATTGGAGGCAATAGTGTCTGGATAATGATCGGTTAATAGTTGTATAATGGTTAAATAATGGTTGGATAGTCGCTGGATAATCAGGTCAAGCACGCCACGAACGACTATTATACCTAGCAACCTGCTCGCGCTTTATGTGTTTCGAATGCATATTCAGAATTTTCCACTGGATTTCCTTATGTTCGAACTTTGAGTTGAAACGAAATTCGACTGGGCGAGCTCAAGTATGGATTCGGAGAACATACGAAGCGCGAGGAGGTTGTTAGGTATGATAGTCATTTGGCCTCTGATAACGACTAGTTATATAAAAAATTTAATTAATGATGAAAATGTAAAATGTAAATATCAATTTCAGTAAATGAAAAATGTAAATATCCATTCGCAACTGTTTTCGCGCTCATCGTTTTTGAAATTTGAGAATTTCGATCTGAAACTCGAAAGTTTTATTATGCAAATTTCAGAGAAAATCACTTACGTTTTTTAAATGTAAATAAAAAGAGTAACGCGTTCAAAAGAGAGCTGATAGAAATTATTATTTTTTTAATAAAATGTCATTTAATTTTTCTAAAAGTAATACTAAATACGTAGAAATGCGGATGGCAATAATAATAATACAGTAAAGTATTTTGCTTCTGAAGTTGAGTGTGGAAAACAAATATTTTATCACGTAAGCTTGATAGTTGCTGAAACGTATTTTTATCTCTTTTCGAGATAAGAAATAAGTTTATCTATAAAAGAGGTTACGGAAACAAAGGCTGATTAATAAAATGAAGTTTGGACAAAATGCATTTTTACGTTTATTTGAAAATGCAAGTAGTTTCTTTTTGGCCCAAATATATAATAAAAATGGTACTTTAGAATGCCAAAATTTTTATTCGAATCGTCGAAACAAAAAGGTATATTTTTAATTGAAATATCATTTTTAAAAATCGCATTAATTTCTTCTTACCGATGTATGACGACATTAGCGTTAAAAATCATTACAACGTGTTCGCGTGTAGTCTGGTTTTACTATTTAAAATGAAAATTGTATGCGTGATGAATATTAGTAAATCAAGCGTACAAGTGTTTTTTTTTCACATTTTTATAACAGAAACTTTAAATCTTTTAAAAAATAAGTATTTTTATCCTTCTAGAATTCACGAATGCACTTAAATATGTGATAATAGAGTTAGGTAACAAAATAATGATTTTCTTTCTTGGAAAATGGCGAATCTTTAAAAATTTAACAAAAACATGAATAAACCAAGCTTGATTACATTAAATAAACGGGGTTACATAAAATAGTAGACAAGTCTACATTTTTCAGGTACGAGTCAAACCTTTAACTTTATAAGCGAAAGCTTTAAGAGCAGCGTTAGAAAGAATCGGTCTTAAATTTCCAAGAGAACACTCATATTCCACATCGGGCCGACAAACGAAGCGAATTCTCGCTCGTGACGCGCATCGATCAATTGCACTTCCTTATCAAAGTGCAGCGCGCACTGTAAAAAAAAAAAGAACGACGTCAGAGAGCCGACGCTCTCCCCGACACCTATAAAAGGGGAAATCAAACGAATTTGACTAGCGTACCGATCCGAGCGTGGAATCAAGGTCCCGCGATGCGTAATTTAGTTAGACGTACGAAATAAAGCTGCGCGCCTAACGGAACATTCGGGGGGAAAAGGCGGCTTTTGTCAGCGTTCGCGATGGAGAAAAGGAAGAGAGAGAGAGAGAGAGTGAGCGAGAGAGAGAAACAAAAGTACAAGAGCTGAAAAAGAAAAAAGGACGGGAGAGGAGAGAGGGAGCTCGGGGAAAAGAGAAAAAAAGGAGCGAGCTGGATTTGACGCGGCACGCGCGCGGAAAAAGCGAGAGGGAAGAGTTGGAAGAGCGCCTACGTGCTTATATATATACCTATAGAGCAAGTGGGAAAAACAAAGAGGGACCGAGTCGGAAAAAGACAAACGGCCCGCGAGAGCGGCAAAAAAACGAGAGCGAGAGCACGCCTGTCTATATAGATAGAGGCGCAAGAGAAATGGAGAAAGGATGAGGGCAAAGGGGGTAGCAGTCCCGGCCCAGGCTGCCTCTCCTCTTTAATAACGCCGCATCCCCTTTACTTCGGCAGCCCGCCGGGCGAAAGCCTCCATCCCCTTTAATCCTTGCACAGGCAGCAGGCGACAAGCGGCGAAACAACTGTCCGGGCCCCCGGGGGAAGGCCGCCGCCGTCGCCGTCCCCGGGCCGCGCCGAGCCCGCCGTCGAGCCCGCACTCGGCCGAGGGCTGACCCGGGCCCTGGGTCGGCGTCCAGGCCCAGGGTGCGGTCTCCGAGTGCGGCCGGCCCCGGGGAGGCTACGGCCGGCGGTCAAAGCTTTTGCCGGCGGCGCCGCTCGCGCGCCCGAGCCTGGCAAAGTTTTGTCGACGGTCGAGCTGGATGGGCTTGGGCCGACGCTTTCGGCGGGCCCCCGGGGGCGAAAGCGCGCCTCTGGGGAGGTCGGGAGGACCGAGGCCCGGGCCCGGGGGGGCGAGGCGCCGGGCTGGCCTCGCTCCTGGGGGCCTCCCCGGTTTTTCGCGGAATTTCGGGCCGGTCAATTGGAGGGCGGCCGGCGTCGGCAGTCCGGGGAGGGGTGAGAGCGGCGCTTGGGCGAGCGAGGGTGGCTCCGTAGGTACGAGGGGGAGTGCGCCAAGCCCAGGAGGAGGAGGTCCCGCGACGCATTAAACTGAAAATCGCAAGGCTGCCCTCGCCTCTTGTCTCCTTCTTTCGGCGGCGCGGGCCTGCAGCGGCGGCGGATATTTTCGCCGCCTCGTCAAAATGCGGGCGTCGTCGTCGGCGCGCGGGCCCGATAGTGGCTCGGGGAAACAGAGAGAGAGAGAGAGAGAGAGAGTCGGTGTGCAGGCCAGATAACGCTGGCGCCGCGATATATACGCGCTATAGCGTGCATGCGGGCCTCTCTCCCTCGCGCGCGCCTCGGTGCAGCGGCACAGTAGATGCTAGGTGGATGCGTGCAGCCGAGCGACCTACATTGGCCGACGCTGCCACACAGCTCGCTAACGCGCCGCAGCTATTTTCAATATTTTCCGCTCGTTTTCCGTCTTCTCTGCCCGTCGTCTCTGTTTTCCACCTTTTTCCTCCGGTCGTGTGCGCCGCCGCCGCCGTCGCCGCCACGGCGTGGGACGAATGCGTAATTTAGCGTGTGCGGAGAGAGAGAGAGAAGGACTCGATTGTCTCGCGCGCCGCTGCCGGAAAGTAGAGCCTTAATTATCGCGCGCGATGCTTATCGGCGCCTCCGCCGCCGACGACGACGCTGGGAGTATAAGGAGCCGCGGGAAGCCCGGACGCATTGTCCGCTCTCGACTTGATTTCCGAAAGCAAGAGCAAAGCAGCCTCTTCCGGCCTTTAAAGCCGCAGTTTTCAGCTAATCCGAGCACGCTCGACGGCGGCCCCGAAGTGCGAGAGCGCGAAAAACGCGAAAAAGAAACGAGTCGAAAACGCGCGCGAGAGATCCGCGATGAATAAAAAGGGAGAGGAAAGCTGATGGAATCGAGCGAAAGTGAACGAGCGGTCGTGGGGGGGCACATATATAGGGAACGACAAAAAAAAAAAAGGAAAAAAAGGAAGGAAAAGCCAGCGAGAGCGAAAAGAGAAAAAACAATTAAGCGGCCTAAAAAACGAGCAGGTGCATTGTCTTTCATCGACGCGCGAAATGTTCCATCGGGAATTCCGTTCGAGTTTGCAGACACGTAGCC
The DNA here is from genome assembly GCA_035582975.1 of Ormyrus labotus. Taxonomy (NCBI): domain Eukaryota; kingdom Metazoa; phylum Arthropoda; class Insecta; order Hymenoptera; family Ormyridae; genus Ormyrus; species Ormyrus labotus. Next base: position 14,318,658 of record JAWWEO010000009.1, read on the forward strand.
GTACGTGTACATAACAGGCGAGCGGGACGAACGATAGAGGGAAAAAAGCGGAAAGAGAATGGGGAGGAAAAAAGCAAAAGAGGAGAGAGAGCAAGAGAGAGAGAGAGAGAGCGGCTCGTGTTTACGCGGCCGCCCGCTGTAACACGTGCTTCTCGCGCGCTTTTCACCGAACCTACTTAATCGCTCTGCCTCCATTTTACCCCGTCTCCTCCCGATCCCTTCTTCGATCCCTCCGAAATCTCGATCCGATAATTATTCATTTTTTTTTTCATTTTTTTTTTCGCGAGGCTCGCGAATTTTGGCGTTGCGCTGAAATTATGGTATTACCGGCGGACTAAGCCCGCGTTGCACCGCTGCTCCTCGCTTATTGATTCATTTTGCGAATAGCCGCTAAATAATGCTCAAACTATTACGGTATAATCTGCCCGGGGTTGATTGCACATTTAGAGCTCGATTTTATTACATGCGACCTGCACTGGGAATGCAACTTTCCTTAAATTAATCAATTATTGCTTACATTTATAGATTATTGACTGTTTTCCTTTTCCCAAAAGAAGTTTCCTATAATGCTTAAATGACAATCCGCAACCTCCTGCAACGTTAGTACAGTCTTCAATTTTAAAATGATGCTTATTTCAGGAGAGTTAAAAAATGTTCTCGTTCTAGGCCTCGAGCCTCCTCTAAACATCAATCGCTTTCGCGGGTTTTAAAGCAAACGCGAATCAGGAAAAAAAACGCCTAAAAGCAACGAGGATCTAAGCTTTAATCGGTGAGCGCAAGAGCGAAACGTCACTTAAAGCTCCACCCCGCGAAAGGGTTTGCAGCGTACGCCGGGCAAGGTGGAAAATGAAAAAGCGTAATAATGAAATGCGTGTAATAAATAGTAAAATTTGATTCTATTGTACGTATTATTTCGTTTGTACATCATTTTTTTTTTTAATTCAGTTGCTTCATTCAGCCGTGTTTATTTTCCGTTCCATCCATATCCGCTACCAGCATGTCGCTTCGGGTATTCGAAAAAGCTAAAGTAACGAACATGGGAAAAATGAATTGACGAAAATTACATCTCGTAATACGTCCATAGTCGCAGGCAACTTGTCCTCTCTAAAAAAAACCGTTTTTCGAAAAAGCGAAATAATCTAACCATTTTTGACTTTCGATGCACAACCAGCGCCTAATTGAAATTTCCAATATAACAAGAATGGATGTATCTTGATTATTGTTACTTCCTTTATTAACGTTAGCCCGAAAACCCTCCCGATTCCTATAATACAGACGTTTCATCGGGCAATTAAAAGCACCGCAGGAAAGGATGCGCCATCCGCCTTTTCATCGACACACGCGCGATTGCAGTCGTCCGAAAAAGACTGGCGGGTCAAGAATTTTCGACGATAATTTCCAGCGGGTCCAGGGTGGCTTTTTCGGCGGAGGAACGGAGGACGGCGGCGGACGGAAGATGGCTGGCGGATAGATAGGTCTCCTTTAATTTCGCGGTATCTGCTTGAACGACACGAGCGCTGGTACGTTCCCTTTAATATACACAACGTAAAAAGTTTCGCGACGAATAAAGCGCCCGAGAGAGAGAGAGAGAGAGAGAGAGAGAGAGAAGGATAGACGGACGGATAGGAGAGTGAGAGAGGAAGGGAAGGAGTGAGAGGAGGGCAAAAAAGGGAAGCAGCAGCGCAGCGCCGCCGCCACCGCCGCCGCCAGCAGAGAGGGAGCGAGATAGATAGCGCCCGCTAAATAGATAGACAGATAGAGAGGGAGCGAGGATAGATAGGGAGAAAGAGGGGCCGAAGCCCCGCCGGCCGGGCAACTATTGTCCAGGAGCGGGCCGAGCGCTCGGTCCCGCGAGGGCCCCCGACGAGCCGGCGGCCCGGGGCCCGGCGGTCCCGCTCCGGGCCTCGGGCGACTCGTCGCCGGCCCGGTGGCGGGCCGAAAGACCGGGGCGGCGGCGGGGGCCGGGGC
>JAWWEO010000009.1:14320725-14352957 GCA_035582975.1 Ormyrus labotus
GGCCAGGGCCCGGCGAAGGCAGCGTCGGCGGACAGGACTTTGGCTGGCGGCGGCGAGCCCGCTTCGGGGGAGAGAGAGAGAGAGCGAGCGAGCGAGCGACGGCGGCAGGCCAGGCCGGGCGGCCGTGTGTGTGCGCGCGCTCTCCGAGAGGTTGCGTGTGTGCACGCGGCAGCCGGAGCGAGAGAGGTGGAGGCGGGGTGGCGGGTGGGGCAGCGGCGGCGGCGGCGGCGGCAGGCACACAGTGTACGCCGAGACGATAGCTCCGTGCCGGAGCCGGGAGAAGTATTGTCCGGCCGCTCGGGCTTCGGCGGGCCGTCACAATTTTTCACGACTTTTTTCGGAAAAAGCGTTTCTCTGATTAGGCGAGTCGGCTCGCGCGGCTCCCTTTCAGAGATAAGTTTTCTTTTTTCGCCGCCCCGGCGAAATTCGGGGAAATTTCGAGGAGCCCGACCGGCGGACGAGACTTTCCCCGGCCCGGCTCGGGCTCTCGTTTATTTTTGCATTTTAAGGCATTGGAGAAAAGAAAATGTTAAAAAAATAGTAAAAAAAAAAGGGGCGAGAGAGAGAGAGAGAGAGAGAGAGGCAGGGAGAGGGGTGGGGTTAGGAAGAGAGTGAGAGAGAGAGAGAAAAAGGAGAAAGACTCTCGAGCTCCTACGGGCTGGCACGGGGCCCGGCCGACTGCGCCCGCCAGCCGACGGGGGAGGAAGATGCAGAAAAATGTAGCCTCCGCTTTTAAAATTTTTTGCCGAGGCCGCCGATCGCGTTTTCGGGGGGCCCCCGCCCGGCTCCCGTGTTCTATATATACAATAAATAGGAAACCTCATCGATTCGAATCGGAATTTTTTGCGCATTACGCGCGCACGCACATGTACGTACATATACGCGTCGCGAGAGAGCCGCGACGTGCAGTGCGCGCGCGGAGCTGCACGGCCGTTACGTAAGTTCGCGCAAAAAGCTGCGTGCATATATTCCCCGCGGAGAGCCGCCGGTGGAACATAAGTATAAGAATTGCAAAATTCTTTCTGCCGTGTCCGAGAGAGAGAGAGAGAGAGAGAGAGAACGCCGAGTCGCGGAATAGAATTTTTCTGCCGACGAGCCGTGCAGCAGCAGCGGCAGCAGCAGCAGCAGCACGCCAGCGGTAAAAAAGCAGCGGAGCACGCGCGCGCGCTCGTCCAGCCGCTGGAATGAGGGAGAATGAGAAAAGAAAAATAAAGGGCTGCTCCGGCGCGAGTGTGTGCCGCGGATACGTGCAAAGCGGCAAGACTCTCCGGTCAAGTCTCCGCCTTGGAAAAATTCAAACTCACTCTCTCTCTCTCTCTTTCTCTCTCTCTGTCTCTCTCTCTCTCTCTCTCTGCGTTCGTTACGCCCGGCAAATATTCCACCCTTTCGGCCTCAATTATTTACAAAGATTTCGTTTCCTGCCTGGGCGATGAATCATTTCTCTTGATTTCTGAATCATGAATCGACGAGCGCCGTGTAGCTAAACAGAATTCAAGGCCAAAGGTGCGGCCGCGTTGTATAAGAAAGCGGATCTCCCTCTCTCTCTCTCTCTCTCGTGCGCCGCGGCTTTTCCGAATTCGCGTCCGTTTAAAAGCGCGTTTTTATCCACGTCCGGGGGAGGAAAAGTCTCCGGGCGCAAGCGGGAGAGCAGTGCTTTTTACCGTTCGCGTCTGCGAAATCGTAAAAGTCCGTATCGCTGCATTATGCTTTGTCGAGCCGATGCGCCAGGAAGCGTTTCTTTTTTTTTTATTATTTTATTTTGCTCTCTCGCGCGCGGTAAACGCTGCGAGCTACGCGACCGATTCGTGCGATCTCGACGAATGAATGTAAAAGTGAGGAATTTCGGAAAAATCTGTTACCCGCGGGTCTCCGAGAAAGCCGAAAAGGAGAAAGAGCGAAGAAGGGAGAAAGAGAGAAAAACAGGTTTCTTTTCCCGGCCGCCGAGGCTTCGCCGTCTTTTTGTGTTTGTCAGTCCGATTTCCACGGGCCGTCTTACCTGAATCGGGCCATCGAACTCGGCTCCTTCGTATACCTGTTACACCTTCACTCCCTCTCTTCGGTCCCTTTGTCTCTCTGGATTTAGCCGTCCTTTGGCCCGTCAAAAGCCCCTGGCTGCCTGGCTGCCTGGCTGGCTGGCGCTTTTTCCCCGAGTGCGCACAAAAACCCATTCAAGCCGGTCACCTGAACCCGGGCATTCTTCTTGCCTGAAAGAAGGGGAGAGAGAGGCAGACGCGTTTTCGATCCGAGGAATTCCATGGATCCTTCGAACCTATTCTGCCGCCGCCGACGCCTTATTTTTTTTCGGCCCCTGCACACGAAGGAAGGAAAAAATAAATCCGTCTCCCCCTTGGACTGTACAACATTTTCACGGCGCTAAAAATCAAAATGGCTCTCCGCGAGAAAACGGCTTTATTTCGTTGAAAATAATAAATAAACCGATCGATCGATCAATCGGACCAAGGCTCTTTTATGTACATTTGCAGACATACTAAGATAAAAAAAAAAAAAGATCTGCACGGGCAAAAAGGCGTGCACGATCGAGCGTCGAGCTTACGTAATTCGGGCCGGGCAGTAGCGAAAAAAGTGAGTTTCATTAAATTGAAGGATCGAGGAGGAATCGAGGGGGATGGAGGAGGGTGGAGAGAGGCTTTGGTAAAAAGACAATAAACAATTGGTTTTTCTTAGAAAACGTAACATATTCTATATTTAACAAACATTTTTCATGTTTTTTTTCTATTTACATGTAGACATGGTCGTATTTCGCAGTGTCTCGGTGTGTCAAGTGCTCGTTTTATTTACAATGCAAATTACAATTACAGGCGAGGAGAAAAGAATTGATGACAAAAAAAGTATACAAGGAGCTGGTGGCGCGTCTTTGAATGCGGATCGAAAAATTTTGAGCTATACATCGATACGCAATGATATAATGTTCGTTGCACGTACAAGAGTTCTCCAGTTTTTTTTTTTCTCGCTATTTACATCGACGGCTAGATTCGCGCGTGCGAATTTTAGGCGCAGGTACCGCGAGAGAGAGAGAGAGAGGGAGAGAGACACAGAGAGAGAGATATGAGAGAGATTCGGCGATATCGATCATTGTCAGTTACGTAAATGCCGGCGTTTGAAAGCTGCTTCCCTCTCTCGCTCTCTGGACTGCACGCACGCACCTTTGCAAAGCTGGCTCGGCGTCGGAGATCAGGCCCGTAAGCCGAAGGGGCACCGAGCCCGCTTCTTTTTCGTTTCTTTTCCCCAAGTCCTCTTCTTTTTGTTTTTTTTTTCTTTTTTTTTGCTTTCTTCCCTCCTTTCTCGATCGACTTTCCGCGAACTGTTTATGGCACATCATCGAAAAATAGCTTCGCTTCCCAACTATTACAAATGCGTCTTTCGTTGTTCGTTATACAGAGTGAGAGAGAGCCGGTGCAAAGATAAGATCCATACGTTTTTTTTTTTTTTCTTTAGCTAGAGTAAATATATAAATACTAAAACGAACTATTATTACGTATACGGAGTTGTTCCAAAACGAGGAACATTGCAGTCGGATTGAATCTTATCATTTTTGCGAGGCTTCGCATTTCAATTTAGCGCTCTGGATTTTCAATTTGACACGCTGGAAAATTCGAGCTGGCTTAAAGTTATGCCGTGTGTCTCCAATGAAGCTTTGCGCGCGGTAAAAAAAAAAGGAAAAGGGGGACAGAGGACACGCTGAAAGAGTGTCCAGTAACAACAATGCGCAGAATCTGTTTACGCCGACTCCGCACATTGACTAGCTTGTAAAATGAGCAAATCTGCGTGAAAACAAAAAACAAAAAAAAAAAAAAAAATCAGGAGCTGCTGCACTCTTCTAATAGCACCGACGCGATGGCCTATTTTTTTTTCCTTGCGTCTACCTTTTTCTCTCGTTTCCAGCCTGTTTTCTTTTTTTTCTCTTTTATATATTTTTTTTTTTTCGCTACATATTCATTGCACACACGCAGAAGCACGCGTAGAAACGGCTACGGCCCTGAGGCTTTCGGTCGATACAGAGTGTCGAGTCTTATGTGCTCTCTTTTCCTTCCTGTGCTTTTGCGCTCTCTTTCCTCCTCTTACACATTTCATTCCAGCATTGTTGCTCGCAACCGGAAGCTCCGCGCAGAGGGAGCAATTATTCCTCCTTCGGCAAGTGCGCGAGGAAAAAATCCCGAGGAAAAGAGAGAGAGAGAGGGAGAGAGAGTTTGCCTGCTCTGCTTTGGCCGATCCCCAATATAGACGAAATAAAGGGAGGAAAAAAGAAAAGGAAAATACGTGGTAAAGGGTTTGCAGTGGCGCTTCCTTTCCTCTCTGCAGTTTCTCTACCCCTCGCACGCGCGCCGCGCGCACACACAGACATCGCACACATACACACAGTCATACGCACACACGCGATTTTTCCTTCTCTTGTTCGCTGCTTTTTTCTCCGAGCCTTTGCTTTCGTTCGCTCGTTCCTTCCTTCCTCTCTCTTTTTTTCAGGCAAGAAAAAGTTGTTAACGAAACTCGATATTTTCCTTGACGAATATACGTTCTGCATTAAATAAAAAGTACCCCGGCGCCGAAGTCTCGCGCTAAGAGTATACGTTCTGGCAATTCAAGAGCCCACGCTTCCCTCGAAAAAGGTCGAGAAGAAGGAAAGAATACAGCGAGAGAGCGACGCGTCAATCTTTATTTCAATCGAATTTCCATTCTTAAATATTGCATTTTAAAAAAGAGGTAATGAATTTTCACAAAAATCGTCGTTTATACTTTCAAAATATAGTTTTATATTTAAAAATTTTGAAATTTTACAAGTGAATTTAATATAAGGGACGCATGTTACAAAAGTAAAAAATTTCAAATATACTTTTTTTTAAGCGCTTAATTAAGTATATATTGTTTTTGGCATAAAAAAATTAAAATTATTCAACTATCTGGCTAATGCGAAATTTCTAAAGATTCTATGCTTAAGTTAACTCTGGTAGTGACGCAATTCTCGAACGAATGTACAACCAAGTCGTCTAAAGAAAAAAAATCTAATCGCTAGGTGTACAAAGTAAATACATTCGCATGAAAAAGAATTTTGCCGTCTAGTATCACATCTTTTTTCGCCATGACGTTCCAGAAAAAACACATTTCCGCGAACGTAAGAAACTTAGCTTCTCGAAGCGCATACGAAAAGTCTGAGGACAAAAACTGAAAACTGACGAACTCTCTCGCGCACCCGAGAGATAAGATAGATAAGAGAGAGGGAGAAAGACTTTGAGTTAATCCCGCAACAGTCTTTCTCGCGATTGTACATCTCTACTCGTGTCGCAACTAATCGTAACTAATGCAACGATAGGAAAAATAACTACAATCGCACGCGAACAAACGCAGGTAACAGTGGAGGGGAAAAAATAGTCGTGAATTGTAGGCGACACGAGACGAGAAGAGAAGCTCCTTACTGCAAATTCAAAACTAATAATGATAGCAATAATAATAATAATAGTAATAATAATATTAATAATAATAATAATAATAATAAAGTTAAGCTAACGCCTCGCTGTAGGAGGTAGAGCGCAACAACGAACAACTGAAAAAATTCTCTCCTATCTAGTCGCTGGTCACTCTCGCTCAGAGTGTTTGACCAATGCACGAATCGATCCGCAAGTCGTTTTCATTAAATGAAAAAAACGCTTCGCCGCTACTTTTATATTTTTATAATTCGACATTAATACGTAAAACTAAAAAACGCTCGTAGTTCGATAACTCGCCGGAGTCGTCGCGACTTTACAGAAAAAAGTCAAGAGATAAAAACTCGACGCAAGTTATTAACGAAAGATAAAAATTGATGTATAAAAGTAAAAAGCGCTTTCTGGACGTTCGTTGGTGCAGCGAATCGGCGAACGAGAGGTGGCTTTAAAAAGTGTTCAAGAAATGAAATAACTAAGCAACAGTCTTGCGCGTAACTTGCTGTATGAGCTCTATAATCGAGGATCTAGAAGCGCGGACGCGCGCATATATAATAATTGTTTTCTGTACAGCGCCTCCGCGCGCGGAGAGGTAGCTTGGGGGGGACTTTTTTTTTTTTTCGATGTACTTCGAGACACAAACATGAGACGCACACGCACACAGATACAATCGATCGCCCGACTCGGGCGATCGCGCCGAAAGTCCTTGCTTCGCCTGTGAGCGCAAAGGATACAAGCAGACGATGAAACGAACGTCAATAGAGTGAGGGGGGGAGCTTACGCATGTATTATACATAGTAACAGGTGGAAGTGCAACGCGCACACGAGTCTTGAATTTATTCATGGCCCGTCGATGCTCGTCCTCCTCGTCGTTGGCGTGTTGCTACCGGAACCAGATGTGCCTCTGCCTGGCCGCTCCTTCAACTGCAAGCAAACAAAATCAAGCCCTTAATATATATATATATTGCAAATTTCCGCGGGATATTTTCGGCGGGCGGCCGTTAGAAACGCGTCTAACCTTGGCTGGAAAAAAAAAAACAAAAAAAAAAAGAAAAGCGGGGAAAACAATGCATCTGGCCGCGGCGGCTCAATTTTTCAGCGTCGCGACAGCCTGGCTTTAAAGTTTAACGAAACGTCTTTATAAGCGGCTAGACGAATCGCAAAGTAGGACTCGGCTCGCGGTCCGTTTCGCGCTGACGCCGCTGGCTCGGCTGGTTCATTTACGCGCGTTTCCATGCTCGCGTATTGATTTTCGGAAAGTTTCGCCCGTCCGCTCGCTCGCCAGTTTCTCTCCTCTGCCTATCGCGGCCTGTGTGCCCTCCCCCCCCCCCTCCCCCTGGCTGTATTTGCATATTATAGCGAAATTAACGGCTCGATGCGCGTTATTATATTTTCTTCGGCTAAATTGCGTTTCTGAAAAAAAGAGCTGCTCTCTCTCGCGCCTTGCGGCTTAGCTCGCCGAGGCGCAGCGAGGCGGAAGCTGAAACGAGGACGTTGACCATGTTACTCGCAGTTACAACTAATTACGAGCCCAGCTTCCTCCTAATCTTATTGATTAGCGGGAGGTTTCGGGGCTTGCTCCTGGCCTGCAGTTCTGTCTCTCTCTCTGTTTGTCGCATTTCGCCGATGGGCAAAGTGCGTGGCGCGTCGCGCGGCGCGAACGCCCTGAAAAAGCTATGCGAGCCTTAATCAAAGTCAATTGTTTCTTCGAGCGCGAATTCACAAATATCACGAGAGAGAGAGAGAGGGAGAGAGAGAGCAGCGCGACTCGCGAGCCAATTGCTGGATATCAGAGACACTTAAGGAACGACTCGCACAAAATTATTAACGGACGCGCAGAGGCGAGGCGTCTTTTTAAATTAAACGAACCAATTGAGGCCTAGGCCTCGAATGCATTTCAGCTAGCTTTCGGTAGCAATTTTATCAAGCGTCTGCGGGCGTAAAAACTAATATTTTTTTCCCGATCGTCGGTCCAAGATCTCTTGGCCCCAAAAAAAATTTCGAAGGAATCGTGCCACTTCCGCTCGGAGAGATATATAATGCTCGGAGGACATTACGTAATTGAAGTAATGCAGGTTCTTATAGATTTTAGGCCGCGCATAAAATTGAACGAAATTACGGTGATTACTCGAAATTCAGTTTAATAAGGCCTTCTAATCGCATTAGAGGAAACAAGTAGCGTCCGCTCTTGTTTAAAAAGTGAGATTCAGAGTCGTTTGCTCGTTAGAGAGAGAGAGAGAGAAAGAGAGAGACAGAGAGAGGCAGGCAGGCAGGAGTGTCCCCTCTTGCATTCGAGATGGATTTTTGAGTCCCCCTGCACTTCGTCTCCCCCACGGCGTTTCCCATGCTTCCCCCGCTCGCGTGTGAATGCATGTGTGTGCAGGAGAGCCTCGGGCCGAGGGCGAGGGCCACCCGCCAAGCGCCCGAGCAGCCCCGGAAAACTCTTCGCGAGGAAGGAGAGCGCAGGAGCGCTCTGTGTCTGCGAGCACGCGATTTAACCCCGTCCGATCGAGAGAGCGAAAAGCAGCAGCGGCGCGGCGTCGGCGGCGGCGACGGCAGGTGGCCGAAGGAGGCCGGAGCCCAGAAAGGAAAGCAGACCCAATAATCAGCCGGGGCCAATAAACGCACACACCTGCGCGAAACGACACGCAAACGGCGGCGACGACGACTCGCGCGCGAGGCCTGCCTGCGTTCGTTCGACGCTGCTTGACATTATGTAGCGCGGCTGCCGCCGAGCGATCGCCCCCGCCGAAAGAGAGAACTCTCCGTCGAGCGCGTCGTTTCTGAAAGCTTTTTTCACTCGGCTAGCCCGCCGCCCGCCTTCTCCCGCTCTCTCCTCCCGCCCCCCTCTCGCCCTGTCACATAAATTTCGAGCATCTTCGAAAATTCGAAACAGCTCGGAGAGCGAGAGAGAGACCGGGGAACTCTGACTTCCTGGCGTCCCGTCGTTATAAAGGCGGGCTCCTCCCACGAGCGGTGTGTGTGTGCGTGTGCCCCGAAATCCGAAATTCCAAAGTACGATCGGCTTTCTTTTAATGCCGCCGCGCCTTCCACGAACGTCTGGGCTTTGCCTTCCAGGGAAGCCCTGCTGTTTCTCCGGGAGAGCGGCGCATCCGGAATCGCCTCGAGAAGAAAAGACGAGACGGTAGGCGAGAGAGAGAGAGAGAGAGAGAAGAGAGAGGCGGAGGATGAGGACTAATTTTCAAATTTGGCAACGCCGAGACACGAGGGAACACACTACAGGCCTGTGATTTGGCAACGCAGCTCTCTTTCTCGTCTGAGCCTCCGACTGCTATCCGATGCCTCCTCTTCTTCGGGCTTTTTTTCTCTCTCTCTCTCTTTCGCTCTCTCTCTCTGTCTCGCTCTCGCTCTCTATCTCCTTTGATGAAAAAGTTTGAAAATTTAAAGAGCAAAAGATCGCTCGTTCGCGGAGTCGGCCTGCATATTGTACGCGAAAGACGCGGAGGCGAGCGGCGAGCGTGTACGCGCAACTCGCTAAAATAATAATTCGCCCCGGTGTGCCGCGCGCGCGCGCGTCCATCCTCTCTCTATTTTCGGGCAATTTTTAATACAAAATATTCAAGACGCTCTTTTTCCTGTTAGGAGGTCGCCGAGTCTAGGCTGAGACGCTTGAAATTCAGGTTTTCGTGCGGCGCGGAGGCCTCTCTTCTCTCCCACATTGCAGGCAGGCCCAGGGGACGGAGAGGAAGCGAGAGTGGAGGAGGAGAGATATAGTTGGAGGAGGAAACAACGAGGGGGGAACGCGAGTGTGAGAGAGACTTGAGGCTGCTTCAGCCCTTCGATTCCTGCACCGACGGAGCGAGGGAGAGAGAGCGAGAGAGTCGACGCTCACGCACACACACACACACACACGCTCGTAGCAAGTTACACAGAGTACAGTCTCGGTCTCGGCTCTGGCCGCGCGTACAGTCCGAGACGAAAGTCCGGCGTACAGTAGCGCGAGCAATTTTCCACTGCTACTCTTTCCGACGCCGAGGAATTCTTGCCTCTCTTCCTCTCTCTCTCTCTCTCTCTCTCTCTCTCCCTTCCCTGCGTTTATGTACTCTTATTTCGTTTTATCGTTTGTTTAGTATCTACTTGAAAGCTGCACCGAGTATTCTAACCATTTCAGACTTGTTTTACTTTCTTTTGATACGCCCGCTAAATTATTTTATTAGAATCGCTCCACTTTTTCTTTTTTTTTCTTTTCTTTCTTTTTTATTAACTGCATCGAAATGAGCCGTCTTCCTTCTCGTCAAAGGAAACCGAGAAAAGCAGCTGGTCGAGTTACGCGAATCGGTTAAGCAAGTTTGTCGCTCTCAAATTTTTAGAAAGACTCGACGAAATAAGGAATATAAATCGGGCAAAAGACCAACCAGGTCTCACATCGAAAATTGAAACGCCGGAAGGTAAACATTGCACCGATGCCTCGAACTCTCCAGAGTAGATGAAAATAGTCGCGAATTGATCGACTTGGCATTTAAAAGCGAGCGCGCGAGAGAGCCCGAGCGGAGAGGCATTATTTTGGACGAACCGCGCGGTCAAAGGGAAACAATAATTGCCGCGGCAGCTGCCGAGGTGAACGAGCCGCGAGCCCCGAGCCTCCGAGCCCTGAGAGCGCGTGATCTCGACGTGGCCTTGACTGATAAACAGTCTCACTCCGCGGCTGCTCTACTCGAATAAAAAAACGAAAAAATAAAAAGAGGCAGAGGCCGAGGAGGGGAAGAGAGAGAGAGAGAGAGAGAGGGACCGATCGCGTTATTGAAAAATCCTCGGAATAGAGAACAATGTGCACGGCGACCGGAGCGATAGTGGTGCGATCGTATGCATGATGCATGCCGGAGTGAGTAACGGGACGCAGTTTTACTCCCGAGTTCTCTCTCTCTCACTGCCTCCTGCGTTCCCTTGCACGCGCCGCGCCGCACCACCCTTTACCCGACGCGGCGACCCCTTCAAGGCGGAAACCTGCACCCTCCGCCGTCGAGAGATGGAAATGCCAAGGAGGGTGAGAAAGATAAAGGGGGGGAGCAGAATTATACATCAAACGGAGACGCCAGACTTGCCATGTACTATCTTACCCGCTCGAGGAATTGAATTTTACATCAAGAATCTTTCTCTTTCTCTCTACGTTTCAAATTCTGCTTCAAATTCTGTTTCGGCCCCGTTGTTTTTATTTCGCATCGCTGCGGAAGCCGCGACGCAGCGGAGCGGCGCGTTGCTGATGTTTTCATTCACTCGGCGGAATACACTTGAATGCAGCGACGAGAAAAACAAAAAAAAAACCCCGTGGCGGAGAGAGGCGCAAAAAATAGTGGCGAAAAACAACAAGAGCCAGGCGGTGGCCAACCCGCCGAAATGCGGGGGACGGGGACCTTTCACCGAATGACGCTGCCGCTACTTGATTACTTTTAGATATTAGTAATTGCCAAACGTGCGCATTTTCCAGGCTCTTGCGCAGAAGGCGCATGTTTTGAAAACATTTTTAAAAGTACAGCGTGGCGCAACTCTAGTTACGAATCTTCTGCAATAAGTATAAATTTGCGTAATTACTGGCGAGAGAGCGATGCAAGAAATAGATAATATCCAGTGTCTCTCGGCGAGAGCGCAGCTCGGCTGCTGCTGGAAATGGCTTTTAACGGGGGAGGGAGGGAAAGAGAGACTTATCCAAAAGAAGGGGAAACGGATGCTCACCATGGGGTAGGCTGGAGATGGCCATCACCGGCGCTCCTGCCAGAGGCCGAGGTTCAGCGATACGAGCGGCAGCTTCCAGATCTTCTCGAGGCCGAACTTGGTGATGCGCGTGCAGCCGTAGAGGTCGATGCACCTGAGCCGGGGCATCTTCTCGACGATGGTGAAGACGCTCGCGTCCGTCAGTCGGGCGCACTGGCCGATGTGCAGGGTCTCGAGGTCCTGCTGCGTCTTGGCGATGTGGCTGATGCCCTCGTCGGTGATCGGGCAGGCCGAGAGGCTCAGGCTCTTGAGGTTGAAGAGGCCCTGGCTGATGTGCTGGAGGGCCTGGTCGCCGATCTTGTCGCAGAACGAGACGTCCAGGCTGGATATCTTGCTGCCGCCCTCGGCGAGGTAGGCCATGCCGACCTCCGAGATGTTGTCGCAGGAGCGTAGATCGAGCTCGCGCAGGCTGCCGATCTTTGCCACGTGCTTCATGCCCGCGTCCGTGATGAGGACGCAGAACGAGAGGTTGAGGGAGCGCAGGCTGCCCGAGAGGCCCTGGGCGATGTGCCTGAGGCCCTCGTCGCTGAGCCGCTGGCAGTCCTGGAGCCCGAGGTGCTCGAGCTTCAGCGCGCCGCCCTCGTTGCAGCCGGGGTTGGGCAGGAAGGCCGAGCGGAAGGCCACGTAGATGCTGTTGTTGACGCCGTTCACGTCGGCGAGGTAGGAGGCCCCGGCGTCCGAAACGAGCCAGCAGCTGCGCAGGTCGAGCCGCTTGAGCTTCTTGAGGCTCCAGGCGATGACCTGGAGGCCGGCGTTGGTCACGTTGCCGCAGCCGCCGAGCTCGAGGGACTCGAGGTTCCAGAGGTACTGGGCGATGTTGCCCAGACTGACGTCCGTTATGTTCTTGCAGAGGCTCAGGTTGAGGCTGGTGAGCGAGGGGTAGGCCTGCCCGAGGGCCGAGTTGAGTCCGGCGTCGGACATGTTGTAGCAGCCCGAGAGGTTGAGCGACTGGAGCTTGGGGATGCCGCGGAAGACGTCGCCGAGGCCGCGTCGCATCGTCAGCGAGAGGACCTGGACGCGCCGGATGCCGCGGCGCTCCAGGCACTGGAAGACCTGCGAGCTGTGCTTGCGCAGGTGCAGCTTGGCCTCGACGCCGCGCCAGGCCGATCGCTGGTAGGCGGCCTCGCGCCAGGCCACGCAGACCTGGGCCGCCCGGCCGCGGTCGCGCACGTCGAGCTTGCTGAAGATGAGCGCGAGGATTTCGGGGTAGAGGCAGGAGACGTGCGACTGGCCCGGGGGCGCGGGCTGCCTCGCGGCGCACCGCTCGTGCCTCGACTGGAGCTGCTGCTGGTGATGCTGCTGGTGGTGGTGCTGCTGGTGGTGGTGGTGGTGGTGCTGCTGGTGGTGGTGCTGGTGGTGGGCCGCCGACTGCCGCGACTGCCGCTGGACTGGGACCGGCGCCGGCTGGCTGGCCGGCTGCTGGGCCGGTGGCTCCGTCCTGGGCCGCTTGGCGGGCCGGGGGCCCGGCTCGGCCGCCAGCGGCTGCGGCGGCAGCGCCAGGTGCGGCCGGTGCAGCTGGTAGCAGTGGCCCGAGCGGTGGATCAGCGTCGTCGTGCCGTGGCTCGGCGTCAGGCCCGGCGGCGGCAGTTTCGTCATGAGCGGCTGCTGCGGCTGCGGCACTACGAGCTGCTGTCCGGCGTCTTCCATGCTCCGGGACGGCTGGCCTTCAGGAGGCGCCGGCGGGCATCAGCGTCGCATCCAGAGCGCCCGCCGAGCAGAACCGTCCTTTCTAATCCGAGTTGCCGAGCATATGCGCCGCTACTCACTGAATACCGAGCGCTCCGTCGGATGCTCCCTGCTGCTGATCTTACTAGGTTACTGCTGCTCTGCTGTTGCTGCTGCTGTTGCTGCTGCTGCCGCCGTTGGTGTCGTTGCACAACGCGCTGCCTCGGGGTCGGTGGCGGGGGAGAGCGGGACCGGACGAACCGAGCAAACACGCTTCCAGCCGCAGACTGACGTGAGAGCGGCTGGCGAGGTTGCCGAGCGCGCTTGGCCGCCGGTGGAGGGGGGGCGCCCGAGTTCGCCGCGCAGCCGTCAGGGAGCGCTGCGGGGGCGCCCGCTTAGCCCGGCGATCGGCCGGTAGGTGGCGGTAGCACGGCGGGGCGGAGCCGCTCTCGGACTGGTCGGCGGCGGGGCCACGTGACCGGGCCGACGGGTATCGATTCGGGGCGCGCTGCGGCGGTATTTTTAAGTTTTCGCCAGCAGGGGCGGGGCCAGGGTGCTCGGAGCACGTTGCGCCGTCGCTTGGGGATCCAAAATCGAAGCGGGGCGCAGGAATTTGGCCGCAGGCCCGGGGAATTGGCCGATTTTCGCCTTAAAAATCCTTGAAGAAGAATCGCGTCGATTGAAGGTGAATATAGGATTTTGGGCAGCCTTAGCTTTTCGAGAGCGCTGGGCCTATCCGATCCGCACTGCGTGCGGCATCTTTTCGCGGTTCTGAATTTTCGGTTGTACCGTTGTATAAAAAATTGTCAAGAAATAAAGTAGCTGATTATCGTCGAGCGCTCGGGGCTCGCGACGTCACTAATTACGGCACTGACGCTGTCGGCGTCAGCTATGCGATGAATAATAAACTGGCCTCTCGCAGAATCTAGCTGTCTCTCCCACATGCATGTAGATCGGGATCAGGTAGAGCGGAGGACGCGAGGCCGCTGCCCAAAGAATCCTTCGGGCTGTTATGAAAAGGTCGACACTCTTCTCTCAAATTATAAACTTCAAGCGGGAGCTGGACATCGACTATATAGTTAAGCTTCCTTCGGAGCTACAATACAACAACTTCTTCGCGAACCTTTTTTTTCCCCCGTTCCCTTTCTCTCTGCTCTCCTGGATTTCTTCTTTTTCCGTTTTTGCTCTTATAAAGAGAGAATCTATCTTTTTGCACCGCCACCGCCGCCGCCGCAGACTTCTCATCCTCTTCGTGATTTTCGGGAGTGACTCTGTCGAAAGGAATGAGTGAATTTTGATCGCGATCCATCGTCGGAACGTGTAATTTGCGAGGTCGTTTTGCGGATTTTCAAGAAACGCTCGCCACCGCGTGCAGCGGCCAGGGCCCGTTTCGCTTTCGAATCTAAAAACGCGACTACACGTGTAATTATAATAACGCGGTCGATCAAAATTTGGCTTTACACCCGTGGTACTCTCGTGGCCGAGTTGTTCGAGGTACCCTGCGAGAAAAAAAAATGATATTTTGCAGAGCAGATCATAAAGCCTTCGTAAAGCAATAAACTAATCTCTAGGTCTTTGGAAGGGAAAGTTTATTGAAAACAAGCAGTAAACCGGTGGATGCGAGCGAAAAAAGCGGTAAAAAAGGTAAATTTTTATTCTGGCAAAAAAAAAGGCATATACACGAGGAAAGCTGAAAATTGTAAAACTGCGACGTCTCCTCGATCATTTCGTTTTTTACATTTACTGCCGGCCGCTTCTTACTGATCAGTCGGTGCAGCTACCTGAGGCTCTCTCTCTCTTTCTCTCTCTCGTCGGGTGAATCGGAGCAAAGGGTCGGGTGTGTATACGGGGACCGAGGGCAGCATCCGCCCCCGGAGAATGGGCTTTAATTGCAGGCAGGCAGGCAGGCAGGCAGACGAGGGAATTTAAGATCCCTGGAAAAAAAGTATGGCCCTCTCCGGACTGCAGCGCGTCTCCTTTCACACGGCACGCCCCGTCGTTACTGTACGCCAGTTGTCAAGTACAAGTGCCAAACGCGGTGCACACCTGCTTCGATCGGCTTTTTTTTTGGAGGGAGCTCGGAAAATTTTCGCATACTGCGGAATTCGCAGTCGAGGGGCTTCTCGGGCAATTTTCAAAAAGGATAATTTTTTTTTTTTTTTTTTTTTTATTGAGAAAAAAAAATTCTTAAATTGCACGAATTTGAGGCAACGAGCTCAATTGAAAGCGGTGGACGCGAATGCATCTCAATTATTATATTTTATTCGACAAATTGTAAGGTAGGAATTTAAAATTTTCTCCCTCGAAAAGTACAAAGCTGCACTGCGAACATTATCGAACGGTCATTGCATTTTGTCGCCGTTATTTTGACAATGGGACGGACGCGTGCGCGCAATTCCAAGAAATTTCGTATAATCAAATATTCCGCGGCCAACATCCGACAAAACAAAATGACGTTCCGCGAAACTTTATACGGGAAAAAAATTGCGCATCGTTTTATTTATTTCCGTGCAGTAAAAATCCCCGTCCGGGAGGGAGGATTTTATCGAAATTTCGTAAAATTTAGCAGCTCCGCTCAGCTGCGTACATTTAGATAATGCGTATAAATATTATCGGCGCACGATAAAACGTACAGATATATGCTTTCGCTCCCCGCAGTAAACGTCCCACTAAAACGCTCGAGCGATTAATGCTTATAAAAGTTGTTAAAATAAAATCAAACTCGAACGACGCCGAGGAAAAAGAGTATATAAGGAAATGTATATCGCTTAAAAAAAAAAAAAAAAAAATAAGTATTGCAGTTATCGTCGGGCGTAAATCAAGGCGAGTCTAGGCCTGGAACGATACACAGAAGCAAGAGGGGTAGCGGCGGTACGATTTCTGGACCAAAGCAGGGATATATACCGGATCTGTGGGCGCGTTGAATTTGCCTTTTACTTGGCCGACAAGCTGCGAACGGCCATTTCTCCGGCGCTGCAGCTCTCTTTATTGCCGATTCCTTTCTCCAACCTGCTGCTTTTTATCATTATCAGAGCCGATTTCGAAGAGAATGAGTTTATTCTATAAAAATAAAAACAAAAACAAAAAAGAAAAAAAAACCAGTAGCAGCTGAGAGGCTAATAAAAGGTACTGTCGTAGCAAGACGTGGGATTAAGGAAGCAGCAAAGATTCAAGAAAGCCGACCGAACGCCCTTTGCCCCGAGCCCCGCTGGGCACTAAATCAAGATATTCCCCAAAAGTCCGATGATTTTCTCGAAAGTTTACGGACCCCCAATACATGTTTTTATCATTTTCAAGCCTTATTATTCGACGTTTAATCCTTTGTTCCCCGCACGATCCGCCCGCCAGCTGCGCGCCGCGGCAATTAATCGGAGCGGAAAAAACTATAAACGAAAAATAGAAAGTCGAGGATCTCGATTCGCAAAAGTCTTTATAACGCACGTATACGCGCCGCGCGCGCGCGCATATTAAGCGTCGGGCGTAAATTTCCATAAGATAAAAGTATATGGAGCCGTAAATAAAAGCTCCCCGAGATATCCCCCGCGCCGCCTTCAAAGGGGCTTTTTCGAGAGGCACACATCGGGGATTAAGCAAGTGGCTAGTTAAAAGGAAGGCGAGTAAGAGAGAGAGAGAGGCGACCGGCCGAGCGGAAGAAGGTGCAAGTCGGTGGAAGGTGCGTATATACTGAATGAGCGCGGAGCGGTCCCTTTGCCGGGCCGCGCGCGCGAGTGAGAGAGAATCGAGATGGGAGAGAGCGGGAAAGGAGCTGGCTCTCCGTTCTGGCTGTGTGTGCGGGTCCCCCCTTTCCTCTGCCGTTCGCCTCGCCGTCTCTCCGTCTATACTTACTTGTTCCTGCACTCGCTCCTCCGCGGACACGCAGTCGCCAACTGCACACACAGTCAGTCGCAAGCGATTCCTTAAGCCGATCGGCAACCGAGGGAGAGAGAGAGAGAGCTTTTTCCGAAGCACCGACGGCGGCCCGACTGCTCTGCAAGGTAGGCCTCTATAGCCGAGATATCGGACCGTAGCTAAGCTTTCCCTCTGCCCGCTATACATTCTCGATTGAGCCATTTTCGCGTCATTTCTTCCTAATATACGCGCGAGCGCGCGCTCGCCGCGACGAATCCGCGCGACGACGACGTACCGCACGTGCACGACGCTCTGCGTACCTTTGTGTTTGACGGCAAACATAGGCGCTCCTAAAGGGCCCGGTTTTCAAATACGCGCACCGCCGCCGCGGCCGCGGGGCCACAAAGAAACTCAAACACAAGAGCGTACATTGCGTATTTGTCTTTCGGGAGGAATCGTCCGCGGGACACAGCTCGATCGTTTACCTCAGCCTTGGCCGCGCGCCGCCTACTTAGGCTGAATTTTATCGGTAAGCCGATACATTAAAAAGCGGAGCGTGTATATGCGCGCCGCGCGCGCAAAGGAGAACACCTGCACGCGCGTGGGATCGCGGTTTATTTATCGCGCGGCGGCGGCAGCAGCCCTCGTTCGCGAGTGTCGCAACGGAAAAACTCGTATACGCAGCGGGGGAAAAAAAGGAGCTCGCGATTCGCCGGATGATGATGATGAAGGTGAACGGCCCCGTGAACTTGGGCTCTTTGGGTGTATTAGCCTAGCGCCCTTTGCCGCACGCAGTCTAATGCATACCTTTAATAGTCTTTGGGACGAAAGAACGAAGGAGGAGGAGAAAAAAAAGGAAATTTACTCCTTAAACATTGGGCAACGTTTTCAAAGCTAAAAGTACACGCGGCTAGCCGTTATCTTGGGTCCATATAATATTGCCCCATCGAGAGGTACGAATTGCGACGAATTTCCCGGAAAATTCGTATGTAGGTCTCGTTATCGGTAAACGGATTTCGGAGGAGGATCGCCAAAAGTGGGTCGTTCACCTGGGTGAAACAAACGCCGAGGCGCGCGCGCGCGCGTTTATATATCGGCGGGACGATCTGTAAAAAGGCGAAATTCCAGCGGCGAAACGAGAGGGGGAGAGGCAGATAGACGCGCCGGGAAACGAGCGACCGATCGTCCGAGATCCGCCTTACTATGCTTGTCAATTAAAGCCGAGTCAAAGCCAAAGAGCGCGCATTCGAGCTTTTGTGCCGCAGGTTCGACCCGAACGAGAAGCCGTGGCACCAGCGATCATGCCGAGGGAGCAGTACTCGGACGAGTCCCCGAGAGCCGAGGAAACCCCGAGAGAGCCTTCTACTTTTCCGTGAAGTATATACAACAACGCTGGCGTATACGCGGTCCGCGATACTTATTTCAATTTCACTAAACTTTCCAATCCCATCGGCAGCGAGACGGCGGCCGGCTCTTCTCGAACAAGGACAAATGATCCAAGAAATCCAGTTCCAATTACCGGCACTCGAGCGGCAGCAGTACCGTTTCCTTAATTGCTCGCGGGGAGAGGCATCACAATTACTCCCGAGATGAAAAAGCCGGAGAAGAAGCTAATAGAGACGGTCGGGCCGATGCTGCTCCTGCTGCTGCTGCCGCTGCTGCTGCCCGTCAACCTCGCGGCCTCCTACACCGGCACCTGGATGTGAGTATACCCGAGGGGAAGCGGGCTCCCTCGCCCATATCCACGAGCAAGCAACAATCGCGACCTCTCTGTCGTAGGCAGGCGGGCCTGACCCGGCGGTCCAGCCCCGAGCCGCAGGATCCCCCGGCCCTCTGCGCCTCGTACCCGGGGCTCTCGGCCGGTCAGGAGAAGCTCTGCCGGCTGGCGCACGACCACATGGCCCTGGTGGCGCAGGGCGCGCGCGCCGGCATCCGCGAGTGCCAGCACCAGTTCCGGCACCGGCGCTGGAACTGCTCGACCGAGCCGGGCGACGAGCGCCTCTTCGGGCCGCTGCTCGAGCTGGGCAGCCGCGAGGCCGCCTTCGTCCACGCCGTCGCCGCGGCCGGGCTCGTGCACACCCTGGCCCGCGCCTGTCGGGACGGCCGGCTCGCCTCCTGCGGCTGCTCGCGCGGCCACCGGCCCAAGGACCTCAACCGCGAGTGGATCTGGGGCGGCTGCGGCGACAACCTCGAGTACGGATACAAGTGAGTGCAGCCCGGCGGAGCAGCTCCTCCCCGTCATAGCTCATAACGCTCAGCGCTCTTAAGTCCCCCCCTGCCCTGTATGTCTGCCCAGGTTCGGCCAGTCGTTCCTCGACGTGCGCGAGCGGGAGCGCGGCTTCAAGCGGCGCAGTCGCGAGCACGGCAGGAGCCTCATGAACCTGCACAACAACGAGGCCGGCCGCAGGGTGAGTAGCCGCGAGTGCGCGGGCCCGATTAGAGCGCTCCGAGACTAGGCGAGGTGTGTTCTTGCTTGCGCAGGCCGTCGTCAAGCGGTCCAAGGTCACCTGCAAGTGCCACGGCGTATCCGGCAGCTGCAGCCTCATCACCTGCTGGCAGCAGCTCGCGCCCTTCCGGGAGATAGGTAACGCGGCCCGCGATTCGATTTATACCGATTTCCATTGTACGGCTAATACTGCACCCTCCAACGATGAAACATTAACAAGATTTTCAATTCAATTCTTAAAACTTTATTAACTTAATAAAAATTTATCACAATTTATTAGAGAATATACGCTTACTTTGAAGGTAAAACTTTTTTTCTTTTTTTTTTACATAAAAATCTAGAATTTTTATTCTTAAAAGTATCACGTAGCAATTTACGTAATTTTCGCAGGATAAGTTACTTGCAGCTCAGGTTGAACGTTATACCTTTCGTAAAGAATATCTCTAATAATTATGGCTACTTTAAGCGTTTCGCGGAGTTTCCCAACTCTTTTCTAACACTGTTGCCGTTTTTTTTTTATGAAGGAGATTACCTTTTGGATAAATACGACGGGGCCACCGAAGTCAAAGTTAACAGAAGGGGTCGTCTGTCAATCAGGGATCCAAGATATTCTTTGCCTACTGCCAACGATTTGGTTTATTTGGATGATTCGCCCAACTATTGCTTCGCGAATAGTACCTTGGGCTCATTAGGTATGTATTGTCAGAGTTCAACATTTTGGCAAACGTTTTGTAATCTACTTTAGTTCTTGAAACTTTAGCTTTCGCTCGTACTAATTTCATCTAGGTACCCGTGGGAGGACCTGCAACAGAACATCGTCCGGTATCGACGGCTGCAATCTTCTTTGCTGCGGTCGGGGTTACAATACCCAAAAAAGTACAGTAAGCGAAAGGTGTGATTGCAAGTTTCACTGGTGTTGTCAAGTTCAGTGCAACACCTGCAGCAAGAGTATCGACCTTCACACGTGCAAATGAAGTGCGCATCGTCTGACAAGTCTAGCATTATAAAATTATTCAATCAGTCTTTGATTTGTGATGATAAACGCAATTCTTTCAACAGTTGATAGGCTATATTTACAAGCACTCGACGAGGTTCGATTACCCAGATTTACTTGTACATTCTCACCTCGGGCTAAGCGATTGCAAATTTTAATAAATCTGACATTTTTGCGCGATCATCTCACA
Source organism: Ormyrus labotus (assembly GCA_035582975.1). NCBI lineage: Eukaryota > Metazoa > Arthropoda > Insecta > Hymenoptera > Ormyridae > Ormyrus > Ormyrus labotus. The sequence goes on from JAWWEO010000009.1 coordinate 14,341,035, forward strand.
ACATTTTAGATTTCATTAATCTGAGAAACAATTACGAGTATTATCGGCACGTAAATCCTTCCACTACGCTGAACACAAAGGTGAGGCATCCAAATGTTAAGATAGACCCGTGATCGACCATCGCGCTACCTTCCCAACCTTGCTCCGAAAAATCCTTCTTATGCCTTTCTTTTCTATTAGCACATTTGCAAATGCATTGTTTCTCAGCTGTATTAACAGTAGTAGGTTTATTTTTATTTGCGATCCTCTTAATAATGTCTACTGCATCTTGGTCTTTTGCTTTCGACTGAGATCCATCTTTTGAAACATCTACAAATTCAATATCAGTTGGGTGCATACTATAATTGCAGGAATACAAAATATTATCAACAGTAGTTCCATGCTCGCTGTAATTTAATAATTCGTACCGCTTGGTAGTCTGTAAATAAATAAATATATACATTAATATTAGGAAAATTAATAATAAATAAAATATATTTTATTACATTTTTCAATTTTTGGTGTTTGTAAAGCACAGATACTAATTCAACATTACTAATAATGTTGTAATTTGAACCTGCAAGGTAAAATAAAAATAGAAAAATAAAAGTATTTTTATCACTTCATTTACCTCATCAAAAAAAATGACGGCGTGTTTTGGAGATAGAAAACTGCAAGAACCATATCTACTAAGTAATAAATCTGATTCACCACCAGTTCCAACATTTAGAGTTCTACAAGTCATAAATATAGGAGAACCTGCAGTTTGACCCAGAGGAAACAATACAGCTCGAGCTTTTGTAGTGCAATTTACATTTTCATAGCATTCGTTCATAGGATTTAAAATTTGCTCTATCCTTTGTTGGGCTAAAGCTTCTAACACTGGCCTCTCTAAAAGACTAATTCCTTCTTTCAATTTAAAACCTAAACCATTATTTATAAAAACATTGTCTTCTATATTTATATCACTTTCACACTTCTCGTCTTCACTTATATTATTCCTCATTTCATTGTTCATTCTTTCACTTTGTACTTCCTTTTCATCTCCTTCTGATTCTTTTTCTTCGTTATTTTTCAATAAAATACCATTATCTTTTAAATTTTTTTCATTTTCGGACTTTACATCGTCTTTATGACTCTCCTGTGTTACATCTGATTCAGTCTTAGAGCTTTCTGTACAAGAATGCTTTATAATTGGGAATATAAAGCTACTTGGCCTGTATAAATGACATACATCAAGTTCTGGTGGATTTGCATAATGATACTTTACACTGGGTGGAACTTTTACTCTTGATTTTTGGTTTTGTTTGACCTTTATTCTAAAAGGAGGATTAACAGAATGTGCCTTGCGCAAAAATTGTAGTTTTACTGCATGTTGATCAATTCGTTGATGTGCAAATTTATCCCACAACTTCATTCTTTCACTGGCAGCGCATGAAGTTAAAAGATGTTGATCGATAAAATGATTCGAATGATTTGGACACATCCATCGACCACTTGGGAATGCAGTAAGTGGAGGATCTAAACAGTCTTGATGAAAATACAAAGGGCAATAATCACATGCTATAAGAGGAGCTTTTCTGCAACTTTTTCCGCATTCAAAACATAGTCGAGCAGGTAGCGGAATAAGTGAACCATTTTCATGGTAATGAATTTTTCCTGCAAGAGGTAAAATAATTATTTTTCTATCAAAGTCTCAAATTAAAAATTATCTTAAAATTAACAGATTTTGAAAAACTAATTTTAAAAAAATCTTATTTAAAAACTAACCATTGATATTTGTGTTCTGTTTTCCTCTTTTATAAGATACAGGATCTATCTTATCTGTTCCAGGAAATGTTATAGGTAATTGTAATTCTCTAGGTAAATTAAATTCTCTAGGATTGACTAATGAGGCAGCAAGTGCAAGAACTTCTAAAGCATTTTTTTTTTTCCTTTTATTTCCAGCAATATTTTCTTTTTTCAAAGCACATCGGCAAGCATGGCAAATCCATTCTCCATTTGGTATATCTGATAATTCTAATGGAGGATCACTAAATAGAAAAATTTCAGTTAAAAACTGTTCTACCCCTTTATTTAAAGAATTTTTTATTTTGAGAAAATCAACTCACTGGCATTGTAAATGAAAAGATGCTGGACACTTATCACAACATATTAATTCTCCTCCATCATGGCACGCATCACATGAATCTCTATTGTGTCCTCGACCAGGTCGTTTAAAATATGCATGTCTTTTTTCTTCCTTTTCTTTTTTTAATTTGACTGATGGATCACTCGATGATGGTGGAGCAATCAAAGCCTGTATTTGCTATGAGAAAAGTGGTAATTTGCTTAGTAAAATAGTACTAACTTTTAATTTTATTAAGAAATGTTTAAATGACACTTACTGGCATCAGCCCATCAGGATGATTAACATCAATTTCAAAACCAGGAACTTTATGAGACATGGTTTTGCAAATAATTAAAAAACTTTCACGCTTGATTGTCTTGAAAAGAATATTGGCAACTTTTTTTTGTTCTTGCAATTTTTTTACCTTAAATATTGCAAATTTGTAAAGTAATTTGAACGCTTGGCATTGCTTTTACTTGGTGTTCCTTTTTACCATGATGAAAAGTATAAAGCGTGCGATGGAACCATAATCACTGCCCGCGACTATGCGTCCGAACCTTAAGGCTCGTTTCTATGTTCCCGCTATAAAAAGTCTTTCAATGCAGCGCGTATGATCGGTTCTTCCAATTTATACAAAATAATCCGTGCTACGACTACGATCCTCTAAATTATAAATTAATATGATCACGAATCCGTGCATGCTCATTGAAAATTTTCAAATTATATATATTTTTTAAAAATTTAAGTAATTCAAAAATTTTACAGTAAGAAAAATGTTTTATAAAATACTAATATGTTCTGATATAATTCAATTTTAAAATTTATTAAATAAATTATAAATTTTCGAATTACTTCATTAAAATAATTGTATAATAATCTGTTATTATTTGCAAAAGTCTTTATTGAAAAATATGAAATTTAATTAGCAAATAAATAATTATAATTTTAAGTTATAAATTATTGTATTATTTTACATTATTTTACATTATGTTACAAACACTTTTACTTTTTTTATGTACATTATATAAACATATACAAATGCATATACAATCTTAAATTATCATTGAATCTTATTGATTCCAGTGCGGTCAACTACTAATACTGGAGGACTGTCCGATAACTGTACGACTCGCCTCCTAGGACGATTCACTATTATAATATTTTTACTCAACTTTGGTTTTACAATCCTTCTTTCCTTTCTAACCACTAACTCACTTTCCGCTGCTTTTTTATTTAAAGGTTTTTCAGTGTGAACTAAAGGATTGAAACATTTTTTCGTTAAAATATTATAACCATGGCTAAACTTTTTTTCGTTTTGTTCTAGACTTTCTGCACAAGTCATTGGTTGTTTGAATTTTACTTGTTCACTTTCTTTATCTTTTACATTTTCCGAACTACGTAATTTCTTTGCGTAAGATTTGCGTTTTGCTTGTTTTAACATTTCATTAATGACTGGAGTAGTTACTTGATTGTCTTTAACTGTGTTATTAATTTCTTCTTTGGTTGATCCAACGTTTATTATAAATTCTGCCAAAGTATTTTCTTCAACTTTTTCATAAGATGTGTCTTCCTCTACATCTAACTTTTTTTCCGTAGAAACGGGAAAGATTTCTTGCTTTTCTTGAATTATATTTATTTCACATTCTATAGGGTCGTCTTTATTAATCGTTTCCAAAACTGTATTAGAATTATTTTGCTGTTCTTGTTCAACAGTAATTGAAACAAATTTTTCTTTTATTGGCTCTACATTCACTTCAGATTTTTCTGCAACAACTTGGAAACTGATAGAGGAATCATTTTGCTTTTCTCCTTTGTCATTAATAATCAAAGAAATACTTTGCTGCTCTTTCAAATTTATATTATTTGTTGGCTCTTTCAAAGATTCCTCTTCAATTTTATTCATACTAGAATCAGAATTGCATTTCTTTTTTTCCTCTATACTTGGAAGTGACGATTTTTTTTCTTTTTCCAATGACATTGCAATTGTTTTACATTCTTTAAAAGAGTTATCAACTGCTTCTTCATTATTAATTTTCTGATTACATTGTTTTCTTAAATAATTTTCCAGTATTGAAAAATTTTCAATTTTATTATCAATTTTATTAACTTCTTGTACTTCCAGTATTGAAGAATTTTCAATTTTATTATCAATTTTATTAACTTCTTGCACTTCCAGTATTGAAGAATTTTCAATTTTATTATCAATTTTATTAACTTCTTGTACTTCCAGTATTGAAGAATTTTGAATTTTGTTATCAATTTTATTAACTTCTTGAACTTTCACTTCCTTCATCTCTGAAATATTATTAACATTATCTGGGATTATTTTCTCTGACTCATTGGGCAATGAATCTTGAATATGACTTTCAATTTTATTCATTTTTTCAATCTTTATTTCCTTTATACTTAAAGTATCATTGGCCTTATCCATTATTGTTTTTTCTGACTTTCTTTCTATATCAGCAATGTTAAACAGATTACTTTCGTCATTCATCTGATTCGGTAATACTTCATGATCGTCATTTCGTTTTTCCACTTCACGCTCTTTTTCTACAATATTCTTTGCATTTATTTCTGTTTGAATTGACATATCTACATAAATATTTTCATTAGATTCATTTGCTGAATCTATAATTTCTCCTTCTTCCAAATCTTCTATTATTTGTGTTTTGGTGTTTTGTTCCGCGTAACTATCGTTGCTGTTTTTGTCTTCTTGTTTATTAAAAAGGATTTGGTTCCTTTGTTGCTCATGCTTAATCAATTCAAAGTTGCAAGGTCTTTTGATTTCTGTTTCCTTTTGAATATTTGCATTAATTTCTTTCACTGTACTATTTGTTTTCCCAGATTTACTTTGCCTATCTGCTTCATACTCATTTTTCTTGCATTTTAAAGACATTATATCTCTTTCAGAATAATTATTTTTATAAGTAATTTTTGCATAACGTTCTACTTCATATTTGACTTTTTTATGTTGAAATTGTGCACTTTTTCTATCTTTACTTTGGAAACATGAGTTTGCCTGTGAAGTATGAGATTCTATCTTCTCAATAAAATTATTAGTAGATTTATTAACACTGATAAAAGGATCTATCTCTATCTTTCTTCGTTTACATTTAGGTGACGTGTTTTCTTCTGAATCTGATCGACTTTTACGTTTTTTATCCTTATGTTTTTTATGTTTTTTGATTTCATTATATTCTTTCTTATCGTATTTGTCTTTCTTGTATCTTTTAATTCTTTCGGGGCTTTGGGTAAGCTCCAATTTAGAATCTTTGTGTTTTTTCTTTTTCTTTTCTTTACTTTTGTTCAATTTGTCTCTATCTTTTGACTTATGCTTACGTTTACTTTTGTGATGATTGTATTTTTCAGACTCTTTATATCTATCTTGCCTGCTGCTATGTTCATAACTTTTTTCTTTATAGTTTGCCTTATCCTGTTTTTGACAATTCTTAATGCTACAATTTTTATCATTTTTACTTAAATAGTTTTCAATTTGGAAACTGTCTTTCTGGATATCTTTCGGTAACTCTTCTTTTGAACAAAAATACTCCATCTTTTCTGTTAGTGTTATGTCAGTCGTTGTTATTTCTTTAGAAATTTGTAAGACACCTTCTTTAGAATGAAAATTAACAAGAGACAAATTTTCTTTGTTATTTACTTTATCACGAGGGCCTTTATTTGTTTCTTCTATTTTTCTCCTGTTTTCCTTTTCTTTACTTTTATAAACTTCTAATTCTTTAATGTTAGAATTTTCTTCCAAATTTTTCATGGATTTTTCTTCTATTTTTCTCCTATTCTCTTTTTCTTTATTTTTATAAACTTCTGATTCTTTGATGTTGGATTTTTCTTCTGAATTTTCCATGGGTTTTTCTTCTATTTTTCTCCTATTCTCTTTTTCTTTATTTTTATAAACTTCTGATTCTTTTATGTTGGATTTTTCTTCTATTTTTCTCCTATTCTCCTTTTCTTTACTTTTATAAACTTCTGATTCTTTGATGTTGGATTTTTCTTCTGAATTTTTCATGGGTTTTTCTTCTACTTTCCTCCTATTCTCCTTTTCTTTACTTTCATAAACTTTTAATTCTTTTATGTTGGATTTTTCTTCTAAATTTTTCAATCCTTCTTTCTTGTTTTTATCCATCTCTTTTTCTTCAAACGCTTTCTTCTTTTTTAAATCACTCAGTTTCTCAAGTTTTGTTTCTTTTATTTCTTCTTTCTTTATTTTTTCAGATTCTTTCTCTGCCATCAGTCTTTTACGCAATCTTTCTCCATAAACAGTGCTTCTATATTCATTCTTATTAACTATTTCATCTTCAGAATTATCACTGTCATTAAAATCTCTTTTGGATTTAAAATGGCTTTTTATTAAAGTGTTGTCTACTTCAACATTACCTTCTGTAGTGCTATTAATATCGTTTTGTTGACACTGTTTGTAATCGTTAGCTGATTCTATTGGAGGTGGTGGATAAGGAAACAGAGGCTTGTTTGTTATTTGATACCCATACTTTTCGTGGTTCAAAACTGTATGTAATTGAGGAGGAGGACAATTATCTTGATTAAAAGCTGCATGTAGTGGAGGAGGACAATATTGATAATTACTTAATCCTTGAATTTCTGATCTATTATTGATATGTGTACTCATTAAGGGAGGAGGATAATCACATGGTTTAACGATTGGTATTTTATTATTTTCAACTCGTGGAAGAATGTTCTGATTATAATTCCTACTTCGTTGATTTCTCCTAAAGGTCACATTGTCTAACCTAAAATTCAAACAAAATGAATATATTTTTTATAATTTTTATAAGATTGGTGAATAAAATTATATTTACTGTGTTCTTAATTCAGTTATCGAACGATCTTTTCTCGAAATTTCAGCTTTGGCTGTTTTTATTAGAGAAGAAAAATTTGTTTCCAATTTTTTTTTTTCACCTTGTAGTTGCTCAAGTTTTTTTTTTAATTCGCTCAGTTCTTGTTCCAGATGTTTATACTTCTCTTTTGTTTCGTTATACTAAAACGAAGCAATAAGATAAAATAACAAAACACAGAACCGTTTATTGGAAGCATAACCCGTTTAAAGTACGTACCTTTTCCTCGTTATACTCAGTCTCTTGCGTGTTAAAACTTGAAAGATCGGCGTATATATCAAAATCGTCCATTACGTGAAAAAATTTTAAAATTTATTGCACATACCTCTTTGCAAGGATGAAAATTCGTAAATAAAAATCAACCGAAGCTGATCAAAGCCATCTGCAATTGCATCTGCATCTTTACGTAGTCTGTCAGTTTCGCGCCAGAATTTCTGCTGAATGCTAGTTTCTTTTTCTCGAATTTAGTAACTATTCTGAAAAAGTAATGAACTGGTCAAGTTATCAAGTATTCTACTCACTCTTCGTATGTACAGTATAGTACAGCTTATTTTTTATTTACGCATTTATTTTTTTTTTGTTACGCGTATTAAAAATTTATTTATATAAGTTCAAAATATTTTTTCTGTTATATTTTCATAAATCTTTAATAATTTAACACCTTCGAACTTTTAACTTTAACATTCACCTCAAACCTCAAAATAAATTTTGAGGTTAGAAATTTGAAATTTATTAAAATATTTTTTATTATGAAATATTGAATAGAAAATATAAACCAATAATATCAACATGTCATTACTTTTAAAAGTCAGTTTTTTTTTCTATTCTAATTTTTAAAGCTCTCTACTTTTAATTATTAAAAGTTTAAAAACTTGATTTTTTAAATTTTACCGCCTTAATTCAATAACAAATCACATTTTGAGTTTTAAAATCCTTTACTATTTTCGGTCATGACTTTTTTAGGAAAGAAAGGACGAGAGGATATTTTAATTAAGAGGAATTTTTATTGTAAACAAGTATTGATTGACAGATTAATATCAATATCATTGATAAATAAATTAAAGGTAGGTAATATGCACAGCACATCACAATACAAAGCGCAGTAGCTAAATATAAATAGAAAAAAAAATAAACAAGTTTTCTAAAATCATAAAAGACAAATTATAGTTTAAATCAGATAGTATATATAGGTATATAACGTAGCTTTTAGTTAACGACGCGTGGCGCCACCATCTTCCACTCATCAAAACAGAACTAAAATTATTTTCGTTTTTTAGGCCAAAGGGGATAAACGGTCAAATTTCTAATGGTAAGTAAACAAAATTTAATAGTTTTTGAGAAAACGAAATTAGAGAAGATAATAAAACGTTTTCTTCATTTAGTTGTGATTAGAGAAGAATTGAAAGACAGTCGCAATAGACACGATATATGATAAAATGTAGATAAAAATTCCTTTTTGTAAAAATACCTAGTGATTTTAGTTTCAAGGACATAAAAATACTCACGTGTGATCGGCGTGTACGAAAACTGTGGCTGCATCAACCGAAGTGATTCGGGACCATACAAAAGTTTAACATACCTGTATTGCGCACAATGTATTTTTGGATTCAGTGAGCGTAAAATTTCATTTTTTAAAAGCTGAAAAATTTATAAAAAACTATTTTACTCATTCTGAATGGAAACACGTTTTACGAGAAATGCAAGTTTCTTGCAAATAGGATGCAAGAAAAGTAAAAAGGTACCTAGATATGTGCATATAGTTTCTTTTTTGCGCAGAGCTTTGTACAGGTTGCAGTTGAAAATGACGGATGTCTGACGAAGTCTCCATTCGCAACCACTATTTGCGACATAGTTTTATATTTAACGATGGTGCTGCTTTAGATGAAAAATGCACGTATCTTCTTCTGGTATCGAGTTTCGTGTAAGCTTTGCAATAAGAAAACCGCTCGTGGGAGGTGTAACCGGCATCTCCGGTTTGCGCGCAAGCATTCATATCTCCCCGATGCGGCAAGGCCGCAGCCTTGCTTCGCTTTATGATCGCTTTGGGTGAATCTGTATTCCATTCATCGGCAGCGACAGGGGTGCGCGAAAAAGACGGAGAGCCGCGCAGCTCGGGAAACACGCTCGTGTACCTGACGAGCAGCGCTTTACGGGGTTCGGAAAAGTGCTCTACTCTCGCGCACTTTGCGCATGAGTCGCGCGCCGCGGCGGCGGCGCCATCGTCGAGTCGCGCGGCGTGCGTTCTCTTCGGGCAGGCAGCAGTAGTAGCCGCCGCCGCATCAGTGCTGACGCGTACCGTTGGCTGGCTGGCTTGCATGCGTTCCGTTCGGCAGCGATCTCCTGGCCCCTGTGTCCGCGAGCAGCTCCGTCCGTCTCGTGTACGTGTGATCGGCCCCCCGGCAGGTGTTCGGGAGCCCGGTTCTTGGCCGCGCGGCCAGCATCCGGCAATTTCCAGTGGCCGATCGGCGCCGATCGCGCGAAATATGCGGCCCGCCTGGGAACTCGAGGACAAGTGCAGCGGCAGAGGAGCGCCGGCCTTTAAACGCGCCACGGAGCGACATTGAGCCAGCGCGAGTGTCGGTGTGTGTACGCCACTGCTCTCACAGGAGGGAAAGTTGTAGAATCGTAGTAGTGGAAGCCGAGCGAGTAGCCGAGATAAGCCAAAGAGGCCTGCAAGGTACGTAACGTAAGGAGAGCGTATACGCAGCTCTGCTCTGCTCTGCTCTTCTCTCGAACGCGACCTGTTGATAGTCTGCGCGCCGAGCCGAGAGCGCCCCGCCAAATCTCTGCCGTATCGACGCGCGATCCTATAGATCTTTCCTAACCTTCAGTAAACAGAGATTTTTCTTTCCGGCGTTAAACGCCCGTTGAAAGAGACGCCTCGCCGTCCTCTATTTTCGCCGTTTTCAGCTTTTGTCTCGCGCTGAAGAGGCGTGAACGATGCCCTTTGCGTTCTGCGAGTTCGTTAGCCGTCTTTTCTGGCATCGCCCCTCTCTGCGTGCAGCCTGTCCTTTGTGCGTGTCGAGCTGAGCGAGAGCGCGCGCGAGAGATATGACGAGAGAGAGAGAGAGAGAACGAAGAAATGACGTTTTTTTTTCTCTTTCTTTCTCGTGCGCGAGCAGCGTCCGCGTGCGCCAGCTGAATGGACGTTTTTCAAAGCTGCGGAGAAAGAGAGGCAGTGGGTATCGCGCAGCCCGTGTCGATCGCGAATATTGACGAGAATGAGCGGTATCGAATGAAGCTGAAAGCCGCACTGCACTCGGAATATCGATCCTAGAGCCCGGGAGCCGATATCCCTCTGCTTTCTGTCTCTGCCTGCTTCTTTGCTGAGCTTATATTTTTCGATGAATAATAAAATTGCATTATATCGATATTAATTTTTAATGAGAAGGGAACCGGACGAGTGAGCCGCTGATCGTTTCGATTGCGCTCGAGTGGCTCGTTTTTTGGCTATATAATTAAAGGAATGTCGGTGCGCTGAATTTAATGCTCATGTTTATCGGAAATGTGGCGCTTTAGAAAAAAAGCGTTGTGCAGTAATCAAGTCGTAAGAAAGACGATTATCGATGTATCAATGAAATTTAGCATCAAATTGAATGCCGATAAGATATCGCCGCGAGGCGAAAATAAACCTCTCGAGGCGGAAAAATAAATTTTATTGTACTCGGAGAAAAAAAAAAGCTTGTACAAAAAGCTCCGGCCACTATTGTGTCATGGAATTGAATTTATGAATGAAACGAGACTTTAACGAGGGCGAATTTCTCGAGAAAATAAAAAAAAAAAGAGAGAGAAGGCCTTGACAATTTGTGCATTGGCAAGGTGCAGCGAAGTACTCGTCGATTCTAGGTGATTCGACGAAAAATAGAGTTGATGACCGGGAGACTGCGAGGGAGGGTGGGAGCGAGGGAAAGAGAGCGGCGCCGAATGCCGAACGTCGAACGGAAACGCCTGTTTGTATGCTCAGGAAATAAATCGGCTATTTCGACGCTGAGAATGTTTTGTTTCGCCCAGCTTTTATTGCCATATGCGGAATCGATTTTTTTGTCGCCGAGCGCTACTGCGCGCAATAGTTCAAGTAATAAGCTCGCATTCTTTGCACGGCAGAAAGAAGAAGCAGCTTTTATTTTTAAACGCGACTATATAGTGTCTCTCCCTCGTCTCCTTGTCCGCCTTACGCGTAAAAAGTTGTCAACAAAGAGCTGGAAGGGGATTGTTTTTATTATTTTACCTCGGGAGTCGCGTAAAACATGCAATGCTCTTTTGTGTTGTCGATGCGCGCATTCATTCGTCCCCGCGGATTTAACGGGAATTCTAGCAGAAAATTTGATTCGCTAATGGCACGACAAAAGCGAATCTTTGTTTCTCGCTGTTTGTTATCTAAACAGCGCCGTTATCAGTGCTAGCCTCGACACGTTCGCTGCAACGTGATAATCTGACGGTGCGGAAATCTCTAAATATTTCACGTAATTTGTAGTAGTTTGGAAGAATAGTTCTTCCTCGGTAGCTTTCGGTTCTCTTGCTTTTAGAGGGATTCCAGAGGTGGAGAGAACATTAGGCGATACATAAAGTAAACTTGGAGACACCTGAGGTCCGAAACTCCGAGTCCCACGCCGAAAATTCATGTTATCCGGCAAACTCGGGACTCGGAGTTTTAATCATGCGCAATGGTTATTTACGCTACGCTCGGTCCTACACAATTAAGCTCACATACACTCGATTAAAGCTTCTTCTTCGCGAATTAACTCTCGAACGATCGAAGCAAAAAAGAAAAGAAAAAAAAGTCTTCAATTGCAGCCTTATCTTGGGCCAACTGTTCTCTTTAAGGAGGCTCACCCATTTTTTTAAAAACTATATAATGGAATAAAAATTGGTCTACAATGTAGTTAAACTCTGAAGCTTTTCATTTCTATAAAGAAAAGTATAGGTCAACGTTCTAATTATTTAGAAATACGCACTAAAAGATCTC
>JAWWEO010000009.1:14353057-14495445 GCA_035582975.1 Ormyrus labotus
CAATAATTTTTTTAGAAAATGTACCAACAAGCGAGGAATGACCTAATAAAAATAATGTAAATGCAAAATATAATTTAATGCACCTCACAGAATATATATATTAAGAGCAGAAATCAATTTTACCACTTAAACTGTTATGCTGCCGTCCTCTTTTCGTCCATGCTGCGTCGTATGATGCAGTCAAATTAACAACATTGTTGTTATTGTCATCTGCATCTTCATTGGAAATTCTATATCCATATTGTATAAAATTAATTTATTAATTTATAAAGAATAGATAGTGGAAAAGAAGAGATAAACATTTCAGTTTAACAATTCAAAATATTTTTGAATGATTTGTCAAATGATTTATTTTAAATTGTTTATAGACTATAATTATAAGACTAAAATTGTAAAGATTGTAAGACTAGATTACTATTATCTATTATTACTATATTATAGATTAATTATTAATTATTATTACTATTACTATCTATTATTACTATATTATAGATTAATTATTAATTATTATTACTATATTATAGATTAATTTATCTTATAAATAATTATAAAATAATTATAAATGTTTATAAAAAATCATGGTACAATTCATCTTAAAATACTATACAAAAGAATCATGGTAAAATTCATCAATATAAAGTAGGCAGTTGTACGATACATTTTTAAAATATAATAGTACTAAATTAAACTAAATTTAAGTTAACATACAGGTCTGATAAAAGCTACTTCTAATGTTTCACATTTTATTCACCATAATCTTAATATTTTAGATTAATTTTAAATGTGATCATACTACGTTTTTGATTTTGTACTAATAAAAAAAGCATTCATGTTAATATCATGAAATTATTGTTTCAGTAAAAGTTTGTAACTTATGACAACATATTACACTACTTTTACTAATACAATATTCATTTTTATTACATCAAAACTGTTTTTCATAGCTTACCCTGCTTTTTCATTAGCTACTGTTAATTGCTTTTCATTTTGAATAGCTTCAATACATGATTCGTTAGCTAACTTCTGAATTGCTGTTCCTACATGCCTCTCATATCGCTTCAATGATGTATTTGAAACTGAAGGAATGTTGAGAGCAGAGAAGAATGTATTGACACTTGTTTCACCAATACCACTATCGAGCATACCTAAATGGAAATAAAATATTTTAGTTGATATTATTTTTAATGAATTTAAATTAATTCACTTTTATGAGGAACATTGTATGCTTACCAATTGCCAGTTTTGAATTAATATCATGAGGTTTTTTCAAATATTGTTTGCTCGTATGAATTTCTGTGGCAATCTTGCATACTTGACATTGTACAAGTAGAATGCTGGCTATGCCTTTTTTCTTCTCTTCCAGAAGGAATCGTGTAGATATAGGCAAGTCACATTGATTACACCAGAAATCTTCAGACCACTTGTCCATGTCGATTATTCTCTGTCCTTCAAACTTTTTAAAATTATTTTCCTTTACCTGTAAAAATATACATTGTCATTTTATCACAACACAAATTCTAAAAGAAATCACACAAAAATGCTATTTATATGCGCTAAAGTATACATTGAAGAAGTAATACTAACCTCACTTTTCACGCTTTCATCAATAGAATTAATGGCAATAAGTTTTCGCTTGCCTTGCAATCCTCGGATATTCTCTACACTTTTATTTATTTTTTCTTTCATTTTTTTCTTAATGAATTTTCCTTTTTTTTTGCCAATTGTACAATGAATATTATACGGCATTATTAATCACGATCGACGATATCGACAAAGATACATCTATATCGACAGTATCGATGTACAGCTGATTACAGTGTTGCCGTATTTCTTTCACAAGTAGCGTATAACAAATGCGAGAATAAAGTAAGGGACGAAAATTTTCATTTTTTAAGCATATTTTTCAAAAACATTTCATCAAAAACAGTGTAAACTTACACAAAAGTATTATTGAAATAATTTAAGTGCTTAAGTCTTCGAAAAATTTTAAGAACCCTTAGCACCCTCTTGTAGGTACGGCACCAAACGCGTGAGCCTCCTTAACTTGGAGCACGGTAGTCCGAAACTTTGGACAAAGGGATCGTAAAGTTCTCACTCTCTTAGAAAACAAGTAATATAACATTTTCCAGAAGAGGTTCTCTCTCTCTGGCGAGCGATATAATTAAACTTTTCGGAGAGCGTAGAGTGCATGTTAATGGAGAGAAGTGGAAGCTCTTTTTTTTCTTCCCTCGAGTTCTTATCTGAAAACGTCAATTTCCGCGGGTGAGAGTGACACTTAATTTTTTCTGCACGACTTCTTAGCGGAGCGGGACGACGTTCATTTAACTTTAATTAGAGCGACTTCGGCGGAGTTCGTTTCTTTCGACTGGCGCCCGAGAGCAGCGGCAGCGACAGCACAGCATTCGATTTCTTTTTCAAGCGCCCTTCCCCGAGTGTTCTCCGCGGCGCGCCGGTCCTCGAGTGTTTTTATACATGCATGCATTCGGGGGATCGATATGCGGTAAGAATGTGCAAACACCGTTTCAGGCATGCTCTCGACTCTCTTAATCTCGAGGGCGCATTCGTTTTTGCAGCCCTGCGTGTGTGCACCGAGGGTGGATGGTATATAGGCGCAGGTGCTCGAAACGGAAACGAGGTGGACCCCCCTCCCAGAGACTGCGCCAAAAGGAAGTCTCCTCGCGGTAAAATAGAGCCATCGATCACCGATCTAATAATTTCCACTCGTACGAGAGGAGAAGAAAGGCTAGACGATGGTCTCCTTCTCGAGCCGCGATAAAAGAGTGCAGAGGGGGGCGGCAGCAGCTCGGGCCGGGGGATTAGTATAAAACGAAGAAGCTCTCCTCGAAGCTATTTCCTCGAGGTTTACCCTGGCGGGCCTTGAAGAACACGCCCGTAGAAAAGCCTCTTTTCCCCCCCGTCCCGCGGTACATACGGCGCAAAATGATGTGTACTCTGGCGCGCGCGGCCGACTTTGCCCCACGGTCAAAAAAACGAGGCGCGCATGAGTTTTTCAGTAGCCCCGCGCGCGAGAGAGCCCTCTTTCTCGCTTTCAGCGACGCGGGGGACGGGACGCGCGGGCTTTTGAAGGCCGCGGAGGCGAGGAGCGCGATGAATATGACAAAGCTATCTGCGCGCGCCGGGGATTAATGACGGGCCGCACGCGCGCGTGCAACCGCCGCGCCGGAGTCTTGACAAAAAAGCCCCGACTGCTGCTTCGCCTATACCGATGTGCGTGCGTGCGCGCTCGAAATTCATTTCGTCTTTTTGATTTGTCTTTGTTGGCGCGCTGCTCCATTTTCGTATATACACGCGCTCCTTGATGGCGGATTAGCGTGATTTTTCTCTCTCGCTAATCGAGAGGCAAGGATTTTCTTCCATTAGCGGAATTATCGTCGGTGGGATTAAAATTTCATACGGTTCTTTCCTTCCGAGCCGATATATATATAGTTCGCCGAGAGGCTGCCTGCCGTTGGCATTTTGTTTTTGGAGCTCGCGCCTCGCCGGGAAGTATACATATATATATACAGAGGCGAAGCTTATATTATCCTGCCCAAGGAATTCCCGACTCGGCGCGGAGGCGTGCGACGGCGCTTTTGTTTACGAGCCGCGAAAGAAAAAGCCGAGGCGGTGGTGCTTGCGCGCCGCATTGCTCGGCGATTAATTGGTGTCAAGTCTGCGAGGTCAATTGCATTACCGAGCTTAATGCACAACCGAGTTCGACGGGGACTCTTTAGGAGAAAGAAAAAAAAACAGTACGTACATAGGCGGCAGTCGACGAAACTCGAAACTCCCGCGCCGAAAACGGCGATGCGTGATGTGTGCGCGGCGCCGAGAGAGCAATGCTCGCGCGCGACTGCACAAGTAGGAAGCGGCTAGTTAAGGGCAATAAACAACTTGTTAGTTTGAGCACTAGTCCCGCGCAGCTAGTCGAGAGAGAGAGAGAGTCTGCGGAGCCGCCGCCGCCGCCGAGAGTCCCTTGGAATGGCTAATGCGTCCTCGCGCGCGGGCGTGTGACGCTCTCGTAGGTGGAATTTTCTTTTCCCGCGGATGTGTATGTGTGCGCGCTCTTGATTTCATGCATTACGAAGCAGTACTGCCGCTCATCCGCCGCCGAATTTCCCAGCAGACGTGTCCCCCCCGCGCTCGACGTACTTTACATTCGCAAATGAGCTCGACGCGCGCGCAAATCAACCTTCCGAATATAAATTTTTCATTCGCTGCCGCGACCTCCGCGTGAATTCCGCGCCCGACGCGGAATCGGGAGAGAGAGGCTCTCTCTCGCGCGCTCCGAGTTTAAACATTCGAACGTCGAAGCTGCACGTCATTCATAACGAGCTTTCGGCAAACGAACTTAGCGAGCATTAACCTTAATATTTTGAAATTGCGGAATGCGGCCGGTGGCGGCGGGGGAGCCCGAATTTTCGGAATCCCTCAAAGTTCCTCCCCCCGCCGCCGCCTGAGAGCGCTCCGGCGGAAGTGATTAAGGCGCTAATAAGTGTAATCCGCGCTTATAATTACATGAATCGGAGTGCGCGCCGCCGCCGCCGCCGCGCGGATATAGTTATGCGAGGGAAAGGCGGCGGAGGTGTATATAACTCGCGAGCAAGGGAAGCCGCTCGTCCGACCTCAGGTTGTTGCGCGCGTTACTAAGTCTTCTCCTCCGCTCGCATATTTTACCCTTGTTTCGCGCGCCGAGGCTCTCTCCTATCCTCCTTTATACGCTCGGCCGCAGTTTTCATCCCCGCGCGACGCGCGCGCAAGAAAACGCGCGCCGGCGAGAGAGAGAGAGATATATTTTTGACGGAGACGCACACGCCCGAGAGCGGAGAGAGGTATTATAGCGGAGAGGAAGGGCCAAATGAATTCCGTCTTTTTGCGGCGCAAGTCGCGGATCAAGCCTCCGCGATGTGTGCTCGTCGGCGCTTTTTCCGCGCGCGATTCTCGAATATTAATTATGCCGGCGCGCATCTCTTTTTCGTGTACACTATAACGACGCTGTTACCGCCGGGCTCTTTTTCCCCCGCCGCTTGTACGATGTGCGTGATGTGCTTCTCGGGCTTATTTCTCTCTTTAATAAAGCTTGATGAATTAAAAAATATATTCCGTGGCCTCGCGGCTCCGCACTCGTTAAAGTACTCCGCGCTGGCAGGACCGGTCAGGCGAAAATTCACTATATTACCGACCGAGCTTAATTACGCGGTAAACGACTTGCTCTTTCGAGCTGAATTTAACTAGTTTTCGCGCAGTCTAATAGATATTCTAATGAGGACGTTTTTTTAACGATTTTAGTTTTTTTTTTTTTTTTAACTCTGACATGTCGCGCAACGGCGACGAGCGCTTTATTTTTTTTCCCCAAATAAAAGTTCAATCTCGGCGGCTCCTCGCCGCTGCAAGAAATTTGTTCTTTAAACAAGAAGAGATATTCCTCATGCAGCGCGCGTCGTATATTATACATAAAAAGAGGAACGAGTAGCCGGAAACTCGCGAAAGAAACTTGCTACCGGTGTGACTCACTGAATATCTTTGTGCCCTCGATAAAAAAAAACGAAAAAGGAGTAGGGACGACGAGCGCAGAGTCATCCTCCTCGCGCGGCGCCCCGAGAAGTATAAATTTCAGTCAAATCTTTGCACTACTTGGGAATGAACTTTGAGAGAGCGAACGAGCTTGCGGAGGGAAAGAGAGAGAGAGAATTTATTCCCAAACTCCGGAAGAATCTTTAATACAATGGAGGAAAAAAGTCGGCCGACAGAGCTTTGGGGAGCGGTCGGGGGAGGAGGAGAAGAAAAAAAGGGAAAACGCTGACTTGTAGATCTCCCGGCGTGGAGAAAACCGAGACGGAAAAAAGGAGAGCCGCCGCCGCCGCAGCCGCTTCTAAAATATGAGGCGAGGGGCAGAGAGAGAGAAAGAGATGCTCCCGCAGCCACTGATTTCGCACTTACAAAAAGGAGAGCTTTGTCCCGATGCGGGCGTAGTGCGCGGCACACCTCGTTAATAAGACCCAGGAGTGTGTCGGGCGTAAGCACGCGCGGCTGCGATAAACTTTCGGACGAGACACCCCCCTTTTTCCCACTCGGGAAGCGGAGTTAGGACTCGTGCAATTTCGCACTCTTCCCCGCCGAATTTCCAGGAACGATCGCGGTGACAAGCGGCTTTTATCGCGAACTAGACTCGCGGCACACCGCGGGAGGGAGAAAAGCGAGCGCGGAGTAGGGAAAAAGGACATGCCTGTGCCGAGAGGAACGGGCGCCCCGACTCTTCTTCTGCACTGGACAACAATTGATCAGGCTTTTTTACTGGACAACAATTGATCAGGCACATACACTGGCACGCATCGGGCGTATCTGTTGAATCACGATTTTTTTCGCGCTTCTTACGTCACTAACGTGCAACAATCGGAAAATTTCGAAAAAAGCTATCGAAACGTCTAGTCGAGAAGCAGCAGAGGTGAGCTTCTCGAAGCAAACAGCGAGTGGAGCATCAAAGTCACTTCTGAAAATTGAGCGCCACACTCGACGGAAACAACTCGATATTAATCTTGCATTTCAATCGATCCAATACGCGTTTCTAATTAACGCACGGGCGCTGTTTACTTTTATCATCCGCGCGGTTCGGTTTTTCCGCTCGCTCGAAAAATTTCGGATTCATGCGCCCGCCCAGCGGGCAGAGAGAGTTTTCTCCGAACGGCCAGAGTATAATGAAAAAGGCCATCGCGCAATACACATTCTCGCCGCTCTCGCGCGGCGATTCGGCGTTTTGTTTTCCTCGTGCAATTAACCGCGCGCCGCGCTGTTATACAAGCCCGGCTTTTACGTATACGTTCGCGGGCGGTTTGTTATTTTTTTTTTCTTTTTTTTTTCGTATCCGCTGCACCTGTTTCGCGAGTCGGCCGAATTTTCCGGCGAAACTCTCTCGCGGCGTTAAAACGTTTTTTTTTCCCACAAGACACGCGGCGCGCGGCTCGCTCTCCTGTACGCGAAATCAGCAGGTTTATATCGCCGCAAAAAAGCGGCGCCGGACGATTCTCCCGTAATTACCGAAACTTTCACTCGCGGGAGAGCTCGTCGACGTCGGGCTATTAGATCGCTGCGCTCTGCGTTCCGAAACGGCGCTCGAAATCTGAAACTATACATCCTACAGCTGTAAAATGATTGACAAAAGTCAGCTGCGGCGGGCCTTCGGTGTCAAGTTGACTCTGTCGCCGCGACGAGCGACAGCCGCGCACGGTGGAGTCATTATTTCGGCATCCAAAATTCCAGCGCGGATAAGATAAAGCCGCGCGACAATCTGATATTCCAAAAATCCGGGGAGAGCCTCGGTTCCCCAACGAGAGACGTTTCCCCGCACGAGTGCATCGGCGCAAGGAGAGCGCGAGAGGTATATAGAGAGGGGGGGAAGTTGGGCAGCTCACCTGAAAGCCCAGCCGCGGGCGCAGGAGAGCGTGCATGCATGCACACACACGGGAGAGGAGACAGGAAGGCAGGCGGGCAGGCAGGCAGCAGCCGCAGCCGGGGCCCCCCCACCACTCGGACATTCCGAGTGGCTTACGCGCTCGCTTGTTTGCAGTAGCGCAGCGGAGCAGCAGTCCCTCGCCGATGTGAGAGAGAGAGAGAGCGCGCGTCGGGCCCAGTGAGACTCGCCTCTTTTGGGTGTGGTGTATTGGCAGCACTGCCGAGCCGTAGTACACACGCGAGATTCGTAGAGGAGGCGGCTATTAAGCGGACGCGCAGCTACGCTGGACACCTTGGTGCGGTGCGAGCAAAAGTGTGTCTTGGCGGTGTGTCGCGGGTGTGTACGTGCAGTGCGAATAATTTTGGTGTCGAGCTGCGGGCGCTCTTCGTTTGCACGGGGTGATAACAATAGCGCGAGGAGTCCGTCCGATAGTTATGCGAGGAGCCTTCGGGGGCCCGCTGGAAGGGGGCGCGAGAGAGGAATGCCGCCAAGCTAGCTAGAGAGGGAGCCCCCGACTACCTGCGCGCACCTTCCTTTTTCCAACGGAATTCCACGGCGAGGATGACAGTTCCAGAGGAGTGAGTAACGTCGCGGATTTTGCTTTTTAATACACATAATATTCCCGACGAGAGCCCCGACGAGAGTACGCGCGCGGGCCGGACGCGAACACGACGTGCTCCGCTGCCCCCCGAGCGCGCGCGTGTGCCCGTTTGTGCCCGCCGCTCTGCCAATTGCACGCACGGCGATTTCTCCCGCCGTCCGTTAAATCGATCCGTTGGATCGTCTCGGCTGCGTAAATTCGACCGATTTTCGGGGGGCTTATGATTCTTCGAGCGAATCGCGAACTCTAAAGTAACCGAGGCAAGTTCGAGCTGTGGGAGTTGGGGGGCGGGGAGATTTTCACGATTTCTGTAGTAAGAAAGCCGAGGGAGAGAGAAATTCCAATAAATATAAAAGCTTCTGGCGCGCGTCTGTCGTCGCAGTCGTATAGGCTGTGCAGGCTGCACTCGAAAAGCCTCGAGTGCCAGAGAGGCAAGCGATCCTGTACGAGCCGGGCTGCAGGAATTCCTTTTTCGAGCCATGGGAAAACTCGTGATTTTCTCTCTGTCTCTCTTTGCCGATTACTTTCCCTCGGAAAAAAAAATCTCGTTATCTCGTTTCGCCGGTACGCCGAAAAGTTGGCCGTGGCTCTCTGCCTGCGACGTCCTTCTCAAGCACGCGAGGTGCTTTAATTTCATTTACACCCCTTCCCCGACGCCCGTTAGCTCTTTTACGCTTTAGCGGGAGTTTCATCGGACGGCAAGAGAAAAATGAAGCGCCGGCAAGCGGCTCCGCTCGCAAACTCGAGAGTCGAGTTATTGAAAAACGAATCAACAAGATAAACCGGGGAATTCCAATTGAATATCCTCTCGAGTATTACCGATTAAAAGAGAAGAACCCGACAGGGACGATATCCGAAGGCGCGGAAAGCAAAATAAAAACTCGGAGCAATAAGCGGCTCTAGATCGGCGAGGCGCGGGGAACGAAGGATGAATGGAATCGGTATATAAGAAGGAAAGGCACAGCGGCGGGTGATAAGCCGCGCCGCCGCCGCGCCCCTCGTAAATTGCCTTGACGCGCTCTCTCGATGATCCATCGCGCGCAGATGCGTCCGCGAAAGCGCTTGCACAAACGGGGGGGAGGAACACATTTTGACGGGCTGAGCGGTCAAAGGTCCTTTTCCAGCTGTACATGTGTGTGTGTATCGACGCCAGTCTTTTATTTAAAAAGCGGCCCGCGTCGAAGAGAGGCAATCTCCATGAATTTCCCCCTTGGCTAAAAACATTTCAAGCTGTCTCGTGCCAATCGAATAAAAGCCGTTAGCCCGAAGGTGCGCAAGTTCAATTTCCTCTACCGAGCAGCTATATATAAAGCACTTATGTGAGCACGTACGGCAAAGGCAGCCAGGCACAGGAGTAATTTCAATTTACCGGAAAGAAACTCTTTTTTTTTTTCTTTCTTTTTTAGTAGCGCACGCCGGAAGATCCATACCGTTAAGCATGCAGAGTTTTAAATCGGGCAGTGTGACGAAAAGGAAGGGCAGCGAGCCTGCCTTAACGTCTCCCCCTCTCTCTCGCCTTAATTCGTATTGTGTGCTAATGAGAGACGGCCTCGGACCATCTTCAACCTCACTTTTCTCCGCTGACTTTCTTCCGCTGCCGGCTGCCTAGCCATTTTTCTCCTTAATACAATTAGTCGATCCGTTCCGAGCTTTCATTTCCAACGGTCGAGAGTCGAGCCGACCCTCTTGCCACGCTTCCTAATTCACCGGAGTCACGGAGAGATTTTTCACCGTCGTTTTACATAATGCCGAGACTGGCACTTTTCATCTCGTTGAAGCCCCGGCTATTTCGCGCGCTTTTTCAGAAAATTCAGCTCGAGTTGACTCGATTTTCTGATAAAATTTGATTAACTCTTCGAATTATGGCGCTTGACTTTCGTAATTTTCTTGCATGTATAAAGGGAAGCAATTTCGGAAAATAATTTGCTCAACCTTATCTGAAAACCGATCGAGATGAATTTTATTTTTTTTTGGCAGGATTAAAAAGGAAACATCGTTTTTTATCGAGAGAGCTGAAATTATTTCCTTGACATTTTACAATACGTATACTTTGTACTGCAATCGCAATAAAAATATTTATCGAATACCGATTATTAGTTATTTTTTATAAAAGCGTTCAACCGATGAATTAGCCCAGAGGGGGAGCTTTCAAACAGCAATACAACGATTAACGAAATCAACATGAATCCGATTAAATCGTAAAGGTGTAGCCCCCGACAAAGGTATCCGTACACGCAAAGATGATCGAGTCGTCGTCGTCGTCTCGTAATTAATAGGAATGTTTGGGTGCGTGGTAGGGTATAACATGGGTAGGGTAGGGCAGGGCTCGTCACGGGCGCTTAAGCCGCGTCGCGTTTTTTGCGCTCAACGAGCCGGTGACTCGGCTCCTCGAGTCTCTCTCTCTCTCTTTCTCTCGGCAATTATCTAATTAGAGATCCTTGGCCCATTTTGTTGCAGGATGGCTGCGGAAGCGGCGAGCAAGAAGGCCGAGCGCGAGGCCCTGCGCGGCGTCATCCAGCAGTGGAACGCCAACAGGCTGGACCTTTTCGAGCTCTCCGAGCCGAACGAGGTGAGTACTATCCTGCTGTCGCGTCACTCTGTGTGTGACTCTGTGTATGTATGTGTGTGTATATGCATGTAATGCGTCACTCTGGCGCGCCGTCAAAGCGCCTGCTTTAATTATGTATGGAGTGTGCAGTGTGTGCACAAGGCGCGCTTCAAGGCGCGAAATTCTCTGCCCTGGATTTCGCGCCGAGAGACGTTGTTTCGCCGATTCGCCGAGATGCGCGCGCGGTGCCTGCTGTCGCGCGTTTAAAAAAAAACAAAAAAACAAAAAAAATCTGAATACAATTCGGTCGACAGGAGCTCGAGTTTCACGGGGTGATGCGCTTCTACTTCCAAGACAGCGGTCAGAAGGTGGCGACCAAGTGCATCAGGGTGGCCTCGGACGCGACGACCCAGGCAGTCATCGAGACCCTCATCGAGAAGTTCCGTCCAGACATGCGTATGCTCTCGGTGCCGGAGTACGCGCTTTACGAGATCCACGAGAATGGAGGTGAGTGCTTTTCGCGATAAAATACCGACCCCCCTCCCCCCCCTCCCTCCGCGCGCGATTATGCCGAGCTTTATTTTATGCGGCTCCGAGCCACGCTCCACTTTTTCACGCTCTTTTTTCACAGGCCTCATTGTGACCCGCCGGGCGGCTCAGACTTCTTCTCGGATTATACTTTCGAACAGCTCGATATATATATATATACTTCCTAAACTTTGTTATTCTTCCGGATGAATCGAGCTCCGACGGTCAGGGAAAATATTTTCCGCTACCTTCGAGCTGCTTAACGGTTGATCGTTCGACTAGTGAGACTTTTCCGGCTCTCCTGACGGATATTCTTGATTTTCTCGTGTTTATTGCGCCAAAAGCGATTTTCGCGATCAAAAAACTATTCCAACTTTCTCGAGCATCCAACCCTTTTGCTCCAATTTTTTTTAAGCAGCTCAGCTTTACGAGAAAGTCATTTCGAGTTATTAACACGCTTGGAAAAGTCTCTTTTTATCTAAATACCTAAAAAAAAACCGGGTGTAATAAACGGAATTTTATTTTTCTTGATGAAATAAAAATAGCGTTAAGCTACAAGATTCCATTTCGGATAAATTTTATGGGCATTTAAGTGAAAATCAATATCCTGAACTTTAGTTCAATATTTATGTCAGACGTAAAATGTCTGATTTTGCGATACTATATATGCTTTAGAGAGATTTAAGACGTCCGATACGTTAATTCGGCGAAAATTTTATAATAATTTTAAAAACGAAATGAACGTACTTTGTTAGCAGTGCATGCTTGACTGAAGATCGTAATGATGTGTAATTCGAGCACTTTAGCCGTTCGATTTTCTCTCGGAATAAAGCGTGTCGGAGTCAATGCTCGCTGTTTGTACGCTCGATGAAAGTGCCGAAACGGGATCGATGGCGGAGAGGGGGGAGGGGGGGGGGTAGATTGAAAATAAATTGAGATGTATTTGCATTGTTCGCAGAGGAGCGCAAGCTCGGGCTGGAGGAAAAACCGTTGCTGGTCCAGCTGAATTGGCACATCGACGACAGGGAAGGTCGCTTCCTGCTGCGGCGCATCGACGACAAGACCAATGCCCAGGGTGTCGGCTTCGCCGAGGCCTCGAGCTTCCGGCGTAAGCTCAGCAAGCGAGAAAAGAAGCAGATGAAGAAGCAGGAAAAGCTCGGCCGGCTGAAGAGCGCCGGTGCCGAGCAGGACGAAAATACCGCGCCCCTCGATCAAAACGGCGTCGCGGAAAAACTCTACACAGGTACGCTTGTGAATCATCATCGGGCGGTTATCTTATCTGGACGAAACTCTCGGATAAGCGGCCTGTACTCTATCTTCGTTTCTTATTCGCACTTTGTTAGCCGAGTGCTTCGAGCTTTTATTGTTTCGATCTAATTATAGCTCCAGCCTCATGCAGGCGGTGAAATCATTCTTACATAACGGCAATCGAGTCAGCTAATAGTTTTTCTATGTACAAACGAGTCCGTCTCTCGTGAATGAAATTAGCGAAAATTTAATTTCAAAGTACACCCGACAGCTTGTCCGAAAAATTATTCATTTGTCGAGGCATGCGCGGGCTGTGCAAACGATTAAATTTCCCTTCAAAAGAATGTATTATGCGCTTTTAAAACGCCGAAAAAGGGGGTACTCGAGCGTGAAATTAAAAAAATCCGATTGCCCAAAATCGTTGAAAGGCTGACGTCGAGCGCCTGGAATCCTTTTTAGGGGGATGGACGCGCGGGAAATTGACATCTGCCTATTTCGGCAAGTATTCCCAATGAATTTCCAGCAAATAAAAATGCATTTCGTTGGAAAGCAAGAGAATGAAACTAACGAAAGTTGCGGGCGAGTTTCGCGCGGCACGTCTTTCTTTGGGGGGACGCCATCGATTAGCCGACTCGCGGTTGCCAGGAGCTGCTGCTGCTGCTGCCTTAAAACCCTCTCTCTCTGGCTCGCTCGCGAATCGATAATTTCGTAATCGGCGACAGCGAGCGATACCGAGCGCGGCCCGATCCTTGTCGGGCTCCTCGAGTCTTCATGAACATTAAAAGTCCTTCCTTTCAGAACTGCCAGAGACGAGCTTCACGCGCAGCATCTCGAACCCCGAGGCGGTGATGAGGCGGCGCCGACAGCAGAAGCTCGAGCGCAAGCTCCAGCAGTTCCGCAGCAAGGACGGCGGCCCCGACACTGGCGGCACCCTCAAGATTTACGGCGAGGCGCTCTGCAAGGACGTGCCCTACAAGACGCTGCTGCTAAGCATCAGGGACTCGGCGGCCCAAGTGGTTCGCGAGATGCTCACCAAGTACGGCCTAGAGAAGGTCGACCCCCAACAATACTGCCTCGTTCAGGTCGGTAACAGCTAATTTATGCAATCAAAGCGCGGCAAAAACAGTGCCTGCAGCTCAGCAGGTGGCGGCGTCCAGCTACGAACAGTGCACGCGGCCACCTCTGTCCGTCACGCTCGATAAGGCAGGTACAAAGGCCGGCCGGCCGGCGTTGATTCCTGCCCTGCCGGAAAGCCGTCGGTAATGCCGCGTTCTCCAACCCTCTGTGGGAAAAGCCGCTCGGGCAGGACCCATCGTACTTTCGGGAGAACGGTGCACTAGACGTTTTATTTTATTTTATTTTATTTTTTTTATTTAAAGTCGCGAATAAAAATAAAAATTTTATTGAGGACTTTATTGAGCATTTCATTCAGCAAATGATTTTCACTTGAAATGCAAATAGACCTTTGCCAATGCACTTTCGTTCGGACGCATATTAAATCATAAAGTAGAAACGTTTCAATAACGCGAGTGCTTACTGTTTTGCTTTGCAGGTCAACGGAGAAAATGCGAACGGAAACGCGCATCAGGAATACATTCTCGACGATGACGAATGTCCCCTGGCCATTCTCATGAACCATCCGTCCACGCGAGGTGAGTCACCACTTTGCGCATGATTTTTTTCAATTTAAACCCGGTACGATTGCAAGTGCGCGCGCTCGCTCGCTGCTCATGCAAAATTATATATGTGCGAACGTAAGCGTGCGACTGCTCGGCCTCTCATTTCAACTTCCGTACAATCTTGCCGTCAATTACTATCTTTATTTACGTTAAACTTTTACCTTTTACTTAATAACGCAATGATCGTTGCTCCGTTCTCGGGCCTTATCAACTGTTCGATCGCTCGAGAAAGTAGTATCTGTAGCAGCTCTAAATCACGTAAACTCTTCCGAATACTCAGCTTCTTTCCTCTCACAAGAGCGCTCTCTGTTCCAATTCTCGATGCGTGCGTGGAAATTCTGGGAAATTCGCTGCTGAAGGGCTTCATTTTCGCGCGCGCACGCAAATTGGATGATAAATGTATAAATAGATCTGGAGCGACGAGTGCTTAAATTCCAGTGAATTGTGCGGCACAGAAGAGCAGGAAAGGGCGCCTCGCGTGCTTTGCTTGTGCCAAATTTGATTTTTCGAGTGCAGCCAATAAGAGCCGCGCCGACTAGCATTCAAAGGCTCCGCGATAGCGTTTTGATGTGCACTTGAGAGTACGCGCGAGCAACTCCTCGTCAGTCGGAACCGACGGTTCCGGTGCGCACCAATTATTCCAATTCAGCTAGAGCTCGGCATTATTAATCCGATCGATAATAGCTGTTTTACGTCGTTATAACCCACCGAAAGCCCTTTCCTCTCTTTAACGATCGCCCCGGTTAAAGGCTCGAGTGCGGTCAATTCATCGGGCTGTTTATTGTCCTCCTTGTTATTTCAATGATGTTTACGAGGATCCTTATTTTTCTGTGCATTATATAATTTACGGCTCTGCGGCGCGGCCCGCGCAATTCGCACTTTCGAGGGCAGACGAAAGGGAATAAACAAAACAGAGAGCCCGTTCGTTGCGCGCAAGCTTGACAATAAAATTAGCGGTTCATCCTTCTCGTTGAACTCCTACATCGGCATTTTTTATTGTTTTCCTTCCTCCGCTTCCGTCGTTCGCATTGTTCGCGCAATTCGTTATTCGTATAATATGTCAGTAAAGCAAAGGGGATTTTAATGAATGCGATAACCCGCATAAAATTCGGGGAAAATGTTTTCCCCTTTAATCAGATAAAAGTAGCCTAAACTCTAGTCTAAAGTTATTTCGAGAGCCTTAACGACGGCTCAGGTGTACAGGGCTCGAAGCTGCCTTGAGCGCGCATCTCCGGAGGAGAAGGGTCGCTTATTAGAGTGGCATTCAGCGGAGCGTCGGAGGATTCGGCTCGTCGAGAAACCGGCGAGCAACCACTTAATTTAGCTTTCTGTTGCATAACTCGGGATAACGGTTGCGCAAGCTCAATATTGATGCAGCGGACGCCAATTTTCTCGGCGCGAGGCTATTATTCCTTCATTAGGGATTCGGCCCAAGATCTGCATACAGCGAAACAGCCCCTCGCCGGGCTTTATACCGACCATTTTACGGGCTTCGCACTTTAATAGCTCCTTCCCTCCCTTCTCTATACCTTTACTTTTCTTTCTGTTTTTACGGGTTCCGCTTATAGTCGGGCTGAAGCCGAAGAAGAATTGTTTGAAGATGGAAATTCACTGTTTAGTTAGTCGTCAGCTGTTATACGACTCGGAAGAGCCTTTCGGGCTTTTATGCTGATGAGGTTAGCTGCGAGCGTGCTTGATTTTGACATTGTTTTTTTATTCCTCCATCGGGCTTTGCACAATTGATCATTGGCCACTATTCTTCCTGTTGAAGGCGCCTCTTCAATTTTCCCGAAGGTCACTTTCGACGATCCACGAAAAGCGACAGATAGCCGAAACTATTGGCGAACTGTCCTTTTTAATCAAGAATATCCGATCGGAGGGACGCACTTTGACGCCCGCGACCACATCAGCAGAGGCGAAAATCAATGCCTCGCTCTCGGGTCCTCTAGCCTCCTTTCGTTTGTTGCCTGGCCGATTGAATGTAAACTTTGCAATACAACGCAATCCCATTTAGCAGTGCCTACTAACTAGTACCCGCAAAAGTTTTCTCTCCCCTCGTCTGCCGCCTCCGTTGAACACTCGACTCACAAGTCGCTCCAAGGACATAATGCAAGTTGGCAATAAAGGAAAAACAACGGCGGGGTCACTCGAAATTTTTTTCGACACGATGCTCCACTCCAGGCGTGCAGGACCGTTAATCAGCCGCGGGCGATTTATGTGCTTTCCGCAGAGGGCCTAAAACCTTTAACGAAAAGTCTGCAAAAAAGTCTGCAAAAGTGCACTTCATTGTCAAGAAGCGTGGAAGAAAAAAAAGGATATCGGCAACTAGAGATTTTAATTGCTGGAAAATTGCTGCTAAATAAGAGCCGTCAAATCAGGGAGGAGGAGAGGAGGCTGCCACATATGCAACCCCCCAGTCCGGCACAGAGGAAGACAGCCGCGGCGATTGGAGCTGCGCGCACCCTCCCGGCGGCCATTGGCAGGGCGCTGCCGCTGCGCAGTACTACTCGGCCTCCTCCCCTTCGGCTCGCCTCTAGTCGGCAGGCGCTCCTCGGCAAGAGCGAGCCATCGCAGCAGTCGTCGTGGGAGTGATGGCGCGACCCCGCTGCGAGACGAGGCCAACGGGGCCCGAGCCGCCGGCTGGACCCAACTGAAGACTCGAAGACATGAACGTCGAGCTGGAATCACGTTCCTGCCCGCAAACGAGGACCAAATTTCGAAGCAACGATACAAACGGAGGACCAACTGGCCGACTTGGCCGACATAGTTCCTTCCTAGGAAGCAAGTAAACGAGCAAGACTTTATTAAGTGGACCAAAACTACGTAGCGTTATTTTTTTCCCTCACAAGCTGAGAAATATACTACATAGACTTACGGATAGATAGATAATTTTTAAACGAATACTTCAACGAAGCAGTTTTACAAAGAGAATTTAACGAATCAAGTGGACCAATTAAGAGGCAAGACTTTAAAGGAGAATTTCCTCTCCGCTTGCTGGTGATTTTCAAGCAAGAGGGCCTTCGACCTAAAGAGAGGAGGACCCATCGAGACAAGCTCAACCATGATGGATTGGGGGATAAGAAGTAAGAGCCAAGCGAATCACCTTGCATTCATCTCCTCGTTTGCATTAGATTTCATTGTCACTCATTAGACGGCGTGCTCTACTCGCTCGACCTCCCTTTTCTCATCAGCACCTCCGGGAGGACTCATTTGAACATGCCTCATTTCTAGCTCCATGCAAATAAAACTACCCTGCCATTGTCAATGTCATCAGCATGCTCTCATTGTTAGAGAGGCTAAACAATCGAATCATAAGCTCTCATTTACATTTTACGAAATTTACTGTAGTTTATCAAAGTTAAAGGGAAGTGGCAGGCGATTTGTAAGTTAAATAAGTCGACAGCACGAAGCGAATTAAAAGTTTACGAAACTAAATTAGTCACTCGACTCATTTCTACGGAACATCATTGATAACGAGTTCATATTTTACTCTGTAAACTGCCTTGTAAAACATTGCCGTCGCTTAAGCAATATTGGCTAACTTTTTAATCAAATTAAAAGAGGAATTAGCTCCGTATCTCGAGAGGATTTTTGTCCCCATTAGAAAAATGAAGCTATCCATGGCCGTTACACATTAATTTTTAGGCACGATTTAAAATCAAATCTCGACAGGCCCAGAGGGCAAGCCCAGAAATTACAGCGCCGGTAAAGAGCAACCGGCCTCGACATTAGGAGGGAAGAATAAAGTGACAATGCTGTCCGCTTAAGAGTCGCACGCAACAGTGTGCAGCCAATTGATAAATCGATAGCCCCTGCCCGCCCCCTCCTCCCCCACTTCCCCTCACCGTAATGCGCGCCGTATGGATCGCGGAAGTTGTAAAAAAATATAAGTAAAGAGAGGTAGTAAGTGCGCCATCCTGCTATTAGGGACTCATTGCCTTAGGAGCTAAACAAAACTCAGCCTTTACACGCACGAAAGAGCCTCTGCTCGCTCTGATAAGCATCCTCTATGCGCTCTGTCTTATTCGTCTCTTCCTTCTCATTATATACTTTCCTGGCATGAATTTTTCTTCCCTTTCCAGCAATCCACTTCCATCGCGATTCTCTCGCTGTACTTGATCTTTTCGAATCGGAGCGTCCGCGCTGTGTCGTCACGCATAAAAAGAGAGCGGCAATCAGAAATTGACCTATTCGCCTGACCTTCGGCTTGCCTGTATATCGCGAATATAGTATCTGCGTAGGTCCAACGTCGGTTCTGAATTATTGAGCGTGGCGTGTCCGGCGCCGTCGTTCTCATTATGTATATAAAGGCCTCTGTCCCATTTGAAAGCGAGCATGCAGCTTGGACGGATAGAAAAAAAACGAAGGAAAGCGCACGTCTCGAGGCTTGAGAAGCTCATGACAATAAATAGCTCGGGCGGCTTTTACCGAGGAGCCCCCGAGGGGCGGCACTCGCAACCTTGAGTCTCTTTTTTTTTTTTTTTTCTTTTTTTTCTTAAAAAGACAAAAAAAAAAGCGATACACGCCCGATAATGCCCGAACTCTAGTCTATTTTCCAGCGGATCAGTCGGGGGGTAAGAGAAAAAACGAGTCTCGGATATCGATTTCGCGGCCATCCACCTCTCTCTCGGGCCTGGAATGTAGTCGGCCTACTGACCATCTTCGCGCGCGGCCTGTCCTCCATCGCTTTTCAATCAAACTCGAACTTTGCATCGTCGCTTCGCGCGCGACTATTCGACTCTATCGCAAGTCGGTTACTTACCGACCGAATAACACCAAGGGGCGAATCTGCCTATACGAGTACGCTCTCCATGGTTTTGGCTTTGACGCGCGATAATTGCATATGCAACGACTCCCGGCTGCTTCGACGCGAGACGTTGTTTTATCGTGCGCATCTTAAAAAGTAGATTAACGTAAGGGCTCGTGTCGATATTACGTAAGCGAGGAGAGTACGCGATCTCCTCCTCGAAGAGCAGAGAAATAGAGCGGCTCTCGAAAGCATCGGAGCTCTCTTACATAATGCGCGGATGAACGGCTTCTAATATAGAAGGGGTGCCGATCCGTTAATTAATTGAATTCCGCGCTTCTTTCAAAAGTTTCGGATTTCAATATCGCTTTTACGAGCCGCGCCGTAGAGTATATACAAAAAGAGCCGCGCAGCGTTGTGCGTATCGCGTATTCTGGGCTGCACGTCGATAGAGCCAACTTCCCGGGCGGCCGTTTTAAAACAAGGGCCTCTTCGCTCGGGGGAGTTTGTTTTCGCGATACTCACGTACTTCGCCGATACTTCCCAAACTCCCGCCGGCCAGCAACTTTCTTTAGCGACTGTTATCGAACGTATATAATATAAACTTCCCGTGGCTGTGAGTAAACACAAAGTTGCGTGGAAAAATTCAATTCAGTCTTCGGCTCGATCAACGATTGATTAAAATGCAGACGAAGCTTACTTTGTCGGTCGGTCGTAAATATTTCTGGAAAAAGGTTAAAAATATAACAGGATTTGAAAAGAAAAAAAACGGAATCGGTAACGAATTGGTTCAGGGGTAGGCAGGAAAGGAGAGCTGCAGGTTCCAATTATCGTTAGGCGCCTGCGCCACTGCTTTGCACATCACGTGCGTCGAAGGGGCGGCCTTTCCTGACATGTCGCGAACGCACGGCTATAGAGCGGCGGGCTCAGGTACGACGGACGAGCGGCGAGCCCGACTGACCGATAGTTTAAACGAGGCACCCGCTCGAGCTGGACGTCGTCGCGCCCCCCTCGGTCGAGAGCGCCTTTTTTTTCGGGCTCGATCGCGCTTCACTCTCTGATGCTTCGGACGCTCGTCGGCTCGCGATGCACCGTTCACCATGATCGGCCTCTGGTCCTTCAAGCCGAGGCGGCTCGGCAGGGCGGAGATCATGCTCGGTGAGTCCTGACACAAAAGCTCTCTTGGCTCTTTATAATACACTATCCGGCTTCTCGGTTGTGCGTTAGCTTTTCTTGCTTGACCGATTAACAGTGAAAAATGCTGCATCGGATAGGCAAGTTTTGACATATTTTTATTATTATTATTATTATTATTATTAAAGACCTTTTTGTTTTTATTAAAGCAAATCGATCGCGAGACTGCATTATTTAGCAGGCTCGAGAAAGTTTTTAAACAGAGCTTTTCCACTCTGGAAAGTTTTCATTTCAATGAGGCAGAGTTCGAGAAAGGATAAGGGAACAAGCCTCTAGACTCGTGTGCACGCTCGCACAAGTGTTTTCTAGGGCCAATGGCACCGCGTCGAAAGAGTCGAGGGGAGCGCGCGTTGGCTCGAACTCTTGCCAAGGAACACTCAATTTAAGAATCGATTTATACGATTTCCGGGGAAATCCTGCGAGGCGCCGAATGTGTTTACCCTGGTCCTCATTTTTGGGGAGGGGGCGAAAATTGGCTCGGTCACGTCGCTCGCCCGCACGATCTCCGACACTCGCCCCCCTCTAATGGAAATGCAAATCGATTCCCGAACTTGCGGACAACTTTACTTACGGTCCTTTGTATCGGCCGCTGTAATAACCGCCGGAATATTAGCATAGGAGTACTGCGTCAACTCGTTGGTCCTTTCAACGACAGATTGGAACTCCAAGTTTAGTCAAGGCAGTTCGCGAATGTAAGCAACGATGAATTTGTGAAAACTGCTAGGGTCACATATAAGGCCCCGGTAATCGTTAATAAAATGAAGACGCATGCATGTAGGCGTCCGCGATGAGAATCGGGAGCCGTTGCGGCCACTCCTTTCTATTACCTTAATCGAGCTCTCATCGATTATCGAGCCTCGTCGCGGATCCTTCCTACATATTAATACATTTCCTGTACTATTAACTATTTACTATCAGCTATGCACGTATAAACGCTTGGGTAATTAGGGCGACCGTCCGAGTCATAAGAATATCATCGGAAAAGAACATTCGAGCCTTTTGCAGGGAAAACGAGTGGAAAAATTCTGGGAGCTCCCCATACACAGTGGTCGCCGAACGACTATACCGGGCGCTCTGGCCTTGCTGCTCTGTTTGCTTTGGCGGTAATCGCAAAAAGCCTCCTAAAAGGACACAGCGCACTTTGATCGGCCAGGCGAAATCGGACAAGCGGACCCGCGACAAAAACGGTCGCGCATCGATTTTATATACATATTTTCGATTCCAAAGCGGAAAACGGGCAGAAGACGCGTGCCCCGCGAACCGTTGAAAAAGAAGCGCGTATAAAGAGATGCGTGAGAAAGTAGTTGTCGTCACGGTTGCGTTGCTCCGGGCCTTTGTTCTTGGCGCGTTCCCCCGGCGGCTCGTATCTTGGCCTAGCCATCGCGAGAGACTGCCGAGAGTTTTGCCAGCGACTTAGGCGGCAGTCGAGCCCGAGCACTCCCGGAGCTAACCCTGGCCGATGGTTCGTCTTGCAGGATCCATCATGTTCCACGTGCGCCGCAGGCCGGCGGACTACGTGCCGCGGAAGCGGAAGAAAAAGCCGGCCGGCAAGTGGAACGAGCTCGAGCACCGCTACGAGGACGAGCGGCTGCCGTTCCTGCTCGAGCTGAACCCCGACGGCACGGACGTATCGAGCGGCGCCGGGGCGCGGCACCGGCTCCAGCCCAACGTCACGGAGGTGGGCTCGGAGCGGCCCATCGGGCCCCAGGCCGTCCAGGCCCAGACGCTCACCCTCACCGGGCCGACGGTCATGCCGCGGCACTGCGTCATCGCCTTCACCGAGAACATCGTCACGCTCACGCCCTGCTCCAGGGACGCGCACACCTACGTCAACAACCAGAGGATACACCAGACGACCATCCTGCAGAACGGCGCGATCGTCAAGTTCGGCCGCATGCACACCTTCCGATTCATCGACCCCGCGCCGGAGGAGCGCATCCGGCAGCGACACGACTCGGCCCGTCAGATGGACTACGCTTACGACAGGTAACCTCCTGCCCCTGCAGACTTTTTATCTCTTCTCGCACCATTTACGCGTGCTCGCGCCTTTTCCTGGCGATTGCATCGATTTTTCCTGGCACGCTCGATGGAGAGGCGGACGGGCAGCCACCAGACATATAGGCCCGCCCCGTCCGTCCGCGGGAAAAGTCGTCCGAGATTTTATTTTTCATTTTACCGAGTTTTTTTTCGTTCTCTTTTGTTTTCCTTTGGTCCTCGTTATTTGCCCCCGCGCACAAACGTTGCACGCACGCTAGACGCTCGCCGGACAGCAGCAGCCAGCAGGAGGTCAGCTCGGAGAAGTACCGGCCGGGCTCGGGCCTCGGCACGAACGGCGCGGCTGCGGGCTCGAACCCCCCGAGCCCAACCAAGTCACCCAGGAGTCCGACGCGCACCAGCCACACGGCTCAGCCCGAGGTCACGCACAACTACGAGACGACCTTCGACCTGGACGGCAACGTCGAAACCGCCAGCCTCACCAGCAGCCGGGACGGCCACAGGTAAGCCGCGGTGCAGCTCCCGCTTGTCCGTTTTTTTTTTTTTTGCTCCTTTTTTCGATTTTTTTTCTTTTCCGTTTTTCGCCTTTTTTTCAACTGCCCGCTAAATAAGCGGGCTGTCGAATAAAATGCGTGGGCAGAGATCGCTGGCACGATTCGAGGACGACTAAATAATTTGCAGGTAAGCCGCAGGTTGATCCGAGCGATAGTGCCGTGAAAGCATTGAAAAATATGCGCCGCGGTTAATTCACCGACAAGCTTCGTTTGCAGGTGTGAGCGCGTTATCTGCATAACAGATGTCTCGAGCCCGATGCCATCGATTCGTATCGGGCAGACGGCACTGGCGCTCGCCTCTTTATTCATTTAACTGAGTTTACTCTAACGATCATGCAAAAATTCCAACACGATATAGAAACGATTGCAATGCTTTTCCAATAAAACCCTTTCCGATATAACACATTTGCCTTTCAATAGATTATCCCAGTACGAGCGACAGCAGCAGCAGCAACAGCAACAGCAGCCCCGCGGCACAGACCCAATCCTGCCGGCGGTGCTCGAATTCCTGGAGGAGACGGAGGAGGCCTTCCTGCACGCGGTCATCACGGACGTGGAGCCCTCGGCACCGCAATTCAAGCTCGCGCCTACGTACACCCTGTACCTGGCGGCACGCTACCGCGCCAGCACCCACTACCGGCCGGAGCTACAGCCGACCGAGCGCGCTCACCGGCTGACGGTCATGCTCGCCAACGTCGCAACGATGATCCAGCGCGTGATCCAGGAGCGCTACATGGATGCCTCCTCGCTGGCCCTCTGGCTGGCCAACGGCTCGGAGCTGCTGCACATGCTCAAGAGCGACCGCCACGTGGGCGCCTTTTCCACGCGCGCCCAGGACATCCTGGCCGAAGCCGTGCACGCTGCCTTTGACTCCCTCGTGCGCTGCGTCTCGCTCGAATTGGCGCCCGCCATGTCGCAGTTCATGGCCGACAACGACGAGCCCGCTAAGGAGGCCGGCGTCCTGCAGATCTTCTCGAACACGATGGCGCTGTTGCGCCGCTGCCGCGTCAACGCCGCCCTGACGATTCAGCTTTTCAGTCACCTCTTCCACGCCATCAACGCCACGGCCTTTAATGCTCTCGTCTCGAACGGGAACCTCTGCGTGCGCTGGTTCGGACGTCGGCTAAAGATGCGCCTGAACGCCCTCGAGACCTGGGCCGAGCGGCAGGGCCTCGAGCTCGCGAGCCAGTGCCACCTGGCCAGCATCATGCAGGCGACCCACCTGCTGCAGGCGCCCAAGTACAACGCCGAGGAGCTCGCCACGCTCAGCTCGACCTGCTTCAAGCTCAACTCGTTACAGGTGCGCGCGCTGCTGCAAAAGTACCAACCGGCTGTCGACGAGCCGAGGCTACCGCCCGAGCTCATAGAGAACGTTGTACGCGTCGCCGAGAGTGTGGCGGACGCGTTGGCGCGCGCCGACGGCCGTGAGATTCGGCTGGAGGAGGAGCCGCAACTTAATCTGGCCCTGCTCTTGCCAGAGGATGGATACAGTTGCGAGGTCATCCGCGGCGTGCCGCCAGGCCTGGCCGAGTTCCTCGCGCCGCTACAGCGCGACGGGCTTTGCCGTATGGCCGCGCAGCCGACCAGCAGCGGCTACTGGACTATCTACATGATCGATCACAACAATGTAAATATAGATGCTATACTACTGCTTTAAGTTCGCTTGGCCAAAGCTTATTTATATTTCTCTGATGACAGTTCCGAAGTCCGAGCGCTATGAGCAATCGATCTGCGGGCTACTCCGGTCACGTGCCACAGCCCCAGAGCCAGCCAGAGATACAGATCATCAAACTCCACAAATCTACCAATGGCATGGGACTTAGTATAGTTGCTGCCAAGGTATGAAACGTGAACCCCTAAAGTTTTTCAAAAATTCTAATTCGTTTATCTATTTAACAGGGAGCTGGACAAGATAGACTTGGCATCTACATTAAAAGCGTCGTTGCCGGAGGCGCAGCGGATGCCGTAAGTTGTCAGAAAGAATTTTCATTTTCTTCAACTAATTTAATATACCTTATCATATCTTAGGATGGACGACTTTCTGCCGGTGATCAACTTTTGAAAGTAGACGGACAAAGCTTAGTTGGTATAACCCAAGAAAAGTGAGTTATTTCCCCAAACATCTGTAGCGTTTTTATGAATCGATTAAAGTAATCAAGTTCACTTTTTTTATAGAGCTGCTGAATATCTCGTTCGAACAGGACCTATAGTAACTTTGGAAGTTGCAAAACAAGGCGCGATATATCACGGTTTGGCGACATTGCTGTCGCAACCCTCCCCTATAATGACCAGAGGTAAGTAGTTGATTAACCAATGGCAGAGGAACCGGTAACGATTATTTATCATTTAATACTCTAAAGCATTAATAAGTAAAACACTCATCTTGGCAAAGGGGCAATATAAACATCTAAAAGCTTTTATCCTTTATTTGCTTATTCTTGATCTTTGAAAACTAAAATTTGGCTTTGAAGAGAAAGATTTTAGCTAAAAAATCAATTGACTAAAATCCTTCTCGAAATTGTTATATAAAAAAAGCTTTGCTTGATATTCAGGAAAGTGACTAATGCTTCAACTAACCATTAATGTTTCATGCAGCCTCTAAGGCACGGCCAAAGTCGGAACACTTTGACCCTCCTAGATTAACGGAGGCAGCCCAGGCCTCATCCTCTCATTCTATGGGAAACCTTTTGTCCGTACCTAGGCATTCGGCCGGTCAAGTCTACCATGAACAGTATGTCGACAGTTGGGAGCCACAACCAGGTGCGAGTATAGCCCGCGTCAACTCTGTAGCCCAGTATCAAGCGAGCGCGAACCTTCCGTACCGCAACTATTTAACCGCGTCTTATCAAACCTATCAGCAAATGCCCACTAGGCCTAACACTTTACTAACAGCCTGTCCGAGTAATCTTTTGCTACCTCGTCAGAACCAGCGCGTGAACGGTACCGAAATCGCGGAGGTCTACGCTAATCCCGATATGTACGAGACCGGCCAAACTCATTTGAGCTACTGGCCTAATGAACGCAGGCCGGTCATACCGATAATACGTGAACCGAGCAACGAGACGTTCCTAACGATTCCGAGCCAGTATACTGAGCACTATCCTCGCGGCTATCACGCAACGACTACTAGGAGCCAGGTGCAAGTGCACAGCGTGCCTCCCGAACAAATCGAGCCTCCCCCACAGTATCAGCAGCAGTCTACTAGTTCTGCACAATATGGTTACTATAGCGACGACAAGACTGAGCTAGTCTTCCCAGCTGTGAGAAACCACTCGCAACCTAGATCAGATTACCCGAAAATTCTTGCCAGCAGAACACAGGAGAATCAATTCGTTCAGAACGAACAAGACGAGGAAGAGCAAGAGGCAAGAAACAACCCTGACACCTCCTCTCCTGAACAAGAAGATGCCGAGGAAGAGAACAAGTCTATCGATAAAGCCTGCTCGACCGCTGATAACAGTCATTCTGGCCCGCGCGAGAACTCCGATAGTCCTTCCTTAGAAACTGAGGCTACCGTCCTAGTAACACCCAAACTGAATAGTGGCATGCCCGAACTGAATCTCGATTTGAGTGGCTTGAACAGCAGCGACGTATCAAGCGACGAATCTGACGTCGACGGCGAAAAGTGCTGGAAGTCACCCGAGGAGGTTCGCCTCGGTTGCGGCAGAGTAGCCGCCTTAGCCAAGCACTTTTCACAACTAGGAGAAGCCGGGCTGATCAAGTTCAAGTCACGTAAATTCGCAGGTTCTCGGCAATTCGTTTCCGAACCAGACATAGCCTCGCCCTCTAGTGCAGATACAAGAAGACGAACGAAGGCAACCATAGAAAAATTCAAGTCCGAAACGGAGCTATTGCGTTCGGACAAAAACGTTGCGACCACTCCTGAAAAAGAGTGGAGCATGATACTCCTTGATATTCAAGCTAAGGGTGCTTTGGAATACGATATCCTGGACCAAAAAGCAGAAAAGAATAAATACGAGAAAGAGGAATTAAAGGATACGAAGAGTTCAAAGTTATCGCTCGCCGAACAGGAACAGATAATCGAGCAGCTAAAAGAGTTTGCAAACCTCGATAATGCAGATGCGCCTCTTTTCATACCGAGAGTTGAAAACAGCAATGGAGGTTTCAATAAAGGCACGATGACCGATTCCGGCGGAGAAAGCCCTAAGCAGCAGCAGTCGCGGACCGTCATTGCTGGCAGCGTGCGCCTCGAACATTTCCGGAAGCACTCATTGCCGAGCATCTTCAGTTCGCTCAATATTTTTCCGGCACGTAAATGCAACGGGCCCGTAACTATTGCAGCCAAGGGCAAAGTCAACAGCCTCTCCAAATATTGGTCACTCAAAGATTTAGCCTCGAGTGACGAACTCGACTCGGCACACACATCCAACGACGACATGCTCGACGAGTGCGGCGAGAGCCTCCAGGCGGTCTTTCCCGCTTGCTCAAGAGTTGTTTCTGCTCCTGAAATATCGGATAACGGCGTCAGGCATCCGATGTTCACTGGCATTACGATCAAGAGTACGATTTCCATCGGCCGCCGAAGAAGCGAAGAGAGCGCTACGCCGTCGTCGAGTAGCTCTTTTCACTCCAGTGCAAGGTTGTCAAAAAGTACGAGTGACATTTCGAGGGGTAGACTGAACGATCAATTCGAGGAAGACAACGAACATGAATGCAATAAAAGCGAATCCTGCGAAAAATTGGCATGCAACAAGAAGCCGGGAAAATGCTGCAAGAGGAAAGAATGCAGGGCTCAAAGACCCTGCAAGTTTGCAGTAACTAGGAGAAAAGTCAAGAGCGAGCTAGATATATCCGAAAGGAAGCCGACGCCGAGATTTGAGAGGGGCGACTGGATATTTCGGGACATAGCAACGCAGAGGCAGCAACAGGAGGAAGCAGAGAATCGCATGCACTCGCGTAAGCCGGCGATGAGTCTGACTCGAGCCAGTAGTCTTCGTCGTTTAGAGCACCTTGAACGCCTGGTTCAGTTTCGTTTAACTTTTATAGTACCTCTTCAGTTTTCAACGTCACGAATTTCTTTGTTCTGTTTCATTAAGTTTTATTTTAAAATCACGGTTTCGATCGTCTGAATGTCGCAAGTTAGTATCGTGACTGTTGTGAATGAATGCATCGTTATTTTACATGATTCATACAATATATAAAAATCAAATTGTGTTAATAATGAAAGATACGTTTTTCCATCTACCTAGTTGAGGAGAGGAAGTTGTACTTTGTAAATAAGTGCACAAGTCGATGCACGTTAGCACATTTGCATGCTTGCATATATAATAATAATAATGGGCTTCGCGTAAAATTCATCGTTAAATATACATAAATAGCTATTCGCTTGAGCATGTGTCAATTAGATGTTTAATGTTGTGCGTTTGTTCTTGTGCATCTTGTTGCGCGCTTCGCCTACAGGTCCACGTCGCATGAGCGAACGCGATTTGCCGTCTCGCTTGGGTCACGACGGACCTACTCCGCAGCAAATTCACAGCAGCAAATCTGTTCCTGCTCTTCACAGTAAGTACTTATCGTAATCCAAATGTCACGCTTAACGTTTCTGCTAAACCAACAGTATCGACAGCACCATTTCCCTCCCGGCTCTTTAGACTTTCACCTACACTCACAAGAACTCACGCTTTTTTCATTTCACTCACTTACTCATTTTCATTTCTCATTCCACATTCTCATTCTACATTCCATTTACACATTAATACACTCGTGATTCGCGATTTATTGTACCGTGGTCTTCGGATACTTTGACATCTTGTCTATAATGCTTGAATGGACCAGATGTAGGAACCGAAGGCAAGCTGCAACACGAAGTCTTTAATCCGGGATATAGCAGAGCTTCGTCGAGCAACAGCGTGACACCGCCGGTGCAGCCTCCTCCGATGCCCGCCATGAATGGCGCCACATCGTTGCGCTCGAGGTAACGCTCGTTCGATTGATTTCTCCATTCCGAATAGAATATCGCTCTCTTTACTCAAAAGATTTTATTACAGATCCAGTCACAATTTGCACGATCCCAGTAGAGCAGGTACTTTGCCACCTAGCGGTTTATCAAACAGACAGCAGTCGTCGCCGAATCTAAACCCGAGTCATCCACACGGGCAAAATAACTTGCAAGCAAACGAAGCAGAGAGATTCTATCAGAACTTGAGTGTGTACAGAAATCAAGAGCCGCCTTTAAAGCAGCAGCCAAGCCCACCTCAATCTTCAGACGACAGGTAAAAGGAGATTTTGAATTTGTTATTAAAGTAACTTAGCGAACGGTAAGAAAAAATTAAAGAAATTTCTGTTTCTGTTGCAGAAGTCCATTGCACGTTCAGAAAACTTTGTCACGAGGCTCGGAAAACTCTCTGAATAGGCCAATAAACGAGATGAACCAGGGTAAAGAGCGACCTATGTCAGCGTATGTGGCTCAAGCTCAGCAACAAACTTACGCTGGCCAACAGATGCAGCAAGCAGTGCAGCAAGGACCGCCACCTCGATCGCAGTCGTCACGCGACATTATCCGGCAGGAGGCCAAGCTCCAAGAAATGCAAGAAGAAGTCAGGCGGCGAGAGCTCCGTTCTACCAATGCGCAAATGGGCGCATATCGTACCAATACCTACAATCCACGAGCTGGAACTGCTGGACTTCAACAGAATTCGATTCGTCAAGGCAGGCCGCTTGGCTCAACGCCCAATCTCGGTCCAAGCTCGCCCAATTACAATCGACAGCCTGGACAGAATTACGGCTACGTGCATGATCCATCGCAGTACGGTCAGTACGGGCAGTTTAATAAGCCGCAACAACAGCCGCTTCCGAATCAATTCGCCATCGGGACCGTAAGCCGCCAACATGCTCAGCACGGATCTCAATTCCCCAATGGAACAGAGACGGATCTTGGACTGAATCAGTACACGAATACTGGCGGTGTCAACAGATCACCAACGAACAGCGACATAGTCAATGATAATCCTCCTGCTAGGCCAGCCCTGCCACACACGGGCAGCGGCAGTCCTCCACCACCTGTACCAAACACTATGACGCATCCTCTCTACAACAAACCAATGGATTCCTCCTCTAGGTAAATTTTGCATTCTCTTCATTGCAATAACACTTACAAAATTAATAACGCTGATTTTTTGCACAGATATACTGCAAGTATGCAGGACCCTCCTAGAGGTGGATATTATCCGACAGCTTCTGCTGGTTCACAACAACCACGCCAATATCAATTTAGTGCCACAAATCCTTGGCAAAGAGAAGAAAAAGAAAAGGTTCGCATAAAAAGTTTAGAACTTCAATTGACTTTCGAAAATACAAATTCCTTTATCAAATAACTTGAATTTTAGGAACAAGCCAGACGTAGAGAAGCTGCGAGATTATGGCGTGACCAACAAATAGCTGAACTAAGTGCTTTGGCTCGAAGAACGCCTCAGCAAGAGGATCAACTGCGCGCTCTTCAACTTGAGAGAGACTTCCAAAAGCGAGCCGAAGAAGCCGCGAATCAGCAGGACGATGACGAAGAGGGAAATGATCTGGAAAGTGAGAGCACTAGCCAACGAGTTCAAGGTCTCTTACGCAGTGCTGCTACTCAAGACCGAAATAATCAAATTAATAATCAGCAAACACCTCCTACCTTGTCGCGAACTAATACTGCCAATCAGTCGGGTCGAGGTGCTTTATCTCCCCAACCTGTTGGTAGCCAAATACAAATGACAAACGTACCAATTCACACAGTTTCGAGTCAGCAAGGGACCATGAGCAACTCTTATCCTGGGCACAACGAGACGATGTCGAATAATGCAAGCATTCATCTGCAGCAGAACCAAAATCTTAACAATCAACCGGCTCTTTCGTCGCCTTACAGTTCGCCAAATGCAAATCAGACGAGTACTAGTCAAAAGGCAAGTATGGAAGCTGCAGCTACCGCTCAAGCTACCGAGGACAGAGAGAGGCAGCGACGTATTGAAGAACTTAAGAGACGACAATCCGAATTTGATGAAAGTCAGAGAAGAAGGCAAGAGGATGAAACAAGACAACAGCAACAACAAATGCAACAATCGTACCAACAATATCAATCAAATCTTCGCAATCAGCAACCATTGCACCCTGGAATGTTGAGATTAGACAATCTCGTGATCGAAGAACCTAACTCACCCAGTATGTATATTTAATTATAAAGTCTAAATAAATCAATTGTTTTATAAATTCTTAATTTTTGTATTTAAAAAAAATTTCAGCTGCTCAAAATACTAATGAGGCCCCTCCACCTCCAGAGCGTGGATCGAGTTATGCTGTTATGTCCCAACAAAGTGCATTACGATCCAACAGTTCAGCTACTTCTAATTCTTTACTTGGATCTCAAGCAACAACCATGATAAAAAGGGTTTCTTTTCATGATCCCAACGCAAACACCGAATCGCCATCAAGAAACAATACATCAAATATATCGAATATCGTGACACCACCTTCCATAACTATGGATACTATTAGAGAAGATCCTAATGTAAGTTTTTTTAAAGACGTTCAATATTAGTAATTAAAAAGTTCTTCTCAACGGCTACTTTAATAGAAATATGAATTTGACTGATTTCTTCAAAATGCATCCAATGGCAGATAAAAATGAGGTATACCGAGGTTTCGATGATCCACTGATCGTTCATGAATTCTTTTTCTCATGCATGAAGATTTTTACCTTTATAAAAAAGGCTGTAATCATCTGTGCATATCGCCCATCATGAAATGTTGTAAAAATTATCACTGCCCTCATTATAAGCGTGTACTTGAGTAAATTTGAACGTATATTTGCTCAGTCTTTCATGTGTGTTTTTCTTTAATTATTGTTAACAATGTATAAAAGAAGAATGACGATCGAAACCATGTAGTAGATATTTATTTTGAATTGTTATTATATGTGTTATGCAACCGGTAGATGTTTTTTTTTGCGTTTTGAAAATTCATACATCATAATAACTTTGAACATTTCTCTTAGAACTTCATAAACGATGCCGAGATGCTGTTGGCTTCACCGAAAACACCAGAAGGTCCCGGAGGTTTAATACAAGGTGCAACACCTGGTGTTATAGGCGCTCAGGAAGTTTATAAGTAAGAATTATTTCTGTGTTCCAATAACATTTAAGCGCTTAAATTTTTTACGTTGAATTCTTTTTACTTTAGAGATCCAAGGCAAAAGAGGTTGGCAGAAAAGCAAAGACAACAACAAAATTCCCAAATGGGTCCCGTGCCAGAAAAACTAAGTTTTAAAGAGAAAATGAAAATGTTCGCCATGGAAACAGGGGAAGATGGAACTCCTCGAGACAAAGTGAAAATCTCTAGAGCTCAGCGACAAATAGATAATATTGATAGTCCTTTAAGTTCGAATAATAATAATTAAAGAGAGATTGCGTCACATGTATATATCAAAATTCATTCAACTATGTGCACGAGTGCACGACAATCATGATAGAATCATCGAACGAAGATGTTACCGTTATTGTTTCAAATTTAAGGATGAAGGATATATCCTTTGTTATTGTTGACGTAAACAAAAGTATTGCAGCTTTCTTTTACAAATGCGGTAAAAACATTGCTATTAGTAAAAAGTGTAAAAACAGAGTTTTGCAGTAAATATTTACCATAAGGGTTCTGTCATCGAATGAATGATAATCTAAAATGGACATTTATGTTGTACCTTTTTATGCAAGTATTAATACCCTACAATTATTTTAATTGTTTATAAAAGTATTGAATTATATTTTATATTTTTATCTAAATTGAAACTTTTTTTTTTAATAAATCTTGATAAAGATATTTTTAAGAATTTTAATTTTGTATTGTTTGTGGTATCTTAACATTTTAGTTCAATTATTTGCTTAATATCTAAGGTATGAAATTAAAGTAATCTTCTAAAAAAAGTATTAAGGGATTAATGATAAAATAGATGCAGATTACTCAAAGATTTTAAATTAGATTTTTAACTAGAATGTTAATATTTACAAATGTATGATAGAGTGAGTGTATTATATCACTGTGTACATACTTGAATTGAGAGAATGGTGAAAAAAGTTACGCAGTACCACAGTTGAGCTATAAGTCATTTGATACTTACATTTACACAGAAATAGATCTGTATGACTCAAATCAATGCTTGGCATCGATGGATTCATAAATGCAGATCATTATGGGACCTATTTATCACTCTAAAAATAAATCTATATCTCGTGCGTTTTAAAAGAATTGTTTTTTATTTTATTGGTATAAACTTTACTTATTTATACATATATTTTATAAGGAGTATGTATGTTTGTATATGATATTTTCAAAACAAAAATAGATCTCTTACTATTATCGACACTCGGTAATACATTTTCTGAACTGTTTTGATATTTTGTGCGGATAAAAATCAGATGATCCTGCGCGTTTTAAAGTATTAATATTAAAATATCTGAGCTAAACTTTACAAAA
The DNA here is from genome assembly GCA_035582975.1 of Ormyrus labotus. Lineage (NCBI taxonomy): Eukaryota > Metazoa > Arthropoda > Insecta > Hymenoptera > Ormyridae > Ormyrus > Ormyrus labotus. The sequence goes on from JAWWEO010000009.1 coordinate 14,386,063, forward strand.
TAGTCGAATTTATCAAACATTTCATCTGCCACATCGCCAGATGTTAATTCAAATTATAAAGACCTGCACGTCTAATGAATAGAATTAGATTAAAAGAAAAGAAGAATCAAATTACTCTATGAAAATAGCAATATGCGTAGATATTTTTAAATCTACCGCACGTGTTGTTTAAACTGTTTAAATCGTGCTTAAAAGTATCCGTAAAAATATACACAATATCCACATGCATTACACAAATATTATACTGATACACAAACTGGCGCAGGAACGCGTGTACGCAAGCACTTTGCACACATTAATGTATTATAAAAATATACATTTACAAAAATGTACATCGTACTAAATGTTTCAAGTAGAAGTGACATAATTCTGACGAAACGGGCAAACTTTAAAAAGCCCTTGAAAACAAAATATAGCAATATTAGGGTATAAATGTTGTTAATTTGAAGAGAATAAGTAAAAAGGAAAGGACGATCGGAAAACGAAAAAGAATGGAAGAGAGAGTGTTTATTAGAAATTTTTTAACATCTTAAGTAGGTTCAGTCTTAATGTAGACTGCAGTGGCAATAATCTAATTAGTATAGGTTGAGTTTTCGCATTTTTGTAGAGCATAATTGTAGCCATTATAACAGATGAAGGACATTCCTCGCTCGCGATTCAACGAAGGCATTTGAAATACTTAAAAGTTAAAAAAAAACAAGTATAGAAAAAAAGATAGGCGTCATTTGTTCTATAACTAAAGAAATTAAGATCACTATTGTACTTTGTAGAAATAATAAATTCATAGACTGCATTACCTGCAGCCATTTTTCTTCGACAAATCTATAGTTTATAATCATTAATGAATCAGAATATCGCACTATACACGATGAAATTCAATGAGATCGACGCAGAAACCGCGGAATTCTTTGCTTCTACTCTTGAAATGTATCGTCGAACGTACTTTATATAAAAAGCGAAGGAAATTTCTTTTTAAAGTCAACGTAGATTTTAAATTTTGTACAGTGGGTGCGTTCTGGATAATGTATGTGATATAATATAGGCCTTTCTTTCAATGCGAAAGTTTATCGAGTATATATGATTCCGACTCGCGAACCCGTGATGCAAAATGTATTTTAAACTACGAGATCAATCAAAGCAAAACATTTACACACACGGGCTTTCAAAGGACCAATAATTACGACCATTGCGTCCAGAAAAAAGAAGTATTGTTTATATTGCTTGGTTATTGTATTTCTTTCTTTTTTTTTTAATTTATAACCGTGCATGTAAAAAACATGTATTTTTTTCCATTAATACTTGAATAATTAAGAAATAAAAAGATATGCGCGAGAACAAATGTTGTTAAGTTTTTGATATAAGGCGAATGAAAAGGCGCTAAGTGGAGTTAAGTCGAGTAAGAGTGAAATTTATCTAGTTTAAAGTTGCATAGGAAAAATAGAGTTGTTAAAAAACCGAATGTCCCTGCACGTAAAACTTGAAGTGATCGTCTACTCAAGCCTTAGCAGATATAATTAGAGTTGTGTGTGAGGAATAACGGGACTTTTTATTTTTCTGTTGTAAAAGATGTGTAAAAAATAAAGTTGTGTTGTCGTAAAAAATTTCAAGGACAAAGAGAGAGAAAAGCAGATATATAAGAAGCAGAACGTTAGAACTTATTTATGCATTAGTTACAGTAACAAAATGATCGAGTGAGACGTTGTGTTGGAAAGCGAATTAAAGCATAAATGGTTACGTCCCTCCTTGTTGTGTATAGCAAACGTATTTGCACTATATTTTGTAAGAATTTTTAATTGTCTGTGGAAGATGATTTTAAGAATGATGAGGTAGATTCCTTTTTGAAACACGCGTCATCCGACTCTTCAAATTAGTAGATCTTATCTATATATTAATAATTAAGTATAATATCAATTACAGTTGTAGAAAACATACTATATTTTTTAATGATTGTTCATCGTGTCATTATGCATTACTAAGATATGATATTACTGATGAGAATTTAAATAAAATAAATATCGAATAAAGCTCGTCTTGCTTTTCACTTTCTCCATCATCAATGTTTTCTCTGTTTCTTTTAATTTAAAAAAATCTTGCAATTTCGCGGCGAGCAGCTACATTTCCGCGTTCCGCGTATTCTGCACTAATTTTAACTATATAGAGATAAGCTATAATGGAAGGAATATGGAGGGAGGAAAGTGTAAACTACGTGGGGTAAGTAAGTGGAGCGCGTGCGCGCGCAGCTTGCAGGTTTTTCTCTCCAAGTACCTAGCTGCAAGCAGTACTGGAGCTGTTTTGCGCTGGTAGCAGTTGCACGAAGTGGCGTGAGTGTACATGTGTCGTTGCTGCAGGCGTATATATAATATAATTGAACAAGTCGCTGTGGCCTCTGCGCTCTCTGCCGCCTCGAGTTGCCGTTAGTGGACCGGCACAGAGACGGACGCACACACGCGCGAAACCTAGCAGCATTGACAAAGACGGACGGAACTGAGGAATTTTCAATAAAGCATTCGTGCGCGAACCGGTCAGGCCGACGGACTCTGCTGCTCGTGCCTACTCGCGCCTACTCGCCTACCTCTCCCGACGACATATTCCGACATATTTCTGAAACTCAAATCTCAAAGAGACGACCATTCCAAGCAAGCTAAATATAAAGTCGATCAGCAGGAGGCCGGGATTGCGGCTGCCGGCGGTTTCCGTCCCGAAGGAAGTTGGACTTGCTTGCGTTCGCTCTTGAGCTTCTAGTGTTTTCTGCTCTTTCTTTGGAAAAAAAAGACCGGTTCTGCGAATGTAAGCCCACGACTCGGTCGGAACGCAGTCGAAAGTAGAACAAGAACGAGCACGAGAACGAGCAATAACTCCATCCGGCGGGTCGATCGCCAGCGAGGTAATTATTTTTATTCTTCTGCGGCAAGGGGATACTCCTTTGGTTATCATGGCGGACGGGCACATGTATCCACAGACCTTGAGTCTAAGCACCTAACATGACTTTCTTCCCTCTCTCCCTCCCTCCCTCTGCATCTAAAAATAGATCGCGTCTCCTGTCGATAAACTGTCAACTGTTTGACTAGCCTAAAGGCGTAAAGCACACATGTAGTTAGAGTTAGATCGATAGTAAAACGGGGAGAGAGAGAGAGACAGAGAGAGAGAGAGGGAGAGAAGCAAGGAGAAGAGAACGGCACCCCCGGTCCTTCAGCCGAATCGATAAATTACACGCGCCTTACGCACTGGCAGCGCTGCTCTTTGACGGAGCTGCAGTGTTATTGAATTTTAGCTGAAAAATGGCCACGTCATCGAGATGAAAATCGCGAAACGCAGCCGTGAACTAGCCGCGAGGGACAAACTCGGTCAATATCTCGGTAGAGCGGCTTCTTTAAAATGCGTACCGACATTCCACGTGGGGACAATTGGTTTTTAAGTACATCGAGCCCCACGGGGTGCTCGCGTGGGGCTCAATGCTTCGCCTTTCAAACGATCAGTTAATCCCGAGTTTGTTAATCGTTAAATCGCGTTGACTCCTGATAAAGTATCACGCATAGGGGAATTCCATACTGACGCACGAGCCGCGGCAGGCCGCCGTCTAGAAGTCATCCAGACAGCCAAGCGATATCTTATCGCGATATAAGTAGTTCGCCCGCGAGCTTTTGCGTTATTGCAGGAGCAACATCAACGCGGGAGTATATCGGGTGCCGAGTGCATTTACGATCGATCGCCAATGAGCCTTCGCTTGTATTGCTCGATTATGCTTTTTCATCCGGCTGGAGCTTTTAGTTTTATCGGCGCCGGATAGCTCCTATCACTTTTATAAGCGCACGCTTGCAAGATCAAACTCTGGCGCATTACATAATTACGTCGCCGACGGAGTGAAGCTAAACTTGGCTAAAGAAAAAACAAAAATGTTTATCTTCATTGGAAAAGTTCGTGGTGCTGCGTCGCGTCGACGTCAAGGCACAGAGTCAAATGTTCAAATCCGAGTTCCCAGTGGAATTTTTATTTGTTTATTTTAGTTTTTTTTTTTTTACGGAAAACGAGAGCTCGAAAAAGTTGTCTTGTCATCTGCTTGCCAAATCTTCAGATAATCAAACGAAAACAGTTCTCCAAAACAAACGCGCAAATACTTTTTATTAATAACTGCGTAGCATTTTTTCAATTGCACAATTTTCATGTCTTATGAAATGGCCTCATTTGAATAACTGGTTAACATGTGCAAAAGTGGCTTAGCTTGTAAAGCCTGTATTTGCATTATCAACGATCGTTAAAGGATATTAGGTAAAAAAGCATCCGGCTATCCCGCAGAATCCAATCGAGATCCGGAAGCTGAAAATTTTCCACTCGGCATTGATAGAAAAAAAAGAACCTTTTTGACGTGATAGAAGAGAGAAAAAAAAAATTCCGCAGCTTGAAAAAAAAAAGAAACAAAAATTGCGAAAAAAACGGAGGAAAAAACGAGCCGATAACAGCTTGATAAGCAGATTATTGGCATTCCCGCGTTCGTGGGCGCCGTCCGAAAAAGCAAGGTCGCCAGGAAGTGCGTCGTTCTCGAGCAAAGGATGCCCCTCTCTCATTTTTATCAATAAAGGCTGGCGGATTTTCGGCTGCTCGTTTTCGCAGAAGCGCTTAAGGTCGATCGATAATCCAGAGTATAAGCCGCGAGATAGACATCTAAGCTCGAACGTCATGTTTTCTATAGCCGAGGAGCTTTCCATCGATACATAGACGCTTGGCGCTCGGTTGAATTGTGTTTTTTTTTATTCCTCTCGCAAAGATAGATTACCAAGTGCGTATGGGCTGCGGCGCAAGTTAGTAATGACGCTCGAAGTTAATGAAAATAACGCAGCTCATCTAGGAATTTATGAGCCACTCATAATGGGAGTGCACTCGAGTCTCTTTCTCTTTATGGGCTTTGCGGCCATTAGACTGAAACACATTCGAAATGTTGAACAACGAGTCGAAGGGTAGTTTTACGCGGCAAAAAACAGTATGGATTCTTTACTTGGAAAACCGATTGAACAACGTTACGTTAATTTGCGCAAGTGTCAACAAGTACATTTTCCATTGGTCACTTGCACGAATGAACGTTGTTTTTTTAACAAATTTTATGGTTAAAAAAGGTGAGAATGCACAAAGCATTAGCGCACTATTATAGCTTGGATAAATACAGATTCCAGCGAGATAAAGGCTAATTACTCGAAATTACGTAACGCGTTCAGGTTTGCAGAACGTCAATAGAGTAATTCAATATGACAAAATGGAAAAGAAGAAGATGAAGTGATATCCGATAGGATCGCCATAAACAAAGTTAGATTCAAAAGAATCGCCAGTCCGAAGTGCCTTCGTGGAATAAACCGAAGAGTCGTTAAATGAAAAAATAAATGCGAATAAAAAAAATCGAATCAAAGAGAAAAAGGTAATCGATCGCGTAATGTTATGATTTCGCGCTCGCAATTTGATTATGTTAGAGGAGAGCGCAGTAAAGTAAAGCAACGCCGCGGCTCTCGCGTTTCACTCTCAGCTGCGCCGTATTTTATTAGCCGATATATGTACACGCAAGAATTTTTAATGAAAAGAGCTCTCGGTTCAAAACGTTCGAAACGATTAGCCGCTTGCTTACACCGAGGGAAGAAGTATAGTAAAAATTACCATGCTGTCTGGTAAAATCATCACAGACTGTCACAACCCCCAAAAATTATTATACTTCATAAGAAATTTTACTATACTGTTTGGTAAATTTTCCTATAAAGTATGGTAATTTTTTTTTATTTTGACAGTCTGCGGTGGCCTTAATATAGGCAGCACGGTAATTTTTACTAAACTTTTCTCTCAGCGCACTGGCCGGCGGTCTCATTGATATTTGCGCAGTCCGATTTAGCGGTGTGCGCGTCACCGCTTGTGAAACTAAGTCGTTCTCTAAACACGGTACGCATGGGATATATATATTTTTTTTTTCTAAAAAAAAAAAAATACGAAGCCAAGAAATGCTCGCGTGTAGTTTCGAAAGCTTGTCTCCGGAGGTCGTGACAGCGATAAAAGGGAATATGTAATCCGGTGCTCGATTTGCCGGAGGGTGGCGAGTTAAGCTCTCCGGTGGGTGGGGGGGAAGTAGTCGTCGATCGCGTACTCGCATCGGCGAGGCAGACTCCAGTCCAGTCTGGCTTCGCGCCTGGGAAGCACGAGAGAGTTCGCAGTTGGCTTGCGTTAACCCTGACCTTCGCCTCTCTCTCTCTCTCTCCCTCTCTCTCCAGACAGATCGATCCGCCCAGGAGTCGACGGCCACGAGGTACATTTTCCTTCTCTCCGTGTTACGTAACCTACGCAATAGGCAAGAGAGAGAAAGAGAGAGAGAGAGAGAGCTCTCTGCCTGCGTGGGCAGCTGTGCCGCTTCTCCGTGAAATCGATAAACTCTCCGCCAACGCCGAAATGCGCAAACCGGGGACGAAACGGCGAAAAAAGCATTTTTCGGGAGCGAGGCTTACCTAACGTCATTGCGGGCGTTCTAATAATAGACAAGCACATTCCCCGAGCCGAGAGTCGTGCAAAAAAATGAGCCTTCGCTGAAATCAATAAGTATCTTTTACGCGCCACTTCACGCAATAATCTTGGAAATAAAAGTGTTTGCCGAGCCGATAATGCCGACTTGCGATCTTTGCGATAATAGTTTATTTTTCAAAATAGATTCATTCAGATGGAGTAGAATCGCTTTCGCGAAAGTCCGACGAGAGGCGAGAGAGTCATTGTACGCGTTAAGTAGTCACTACTTTGTTCTGTGTAGGAAATCTTTTATTGCTCACCTCTTACTTCTCAAATGTAAACAGTGAAAACTTTAAATAGATCTTGATAAGCTCGTTTCGAAGTAAAAATCATTGGCAAGATTCTCTCTTATCTCTCGAGTATTTTTAAATGTTCAAAGGTACTGCCGCAGACGGTGTTCTAGCAAAATAATCTTTAACGAGCGTATCAGTACAGTAGGAATTGTGATTGCGTCGTATAAATATTATCATAACGCGGAGCTGATAAGGGGAAAAAACATGGCCTGGGAGAGGAAAGGAGCAAAAAAAATAATGTTCAAAAGTATAAAAATGGTGGAAAAGCGACAATGTTGGTTTAGTAAACAAGCCGCGCTCGTAAATAGTGCAATCGTCTCTTCAGCTGCAATCGAATTCTGTCGGTGAAAAGGGCAAAAATAGTTGACGCCGTTCTATTTTGAGAAGTCGTCAGCTCTCTTCGCTTTACTCGTCCGTCGACCCAAAGCCGCGCTTAAAGCTCGCTGTACCCAGTCACGTGAATAGCGGAGCGGCGACGACGCAAAAAGCTAAACCAGTCGAGGATGAGTAACGACTAATGAACGCTTTTCTTATCGTTCCAGGTTCCAAGTATGAGCGACGGTGAGCCGTGGTCACTTCCGGCTAAGCAGGGTCTTTACGATCCGACGCTTGAGCGGGATGCTTGCGGCGTCGGCTTTATCGTTGCCATCGACGGCAAACGCTCCCACAAAGTGAGTAAACTTCGGCCGCTCAAACGCAAAGAGTTACAGAGCAGGAGGCTAAAGTGGCTTGCACCTTCTTTTGCAGATTGTACGCGATGCCGAGACTTTGTCGGCTCGCATGAACCACAGGGGCGCCTGTGCCTGCGACAACGACACGGGTGACGGTGCAGGCGTTCTCTGCGCTATTCCACATCAGTACTACGCCGATGAGCTTCGGTAAGGGAAACGTCGAGAATCGCGCCCCTCTGACTTGCTCTGACTTGATGTCTTAAATCCTGACTTGATGTTTTTTTCTGTTGCAGAGAGCAGCAGGGTGTCCAGCTCCCGGAGATTGGCCACTATGCCACGGGCATACTTTTTCTAGACAAAAATACCCACAAGGAGTCAGAGACGGCCTTCGAGAAGATTGCCCAGGAATGCCAATTGAGAGTCAGTTTCGTTTCATTCATAAATATTTCACTGAAATTCTGAAGTCATTCTTGAACTCTTGAAGTCAATGTTTTCTTTCTTCCTCCCAGGTGATTTGTTGGCGCGACGTACCTACGGATAATTCCCACATCGGTCGGGTTGCCAAAAAATGCGAGCCCTATATGCGCCAGGTATTCGTTACCGGCGATCAAGAAGTCGAGGCCTTGAACCGACAGATCTTTGTGTTGAGGAAGAAGTCCTCGCACATCATACCAAAACCCGGCTTGAGGTATTACATTTGTTCATTATCCTTGAAAACCATCGTTTACAAGGGACAACTTACGGCGGATCAACTCTGGCTCTACTTCACCGACTTAAAGGTTCGTTTCTTCCTTATCTAGATAAATAATTTTTTATTTTTATACTTGACTTGACTTACAGTCACCGAGATTCGAAACTTACCTGGCATTGGTGCACACACGTTTCTCTACAAATACCTTTCCAAGCTGGGAGAGAGCTCATCCATTACGGTGAGTTTTTCGATGAAAGAAAAAATCAGCTGTCAGTCTACATCATTCATTTCAATTGCATTTCTTAGATTGCTTGCTCACAATGGAGAGATCAATACGCTACGGGGTAACGTAAACTTTATGAAGGCTCGCGAGGGTGTTATGCACAGCAGTGTATTCGGTGCGCAATTGAAGGAGCTCTACCCAGTCGTAGAACCGAATCTCTCTGATTCAGGTTCGGCAGACTGCGTACTCGAGTTTCTCGTCATGGCTGGACAGCGATCCTTGCCCGAGGTAAGTTTTTCAAATAGTTTCTCATCTAATTATTTTTGCTAATTAACCTCTTACGTCGACTTTACCAGGCCGTGATGACAATGGTACCAGAGGCTTGGCAAAATGACTTAACCATGGCAACGGAAAAGCGAGACTTTTATCACTGGGCTGCTTGCGCAATGGAGCCGTGGGATGGACCAGCACTTCTTACATTCACCGATGGTCGATACGTCGGTGCCATATTGGACAGGTAGAGATTAAAAATTCTCTTTAATACATTTACTCGTGGCCTACTTTTCAGAATGTGAACAGAAAGAAATCAGAACTTGACTGCACTATTTCTCGTTGCTTTTGCGTTAATAGTAAGACAAATTTGTTATGCATAATGAAATGAGAGTAGAAGGTATCCTGTGAAACGACATGGCTTGTAGAAACTCTCGGACAGAAGAAAAAACAAGTTTTACAAGTAGTGTCGTTTGCTCCTATACCGCTCTGCGTCGTTAAAACACTTAAGATGGGACACTAACTGATTCACATAATAATATTCATGTCGATCAGGCACAGAGAAAGAGAGAAAAAGAGTTTGTACGGATGCCGACAGGAAAGGCAAACGAACGAACTAAGAGAGAGAGAGAGAGAGAGAGAGAGAGTGAGAAAGAGAGAGAAAGAGAGAGAGAGAGAAAGAGAGAGAGAAAGCAAAAAGAAATGAGGCAACAATTATTCTGAAGCCGATTATTACAGCGCTGCGTACAGAGAGGTGTGGTAATACAAAAGACTTTTTTGAATTTTTGTTTGGCAGAAATGGCCTGCGCCCGTCGCGTTTCTACGTCACTAAGGATAATGTGATGGTGATGGCGTCCGAAGTGGGCGTTTATGACACTCCACCCGGCAATGTTGTGCTGAAGGTAAACAACGAAGTAGAGACAAAGAGAAAACGTCCCCCAGACAGAAACCATGGAGCAATAAGATGTTCGGAGTCCTGGGCGCTGACCATAAAAACTGGCTCCTCTATAGCACAAGACATTCATTCCCGCAATTGAAACGAATTAAATCTAACATACACACCTGCACAATGATCTTTGAACCATAACAGTCTCTTCAACCCCACTTTTTACATTTCTGTATTGTTTTTAATACAGAGAATTTCAGCTGTAGGGCCAAGAGATTCTTGGAAGTGGAACCATTTGCTGTAATGGAAATTTAAAGATCTACTGACGACGCGCCGCAATCATTACATTTTATTATAGCGGATTTTTAGCATCGATTTTTCGCAATATTGCTCTTTTGTATTCTTTTGCTTTTTCCCTTCAATTAATTTACTTATTTATTTATCTATTTATTTATCTATATCTTATTATTACCGATTTATTTATTTTTTATTATTTCCCTTTCTCTTTATTCATTATTTAAATCTTCTATTTTTCTTGATCAATTTATCTAATCTTTATTTTTATTTTACCTTCAATAACAATAACTTTTAGTAAATGTTTATAAATTCATATTCATCAAGTAGGTAGCCAAAGAAAGGGACAACTTGACAGTAAAGGCCAAAATGTCATTTAATGATTTAAAAACACGTTTATGTAGTACTTATTCAACAACAGATCATATTGTATTTTAATTTATTTTTAATCATGTCATGTATTTAATGTATAATTTATATCATCTAAAGAATAGGTTTGTATAGAGGAGTAGGAGCGCCATCCAGTGCTGTCATAAATGTTAACCAGACCAGGCTCTTTAATTTTAATATTCATAACTATTTTATTTTATTTTCAGAGTCGCTTGAAGCCTGGTAGAATGTTGCTGGTTGACACCGAAGAAAAGCAAATCATTCAAGATGTGGAACTTAAGCTGAAGATTGCCAGAAGTAGACCTCATTCTCAATGGCTAAAAAATCAGGTATTTTATTAAAGAAAACGTATCATAAATTACTCATAAAGTGCCAATGTACCGTTCATCATTTTGTCTGTCTCCACGTCCATGTCTCAATAATTGTTATCGTGTAACCGTTATGAAGAAAGATCAAATTTCAAAATTTAATTTTTAAAATTTTTATTTAATAAAAGACCATGACTAAGACAGAAACATAACACTTAATTGGCAAATTTTTAATCCAAAATCATTTTTTTCCAATTTCTCCATATGCTGACTGTGACTGGTGTTTTTAAAAGATGGTGAGTCCAGATAAATGTCATCTAAATTCATGTGTGTGCTTTTCCTTTTTTTCTAAGTTTGTTTTTCCCTAATTGATATTAAAAATTCTACCACAAAACCTTTATTATTTCTTATAAGTTTCCTACACTTCTTCCTATATTTTACTTTTCCTTTTCATCTTTTTCTCGTCTTTACTACCTGTTATAGGATAGATATTAGCTTGTAGTCTTGGTAGCTGTCTTTTAAGTTACTTTATCTTAATGAGGTAAAATTTAACTATTTATAAATAAATTAAGTGTACCATTACAGGCACAAAGAAAAGTAAATTTTATGAAATCGGTAAAAAATAGCAATAAGTTTCAATTTTTATCCCTCCTATTTATAAATAGTAAAATAGTAAATAATTATTAGGTAAAGGTAGAAATTTTTTCTTTTAAACGTGATATTTGTTTATTCAGAGCAATGTTAGATAAGCAATTTGAATAATATATTTCTCAACTTCTTAAATCCAATATCAAAGCATTATTTCTTGAAAGAGCTAATTTACTTTGCCCTTTTAAATTTAGATTACGATGGATGAATTGATAGCTGCTCACGATGGAAACGATATTGATGGCGTGCAAGCTGAAACAAGTAATGCATTGGTTCCTAAAAATGGCATTTCAAAACAAGATGGAATTTCTGCTGTGAATCGTGTTTGGGGAGGGGACAAACGAATCGCTTTATTTGGATACACTTTAGAAACTATTAACCTCCTTCTTTTACCTATGATTCAAACCAAGTAAGTGTTAGATAATAAAGAATGAAATATCAATTACGAATTTCAATTAAAATAAATAATTTTAATGCAGGAAAGAAGCTCTTGGCTCAATGGGTAATGATGCACCTTTGGCATGTTTATCTGAATTTCAACCACTGCTTTATGAATACTTTAAACAACTTTTTGCTCAAGTAAGTGTGTTAAAGGTATTTGTTGCAAAGTCATTCAAGGAATTAAAAATTATATTTCTAACAGGTGACAAATCCACCGATAGATCCATTCAGAGAAAAAATTGTAATGTCACTCTTATGTCCCATTGGTCCAGAAAGTAACATTTTAGAACCCAATGAAATGTTTGTACATCGTTTGTTTTTGAAACAACCTATTTTGTCCTTGCTCGATCTTGAAGTCTTAAAAAAAACAAATTACCGTGGTTGGAAAGCTCGAGTAATTGATTGCACCTATCCCAAATCGGAAGGTCCATCAGGGTTATTAAAAACTTTGGATAGAGTTTGCCACGAGGCAAATGCAATTGCTAAAGAAGGGTACCAACTTATTATACTGTCCGATCGACAAGCAGGACCAGAAAGGTAACTTTTGTTTCAATTTAATCAAGTCAGTTTTAATTTTCTGGATCAATATTCGACCAATCATAATTATCAATTTCAGAGTACCTGTAAGTATTTTAATGGCGCTTGGAGCTGTTCATCATCATCTGATTGAAGAAAGACAACGTATGAAAGTTGGTCTTATACTGGAAACAGGAGAAGCCCGAGAAGTACACCAGATCTGCGTACTACTCGGATATGGAGCAGATGCTATTTGCCCCTATTTAGTCTTTGAAATGGCGCAAAACTTAAGAGCTGATTTCGTTCTTGACCAATCCATGACTGATGAAGTTATTTTTAAAGTAAAAATCTCTTTTTGCTATAAATTTTGTTCCGCTTTAGCATAGATATTTTAGAAATGTTTTCCTTAATCTTTCGATTTCGAATAACCTATTTTCACATTTTTCTCCCATCCTATTTAATTCTTGATTTCGTGCTGATTAAAATATCACTTTAAAAATATTAATGATATATTTTTATTTTGCTTAACATTTCATATTTTTATTAAACTGTTAACTTTTTTACAGCATTATTCTGAAGCAATGGAACGTGGTATTGCGAAAGTAATGGCAAAAATGGGAATCTCAACGCTGCAGTCTTATAAAGGAGCTCAGATATTTGAAGCTGTTGGTTTAGCAGAAGAAGTAATCGAGAAATGCTTCAAGGTGTGTAGAAATTCATAAAGAGTTTTCAGTAAGAAAGAGTAATATTGCATTATCAATGATTAAAAACTGGATCCAATTAATGATTTTCATGATTCAAATTAATAATGAAACACTTTGGTACGATAAAATTTAAATTATTTCTCAACGTAGAAAAAGATTTTATACCTAATGTTTCGGATTTTTTTTTCAAGGGGACTTATTCGCGCATCGGTGGAGTTAATTTCGACATTCTTGCACGAGAAGGTTTTATCAGACACAGAATGACTTATTGGGATGACAGTTTCGACACTGTGGTGATCAATAATCCTGGAATTTACCATTGGCGAGCTGGAGGAGAAAAGCATATCAACGACCCTCGAAGTATTGCTAGTCTTCAGGTAACAGAAAGCAAAAATCTATTGTAATCGTTGCGTATTAAGTTGAAAAAGGTCCAAACTTTAATTAAACATGCTTTACAGGAATATGTAAATTCAAAAAACTGGGATGCGTACGAAAATTATCGCAAAACTTCAATGGAAGTCGTTCAAGCTTGCACACTTCGCGGTCAGCTTGAATTTGTGAAAGACAGAACTGCAGTTGATATTTCAAAAGTTGAGTCAGCTTCAGAAATAGTTAAACGTTTCGCTACTGGTGCTATGAGTTTTGGCAGTATTTCTTTAGAAGCTCACACAACTCTTGCAATCGCCATGAATAGAATTGGCGGTAAATCTAATACTGGCGAGGGTGGTGAAAATGCTGATAGGTATCTTAATCAAGATCCACAATTCAACAAGCGTTCAGCCATAAAACAAGTTGCTAGCGGTCGTTTTGGGGTCACTTCCAGCTACTTAGCTAATGCTGATGATTTACAAATCAAAATGGCTCAGGGAGCAAAACCTGGCGAAGGTGGTGAATTACCAGGTTATAAGGTAAGCTTCATAAAAAAATTATTTATTAATCATGTTAAAGAGAAAAACAAGAGAAGTACATTTTTAAATTTTCCTGCGACAGGTTACCGCTGACATTGCTTCTACCAGACACTCTGTACCCGGTGTCGGTTTAATTTCTCCACCACCTCATCATGACATTTACTCAATTGAAGATCTGGCTGAGTTAATTTATGACTTAAAGTGTGCAAATCCAAATGCAAGAATATCTGTAAAACTTGTTTCTGAAGTTGGTGTTGGTGTTGTGGCATCTGGCGTAGCTAAGGTAAAATTTAATTAAAAAATAAACTTACTTATTAATGAAGTAACATTATTAAAATTTGATAAATAATCAAACATTAATCAGGGCAAAGCTGAGCATGTTGTAATTTCTGGTCATGATGGTGGAACCGGGGCCAGTAGTTGGACAGGAATCAAGTCAGCTGGTCTGCCATGGGAATTGGGTATTGCTGAAACGCATCAAATTCTAACTTTGAATAATTTGCGTTCTCGAATGGTGGTTCAAGCAGACGGGCAAATGCGCACAGGCTTTGATATTGTTGTTGCTGCTCTTTTGGGTGCTGACGAATTTGGTTTGAGTACTGCTCCTCTTATAGCGATGGGCTGCACCATGATGAGAAAATGTCACTTGAATACATGCCCTGTCGGAATCGCTACACAAGATCCATTACTTAGAAAAAAGTTTGCAGGATCGCCCGAGCATGTGATCAATTTCTTCTTTGCTCTGGCAGAAGAGGTATATTTTGTTACTTTAATTTTTTACATTTATTGTTATTTGCTTAGTCATTTATTTACATTATTAATCATTTAGGTCCGAAAAATAATGGCTTCTTTGGGAATTACTAAATTCCAAGATCTCGTCGGCCGCACAGACTTACTTAAAGTTCGAGATGATATTAAATTAGAAAAAGCGAAAACTCTAGATCTTTCCATGATTTTACGCAACGCTTTAGAATTGAGACCTGGTGTCAATATCAAAGGTGGAAGTATAAAGCAGGACTTCCAACTTGACCAAAGACCCGACAATGTACTTATTGAAAAAGTTGGCCGTGTTTTAAATGGCGAAGAAAAGAGTGTTACTGTTGAAATGTCTATTAACAATGAAACTAGGGCATTCGGATCAACTTTAAGCTATCACATTTCAAAGTATTTGTCACTTATCTTAACAAAATAAAAATTTAATAATTATGTATTAATATGGTAAAAATAACTTTTCAGGAAATATGGAGAGGAGGGACTCCCTGAAAACAGTATTAATATCAAACTTAAAGGCTCTGCAGGTCAGAGTTTCTGTGCGTTCATGACTAAAGGAATTCACGTAACTTTGGAAGGTGATGCTAATGACTATGTCGGAAAAGGTCTTTGTGGCGGTGAAATAGTGATTTATCCACCAAAAGAATCAGAGTTCAATTCTGAAGCTAATGTGATAGTAGGAAACGTTTGTCTTTATGGTGCTACCTCAGGTCGTGCTTATTTCCGCGGCATAGCGGCTGAAAGATTTAGCGTGCGAAATAGCGGTGCTGTTGTCGTGGTTGAAGGAGTTGGTGATCATGGTTGCGAATATATGACTGGTGGGTGCGCCCTGATTTTGGGCTTAACTGGAAGAAATTTTGCTGCTGGCATGTCTGGTGGTATTGCATACGTTCTTGACGTTGATGGATCGTTTAAAAGGTAAATTTTTTAATTAAACTAGCCCTATTAATGATTTAGCTCTAATCTTTATTTAACAACTTTTTCATTTTTAAATTTAAGCAAATGTAATCCAGAAATGGTTGAATTGCTACCACTTAATGGAAAGAAAGATATTGATTATGTCCAGCAATTGTTGGAAGAATTTTTCGAAAAAACAGGAAGTTTAATTGCTAAAGAATTACTTGACATATGGCCAGAGCCTACTCATCGCATCTTTAAAGTATTCCCCTATGAATATCAACGAGCTTTGAAGCAGTTAGAAGAACAAAAAGTATTACAAGAACAACAAAAAGAAAGAGAAATTGTTGCAGTTACAAATGGAAATGCTAAAATGGAAAATGTAATGGATATTGAAGATGTAATAGCTGATGCTGACGTAGCACAACGGAAGCTGGATAAGATTAAGTAAGTCGTAATTTATTGATAGCCGGTTTGCAAGTCTGTTATTAAACAAACTTTATTTCAGAGGATTTATGAAATATAAACGACAAACAGGCCACTACAGACAAGTTGAGAAACGTGTTGAAGATTGGGATGAAATTTATAATTTCAAAGGTGTAAGAAAGGGATTAAAAGTTCAAGCTGCGAGGTGCATGGAATGTGGAGTTCCATTTTGTCAAAGTAGCCACGGTTGTCCGCTTGGAAATATTATTCCAAAATGGAATGATCTTGTATTCCAAGATAATTGGAAGGAAGCTCTTAATCAATTACTACAAACCAACAATTTTCCAGGTTAGTAGTTATGCAACTATAATATTTCTGAATAAAATAAAACATTTTTCGTTTAAATATTAAATTTTAGAATTTACTGGAAGAGTATGTCCAGCGCCTTGTGAGGGTGCTTGTGTCTTAGGCATATCTGAACCTGCAGTTACAATCAAAAACATTGAATGTGCCATTATCGATCATGCTTTTGAGCAAGGATGGATAGTGGCTCATCCTCCGACGAAAAGAACGGGCAAAAAGATCGCAGTAATAGGATCGGGTCCTGCTGGACTTGCCGCAGCGCATCAGTTAAATAAGGCAGGTCATTTAGTCACAGTATTCGAGAGAAACGATCGCATTGGTGGACTTCTTCAATATGGCATTCCTACTATGAAACTTTCAAAAGAAGTCGTACAAAGACGAGTTGATTTGCTTGCTCAAGAGGGCATTAAATTTAAAACTGGAATGGATGTTGGAAAAAATATCTCGGCATCTGTAAGTTTCTTTATTGATAGTATAATAAATTAAAAAATTCTTCTGAATTGTGAGATATTTTAAACGTAATCTTTCAATTAAAATGTTCATTTTCTTCAAGGACTTGAAACAAGAACACGATGCAGTCGTAATATGCACTGGAGCTACGTGGCCAAGAGACCTTCCAATTCCCGGTCGACAATTGCGGGGTATTCATTTTGCAGTAACTTTCTTAGAACATTGGCAAAAGAGGCAAATGGGAACTCAAGACCCTTTGAAACCCCACTTGATGGCCAGAGATAAAAATGTGATAATTATTGGTGGTGGAGATACAGGTTGCGACTGCATTGCAACATCTTTAAGACAAGTGTGTTTTCATGTTGAATAAATAGCATATCTTTTTAAATTCGCAAATTTTCTCATATTACAAAATAATTTTAGGGAGCCAAATCGATTGTCACTTTTGAAATTTTGCCAGAACCTCCAAAATCTAGATCAGATGATAATCCTTGGCCACAATTCCCGCGAATTTTCAAAATGGATTATGGACACGAAGAAGTTGTTCATAGATTTGGCCAGGATCCCCGAAGATTCAGCACGTTGAGCAAGGTATTACGATAACTGTTTATCTGAAATTTTTTTTTATCTTCAAGTAAAGACTGCAAATTATTTTTTTTCTATTTTCTAGGAGTTCCTAGAGGACGGAAACGGAAGCGTAAGTGGAATCAAAACCGTCAACGTTAAGTGGACAAAAGATGAAGTTGGTCGCTGGAAAATGGATGAAGTTCCTAACTCCGAAAAAGTAAGTTAATAATTACAAAATTTGGAGTATTAGATTTCTTTATAAGACTTATTTCTATTGTAATGAAATTTTTTTTTTTCAGATTTACAGATGCGATTTGGTATTACTAGCTATGGGCTTTTTGGGACCTGAAAAATACATAGCTGAAGAATTGGCAACGAAAATGGATAGTCGTGGAAATTATGAAACGCCTCTTGGAAAATATGCAACGAGTGTACCCGGAGTATTTGCTGCAGGAGGTAATTGGAAAAATATGTGACAATAGAATGAAAAGATTTTAAAACATATTTGTCAAATTTTTTTTAGACTGTCGAAGAGGTCAATCACTGGTGGTATGGGCAATTACGGAAGGAAGACAAGCAGCTCGTGAAGTTGATTTGGCTTTGATGAAGCAAAGCTGCCTTCCAGGACCCGGTGGCATTGTTACTCATGATACGAATGGAATATAATAATCATATTCTTCCAATTTTGAGGAGTAGATTTTACATACACGCACTACAACAATTATTAATCCCTCCGTGAGGAACAGAAAATTTTGAGATATAGATATTTTTTGCAGTTGCAATATCTATTACCGCAAAAATGAAATCATTTAGCAAGAATAAATCGATGATCGTGGGCTTTTTTATCAATGAGCATTACGCGTATCTATATGCATATTTGAACGTATATTAGTTTTGGTGGATCTGACAAAATGCCTCAAAATTATTGAGATCCGTCGTATGAACGTATCGCATTTGTTTTAAAACGTAAGAAGTGTATCTTTTAAATTGCTTTTAAGTCACGCAACGACTATTTTAGCTGGTAAATACATTGCATATCAAACAAAATGAAAACTTTAAAATTCGTCAGGTTCCACGAGTAAAACCTACGTTCGGACGCTTTGCATTCCTCATAATTAAAGTTCACTTTGCGCAAGATATAATTACAACATATAATAATGGAAACTCAACAGTTATTAAAATATGCAGGATTCATAAATTTTACCATGCCTATGCGCATAGTGGTAATTTTCATTTTATTTAATGGAAATGTTGACTTTAAAACAAGGCTGGTGAAACGTGCGTCAACGCGTTGTTACAAATAAATAGCAAGTTGCGTGTTTGTTAATAATTATAATACTATTGAAGGTCAAACGATAGCTTGAAAAAATACTGTACGCAATGAGTTTGAAGCAGCGCCGAGAGAAATGCCTAAGCTCTCAGAATGGAAAGTTTTTATTTTTTGAAAGACGTCCTTTTGTGTGAATTTGAAATGGTCAATTACCTCTCTGCGCTTTTGAGTCCCACCAATCATAGTGTTGCGCCTGCGATAATAGTTATGTAGAGAGGCAAAAACTGTACCGGCTCGTGAAATATCAGTATGATACTTTGTTCTTTTTTTTTTTTTTTTTTTTGTTATTTTCATAGTTTTATTATTTTAGTTTATAAGCTACGTAAGATTTAACGTAATTTTACTTGCACACAATGTAATTTATTTATGAATTGCACTAGTTCAAAAATCATGTAAAAATTTGTATTTCATTCACCTTGAATTTCTACATAAGAAAACTTACTCGACAATTGTTTTTTAATAATGTCATTTGTATGATGCTGCAAATTTACATGCGTATAATATAAAAACTATCAAGACAATAAAATTATATTAAATGTTCAAAACTTTTTTAGATTTTTCTACCTTGACCTTCTCCTTATTTGAAATTGTAATTTATTTTTATTTTGAAATAAATCCACCTTTACGTGAAATTTTTGATAATTTTACTAAAAATTAATTTTATTCCAAAGTTTTTACTACATGGCTATAGCTTAATGAATAATTGGTCTTTTTCAATGATCGATCGCTTATTTTTTTTGTCTTTTACTAAATTTTTAAAATTAAAAAGAATTATTTAAATTCATTTCTTAGTTTTTGTTTTATAACGATTTTAAATTACTTAAATTATTTTTATTATTACTATTATTTTATTATTATTTTATTAAGATTGTATACGATTTGCGAGTCGTAGACGGTGCTCCTTCGAGCGAGAGCCGAGCAGATCACCGACTACTTATGTTTATATAAATAATTAAAAATATTTAAAACTTCACAAAAATATTCTTTGAGCGTTAGACTTTTCATTTATGTTCAGAAAATGCAAGGTCAACGACTAATTTTAGAGAAATCGAAGTTTATAAAACGTACATGTAACCTTATGTGAAAAGACATTCATTTTGTATTTATTCCATTACAAATAATTCATTTTTATACAATCGTATACCAAATTAAAGATTTTTTAATGGAGATTCTAATTCTGTCATTATAAATATGACGTAAACGATCAAATTCAAGAGATATTAGCAATGAATTTTGTAAACATGCTTCTGCGCATGCACACTAAGAGCAGACAAACACACAAGCAATAAGAATGATTATTTTTTCCTTGTTTTGACGAAACTAAGATTTTTTAAGACTATTTACAGTAATTCTGAGGTAATCACTAAAATTAAAATTTTAAAAATTGCCAAAAACAATTAAAGAAGGTGGCCACTGGGGCCCCGACTTAATACGGCACCACGCGCCGAAGACACCTTAATTGATGTCTTTAATGATAATAGAATTATATAAGATTTGAATCGGACAAACTGCATTTTAAAGAGCATAAGAATACCTATAATTAAAAAAAAAATTACTCTAGCTATTATAATTCTTTTGTTTTTAATAAAAACGTATTTTTTTTAAATGTCAAATGATCAACTGTTCTCAAAAACATTTTGATAATTTACAATATAAATAGCTATAATTTATAAAAATTTCAAGCCATTTGGTCGACGAATTTTTGAGTAAAAAATTGAAAACTAAAAAAAGAGTTGTCTATCTATGCCCAACGATTACATGAGTAAAATGGCTTCAATTGACTTAAAATTTTGGGGAAAGGAAATGTTTTGTATATTTCGGTCGAGTTCTGGTGCAGCTTATGAAAACTTATTAAGTTCAAAGATATTAAGGATTCATGTTTTTTTCTAAAATTTTTTGAATGGCTATTCTTAACGAATAATCGGTCTTTTTCAATAATCGATGAATTATGATTTTGCGTTGCAACTTCAAAAAATGATCAATTGCAAATAAGTTTACAACGAAAAACGTAATGTTAAAAAAGTAAATTTATATTTATTTTATTGTTGAGAAAACTTAATTTCTTTTGTAGTTGGTCTCATGTCCTAAATAATTTCCGTTTGCTATACTTAGGTGTGCTTTTAGTGTGCGACGGTTAAAGGCGTCTCTTCGAGAAATTTCTAGAGGGCAACGAACGTTCTCGTCGTTGCAGTGGATCAATATGAACCGCAGCCGTACGCACTGCGTAGGGTTTTCTCTATCTTTTACTAAATTTCAGATCATTAATTATTTAAGGAAGGATATTATACAGCTAATAATAATTATATTCGTCGTATAATGCTCGAATCGACCCGACAGTACTTGTTGAATTATAACTTGAATTTCTCCCTCCTGGAAAATTTTCTAATGCATATTCTAGAGCATTCCCTGTTGTATTTTGCTTTTTCGTCTTAATTGTCAGTAAAGTTCATTTTTAATTACACAAATTATGAAAAAAAGTCCAGCGTATTTAATTGAGCTATATATAGGCATAAGTATATATACATATACTATACTAGTGCCGTCTCGAAGATTCGGGGTGGTTACTGAGTAGCGCTCGTGTCGTTTTGCTCGTACAGCAAGAACATAAAAATCAAACAAAAAATAAACGTGACAGCAGTTTTCTTTTAAAAAGAAATGATTTCTGCAGTAAAGGGCAGTAGAAGTGAGCGATTAAAACGACGATAATAACGGAAATTAGTAGTTATGCTGATAGAAGTCAGTAGAAGTTTCGCGAGAAGGGCGTCTCGAAAGTTCTCGCAGCGGCGCGACTGGTGGGGGGGCAGCAGCGATCCAGGGGCGCAGCTATAAAAGAGGCACCGCTCCGAGCGACGCTTCAGTACATGAAAAGCAATCAAACGAATAATTTCAAAGCGAATAAAGAAACAACACACACAGACACAATGCCTGCAATCGGTATTGACTTGGGTACCACCTACTCCTGCGTGGGAGTCTGGCAACAAGGAAAGGTCGAGATCATCGCCAACGACCAGGGCAACAGAACAACACCCAGCTATGTTGCCTTTACGGATACAGAGCGCCTCATCGGCGACGCCGCCAAAAACCAGGTGGCAATGAATCCATCCAACACAGTGTTCGACGCCAAGAGGCTCATCGGCAGAAAGTAAGTTCAGATTTCGATAATAAATTAAGATAAATATCGTCTCTCGAAAAGATCGGATTACCAATATTCGTTTCGATTCTTGCACAGGTTTGACGACCCGAAGATCCAGAGCGACATAAAACATTGGCCGTTCAAGGTCGTCAGCGAGGCCGGCAAACCGAAGATCGAGGTCGAATTCCGCGGCGAGAAGAAGAGATTCAATCCGGAAGAGATCAGCTCGATGGTCCTGACAAAGATGAAGGAAACAGCGGAAGCGTATTTGGGCCAGAAAGTGAAAGACGCGGTAATCACTGTACCGGCGTACTTCAACGACTCACAGCGCCAGGCCACCAAGGATGCTGGAGCGATAGCTGGCCTGAATGTGCTCAGGATCATTAACGAGCCGACCGCCGCGGCGCTCGCCTACGGTCTCGACAAGAACCTCAAAGGGGAGAAGAACGTCCTCATATTTGACCTCGGCGGCGGCACCTTCGACGTATCCGTTTTGACCATCGACGAGGGCTCGCTCTTCGAGGTAAAATCCACAGCGGGCGATACCCATCTCGGAGGCGAAGATTTCGACTCGCGCCTGGTCGACCATCTCTGCAAGGAGTTCGAGCGCAAGTTCCGTAAGAATGTCAAGACTAACCCTAGGGCCTTACGCCGCTTAAGAACAGCGGCGGAGCGCGCGAAACGCACTCTGTCCTCAAGCACGGAAGCCTCCATCGAGATCGACGCACTTTTCGAGGGCATCGACTTTTACACCAAAATCTCACGTGCTCGCTTCGAGGAGCTGTGCGCCGACCTGTTCCGTGCAACTCTGGAGCCGGTGGAGAAGGCACTTGCCGACGCGAAACTCGACAAGCGCTCTATTCATGACGTCGTCCTCGTCGGCGGTTCGACTCGCATTCCCAAAATCCAATCTATGCTGCAGAACTTCTTCTGCGGTAAGCAGTTGAACCTTTCCATCAACCCCGACGAAGCGGTCGCGTACGGCGCGGCTGTCCAGGCGGCGATCCTCACCGGCGAGGGCAATACCAGCTCGGCCCTCCAGGATGTGCTGCTCGTCGACGTGGCGCCACTCTCGCTGGGCATCGAAACCGCCGGCGGAGTCATGACAAACATTATCGAGCGCAATGCCCGTATTCCCTGCAAGCAGTCGCAGACCTTCACGACCTATGCCGACAACCAACCCGGCGTTTCCATTCAAGTCTACGAGGGTGAGCGTGCCATGACCAAGGACAACAACTTGCTCGGCCGCTTCGAACTCAGCGGCATCGCGCCCGCACCGCGCGGCGTTCCCAAGATCGATGTCACCTTCGACATGGACGCCAACGGCATCCTGCACGTCACTGCCAAGGACACAGCCAGCGGCCGCAGCAATAACATCCGCATTACCAACGACAAGGGCCGGCTTTCGCGCGAAGAGATTGACCGCATGCTGTCTGAAGCAGAGCGCTACCGCGAACAAGACCAAGAGCAGCGCGAAAAGGTCAACGCGCGAAACCAGATCGAGAGCTACGTCTTCTCGGTGAAGCAGGCGGTCCAGGACAGCGGCGACAAGCTTCTGCAGTCCGACAAAGATAGCGTGCTGAGCCTATGCGATGACACCATACGCTGGCTCGACAATAACACCCTAGCCGAGAAGGACGAGTACAAGCACAAACTTGAGGAATTACAACGGCAATGCGCTCCGATCATGACCAAGATCCACACCGGAGGCGCTTCCGGCGGAGCCCAGGATTGCGGCGCTCAGTTTAGACAGGCCGATAACAACTACTCAGGACCCACGGTAGAGGAGGTGGATTAAGCCGCAGGCCATCGCGGCTGATCACTAACATCAGCTTCATTTCCAGCTCGTAACATCTAAGAGCTGTCGACGAATTATCCCGAACGCGAATTTTTTTCCAGCCCATAACATCGTGGAGCTGTCGACGAATAAATCACCGTATAGTTTTAATCGAAGCCAAAAGTATTTTACGATAGTCATTCCGAAAAGACTGATATTTATTTTTCCAAAGTTGTTTCATCGACCGTACCTAAACGCTAAGACTGTAACTTACTTTCATGTCAGGGCTTATTGGTTCAGTTTTTTAAATTTGAGTTGGTATTGGAGGAAATTGTGCAGGCTCAGAAATGGGTCTTGTAAAATCACTTCCAGTATCAAATCAACTTTTTAGGGCAGAGCCAACAAGTCCTGTAACCAGTTTAATCAGCTTTCTGTAAAATTATCAAATTTGATTTTGTTATGGGCGGATGGTAAAACTGGTTCTTTCTTGTGATACACTTGTTAAATAAATAAAATTTATTATTTTTATACAAAATTAAAATGTCTATTTAAATTATCCTTATTCCTTCCTTTTCCTTAAAAATGTAAAGATTAAATAAAATGAAAGAGTAAAATAATACGTAAGCAATCTATAGTAAATTGTGAAGTAAATATATATTATTGAAAAATAAATAAAAATTTATGTTCTGCACAAGATTAGATTAGATTAATTTAAAACTAATTTAAAATTAATTTTAAATGGAACTATACAGGCTCTAAGTACGCAAACGATGAAGTAACCTAACGTAACCTGGGTCACAAGCTAAGATTTTCGTCAAAGGAAAAACGATGTAGTCTCTGTACTTATTACGTACCTACCTAGCTTCAATTTTATACGATATAGAATAGATATTTCGAAAGTGTGTTGCAATGGTGCCCGTTATGTCGTTTCACAAGAAGAGCTATAGAATTTTGAAAGTGAAAACGCAGCTGTTCACGGAAGAGAAATGAAAATTCGGCAGACGAAAGCCTACGTCGAAGAGAGATAAGTGTGGCTAGAGACGAAGCGAGGTGAGAGAAAAAACGTTATCTTGTGTGCCGTTGTAACCGTAATCAGCAGGAAGGAACGCAGAGGTGAAATTAGGACAAAAGAGAAAGTTCTTGCGACGGTGGAACAACATGTGAAGAAATTCCATTCGTGAAAGAGAAGTCATTCAGTTAAGACAACCTACAGTATCACTTAGTCGTGGAAAGAGTGACCACGGTGTAAAAACATGTCTGTTAATAAACATGTTTTGGCGATGCTTCGTCGCAACAGTGGAGTCTTGTCCTTGTACAATAGATGCAGCCTTTTTTACGCTGATAAACAACCAAAGACAAATCAAACTTACGGAAATTTTGGCACCAAAGCAGCTACTAATCAGAAACCTGATTGGAACAGAGCAGTTTCTGAAGCTGAGAAAATTGTTGGCTATCCTACATCCTTTTTGAGCCTACGCTGGCTGCTTAGCGATGAAATAGCCAATGTTGCTCTACATTTACGTAAACTTGTTGGCTCCAAGCATCCTCTTCTTAAAACTGCAAAGTAAGATCCTTTTTTTTTCTATGAACTTTGTAAAACTCACCGTACTGATATTTTTATTGTAGAAGCTTGATTTACAATGGACGCAATAATATGCAAGCTTGGGGCCTTATTGTTCTTCTCATTTCGAAAGCTGCTGGTCACATAAATGTTAATGACATGGAAGAGGATAAGGCTGCTGGTGTTTTGCATAGGTATGACAAAATCATTAATAATTGATAATTATAGTTAAACTGTAAAAGTAAATATTACAATAGCAATATTAATTTAAATAAATATTTAAGCCAAAGGGCATTAGCAGAAGTAACCGAAATGATTCGAACAAGCCATTTGGTTCATAAGGGTTTAGTAAACATAGAACCAGGTCTATATCCAGAGAATTCTGAATTAGACGATATGACATTTGGCAATAAAATTGCTTTGCTTAGTGGTGATTACTTGCTTGGAAATAGTAGTGCTGAATTAGCAGCGCTTAGAAATCAAGATGTAAGTATACAGCTTCATCAAAACTCTTGTATTGATAATATTTAGTGTTAAAAATATCATGTTTTTCAGTTGGTCGAACTTATGTCAAGTGCACTTAGAGATCTAGCAGAAGCTGAATTTATTGGTAGAAGAGATAGCCAAAATAATCCTTTACCGTCTGTACCACCAGCAGATCGGACAGACTACGCTGTAAACGAATGGACTTTAAGAAATGTATTAAGTGCAGGTGCTCTTTTGGGAAAATCTTGTAAAGGGACATTAAAACTTGCTGGTCACAGTGAAGAAATCCAAGAGCATGGATATAACTTTGGTAAACATTTAGCTTTGGCTTGGCAGGTGCGTAATAAAGTTTAATTGTACCATTTTCCGAAAATTAAGCATCTATGGCAATTATTTACAAATATTTTTATTTCATTTATAGGCTTGTCTTGATTTGAGTCCATTTATCAGCAAAGACAGAAATACCCCATTTAATTTATGTTCTGCACCAGTTATGTTTCATATTGAACACGACCCATCAATTTTGATAGAAATCGATAAGGGTCTAGAATCAGTCCAAAATGTTGACTATGCCAAAGTTTATGATATCGTTGTTAGTGGCCCTGGAATTGAACTCACAAAACAATTACAGAGAGAACACTCGCAACGCGCAATGGAAGTATTAAGTGTCTTTCAAGAAAGCGATGCGCGGACAGCTTTGTCAAATATTATTGCTGCGATGGGAGATTTTTGAAAATTTTATACATTTAAATCACTCTTTGATGGTAGAAATATTGCCAAAAATATGTTTAAGATCTGTTGCCGAGATTAATAATTGAAAAAAAAATTTTAAATATCATTTTTATTTGACAAAGTAAGTAATCAAATTCTTCACCAGGAGAAAATAGTATTAACACAGTTAAGATATTGTTAAATTAATGTTTCAACATATTTATAGTGTATTTATTGAAAAAAAAAATGTTAATAATTTTTATACATTTTTAACAAAATAAAAAAATTGTAAATACTCGTCAAAGATTGTTATTTGATACGAAACGTATTATTATGTTAACTTATTGTTTATGTATATAACGAGGGTAATAAGTTTATTATTTGGGATTTAATTGAGAATAAATTTTATTTTATTGTACCAAGATCTGATGAGAGAAATGTAATATATTGAATTAAAAAATAAATATATTTTTTAATTTTTTAATTGCTTTCAAATTTTATTTAATTGCCTTCTATTCTTAGTTTTGAAACGCATTAATCAGGAATTAGAGGAAAAAAGCAAAGTTTTCATAATTTTTATGTTGATATTTATTTACAAAATGAGGAAATGAATTCATATAATAATCAGCCATTTTCTCTTTAAAATTATTCACTCTTCTCGTAAATATTTTATGAAAAATATAACAAAAATATATATTTTTTAGTCTACGAAAAGACCAAAAATATTTCTAAATATTATAAATCACTATTCGTTGTCATCAACCTATTTAAAAAGGTCACGATAGTGAGAGCAAATTTTTGCAAAAAATTAATATACTCGCATCACGAAGTTGTATTTTTTTTGCTAGTTTTGTTTAATTTAGTGTCTGCAAATAATTCTTTCATAATATCACTTTTATTTGTTGAATGAGTAGGTCTTCCTTTATATAAATTTTCAGTGATTTTTAAACGACTTGTCGTACCAGTATTTTTACGAGATTTGTCAACAATCTCTATGTTTTCATTGTCGTCAATTGCTTTCATAGCCGCTAATAGTTTCGCTTTATCGAATGTCTTGGAACTTTCAGTCTTTTGTTCTGTAGAACTCTTTGCAGCTGAATCAGTAACATTATTGTGACTTTTTGCAGCTGAATCAGTAACATTATTCTGACTCTTTGCAGCTGAATCAGTAACATTATTGTGACTAATACTTTCATCAAAAGATCTATCTACAAGTTTTTCCTTACTCTTTTCATCTTGATTCTTTGTGATCTGGACAAGTGTTGAATTTTCATTATTTTTTCCCGACAAATCTTTTGGGATGCTATCATTTTGGGGTAATTCAAGAGGACATTCATCAGAAGAGAATTTTTTTTGCGTTAATGAATGACTTAAAGATTTATCAGTACTATCTGACTTTGATTCATTATTATCAATCCAGATTCCGTCGATTGATTTAAAGCCAAGCTGTTCAAGATTTGCTAATTCAGGGTCATCCTTCAAATCAGGAGATCTTTTGAATTCATTGAACACATTTGATAAATTTGGCTGATTTCTTACTTCTGCGATGTTTATATCTGACTTTCGCGTTACATTATCGTCTAATTCGTCGTTATTAAATTCAATAGGTATTTCAACTTCACTCTCTAGATCACTACTGCTGCTATAATTTATATTTGTTTGTAAAACTTCTTTTGTCAATGTGTCCCGCGAAATGACAGTCACAACGGAGTCTCGATCATACTTCATTTCTGCCTTTTCATTTTCCATAATATTTTCCATGTTTTCTTTCGTAAGAGATCGCGATCTTGTTGTGCTGGTAATTCTATTTGTGCGGATTCCTTCATTGGCAGAACTCACCAACCTGCAGCAAAGATAAGGATAATGATAAAATTTAAAAAAAAAATGACGTTATCAATATTATCTGGTCAATAATATTATTTGGAATAAAACAGCAACAATATTATTTATTAATAAACATCAATGTCAATGAGATAATTAAATTCCGTAATGTACCTGGCGTGCAGCGATCGCGAGCCACTTGCTACATTGCCTGAATTGCTTATCTTTTCATCATCACTATCGTACTGATATTCTTTTCTGAATAACGTTTTTGGAAGCTCGAAGGTCTTGTCAGCGATCTCTTCGCTTACATCGAAATCTCGAGAATCGTTAGCCTCTTCTAATTGTGATTCTTTAATGGGTGAATCCCTTAAGCTACCTCTGGAAGTCGAAAAAGCTGCTGCTCTGTGCAAAGCAGGTGACCTTTGAAGACGAAAATTCTTTATTTGCTCATAATTCATAAGTGTTTCAGTCATAGGTGAAGCTGCTTCTTGACTAGATTTTTGTCTCACTTGTGAAATTTCTTGCTCTTGACTTCTTAGGAAAGAAGCCGTCGCATCGTTGAGAGACGGTAAAGACTGACCCATAGCTTCGCTTCGACGTCTCCTGAAACTTTACAGCATTAAATTATATAAATTAATTATAATGTGGATAGTATTGATCGTTTGATCAAATACCATACTTGTGAGCTTTGATCAAGTTTTCTATTCGATTGTCATTTAAATTTGTGAGCGATTGACTCGTCGCAGTCGGTCTGTCCCTATTGTAAAATATTACATTCCTAGCGTGGAAAGATCTTTTCTCTCTTTGATCCCACAGTTCTTGCAGTTTTTTAAGTTTACTTTGTGAATCTTCCAGCTGCTTTTGCGTATCCTTATGCTTTGCCATTTCGGCATGCAACTGATGTTTCAAATATTTAGTTTCTAATGCTAGCTTTCTTCTCAGCGTCTTGTTGGAAAATATATTGATGAGTCATTTTTCTTTTTTTTAAATTAACTAATAAACGTAAAATTGCGTAAGTTTGATTTTAAATCACCTGAATTATTTCATCTTGCTGATCTATTCTATGATTTAAATCCACTACTTGCGTTTGCAGTTTATCTCTTTCACCCAAATGACGATCTTTGCTCAATTGTAATAGTTTTTTGTTTTGTACCTGGAAAGGTTGAAGTTATAAATCAAGATTTAAATCCATTTGAATAAATTGTTTTCGTACGTATGACGACGAAGGAGAAAAAAAAACAGACAGGACGAAAAGGATGGGATATTTGTTCTCTGAGTTAATTACTTGAATGCACCTGCAAAGAGTGCAGCTCTATTTCTTTGTCTTTTAGCAAATCGCTCGTTTCTTTGTACTGAGATTTTAATTTTTTGTACTTGTTCTGAAGAACTCTTAAATCTTCATGATGAGTATTAATTATTCGCGGCAATTCGGCATTGGTCCCTTCATAGCGTTTTAAAGCTGCATCTTGTCTCTTTTGGATTGCTTTAAGCAGTTTATTTTCATTAGATAATTCCTAAAATAAAAAATAAATAAATATTTATGATTTCGTTAAAAATGCGACAGTTCCTTTACAGCTCACGTTCAAATGAAAGTGGGCATCGGCTAGTTGGTTTTGCAATTGTTTTATGCGAAGCATTTTAGCGGATGAAACGCGTTGGCCAATAGCACTTTGACCCGAAGACTTGCCAGTATCTGGAGGATTCAAGCGAGCACTATTCTTATAAGGGCTAAAGTCTTCTAAAAAGAAAATTTTACATTTTAATTCTACACAAAGTAATATTCAAAAAATATAAGCATGAACAAACCAATTACTGGACCTAATTGTTTTTTCTTCGTCGAAACTAGTGCAGCTGTAGGATTAGTTGTATGTGACTTATAACTATTATTTTTCGTTGAAACTTTTAGATCAAAGATTTGTTTGCTATTTCTAAAAAGGTACATCAATTTATTTAGAAATAAAAGCAAAAAAATACAAGCACAGAATTTATATACGAACCTACGTAAGCGTATGCTATCGGCTAAACATGATATAGGTAAGGGAGGGATGTCACTTTGCATTTTTTTTTAAAAGGAAAAAGAAAAATTAATTTTTTTTACTTGTCACATTTTCAACATCAAAGTCAACGACTTTTATTTACAAGGCATTAACATACATTAGACATTAGGATGAATGCGATTCTTTCAGTCTGATTGGCACCCATGACTGTTTCCTTGAGTTGCCATGGAAACTAGAAGAGTAAACAGTTTTCAACTACATAAAATGGTCATGCATAAAGTGTACACGTTTTTCATTGATTGTTTCATCGGTAACGAATTCTTCTTTTTTTACGATTGATCTAAGCTTTTAGATAAAGGAGATTTATACTTTACTAAGTATTTACTCTTCATAATATTGAAAACTTTTTTAATAATCATATATTAACATTTTTTCACGATGTTTACAAAACAATTTTACATTCATTTTCAATGTTTTTTTTTTTAGTTAACTATTTACAATATGTATACTTTCTCTTCCAATTGTTTTGCGATGACCTTGTAGTTGAAGAATTTTTAAATAATCACATTAAAAACAATAATACGTATTATTATACATAAGTTTACACCCATCAAAGTTTCTAGATGCTTGTCTTTTGTGCATTAGAAGTTATCCCCAAATGCTGCGCATCCCATAACTGGCTATAATATGAATTCGGTATTTTTAATAAATTCGAATGTGTTCCTCGTTCAACTAATTTTCCGCCGCTTAAGACAAAAATTTCATCCGCATCCGCGACTGTAGATAAACGGTGAGCAATAACGATGGAAGTCCTTCCAGCAGTAGCTCGACGTAGAGCCTCAAGTATATGCTGTTATTTAATTTTCATTTAATTAATTATTAAAGTAATAAAGCAATTAAATTAATTTTCCACTTTAACTCGATAATAAAATTACCTGCTCTGTAATTGAATCTAAAGATGACGTAGCTTCGTCGAATATTAATATTGGACTATCCTTCAAAATTGCTCGAGCTATAGCTACACGCTGTTTTTCTCCACCGCTCAATTTCAATCCTCGCTCACCTACAGGCGTATCGTATCCTTGCGGCCACGTCATAATA
Source organism: Ormyrus labotus (assembly GCA_035582975.1). Lineage (NCBI taxonomy): Eukaryota > Metazoa > Arthropoda > Insecta > Hymenoptera > Ormyridae > Ormyrus > Ormyrus labotus. Next base: position 14,417,225 of record JAWWEO010000009.1, read on the forward strand.
GATTCATGTAAATTTGCCATTTCAGCAGCCTTGTATACTTCGTCTTTAGATTTTGATAAATTCCCATAATGAAGATTGTAAAATATGGATTCATGAAAAAGAACAGAGTCTTGAGGAACGATGGAAATAGCCCGTCGAAGATCGTCAATGTCGACATCTTTGATGTTTTGACCGTTAATGAAAATATTTCCACTTAGAGGATCAAAAAATCTATACAACAATCTGACGAGGGTCGTTTTGCTATAAGAATGTTAAAGTTAATCTATTTGTATAAGAAATAATTCAGCATAAAAATTCAAATCAATGATTCCGTACCCAGACCCAGATCCACCGACTATAGCAACTTTTTTTCCGCTCGGAATTGTCAAAGATAAATCATTGACTATATTTTTTCCCTCAATGTATTGAAAATTAACTTTGTCAAAAATTATTTCAGAACGCTGAGGTACTATGTGAAAAGGTACTGCATTTATCTTATTCTAAAATTATAAAATATGAATTAAAAATCTTCAAGTACAATAGTAACAGTAATAAAGGTATTGATAATAATAAAATGAGTACTGACTTTTATTGCTGGATCCATTATTGTTAATGAAAACATCGTTTGCATATCTATAAAAGCTTGCCTTACTTCTCTGTACACGGATCCCAAAAATCCAAGAGGAATAGATAATTGAAATAGTAAGCCGTTTACCATAACTAAATCACCTACAGTTAAACTACCTAAAAGTAAAAACAATTGACTTACACGCATTTTTATATACTTGAGAAAAACAATTAAAATGAATAGATTTAAAAATTACCATTAACAATATCTCGCGCAGCCATAACCATAATCAAACTGAGTGCCGCACTGAAAATAGCATGCTGACCAAAGTTTAAGAGAGCTAAACTAGTACTTGTTTTCAAAGAAGCAGCTTCATACTTTTTAAGAGATGCATCATAATTCTCTGCTTCAAATTTTTCATTGTTGAAATACTGAAGTAGAAATATTCTCGATTATTCTGCAGAATAATATAATAATAAAGTAGTTATTTGTAAGATTATTTCTTACTTTGACTGTTTCGTAATTAATGAGCGAATCGATCGCTTTGTTACCAGCTTCATTTTCGGCTTTATTCATATAAACGCGGAATTTGGTTCTCCACTGCGTAATTGCTAAAGTAAAGGCAGCATAAGTCCCGACACAACCAAGTGCTACACCTGCATACTCTGGTCCGCATTTAATAGACAATATTGAACTGACAAGTGCCAACTCAAAAATTGTAGGTACAATATTAAAAACCATAGCTGACAACACGAAATTTATTCCACGACTTCCTCTGTCAATAGTCTGTGAAAGAAAAAAATTTATAACTTTTAAATTCTTACCATTTTGGCAAAATTCTTATCCATTTATTCATTTAATATCTTACTTTCGATAAGGCACCTGTTTGTCTGCTCAAGTGAAAGGCTAAGTCAAGATTATGAAGATGAAGAAAAACATTTTTAGCAATTTTTCGTATTGAATGTTGCGCCACTTTGGCAAAAACTGCATTTCGAAGTTCGTTAAATCCATAAGCGCCACATCTTGCAATGCCGTCTAAATATTGATTTTTAAAGTAATATTTTTGTATCTAAATAATCTAATAGAAATTGCTTTTTAAAAACTCACATCCAATAAGCAAGGTTGTTCCAAAAGTAGCAACAGTTTCAGGTGCTGTTGCTAATGCATTTGCTCCAGTTCCTACATTAAATGCATCTACTGCATATTTAAAAAGAAATGGTACAGAAACGTTGAGTATTTTGGCACCAAACAGCAATCCTAAGGCTATTTTGACTCTGTTTCTTATTTGAGGTTCATCCTGTGTATCGAGGGCATAAAATAGATGATCTTGAATTATTCAGATAGCGTTGCAGAAACAATTCTACAGGAAATAAATAAAATCTAAAAGATCAAAGTGTGATCAAACGATCAAAAAGAGATGTTTTGTTTACCTTTGGCCATATGAAATTAAACATTGCTTTTATCATGTCATTTCCAGTCACCGTTGGAACATTTCCAAAGCTGAGTGCATCCCGACTTATACTTGATGCCCCAGGGTGGAAACAATTTCTTTTTTGTTGAGCTGGTTTCCCACCTGTAATACTTGCTACAACTAACGTTTGTTTCACTGGTGTTACTATCGGTTTGGCTTGAGGAACACTTTTTTTTTGCTGAGCTCGTTCAATGACATTTCCACTGCAGCTCTAAAATTTAAAAAATTAAATTACTAAAAATTTGTTTTATTCAATGAAAATAATGTAAATAAATTTTCATGGTAAGATTATTTTTCTCATTTAAAAATGTAAAAAGTTCAAAGGAGAAAGGAAATAAAAATTTGTACAAGAATTTAACAGTGAAGATAATTTATTAGATATTTTATACATTAAAATTATTTACAAAATATTAAAAAAATTTATTTAGACTAATTAGGTAAAAGTAACTTTATATTTTTTAATGATTTTTTCATAACTTTTAAATATTCCTTTACTAAATTTATAGCTAAGCAAAAACTTTCACTCCTACAAATAGTTTTACTCATATTTTCTAATAATAATGTATAATTCAATATTTTATTTTCTAATATTTGTAAGCCTAATTGACTTAAAATTTGAATTTCTTTACTATTAAATTCTTTGCTATACATTTTGTCTTTCCAGTAAGATTCTTTTGGTACATTTGAAGTAACAATAAATAATGCATTTTTAGCAGTATAATTTAATCCATCAACAGTGAAAGCCATCATCTGATCAAATCCACTGGATTTTAAAAAATTGTATGCAACAGCTGAGACTTGATGACATTTCTGAATATCTGATAAGTCAAAAAATATTTCATCTAAAGAATTTTCAGGAATAAAAAAACCATATTCTAAATATAATGTGGCATTATTATGAGCTCCATAATGAATAAAAACTTGGACCCTTGGATTGTAGGATCGTAGTGTTTTAATTTGATAAAAATCTTTATCGCATGAAAATTCTAATTTTGCTTCAGCAACTACGTCATAAGTGTGATTAAATAAATCTAACAAAGGAGCCATTGCCAAATTATTGTTTCCTTGTACATTAATTGGTAAGTTCTTGTGTATATTGTCATTAATATAAATTGCTCTCGTGTTTACTGTATAAAATGCCCAAAGAAATTTTTGGTAAGTAAAAATATTAAGGAAAGATTCTTTGCAATGATCACAAGTAGGTAGTATTTTAATATATTGAATGAAAGACAAGTAGCTAGAATGAATTTTGTTTTTGATTGCTGACAATTCATTTGCTATGAATTCAGGTAAAAGCTTCTTTTCAGTTTTAGTACAAAATTCTGGATTAGTATAATAATGTGGAAGAGTATCTAAATATGGTTTCCAAAATGAGTTATTCCCCAAATGTTTTTCATAAATTAAAAATACAGCAATAACACATTGAGCAGTATAGCTTTTTTTAGTAGAAAAAAAGAAACGAGCAAAACTTTCACTAACTACATGCACTGTGATTAACAATGATTTAGGAATTTGCAAAACAACTTGGTTTGCTTCTAATTTTTCTAAAGTCATCAAGCCTCTACCTGTACTTTCAAAAGTATGAGGTATTAAATTGCAGACAGGTTTCCAATCATTGGAAATCATCCAAGATCTTAATTTTTTATAAAGATCTTCATTGTCAATAGATAAATTCTTTAAAGTCCTTTGATTCTTGAATCGTTGCTTTCTTGAAGTACGACCCATATTAAGCAACCAAAATATTTACATCTGCAGAGTAAAATGAAAAAATATTTTAACAGTTTTACAATTCTAATAGCGACTTGGACTGACTAAACTTGATAAAAAGCAATAAATTTTTCTTGCAATACTTGATCCAATAAAATAGATTTGAAACTTGGTGCCTATTCTAAATTTAACTTATTTTACAAGTAGCTAAGTAGAATTAACCTCTTTTTAACCTCAAATCAAGAAAAAAAGTACAATCAAAATCGCTAAGTGAAAATAAAACTTTCGCTTATTTAAGGCCAATAAGTCGATCGAAAGAATTTACCCTTAATTCAAGAAAGTTGTTATGTCTGCTGAGCAGTGCTGTTGTTTTTCTCGTAGAAAGGATAGATCGTCCGAGGGCCGAAGTGGCGTACCGAAGATCGAGTATAGTTGTGATCCTGAGATGTTTTTGAGCCTGCGAATTTCTGAGCAGTTTCCCGCACAGAAATACAAACATGTTGTTAACTTCTATAGAGAACGACGTCTCCGCCGGTCTCTCTGATGTCCTCCTCGCGAACCCTAAATCTGTGCAGGATCTTGGCGCATGTTTGTGCGCGCACGCTCGCTTCGCTCGGGATCGGGAGTGACTCGGGAGTAATTTAATTTTCTATTCTATCGCGCGAAACTTTGACTAAGCAACAGCTTTGCATCTTATTTTTAATAACTTTTTTACGTAATAAGATAAAATCATAAATTAAACTACTACACCTAGTGCAAAAAACTTGTAAAAATTCATAAAATTACGTAAATGCAAGTGAAAACACACATATATTATGTGCTAAAAAAATTTATATATATATATGATTTCTGACCTCCAGTCATATATTGAGGCATATTATATATATATTTTTTTAATTTTAAAATTATATAATGTACAATCTGAGAGTTATCAATAATTTCTCTGCCGAGCCCCTTGATAGGTGAGCATTGAACACACGAACCCATATTTTATTATATACTGCATGTACGAAATACGAAGTCTTGCACGGGTGTTTGAGTGCACGTCAGCCGCTAGAGGGGAGCCGCTAATGAGAGAGAAAAAGAGAGCAGAGCTTGATAACGAGGGACGACGAGTGCAAGTAGCCAAGGCGTGTAGGCGGGCGGCTTATTCATACCTAACGGGTGCAGTGCAGCCCGACAAGCGGCTTGTTTTTTCGAGTTTTCTCAAGAGAGAGCGCATCCGTTCCCGAATCCCGTGTTTGATTACTCCGAAAAGCAGCAGCTGCTGCCGGGGACGGAGGAGACGAAATTCAGAACTGCGCTGCTTGTAAGCGTGTGCGTGTAGAGAGCGCGCCGCCGCCGGTTGACAGCAGAGCAGCAAACGAGTCAGCGGAGGAGGAGGAGGAGGAGAACAGACATTGAGACGGAGAGCAGGTAGCCAGAGCGGCTCTCAGACACGATGGTCATCAAGGTCTACGTTTCGGGTATCAGCGGCAATAAGGAAGTAAGTACTTCCCTTTCCCCGATACCCTCTCGGTTGTTATAGCTCTAATTTTCATGCGATTTTGCAAAGATCGTCCTTGGTTACGCCACGATTTTTTTCACTATGAATTATTTTCGCGGTGCTCGCTCTATCTTTTGCTAGCTCGAGTTCGAGCGCCTCAGCTTACCTCTCTCTCTCCCTTTAGTATCGAATTACAATGAAATTGGCGACGACAATGATAATCGCGCTTTTCCAGCACCTGATCGCTTTCTCTCTTTGATGCTACTCTTTGTAGATATCGTCTGTGAACAGTCTAGCCTATTGTATTATTTATAAATAGGATTTTCCTTTTTCGTTTCCCTCCTAAAAACAATAACAATAACAAAAATAACAATAATAGCAGCAGCAACAAAAAGAGCCTTTCTGACGTTGGGTTATATTTCCAGGTCAAAAAGCGACAGCAAAGAGTTTTGATGATTTTAGAAAGTAAAAATGTAGAATATCAAGTAATAGACATTACCGAACCTGGTAAAGAAGCTGAAAAAGAATTCATGCAATTGAATAGCATGGCAAAGGACAGTAAATACCCGCTACCTCCTCAAATATTCAATGAAGAAGACTATTGCGGAGTAGGTTTTAGTTGAAGCTTGGATCAAATTAAGAAACGCACAATATTATTCATGTTATTTTATGCTTTAGGATTATGAAGATTTTGACGAAGCAAATGAAATAGATGAACTTGAGAAATTTTTAAAAGGGGCTTCCATTAGTAGTACAGATGTTACTGAAAATAAATCTCAATCAAAAGATGTCCAACAGAATGGGAATGCTTCTAGTCGAGAGGTAAGATTAGCATATAACAAGGTCAATACAAAAACATTGCTTGAATGTTATACTTATATCTGAATTATTCTATTTTAGCCGTCTACAGACAAAGATGCTACAGCAGCAGTAGGTGACGAGTAAGTAAAAGTTGCAATTTTTAAATTAATTAAATTAAAAGTTAGTTTTTAAAACTTTCATTTTATTTAGAACTGAAGACAGAAGACCATCTGAGTCTGAAAATGGTAAGGTTTCAGACAATTTAAAACGTTCAGGCTCTGAAACTGAAATTAAAGACTTAACTGAAGATGAAGAGAATCTTGAAAATGATGAAAATGAAAAGACCGAAAACATCTCTGAAGATCAGGATAATGAAGACTAGAAGACATGTATTATTTATGTTAAGAAAAATTGTGCTAAATGTTGAACTCATTGCGACCGATTTTTTCTCCATAAGTGATTAAATTCATTTTTGTAAAGTCGCCTTTTTTCAAGATGAGGTAAAACTGCCAGAAATACGTCCATATAAACTTTAAGAGTTGGTACAGCTTGCTAATCGCACTTTTAAAAGTGCTTTTTTCAAGTACTTTAGACAACTCCAAAACAAATTCAAACAAATTTACTTAGTTTTTACTTTCGTAATTTTTCATTTTGTTAGATTTTTAAAGATTGGTCAAAAATAAATCTATTTTAAGTTCTTATGTTGCAGTAAATAATTGTACATATAAATTTTAATTCATATATAGACAATCATTTAAACAAATTTGTTTGTAGAAATAAAAATCAGATGGGATAGCTCAAAGCATATTGTATTTGAATCAAGTTAAAAGAGACTACTAGCTTATAGCAAAAATAAATATGGAAATGTACATTCCTGCAGCTTAAAGATGTTTTTGCCTGAAGTAATTCATTTTGGCTTTACATACATCCAAAATAAAAGTGTCTTAAGATTAGCTTTATAAAAACAAATTAGGGAGTAGAAGAGTTTAAAAAATTTAAAACACAAGTTAATAAATGTATAACTTATATTTGCAACAAAAGAATTGTTTACATATTGTTATAAAAATTTTCAAATTTTTTAACAAAAATAAATTTATTTTACTTTTGATTAATGTAAATTTAAATTAATATTTTTAAGAGTACAATTTTATCATCAGTTAAAGTAAAATTTACGACTTTAGTTTCATATATTAATTTTATATAAAAAATATATTTCTCTATCATTAACAAAATTAAAGTTTATTGTAAATGATGTTTTTTATTAGGAAGCTGCGTCCAATTTTACTTTTGAAAATACAATTTGAATCTGTTAAAACCGATAATATTTTAGGAATGCTTCGATATAAATTAGACATTAAAATGAACGCATAATTTGTCTTCCGCATCTTTGTAAGTTTTTTTGCCGGGTGAAAATGTCAGTTTACTATCAATTTCTTCGTTACACCACGTTCTGTACAGCCTGAAATCAACAATAGTGCTTTTTCAAAAGAAGATTAGACAATCAAATTTGATTTTTGAATAAAGCATAAGAAAAATTACATTTTTTAGAATATGTTGCATTCATTTCACACAAAGAATAATAAATAAAACCAATATTTTTATAGAATATTTGTTTTTAAATAATGCACAAAATACTTCATTTCGTTAAAGTATTTATTTTTATTTTTTTAAATTATTTATATGCTACAATAGTTCAATTTTAACAATACTGAAATTTATTATAGGCTTAAAATTATTAATTTTGTTTCATTTATTTTAAGAAATCAAATTTATTCCATTTTGAGCCTATTATTTATTAGGCTTACGTTATTTTATTTTAAAGATCAAAAACGATAAATTATCATTGCACTTTCATTGACTTGACTTCTTGATAAATATCATATTGATACTTTTAATTTGCAATTTTTAATTTACATTTACAACAGGTTTCTTTAAATTTTAGATTGTTTTTATTAAACATAATGATATTCTACACAGCTATAAGTTGTTAATAAATTGATTTAAAAAATTCATCATTTTGATAATAAAAAAGTTTTATGTTCAATTTAAATTATCTTGGATTATAATTAACAAATAAATTCCAAGCTATCAATGAGGAGTCACAATTTAATTAAATATTGAAATTTATTTTTAGTTATATTAATATTTATTGTAATGTTTGCTTGTTATATAAATTGAAAATGCAATTACTATACAATATAAATAAAAATAAAATAAACTTCATCACAATCTTATCAGTATATTTTAAAAACATAATAATAAATTTATTATAAATAATTTCACAATTTACATTTTAATCTACATTATTAATGATGTTCAATGTTATATGAAAAAACATTGGTATATACATATATTCAAAAATATATCTTTTGGTATAAAATATTGTTATCAGAACTCATGATCTTATTAAATAGTGCGTCGTGTATAAATCTAAGTTATAAAAAATAATGAAAATGCCGTACATTTAAAGGTACATATACCAAGTTAATGTACCAAGTTCGTAATTGATGAGGTGTTCATATTTCGTGAAGTGGATCGTAAATTTTTACAATGAAATCATGAATTATTAAGAAATTATTGGTTATGATACCACACAACCACTAAGAACTTAATTGCGCATTATTTTATGATTAGAAAATAAATTACTGTAGGAGGCATGGTATGATTTACAACAACAGCTTTTTTAATTACATAACAAAATATTTAAATTCTAGCTATAAAATTCAAAACATTCAATACAGTTTTTATTATGCAGATAAATGCATTAATATGAATCAATATATTAGCTATAAAATCTATATGAGCAATTGATACAATAATCTAAAAATATTTAAGCAATTGCAAAAATATAAAAAAAGTTTTCATTTCACAACCAAATATTTAAATAAAAAAGAAAATTAACACTACAATCTTTTTTACAATTGCACTAGTGGCTCAACTAATTTCCTCCTTTAATAGTTTATTTTCTACATAATCTAAATCCGATTGTTTTATTTTTTATTTTCTGAACCCTGTTCCAGCAGCTGGTGCTAGTAAAGCTCAAGCTAGTTTAGTCCGTACCGAAATATTTTTGTCCAAAGTGATTTGGAGCTACTGGATGAATCTCTGAAGTCAAAATTTTCATCTAAAAATTTAATATTTTAACTTTTGTAACAAAAAGTAGTTAAAACTAATAAACATAAAATAATTTACCTTGGGAAATGCAGTAATTAAAGTTTTAGCTGCAAAAGGTGTGCAAAATAAGTTTGATAATATAATATTTTCTTCTGGCACATTGTGTTCTTTTAATACAGCAATAGCTTTTATCACAGTATTTCCTGTACCTATTAAATATAATTCAATAAATAAAGTTGATGTATAAGAAATTGATAAAGAATTAATACACTAAATCTAATACAAACTCATTATAGGGTACATTAGTAACACTTTTCTCTCTGCAATATCATCTGGAAATTTGGCATAAACAACTTTTGCTTCGTGTGTATCAATATCACTTTCAACTAAAATTTTGCCAATGCGTATACTTCTGCAACAGTCTCTGAGGCCTTGTTCCATTGCCTCTCCACTTCTAACTATGGAAACTCCACAATTACCTTTCTGATATTTCAGACCTTTGTACTTAGCACCAGTTGGAGTGGTAATTACAATTTTAGAGAAAGGTAATTGATTTAAACTTTCTTCAATAACTAGCCTTATCTAGCAAAAATACATTAAAATTAGTATGGACAAAATTCATCTTAAGAAATAATATTAGAAAAGACTTTACCAGTCGATCTGCATAGAATTTAAAATCACTTCTAGTGGTAGTTCTGTAATATAAGAACATTGTAATTATTTCCAAAAATGTAAAACCAAAGTAGAGCAAAGCGATCAAAATAAGAAGGTTAGTTAATTTACAAATAATACTTACTTATCTCGTAAAATGGTTTGTAATTCTTTAACCTGGTCATTTGTCGGTAAGATTTTAAGATTTTGACCATATTCTTCATCAGCATCAATTGTCTGGATATCATTACCTTTTTCAGGTGATAATTTTCTAATCATAGGATCCGCACTACCCATCTTTACTCTTTAGTATACTAATACTAAGTAAGTAACAGTCTGATCTGAGATCTGACCGGAACTAGAAATAACGCCCTCTTTAGTCAAAAGTTTACAACACTCGACCACCTAAATATGAAAGTGAGGTTAGGTCTTTTTTTCCGGTTCGTAGAGCCGTGAGGTGCGTTGTCGAGAAATTGTTAAAATAATCCGTAAACATCGAAGCAATAAAACATTTATTAAACATAGCTACAATAAATTACAAGTCCTAAAGTATTAAATTTTGTGATATTAAACAAATTTTTTTAATGCATCTTTATAAAACATAACAATATTGAAAATTTCATAGCTATCAACGTGTCTTTTTGAGTAGCGAAACTTGTGCGGATTTATTTTGTTTTTTCACTACATTCTTGATATTTGATATAAAGTGTTTTTTACTATCACTTGTCAAGAAGTTTAAAGAAATATATAATTTAAAAATTTTTAATAATAACTTTATAGGTTAGGTTTAATAATTGTTTACTGTGCATTTGATCTGAAAGAGATTTAATGGTTTTTTGCTTTGATGAAATACTGAAATTATTTTTTAATAGTTTGATTTAGATAAGTATATTATTATAAATTATAATTTATGTCTATTTCTATTTTTACAGTCCACCAAAATGGTGAAGATTATGAAAGTTGGCAAAGTCGTACTGGTCCTCAGTGGCCGGTACGCAGGCAGAAAAGCTATTGTCATGAAGAATTATGATGATGGTACTACTGATAAACAATATGGTCATGCTCTTGTTGCTGGTATTGACCGATACCCAAGAAAAGTACACAAGCGAATGGGTAAAGCTAAAATTCACAAGCGCTCCAAGATAAAGCCTTTTGTCAAGGTAAAATTTTAACTAAATTTTAAACATATTTCTTTGTATTTGTTTCTAATTTTATTTACGATATTTTAAAGTGAACTTTTCATATTTATATATTCATGACTTTATATGATCAATAAACACATGTGATCACATGGATGTAAATTAAATTTTTCTTGTGTACAAGTACTTTTCTTTTATTCAATTTAACATTTTATTTTTTAATCAAAATTTATATAATCACATTACAATCTTACATTTTTTTCAGTATTAAATAATTTTAATGAATTTCAGGTTCTGAATTACAATCACTTAATGCCAACCAGATATACAGTTGATTTACAATTGGAGAAAGTCACCCCAAAAGAATTGAAAGACCCAATGAAGAGGAAAAAGATCAGGTTCCAAACGAGAGTGAAATTTGAAGAGAGGTAATTAACAATTAATTAATTAACGTAAAAAATAAAATTGTAACTTTGAAATTAAATTTACTAAAAGATTTCTGAAGAGATTTCATGGTTAGTAAATTATAATCTTAATTTAATTAAGTAAAATTTCTCAATTTTCACTCAACTTGTAATTACGTTTCTGTTTTTCATCACTATTCATTTTTTTGTTAAAAGTTTATTTTTTACCATTGTGTTACAACTAAGTAGGATAACAATATTTTTACCTTTATGCTTAGATGAAAAATGTAAGTTTAAGTAGAAAATAAGCAGTGAGCAGAAATTGGGACATTTACTTCATTTGTTATATTTTTTCTATGTGTATTTGTAAATAATAAAATTATATTTAATTGTGAAATTACAATAACAATTTATATTTTTATTTTAGGTACAAGTCCGGCAAAAACAAGTGGTTTTTCCAGAAGCTTCGATTCTAATTTCTCATTAAATAAATATTGATATTAAAAAATTTACAATGTTTATTTGTATTTTTTACCATGCTTCCCTCAAGTTTTTTAATAAAAATTAAAGGTGTTATTTTGTTAAATAACGTCAAAAAATACTAAATCATCTTAATTTATTTTGTTAACTTCAAAAATATATTTAGAAATAGTATTAGTTTTATAAGTATCTACATAGCACTAATTATCTAAAAAAAAATAAACTTATAAATTTTTTTTTTTTAATTGCATTTTAAACAAGTGGTTTACGATATAAGCTTATTGCAAAAATCTTGTCACTTTATAAAATGAAAAGTGAATTGAATCAATATTTTACATATATTTTATTTGGAAACTATATTTTTCACCGTGGATACTATTCTTAGTTCAATCCGATAGAGATTAAAAGAAGGTATATTTGTGGCAGCATTGGCGTATATACAACTATGAAAGTATGAACGTACCTGTATAGATATATGCATAATATTAAAGTGCGGGGACCGTTATACGTACTGTTACATGACGTCAATTTTTGCAAATCCAGGAGCTAACAATTTTCGTCTGCCTGTGTAAAAATATAAAGTATAAAACATCTATCGAAATTAGAAAACGTAAGTAGGTGAAATTTAGAAATAAGAACGTCATTTCAATACTTTTTCAAGTAAAAAAATAAACAAATTTATGAAGCTTTAGAATATTTTTATTGAAGTAGCAAGTAACATTCATCAAAACATTTGTAATAATGTTTTTAATGTTTTTAAAAGAATAAAGTGCATCAAATGATAAAAATAATTAGCCTTTAATGAAATTTTGTAGTTTCAACATGTCAGCTGTTGGAAGAGGAAGAGGTAGAGGATTTGCAGAAGTTCGAGAAACTACTTTACGTAGACCTGGTCAATCATTTTCATCAAAATTTAATCATTTAATAGATGCCATTGATAATCTCGCTATTGAGGATATAACTTCTGGTGCTAAAATTGGTGACATTGCCCAAATAATACATGATTCAATAAAAGACAATTCATTAGAGTAACTATTACATTATTTACATTTGAATCTCAAATTCATGTAATATTTTTATTAATTCTTATATTTCTTTTTTAGAGAAGTTTTTGATAATCTTCACAAACAAGCTCTTGAAGAGAGACAGTTTGGCATCAAGCTAGCTGTTGCATTAAGTGACCCAAAATTACACTCAGTGAATGATTACAATTTAAGGATGAAAATGTTGCAGACAATTCAAAAAGATTTTGAAGGTAGATTTTTATTTAACGAATTATTTAAATTTAATGACTCCCAAAGAAGTCATTTAAAATGTATTAATTACAGATCGAGAAGAGATTAAAAAGAAAAATATTGTTCACTTTCGTAATGTGGTATCTTTATTGGGTGAAATATACAATAGTTTAAAACTTAATGGTAGATACATGGATGTTATGGCTGCTCCCCTTTTGGAATGCCTTGAATCACTTTTAGAAACTTCTGAAGAAGAAGATGTAGAGCTTGTTTTACATCAGGTATTTAAATTATATTCATTTTTACTTATTTACTTGTTGATTAAATGCAAAATATATATTTTTTATAAACAAATATAAAATAAGAAAATTCTTAAAAATTGTTAAAAACAGATTGTAACCAGATTGGTTACTTTGGATGATAAAAAATAATTGTCATAATTAATAAACTTTTAATTAACGTTTCTTTTAGATCTGCATTAATGGTCAAAAGATGTTAGAAAACTCATCAATTTCATTACAAGATCTCATAATGCATGTTAGGGGAGTATTAATTAATCGTAACTTAAGTGCAAAATCTAGAGGAAAGCTGCTTTTGATAATAGATTTAGCCAATCAAAATTTTGTTCCTCTTACTGGAAAACTACAGGAATTTTATGCAAATGTACTTGATTCTGAAGCTCTAGTAGATATTCAAGGTTCTAATAAAACTATTGTTGAATCAAAATCACAAAATAATATTAATGGTAGGCAGTAAATAAAATTATTTTCTCAACTACACTTTTCTTTCTTTGCCAAAAAAAGAATTATTTTATGTTTTAGATAAAGATAGCCCACAATCTTTTAATAAAGCAAAAAAAAAGCCAGTACAGTCAAACATAGATAATAATTCTGTTAGTAATGTGTTAAAGCCTCAAAAGCAAGGAAAATCAACAGATTTTGGAGGTAATGAAAAAAATCTACCACATGCAGGTAATGACAGACCTATGCCAAGAGCTATTAGAGGAGCTGGAGCAGCGGATAAAGATAAAAACATTAAGAAATCTCCACGTGGAAGAAAGGATAAATTAACAGATGAACAAGTTCGAAATTCCAAACAAAATACTAGTAGTAAAGTTTGGGGTCATGATGATCGTTTTGATAAGGATTATGATTAAAACATAATCTGATAAACTATGTGATTTTAAGTACTGAGAATATACTATACTGACAGTCTTTGATTTTTAATTATAATGACAATACTTAAAGTATTTTTTTTATTTATTGACATATTGTTCCAATACTTTAGTTTTTATTTACTTTTGGATAGGTTTGGGACTAATTTGATTTACTAATTTGCTGAATACTTTAAGAATACTTTTCCTATAAACAGAAATTTAATTTTTACATTTTATTTTCTTAGTATTTTTTAACTTTGGAAAAATAAATACATTTACATTATCGGTATTGATAATGTGAAATATTATTTTGTCAGTATAACATATTCTTTGTTTTTTGAGATTTTTCAAATTTACAAAATAGAGATTACAAAAAATGCGCTGAATGTACATATATAGTAAAACTTAATTTTTTTATCTTATGATTCAATCAATATAAATTTTTATAGTACTCTGTAAACACAGTCCCATATTAGATTAAAACAAAAAACTGAATGTCTTCATGGAAATTCATATATTACATGAATTATAATTGTGGATTGTGAATGTTCTTCTAATAGGTATAATTAACATATTTGCTTTTTACTGCACAATTTCAGGTGCTATATTAATAATACCGTGTAGACAATATATGAATTCAGTAAATAATTATTTATTAAGGTAATAATTACATATTTCTGAAATTAATTATTTAGTGAAATTTACTAAGTTTTTTTTCTTTCTTTTAGGAAAGTATTTGATGATTTTTAGGAAACAATAAGTACTTTAAAAATTTCTTATTTTATGGTGATAAACCTAAATATTTTTAAAAATATTTTTGAGGTACGCAAATATTAATTCTATAGTTTGGTTAGCTATTGAATAACTGACTTAAGGTACATCATTTACAGATTAAAAAGAGAAAAAGATAATGAGTTGTACTTACTTGTAAATTGTTGGTGTAATTTCTTCTTTTAGTGACATTTAGAAAATTTAAAGTTAATGCTATAATAGATATCTATTGCAAATAGATGAAAAGCAATGAGTTAGATAAAAGGTTTATCTTACATATAATGCAAAAGATAGTTTTAAATTTTTTTAAACTTTTCAATTATAAATAAAGTTCTGTAGAACTAATAAACAAATACTGCTTTGATTATGAATTCAGTTTAAAACTGGTGTAAAGAATATGTTATACTGATAAATTTTTATTTATTTTATTTTATTTAAAACAAATGTGTATATAATTGAATCGACTTTTGATTTTAGTTTTTAGCAAATTTGTAATTGAAATTAGGAATCAAAATATTTGGAAATTTTTTCAGTCTTGATTTTATTTCCGAAATTATGCTTGATTTAAGAGTATTTTTTCTTGAGAATAAATATAATAATAAATTTTGTATTTTTGATTTATACATTTTCGTTAATAAGATTTAAGATTGAGCCATTTAAGATTATAGACATAATGCATAAGCTGAGTTGTAAATAAGAAATGTACAATTTTTATACTTTTTATTAAATCATTGAAAAAATTATTCTAGTACTTGATCTGCACAATAATGTGTTAGGGTGATAAAAAATTGAACAATTATGTGGACAAAAATGTTTATTTTTTAAATATCATGGAATCGTAATTTTGTATCATTTATAATTATTGTAATATACAAATCTAGTTTTAAAAACGATCATTTTAAAAATGTTGTTTGTTTTATTTACCCTACATCATATTTTTAAATTAAATACAATTTTGTTTCTCCAAGTTACATTCAGTTTGTTTCAAAGTTTTCTTTATTAATAAAATTAATAATAAACCTTATCATCATTTACAATTTTGTGTAACTAAGTTTAAAGACGTATTTTCACATTAAAACGTTTGACTAAAAGATTAAATAAAAATATTTGAAAATTGCGCCAATATAGCAAAGTCGTCAGTGCCCTACAATCGAAAGCCCTCGTGAATTTCGATTTTGCTAACATGTCGCGTAAAATACAGAAGTATTGACGGGGATTTAAAATCCATTCACAATTCATCATTTGCTTACCACACACTCAAATACCCAGCTGTAATTCATACACAAGACTCCGGAGCTTTGCATCTGCGGTATGTTTGGCAGGCATTGGCAGTATACAGTTGAGTAATCTTGTTGTGCGCGCAGTTTGAAGTTTACATATGCATACACACGTACGTTCGTCGCAGATTGGTGTGGTGGTTTAGCGTGTGCGAGTTTCCCACACCCCCTTGCTCAACTTTGGCTGCAATTGACGCACATCGGTTCCGAAATTTTGGTTGGTTCTGTTTATGCGAAAGCTTTTGTTGTTGCAAATCGTCACACTGCACCATTGGGGTAGAAAATAAGGTTAGCAAAGCTGGCTGCTTGCATTGTTGCTCTTTATACTGTCTCTCTTGACGTTCGATTTTTCGAGCTGGATGGCCCATCCAAATTTGTAGAATGAACCTAGACGTGGAAGAAGTGTTCAGTTAAAAATATCTTTGATTCTTACCTTGACATTGAGTTTGGCTTCTGCCTGTTTAAGTGATCAATGTTCACAATATTTTATTTAATGGTGATTTTTTTAATCAAAGGGGTTTGTTGAATGTTATCATGAATTACATTTAATTAAGCAATACTGTACTACTGGAGTTAAAGGGTATAAGAATTCAGTAGTGGTTGTCATATTATTGAAAGATTAAAATGTTTTTATCTTTTAATCTTAAAATATCTGTTATGTAAATACGTATCTCTTGGGATTACAAGTAATATCATAAAATCAAGATTTTCAAACTTTCCATTGATTGATAAGACATTTCTGTTGCAGTTTTAGCTCCAGATTTATTAAACTGCAAGAGAAGAAGACAGTTTTGTCACTGCAAAGTAGATTATTTTTGTTATCAATGACAGTTGCTTTGACATGTCATACACTGAGCTGGAACATGGCTATCAGGTAAATCCACGATGTTTATTTTACTGCAAAAATAGTATGTATTTAAAATTATGTCGTATAACTTTGTGCAATTGCAAAATTGGTTTTGTAATGCACAAGGTATTAATTGATATAAGAATTTTATATTTTAGAACATTATGAGTTTTAAAATCTGTCAGAAAAATACCATGTTAATATTTTATTTTCAGGGTCTTAGGAGTGCAACAAATCAACCTATATTTTATGTAGGAGATATCGGAGCTGTACAATCCGGACTAGTGGGCCCTGTGGGTTCATCTATCTATCGTTCATCTAATCGGGTAAGCCTTAATGTTTAAAATGAAATTTGAATACGAAAGAGTTTTATTTTATTTAAGTTTTTTTTGTATTTTATTTCATCAAAATTACAAATTTTTCAACTAAATTTTTATAAGGGTACCAAATTTAATCAACAAAGATAAGGAATCATGGAAAATAGAAATGCTTCACAAACATCAACTGCAGATCTTTGTTTTGTTAATTATGATGTTGATGATGTTGAGCCCTACTGGCTTCAATTCATGGTAATATATACCCAAATAATTGTGTTGTCTGATTTTCAAAAAGAGTGATTCTAAAACACTTGTGTGCAGAGCATTGAAATTGTTTTTTTAGACAAAACAACACATTAGCAGTAGAATTAACAAATTAAATTTACAGAACTTAGCATGTTTATTATATTTCTTAGTCACAAGATTATTTAGAAACTTAGAGACCAAGTCAGTCGAAATTAAAAACGATAATTTTATTAGAACGAAAATTAGTAAAATATAAAAAATATTACCTCATTCACAACGCTGTCTCAGTCGCAAAATTTTCACGGACGTTTCTTGCAAAACGAATACGTTAAAAAGTCGCGAACTCTAAATTAGCTCCAGAATTAGATCCCTAATCTCTGCAAACGCTAAAAGCATAACCCCGAGATTACGAACTCTCCTATCTAAGCTAACTAATCCAATATTTGTAATTCCACCGCACTCTCGGAATCCACCTGCGATTGGTCGCAGAAGATCCACGGACTTTCCAGCCGGAATCTCTCCTCGTTAAAAGGCCCCGCCGGCAATAATTCGTCGGACAGCAGGCCCCCGAGTTTCTCGGATCCTCCGAGACCGCACTCGTCTGCGAGAGGCGCAGTTACCTAAGCTCAGAGGCGTCGATGTAATAGCGCGCGTATCTCCGATCGCCGGAGCGCCCCGCTGCTCGTGGCTTTCGGATTTCGTTAATCGAGAGATAGGCTGCTAGTCGATAAGCCGATGGCGCTCGGGTTAGAGCGTGGAAGTTAGAGAATGAGCGACGCGGAGCGCGACGACGATCTTTACGACTGCGATGACATACTGCCGTACGTCTATTTGAGTCCTTACCGCTCGTCTCTGCTGAGGGTACGTAATTGTGTTTGTTTTTATCAGCTGATTTCTATTGCGCGTTCTCCGCGAGAGTTCATCTCGAGTCTCTCGGGTGAAAGCTGTTTAAATAGAAGAAAGTTTTTTTTACGGGGGACTGATTATTTTCGTCGATCGCTGCTTGATAAATTAAATCTGGCTCTGCTAATTTTATTAACTTTATTACGTAAGCTTTATTTCCGTTATTGGCCGCTGTTTACACTTTATACAGAAAGTTCGATAAGTAAATACCTGATACACAGGGTCTATTATCAAAATACACAGATTAATTTTAGATACAGAGAGTGGAATTCATATATGATAGACGATACAAATGTTACACTTTAGAAAAATAACCGCGGTAGCTTCAAAGTTAATTCGCCGTAATATTTTCAACGAGTACATCTTTTATAGCCAACATAATTTTTTTAAAGCCCCATTCAATACATCAAACAAGTACACAACTATACCAATCGAACCCAATCAATACCAGCGTATTTTCTATTTGTTTGGAAAATAACACGCGTTACTTCCTACAGTACACAGAGCTTAATATATTCACCGACCGTCCCAGCTCGCATCGCAACGAGGTAACACATCACGAGCGAGACCGCGAGTCCCCGCACTGAACCCCGATCGATCCGCCAAAAAAGCCAGCTCGCGCTTCTAAATGAAAAGAAAAAAAAAATTATCGCGGGAGGAGCGCCATTTGCAAATCCGATAGCGCTAAATCGGCGGCTTTATCGCGCGTCGATATATAACGTTATGCAAAGCGTATTCGGAAGCGCGCGAGTCGCAACGGCGCAGTGGGACTGCGTTATTTACCCTCCGCGAGCGAGGAAGAGCTAATATATACGTTTGACAAAGGTGGGAAGAGCTTCGGACTCGGGAATCGTTGTCCGGGTTAATGCGCCGTGTACCTGCGTATGTGTATACAACCGAGGATTTTATAGTCGTCTGCTTTACTTAGGGGGTTTAGGTCTCTTTGCGGATTTTCAAAGTTTGCGCATTCGAGTAGCATAGTGGGTTAAAGTTTAGTTATAGAGTTGTTATTTGAGATTTATTTGACTTTAAAAGATTGTATAAATTTAGATGAGAGAGAAATTTAGATAGATAGAGCTTTTTGCAAGTTCAGCTAATTGAAAATATTGCTAAGTTTACATAGATATTGATTATTTGGCAGTCGAAATATTAATGAAACTATGTATTTGTCACCTTTCCTTTTCCACTTGAAGCTCAAACAAAATTTATTGTTACGATAATGCATTTTAGAAGAGGTAAATACAATAAAATTTCACATTTTCAAATTAATTTTATTATTTTAAAGTTTTTTAGAAATATTCATGATTGTATTTTAATTTATCTAACACTAAATCATTCATAAGATATAACATTTATTGTTATTGATATTTAACGCAAAAGAAATTTTTCTTTTATTTTACATTAATGAGCGATAATTGGATTTGTATTAACTTTCATGCCAATTGTATATCAATGATTTATATTAAAACACTCTGATTACAAATTAAGCAAGTAGGTATACTCAATGTGCATAAGTTCACGATAATTTGAGGCCTTTTCATTCGCCATCATTTATGGGACGTCAATTAGCATTAAATCAGAATTGCGTGACGAAAAGAGCTGATAAATTACCGGACCGCGACGTTTATTATCACACATCATTTACATGGTACATATTTAAAAAAAATAAAACGTTACCAATGTCAACTCATCTGTTCTTACAATTTAGCGAGTGCACAAAACGTTCGTAAATACTACATCTGCTTTTGCGGAGTTAACGCCGAGATCGTTTTGTTACTTCAAGAGTTTTCTGACAAATTCACAATCTGAGATATTTAAGGCTAAATATATATACAGTGTCGTGCGGTCTGGCGCGATAAAAAGTGAGCCTCGGCGGTCGTATGCGAAAGGCGGTAAAGTAAATTAACATTGATCCGCCAAAGACAGCCGTCATTCTTGAGGAAATATGAGTTACAATCATCGCCCTCGTTCTAAAAAGCAGTAAACCAGCTATTTTTGTCCATTCTGCTTGCGGCAGGAGAAACGTCGCTCGCCGGCAGGTGCTTCTTATTATTCAAAAACATGCGATGCATTCCTAGAAAATCGCGCGATTTTTCGATATAAGCTTCAATCCCTCATCAATTAAAACTCCAACCATATTTACGTGCGGACATTACAAAAAGCACCCTCCTTGATGCGTCCCAGTGTCCTAGACCCTCTTACAATACCAACGGCGAAAAAAATTTCCCACATTTGGCCGAAGCACAAAACGGAGCTCGATAAAAAAGAAAAAAAAAACTAGCGGACAGCCGAGCCGCCAGCCTCCCGCTGGCGCAGAAGATGATAGCGCGATGATGCGGCGGCGGCGGCTATGTACTACGCCGACTTTGGCGGAGAGGCATATAAATTTCAATGCCTCGCGCTTGCGCGCTTCGGAGAGCCCCGCGACACAAGGCCAATTGGCGCGCGGCGGCGGCTCTTACGCATCGACTGCCGCTCTTCCTTCTCTTGTGTAATGGAAAAACATCGCAACTGCACGCAGTCGAGCGCGAGTCGGCGGCGCGGACCGACCGATTTTCGGGGAAAATTTTCATTGTACCCCCTGCACCACGTGCGTGTGTGCCGCCGCGCGGTCCGTTTGAATATTCGCGCGCGAGCGCGGCTCTCTGCCGCGGAGTGTCTCCTCGAGAGGACGATGATTGCCGGGCCGCGGTGACGTTTCGCGTATATCGATTCGCGAGGAGAGGGTTATTAGTATTCCGGAGCGGTGCCGAAGAGGAGAGGGAAAGTGGCTGTTTTAGTTTGAGTTTTTCGGCGCGCGAAGAGGCGTTGCTCTGAAAGGTACACCGCGTTTCTGGGACTAGTTAAAAGTGCCTTTGAAATTACTGGCTTATTGTCGATGTTGTGCGCGATTGTGAAATTCGATAAAGATGATAAACATGTGTGATTCTCGGGCGTTTGTTTTGCTTCCGAGATTCGTACGCCCACCGAGCGGTTTATACGGCGGAAGGAGGAATTGAGATTTCTCTTCCGCCGTGACAGTTTGAGATTATCTTGAGTCAGCGCTAATCTTAATTTGCGGAGCGGATAGTTTTTATTACTTTATTAGTGAATCAATTGACGGTTCTAATTGCGGACGATGCGATTGAATGGGTTAAACGTTTTAATAATTGAATAAGGCTTTTGGTTTATTTGCATTATTTTATTAGTTTGTTATTTTTTTTTAAATGTACACGGTGAAATCGATAGAATAATATTACCGCGAGTGCTTTTCTTGAAACTTTCTATCCGTTGTTTAACCTTTCCGTGCACTTACACGATTTGTTAAATGGTCTGAAAGATATCGGTGGAATATTATTTACATTCCTTGCGGAGTTTACTGGGTTAGAAAGTATCCGCAGTACTACTTAAATTTCACATAACTCGCGTATCCGTTGATCTTACTTTAAAAACGAAAATGTTTTTTTTAAAAAATTAGAATAAAGGCTGTAAACTGCCTGGATCAAAGTGTTACGTCTGACTAAATCCTTTAGCTTTTCTACTGAATTAAATGTTTCTTCGTAAATTTTCTTCATATTTACATTACTCGCCTCTTTCTTTGTTTCAAAAGATACCTTTTATCCTCTAAATCACTGCTCTGCGCGGCGCTAAAAGCTGGGTTATGCGCACGGTGCAATAACTCTCTTAGGGCCTTTCTCTCTATTTTCGCCGCAAATTAAATTCCTCTTCGTAATGCTGTTTTGAGCGACCGAGCGCAGAGTAAACATTGATTTTTGTCAAAAAGTGTCGAGGGAACCACCGTAATTCGAACTCAAGGTCCTTTCCATAAACGCTGGTAAATTTCTTTCGTGACGCACGCTGTTACTTTCCAGCGAAATGCGGGGAATAAAATGATGTGCAAAGTGTTTCACGCTGGAAATTCGCAAAGTTTACGGCGACGTAACTATTTTTTTGTTGTTAAATTTACCGTAAAATCGATGAATTCTTCGTTATTACTTTTGCGAGAGCCGCTGAAATATTATTTTCTGCAATTAAAACGATTGATTGCGGCAATAAATCTTGTAAAATATTTAGAGACAGATAGGTTTAATTACGATGCTTCATATTTTTCAATGCGTCACCGAGGTTCGCGAGATTCATCGTTTATAAATTGTGGCTTTTGTTCCTCTTCGAAAACGAAAAGGAATTAATTTCGTCGGTCGTTGATTTTTAATCCGCGACGCGCGATTTCGAAAAACATAAAAATGTCTTTTTCGGGGATAAAGGCAGAATCTTTTAAAAATAATGCGCATTATCATCCGGCGTGGAAAAAAACACGCGCATTCAGTTATTCAGCGCGACTGCGTTAATAATTCCAATCTACGAATAATATATAATTATTATAATTATTAATGTCACCGTTATCTTTTAGCAGTTATGAAAAGTAGTGGAAGAGCGCTTTAATGTCGGAAAATTTTTCCACTCGACTGGCTCTCGTTAAAGTTATTGCCGTTTGCGCGAATACGCGTAGAAACGTTTAAAGAATTCTTTTAATTATATACACGGAATATCTACAGCGAGTAAGGTAAGGTTTGCGGGAAAACTCAATGCGTTTCTATTATTAGAAGTAAGTTGCGAGCGCCGCGTTGAAGCAAAATGTGCTTTGGGCGTGAACTGCGATAGGAAAATTATCTGCCCTCCTCGCAAACAGACCGAAGGCGCTAAAATATATATCGTTTGCAAAACGTATAAAGCGGTAAACTCTCGGATTTACTTGCAAAATCGTTTAGCGATTTCGTTTTTCGTTAATATTTCATTGACGAAAAGTAGACTTTTTGTTTCTCGGGCAATTACGATCGATTTTTCAAACTCTAAGAGCACTTTAATTAATCGCCGCAGTCGTCAAATCGTTCGATCGATCCTCTTTATATTCAAGCATCATTGTGCTCGCGAACTAGGTAGCTAATTGCCTCCTCGCGTGAACGACCGTAAGCTCCTCTTGCCCATTTATCCCGTCCCGAGTTTACTTAATTTATCCATTGACTTTCCTTATTACGGCAATTACTCGGTCCAGCCTTCGTTCCCACATAATTCATCGATCGAAAAAAAAAAAAAAAATGCTCACCGAACTACCGACCCGCAATTAAGAATCAGCACACGTACCGCGACGTCTCTGTTCTCGATGCAGAACAGCGTCCGCTATCTGGGCTGCGTTATCTGTCGCGACAGAAAGGCTCTCTGTGCTCCGTGCCGCATCTGCCCGCTCGTGAAAAGAAAATTGACTAAACCGCGAGAGGCGAGCTTGGCTCGCGAACTATCTCGCACTCGGACTTGGCTCTCGTTCAAAACGATAAGACTCTCCGTAATGTCGGCGTGCATTGTAAGTCGTACAAAAGATGAAAAAAGAATCGTCGAACGAAAGTTTTCTTATCGCCAAGGATGCTAGCTTTTTTTCTTTCCCGGACCGCGATTTTTCTTGCGCGAGTTGTTTTTTTGATTGATTTGTTATTAAGTTATCGAGTTTTCGAGGGAAAAAAATTGTTCGAGCGCTTCTTGCTTTGACGAATGAACGGGTTCTGTCGCGCGTTTTAACGGTTGATCTATTCTAGGATGTTAATTGTCTAAGTGCTAATCTTGAGATGCAACGATCTATTTTGATTTAAGGGTGATGTAAAAAGACGGCTGCATTCTTATTATCTATATTTACCTGCTTTGTTTACGATCGATAATACGTAATTCTTTGGCGAATATATAACATCGGAGTAATAATAAACGGGGATTGTCTATTTTAAAACCTGTGTTTCCGTTTTCATTCTGATCTTCCGCGTAAGATATTCATAAGCCAGATTTATACCTCTGAATTAAGAATCGTTACGCAAACAATTAAATTTTAGACGCAAAATTGATACTCGGTTTAAATTAGTTAAAAGTGATTAATCGAGACTGAAATCCATTAACTTTTCGGCTTGTTCTCTTTCTCGATCTTTTTGAGTAAAAGGAATTTTTCTTTGAAAAATTGGTATGCGAACGACGCGATAATTTCTGAACAAGTTTGGTAAACATTGGGCTGATATCTGCAGTAAAAATCATTGTATAGCCCGTCGGCATTTTTATCAGGCGGAACGTTGATTTTTCACGCAGCTGCAACGAATTTCACGGTACACGTCATGGAATTAAATCCTTCTTTATAATATTTAAGTTTAAACTTGACGAGACGTTTCATATTTTCCCAGAAATTCCACGTGTTATTAATTTCTACACCTTCACATTTCAATGCTCCTGACCTCCTTGATTAAAAATACCCACCTCTGTCTTTTTAGCCAAATAAATCTGTTGTAACACAACGCATTTCGATCCTCATAGCTTCCCCACCCTCCTCTCGACTCGCAAAAAAAGAAAAAGAACGCCAAAACCCACGAGTACTCTCAAGTCAACAATATCTCCTCTCGAACCGCGTGACTCGAGCGCGCTCGTGGCCATCCCGAGCCTACTGACGTTCAAGCGCGTGCGAATGAGCGCACATCCGCGGCCGCCGGGGGCCGTTTAACGGCGTCGATGAAAACGAAACTAAATTGGATTAGCCGGCGCGGGGCGAGAGAGAGGCGGGATCGCCGCCTCGTCTCGCCTTGACTCAGTTTTCGACGGAATTAGGCGGCCAAGCGGCGGCGGCGGCGGCCCGAGGAAGCCGCGCGCACTTCCCGCGCGTGTCGATTGTGCGCGTCCCGCCGCCCCCCCGGAGAGCTTCTATTATTAAAAGCGCGGCGGCCCGCAGGATGCACCGCGAAGAATATCTTCGCGGGACTCGTTGCGCAACCGAGATATCCGCCCGCGGCGGCGGCCGCGATTCGACCGGCAGTCGCTTCCGCGGATAGTCGCGCGACGAAGGATCGAGCGGAAGGAATAGAAGGTGGTGGCGGTGGCGATATCGAGGAGGCAGCTGAAACGCCTGGGCTTTTAATTGAGAGCTCGAGGAGTGCGGCTCTCGATTAGATTGCAATCTGCTCGCGTTAAATTGATTCATTGACGCGCTGAAGACCTAAAAGTTGGCGTGGGCAACGCGGTTGACGATTAAAATAATAGCTGTTAGCGTCGCTGCTTGTTATTGTGATATTCCCGCACGCGGGAATGATTCGATCGTTGACGTTTCAATAATTGTTCGAGTCTACGTTTTCTCTTCAAAAAGTTCCTCAAACGACATCCTTTCAGAGCAGATGAACGCGATACAAGATAAATTAGTGCAAACCGTATTAGCAGCTTGCCGTCTTGCTTCATCGAAACTTCAGCTCTCAAGGCACTTATCTCCGCAATCGCGCACAACGTCAGATTACAAAAGCCAACTAGCCGCACAACAAGACAGCGCCGCGAGTTTATTATCTTCATCCGATATCTCCGCCGATCCTCGCCGCGAGCTAATCAGAGTGTAATTGGTCGCGCCTGCCGAGAGCGCCGGAACTTCGACTCGATATCGTACAAAGCTTCGAAGCCAAAAGCTCTCTCTCTCGCGGAAGTAAGCAGTGCGAGAAGGATATGCGCCTGTGACCGTTGGGGGCCCCATGGAGTGGAACTGGTGGAAGGACTGGTGGCGGCTCAAGCGCTGGCGGTCCCAGAACAAGAGCGCCATCGCGGACCCCGACTGCGACCCGGACGACATCGACGAGTTCGAGGCCTGCCTCTACTGCGACGAGTGCTTTGTACGTCGCTCCATTTCGGAGCAATTTCATAGAGTGTAGAGAATCGGCCGGAGATACGGACGAGTGGAAAAGTTGTGGAGTTTGTAGCTGTATTTTTTTTCTGTTTTGGAATATATGGATTGCGCGAGAGCTTGTGGGGGAAATATACAGTGATGGGTTTAAAGTTGGGAGGGCGAAACGACGGCGCCAGTCGGGCCTTCGAATGTCAGCGTTACTGCGGGTTTCGTAAGTAGGAAGCAATAAGGTTGAATCTCTGGAGTGTACGAACGACGGGTCGCGATTTGCTTCCTCGTTGAGCAAGTTTTGTAACGGTGCACCCTTTTTGCGGCAATAACGTTCGATATTTACGAGAGTCAACGGTTCTACGGTCTATTAAATTTGTTTTTGTTTGTTTTATCAGAGAATCCTGTTTTATTTATAAAAGCTTTGGCAACAATGTGATCTGAAAACGGCGCGTATACGTTATTTTTTAATCGATTTCGATGAATCCCTTCGAAACAATACGTAAATACAAAGCATTCCATGCTGTCGCGTGATACGAGTGTACTTTGCAAATCCTTCGTTCCACTTACGTGTTTCTAATCTCACTTGCATCCAAAACGATGATTTTGCAGCTTAGCTTTAGAATTTTGCAACTAACAAGCGATTTCAAGCGAATTCGCAATCGCCCGCATCGGAATCGGACTCACAAAAGCATCCTTTCACCCGACTCGCTCCTCGCAATACCTCGCTCTCTCGCATGCGGAAACGCGACTATTTCCGAGCACAATAAACCAGCTCTCGCCCCCGCCTACTCGTCCGCTGATCGCGGAGTCGAGCCACGAGACATCAGCCGACGCGTCGTTGTCGTCCTCCCTCTTTCGCGCGATTTTTCAACGTCGACAAAAGGAATATGGACCGTCGGGCGAACGGAGAGGTAAATAATAGCCGCGTGCGCGCCCTTATTTTCGGGCTTCGGGCCTTGTTACTCTGCGCGGAGACGCGCGGAACGACTGCACCGAGCTGGCCGCGGGCAACTTTGTATTAGCTTCTGTGTAAGCCAGCGCCTCCGTGTATTTCGCGCTAATTTTAGCGGAATTTTCGCGGACGTTTTTCTCGTGCCCGCAACGACACTCGGGTGAGAGCTTTGCCGAATATGCGGCCGACCGCGAAATCCCCCGTTATAACGCGAGCTTTCGGAGCCGACTGGCCGGAGGAGGTGAGTGGCGGAGCGAAATGTTTGCGGCGAAGCAGTTTTTCGGTGTAATAACGGCGCATTGTTCCTCTTTTTTTGTTTTTTTTTTGTTGGTCGCTCAAAGTGCGACGCTGGATTAAGAGCGCAGGCTTACCTAACGAAGCGCGTACGTTCGGATCGTCTAACGTTGGATAAACAGTCGAGCCGCGTTACGTAAAAGGATTGTATCATTCTTTAACTATCGTCTATTTCTGTGAGCTTCGCGTGCAGCTCGTATGAAAATTACGTCGTTCGTCAAAATTTGAACAATTGTTGGATCGCTCTCCCTCGGCTCGGTCCGCGCGATTGTTTACGCGTGATGCAATATTGTCCGCTATAAGCTGACGGCAAAAGGCAATTTAAATTGTTTACGCGGTCTATTACTTCAAAAGAAAGTGGGAACGAAATTAATGCTAAGCATTTCGCTAAAGGTAACTCGTGTCTTCATTTGTCAAACGGAATATTTTCCACTTGGCCGCGGTCCAATCTGATTTAAAACCTTCGGCTTTTGGGCCGAAATCAATTCTTTAATATCGCTTTAGAATCGCCGACCGATACTTTGTTTCTAAAAAAGAAAACTACTCGCAACGAGAGTGCCTCATTAAAAGGAGTATAACACGCGCCAATAATCGAGTGCAAAAAGCAATCGCCGGCATTTTCTATTATTACCCCGTCGAGCTTCGCGCGCGAAACCGCATCTTCCAACGAGGTATTCCTCCCGAAAGCCACGTCACGCCTCCCGCCGATGAATCTTAGCCGCGCTCGTCTCTCGCATAAAACACCCGGCTGTCATATCGTTATCCCCTCGGCTCTCTGGCTTTGGCCGTCGTCCCGAGAGCCCCTATTGACAGGTTTAAAGATAGTGGCGTCTCCGCTCTCGAATTAACGCTGGCATCGACCGAGTTGTTGTACCCTCCCAATTATCCCCGAATAATTAGATCCCCCCCGAGAGCCAATTAAAAAGCCGCGATCGAGTCTATTATCACAGCACCTATAGGCTATCTGTGAGCTATACCGGCTCTGCGATGCTGATTAATCGCGGCTAACAGCTAACGTACACTGTGTGAGGCTAAGCTGAGTGGCTTGATGGCTGTGCATTTTGCTGAGTGATACTTTTTGTTTAGCAGGCCTGGCCGAGTTGATGAGCGCACTGCACTTGAATGCGTTTATGTATATATATGAATAGCGGTGCGCTTGTTTATAAAGCTTGCTCGTTTGGAAAATTTACGAATGTTTTTTTTATATAGTAACTTGGTCTTTGCGGGGGAGTTCTCGTTCATTTGAATTGCAATTATATTTTGATACTTTGTCCGAGGGGATTAAGTGCATAAATTCAGATTCCGGTGAAGCCAAATATCTGGGCGAGTAAATTTTCAGTTTTGGCAATTATTCAATTGAATTTAAAAAGTAATAATTGTACGAGATTGCTCTTGGTATTTCACAAAGATACTTGTACGCAAATATATAATCACTGTATACCGTTTGAATCTTTTTGTTCTCAGTTTTTAAACAGATAATGACTTCGGTAAAAATATTTTATTATGTGCTTAGAACTGCAATCATATGTCCATTATACGCTAATAGTTCTTTTAATGACTGTAATTTTTAAAACTGTGCCATAAATGTCAATAGGCAATAAATCATTATGATTGACACTTTAAATGTTGCTTTTACAATTTTAACCATATATTAAATAACCTCGTGTTAGAATAACCCCCAGCATTGCAATAACTTAACAACCGATAATTAATTAAGGCTAACAATCTCCCAACAATAAATATCCCCGATCCCAAGTGTCAAAACAAGCATTTGGCCCCGTTAAAGAAAGCATCCATCAGAATTAGACAGAAAACCTCTTATATCCCCAGAAAGAGAGAAATACAAATTGCTTTCTGACCCGCAGGGCGAACTGTCGGAAGGCTGCGTCAACGACGATGGATGCTTGGGAGGCAGCGATCTCGAGGGCGAGGGCAAGCAGGTGCTGGTGGGAATATGCGCGATGGCCAAGAAATCCCAGAGCAAGCCGATGAAGGAGATACTCACGAGGCTCGAGGAGTTCGAGTACATCAAGATCGTCGTCTTCGCGGAGGAGGTGATTTTGAAGGTGAGGCCTGTATATAGGCAGTAAGACGCGCGTGTCTTGCCTCTTTGGAAAGGATAGATTGTTAATTTCTGCGAAATTTTCTGTCGCCAGGAGCCCGTCGAAGACTGGCCGATAGTAGACTGTTTAATAAGCTTCCACAGCAAAGGATTTCCACTTGATAAGGCTATATCGTACGCGAATCTCCGCAATCCCTTTATAATCAACAATCTTCCCATGCAATATGACATCCAGGTACGATACACAAATCGAGCATTCAGTTTTTTTTTTAAAACAAGACCGTGCTGAGAACCTTTTCTCTTTTTGCAGGATCGAAGAAGAGTGTACGCTATTTTGGAAGGCGAAGGAATTGAAATTCCCAGGTACGCGGTACTTGACAGAGATTCTTCAGACCCGAAACGTAAGTGGCCTCACGGCGATCAGTGCTTCGTTTATTTCGTCCTAATCTGTGCTTAGGGTGTGTGCTTAAAAGTGCATGGGACAAGGTATTGGATGACGTTAATACAGAAAATTTATCAACCTTATAAAGATACATTTTACTTTAAACAATCGAAAAGGACTTACACTAATGCGAAATCCCACATCTTTCTCACTAATCACACTGCACTCCTTTAACAAGTGTATTCTTTCAGATAGGTTTCTTAAAATTACTTTTTCTACTAAGCCTTGCATGTTGTGATGTGTCTGAGTGTTCTAATTTAGGCTTTCGAAAACCATAGATTTAATTTCAGATCACGAGCTGGTCGAGTCCGAGGACCACGTGGAGGTCAATGGCGTTACGTTCAATAAACCATTCGTGGAGAAGCCCGTGTCGGCGGAAGATCACAATATTTACATTTATTACCCCACTTCTGCAGGGGGTGGTAGTCAGCGTCTGTTTAGAAAGGTAGTTTACCCCCTTCATAAAACGTTGCGTTCTATTATTAAGTGCTAATTTCGATAGCAAGCGTTGAAGATGTTCATTTATTTAGGTTTTTGTTTATAGTAATAGAATATTCTAATCGAAATTCGTACTTTCAATTTATGTCAGAATTCGGCATTCACTTTCAATATTGAAATACATGTAAGAAAGCACAGTAAAGTTACAATAGTTGTTACGATGAATCGCTAAATAAAAATGTTTACTAAAATAGTATGAACTGTTTTAAATTTAAATTTAAAAAATTTTAATTTCAATATTAATTTCTATAACAAATGTCTTAATTTTTTTTTAATGATATTTTCACATTATACTCTATTTTTATTCAGCGAATACTATATATATACTGTTGTGCTTATAACCATACTAATTTTCACTTATTTATTAACAATCAACTAAAACTGCACTATTTATATTTACAAATTATAGATTTTAATGGAATTTTGTAGATAAATCTTCCACTAGTTAAATGTTATATAAATAAAGTGTTTTGTTTAGAAATACACTGGGAGCTATCCAAAATTGCATTAAAGTCTGTAACACAAGTAATCTTAGGTATAAAATAATATAAATCTAATTAATTTTTTAGAGGATTTTTATGAGAAAGAAATATTTTAAATAATTGCGAAGCGTACGTTTTATTTTCTTATTTTATCAAATGGCAGTATTAAAATATAAATTTGCATAAAAATCAAAATTAAAATTTCTATCTACATCTGAATTGATTAATTAATTTTAGAAAATAACTTTTAAAAAAAGAAGTAAAACATTTTCAAGATAACTAAAATGTTTTACCCGCTGTAAATAATAGCTTCAATTTCTATAAACTTTGAACTTGAATTTCTGAATCATTGCAACACCGAGCACTTTCCAAGTCGAAGGAAACAATATTCACCTCGCACAACACCGCAACTCGAGCCACAAATTTCTATTAGATAAATCTTCAATTTCTCTGAATCCTCCAAAAAACGAAAGATAAACTAATGGTTGTAGCCATTTAGCATCGCTAAAATCCTCCAGATCGGCAGTCGCAGCAGCGTGTATTCGCCCGAGTCGCGCGTCCGCAAGACCGGCTCTTACATCTACGAGGACTTCATGCCGACTGACGGTACGGACGTCAAGGTCTATACCGTCGGTCCGGATTATGCTCACGCAGAGGCAAGGAAGAGCCCAGCGCTGGACGGTAAAGTCGAAAGGGACTCCGAGGGCAAGGAGATCAGATATCCGGTCATTCTGAGCAATGCTGAAAAGCTCATCAGTAGGAAAGTCTGTTTGGCTTTCAAGCAAACTGTTTGTGGATTTGATTTACTTAGGTCAGTTCAATTTTTATATTTAAAATGGAATTGCATTTTTGAAAATAAGAAAAATTGTCGAATAAATTTGAAATTTTTTATTACTATTATTTGTCAAATAATTATAAAGTATAGTCTATTGTTATATATGAATATAAATTCGTGGAATTGTTTCTTTGCTTGCGTGGAACAAAAGTATTTATAAACACTCTTGGTAAAAATCGATACCTTCTTAAATATTTAAAAAATGCGCATAAATTTTCTTTTTGTCTGTATCAAAAGAATCGAGAACGTTTGTAAAATAAAACGCTAACTTTTATTCTCTTACATAATTAATTATTGTTGAAAATAATTTATAAATCCGTCTCGCGTTCATAATAAAGAAACTTATCAGTGTCATTTAACACGCGATCTCACGTTACCAGACTAGTCGCTTTGCAGAAGTTTTCCAGGCACTCAGTCTGCCGCCCGATGACAGTCAAGCAGCACGAGGATTTTGATTGTTAATCGATTTTTAATTTTCTTTTTTTTTTGCGTTGTTTGTTCCAGAGCCAATGGCCAGTCATTTGTTTGTGATGTAAATGGATTCAGTTTTGTAAAAAATTCGAACAAGTACTACGATGACTGCGCAAAGATTCTGGGTAATATGATTCTGCGAGAGCTGGCTCCGACCCTGCACATTCCATGGAGTGTACCTTTTCAACTAGACGATCCACCGATTGTGCCCACGACTTTTGGTAAAATGTAAGCGTTCTGCATTGCAAACAAAAGGAGGATGTTTTAGACAATGTTATATTGTTTCAACATTCTCATGCGCAATTTAATTTTTTTTAAGGATGGAGTTACGATGCGTTGTTGCTGTCATAAGGCATGGAGATCGGACACCCAAGCAGAAAATGAAAGTGGAAGTTCGGCATCCCAAGTATGTTCAATAGCTTACAATAAAATCAATATGTGCTCCTTGAAATTTTTTTTATAAGACTTACAATGACCTTACATAAATTTGATTATTGATTAGATTCTTCGAGATTTTCGCAAAGTATGATGGTTACAAACACGGTCACGTGAAACTTAAACGTCCAAAGCAGCTACAAGAGATTCTTGATACTGCTCGAAGTTTACTAACGGAAATTCAACATCGAGCAGCTGGTCCCGAATTGGAAGAGAAACAAGGGAAACTAGAACAACTTAAAAGCGTTCTAGAAATGTAAGTAATCATTTAAACGATAAATCAATGCCAAGTGTGTGTTTTGTAATTTGACTTCGCGCCCACTGTATTAACTCAAGCGTTTACTTGGGAAAGCAACCGTACAGTTGTCTGATATCCAATTTTATTTTAATTAATGAAATTATTCTGTTTTACAGGTACGGACATTTTTCAGGCATTAATCGTAAAGTACAAATGAAATATCAGCCGCGCGGAAGACCAAGAGGAAGTTCTTCTGACGACGGCAACAGCAATAGTACAAACAATTATTTGTTTATAACATTTTACGAAAGTTAAAATATTAAGAAAAAATTTAATGAAAATTCTTTTTTTATCTACTTTAGATCGTCTGGGCGAGCCATCTCTGGTATTGATTTTGAAATGGGGTGGCGAACTAACTCCAGCTGGCAGGATCCAGGCTGAAGAATTGGGTCGCATCTTTCGATGCATGTACCCAGGTGGTCAAGGTAGACACCTTAGTGGTTCGTATCTTAAGCTCCTTTCGCTTCTTTTGCTGACGACTAAGTTTTAACCGCGCCTAAAAAGTACTTGAGATTTGATTTCTATTATCAAGCTGCATATATATCTGTATTTCTATCTATTTCTGCCAGTGTCTAGGAATTGCAAGAGTCGATGCTGGGTTTAGTTTCAAGATTATGAACAAGTACCTTACAAATTCACAACTTGCGTGTAAAAAACTTTTATGGAGAAATTTTGTTTTAGTCTTCTCTGTTGTAATTTCAAATTTATATTTGTCTTTACTATATGTTTTGATGTATTGAGAGACGTCTAGCGAAAGAAAGAGAGTCCATAGTAGTTATTATCGAAACGAAAATGAATGGTTACGTAATAGGAAGAATTAAATTCTAAATTGAATATTTACTTTTGAAAATTAATTGACTAATGACTGTTCATTTTTTGCTTCTGTAGACAAAAAAGTAGTAAGAATTTTTTCTATTATTTCTTCTTTCTACCTACAAGTGAATAAGATAATAGAAGTGTTTTAAAATATAAAGATTTTCGGAAAAGTATATACATTTTTTGATGAATTGTTTTGTATTCATCAACAATAAATGAAATTAAGAAACACTTCTATAGTTTTTGAGACTTTTCTTTTTTTATAATTTCGGAAAAATGATTATATATAATGTGTGCAAGATTTAATATAATTTTTTTTTCGAAATTTAAAAGAATTCAATTGGATAATGGTACAAATTTGATTGGAAAAAAAGTAGAAAACTTATTAGGAAAAAAGCAATCTCCATATAATTTTTTTTGAAATATTATTTCAGAGGAAGACTCAGAGATGTTACCAAACCACGGTAACTTTTTATTCAGAATAATTGCTAGTTGGTAGTTAGTTATGTGCAGTTTGTATGTCAATGTTTTCAAACATCTCGGCAATGTCAGAGCAGCAGGAGAAACTTTCCCATATTTTTTATTCTGATATATATTTATCATTATAACCATAGAATTTATTACGAATCTCATTAGTTATTCCTACATATTATCTTTTTATTTACATCTATCCCTGCCTGGTGTTGCTTGAGCATTAGACAGAGTGAATTCAAATTTTAATAAATTGCTTTTCCGACCCTTTTCGTAATTTATTTATAATTTGCTGAGTTATCGTTTTTTACTGTTTTTACAATTAATCGATTCATTTTCATTTCTCGCAATAATTTTGATAGATTTACATTAATGGTCGTCGTCTCTCACTTTCAAAATTTTTTCGAAAATCATCGATTCATAATTACAGAGAAATTTTCTTCAGTTCTACTCATTGATCGATCATAAAGTATATTTTTAGTGTAAATACATATAATCAAATTTTTATCTTTTGCAAAATTTTTATTAATTTCTGTTTTGATGAATGTTATCATCTACAATTAAATTGAGTCACTTAAGAGTTTTTCTATGACTTAAGTGCACACTTATCAAAATTTTAAACAAGTTCTTTAAACCTTCTTTTAATAATTTAGTACAACAATATTTTTAAGTTTTGAAATCAAATTTAGTACATCTATAAACTCGACTGTAAACATCAAAATTTAAACAATTCATATGCATGAGTTCTGTTTCTCTGCATGTAAACTGTTATTGATCATCATTGACAAAAAATTATAATAGTATCTATAAAAAATTCGATCATTATCAAAACTTAAAAACATTGAAATCAAAAACTTTTATTAAAAAATAAAAATTAAATTTCCTAAGTGGCTTCTGATGATAAAAAATTGAAAACACATTCACGCAAAAAAAAAACACATTCAAGTGCAGCTGTCGTAGGTAACGTGATAAACACAGTACAAAGAACTAAATTCACGCGTCACACATAAAAAAAACGCATTTTCGTGAAGCCGCACCGGCGATCTGTCTTTCCTGCTCATTTTTTTCGATTGTCGATGCAGGTGAGTATGCAGGTGCTCAAGGCTTGGGTCTACTGAGATTGCACTCAACCTTCCGTCACGATCTCAAGATTTATGCCAGCGATGAGGGCAGGGTGCAGATGACTGCCGCTGCCTTCGCTAAGGGTTTGTTAGCCCTGGAGGGCGAATTGACACCTATCTTGGTGCAGATGGTCAAGAGTGCTAATACCAACGGGTTGCTGGACAACGATTGTGATAGTAGCAAGTACCAAAATATGTGAGTATCAAAAATAATTTTTAGTTTTATTTCAAAGTTTTCAATGTTTAATATTTTGGTGATTTTTATTAATGCAGAGTTAAAAATCGGTTGCATGAGATGTTGCAACAGGATAAAGAATTTACAAAAGAAGATAAGGAGCAAATCAATCCAACGAATGCTTTGAGCATAAATGCAGCATTGGATTTTGTGAAAAATCCTGTTAGATGCTGCCAACATGTACATTTGTTAATTCAGAAATTAATGGATATTGTAAGAATTAAGAAAGACGATCCTAAAACGAAAGGTGATTTATTAAGCAAATTAAATAAAATAGAAACGAAACATAATTTATTCTAAGAATTTTCGTATTTATATTAATTTATTTGTGCAGATGCTATTCTTTACCACGGTGAGACGTGGGAGTTAATGGGTCGTCGATGGGGTAAAATAGAAAAAGATTTTTGTACTAAACAGAAGAGGTTTGATATTTCGAAAATTCCTGATATTTACGACTGTATAAAGTATGATTTGCAGCATAATAATCATACTTTGCAATTTGAACATGCTGAGGAACTTTATATTTATTCGAAATATTTAGCTGATATTGTAATTCCTCAGGTAAATGTCTTTTATTAAAAAAATTAGAGTTTCACAGAGTATGAAAAACCAATCACTTAATTCTTTTGCAGGAGTACGGTTTAACTGTACAAGAAAAATTAACTATTGGACAAGGCATATGCACACCTTTGCTAAAGAAAATTCGAGCTGATCTTCAACGGAATATTGAAGAACCTGGAGAAGAAACTGTAAATAGGCTTAATCCAAGGTATACAATCGTATGAGATCAATTAATAAATGTTGACTTATTATCATACTTAATTTCTGTTGTGTTATAGATATTCGCATGGCGTCTCAAGTCCTGGTAGACATGTGAGAACAAGATTATATTTTACTAGCGAAAGTCATGTACATTCTTTATTAACTGTTTTACGATACGGAGGCTTACTTGATGTAAGATTTTAATTAGCCGTTGTATAAGAATAAATACAAAAAATACATTGTTTAATTTAATTGTAGGTATTAAATGATGAACAATGGAGACGGGCTATGGAGTATGTCAGTATGGTGTCAGAACTAAATTATATGTCTCAAATTGTTGTTATGCTGTACGAAGATCCTACTAAAGATCCTAGTAGTGAAGAACGTTTCCACGTAGAACTACATTTCAGTCCAGGTGTTAATTGTTGCGTCCAAAAGAATTTACCACCAGGACCAGGATTTAGACCGCATTCCCGCAATGAAAGCAGTCACAATCTCGTATGATAAACTTGCATACTTTTCTTAAATGCAAATTTCTTAACTTGTAAAATTTGAAATCAGTTTTAAAAGCATAAAGAAAAACAATTATCCTAATAGTAGAAAGATAGGAAAATAAAGTTTTTAATGAATTTTTCATACAGGGGGAAGCTGGTTCGGGCCAGGACAATACGTCGAATTGCAGTACGCGTATTGAAGAAGAAGATGCAGAGCTTGGCGTTTTAGAAGACGATGTTACAATACCACCTTTGGAAAGAGTAAGCTAAATAAAAAATGCTGATATCTACGATTGTGTAAAGTATACAAAGCTTTGCATGTTTATTTGGAAACTGTAAATGTTAATGTGCCGCATGTTTCTCTCGATAAGAAGAGAACTCTTATGTTTAAGGATGCATCACCACCGATAATGGAGATAGAAACGGCTGATTCAATAGATAGTCCAACCACAACAAGTAGGGCAATTAATATGATGGATCTTGATCCTAATATAATGGATGAGCCATATGATAGCGGATTCTTACAAAGTTCGGCACCTATTCCCATAAGGTCGATAATAATTCTACGATAATAACATTCTCTATTATTTTAAATTATTTATAATTAAAACAATATTTTTTATTATAGTGCCAGGACGGTGGCAGGTCATGAAGCAGCAAGACTGGGTAGTCAATTAGCAGCAAGTCAAAGACAACGAAGAGAAAGAGAAGCTGGAGCTATATATGAACCCAGAGCTAGAAGTTATGACCACCAAAGGCAGGACAAGCCAGAAAAAAGTAAGTGCTTTAAAATACCATACTTAATATTAATTAAGTATGTAATAAATATTTTAGAAAGTATTATATTGCAGTATAAGAATATTTCTGCAATTTCTACACTCACTGCAATAAATTGAAAGTGAATCAATGAACTTTTTAAGTGTTTTAAAAATAAGTAAAACATTAAGAGTTTTATATAATGAGAATACTTTATTTTTAATTTTAATATTACACACTCAAAAATGTGTCATAGATATTATGTATGCATGCAATTTAATGAATAATGTTTTTTTTTTAACATTGAAAATGGGTACATTACATCTGTATTGGTGTACTAAATCTTCTATGAAATACTATAAAATAAGGTGCAACCTCATAAGATACATCTTACATACTAATAAAAAAGGGTTTCATTTTGGGTCATCTTTCAAAATGGCTTACTCATTGAAAAAACTGCTTATGAGGTTGTACTAAAGATTCTATCTTCTGCACTTGTTAATTTTCTACATCTACACTTTATAAACGAGAATACGTATTTTCTAACAAAAATCTGATAGAATTATAAAAATAATTTTCTGACAAATTTTCAATAGAATTTTGAAATAAAGACGAAGAATACGACTATTGATGGCAATGGATACACAAATTTGTACACCACAAATACACGAATAATTTCTTGTTGTGGAATGTCATAAGAATCTCTTGTCTTTTTTCTTTTCTTTTTTTCATATCTCTTTTTGTAGCTGCGGACAAGCTGCAGTATCAGAGCTTGGACGCGGTCAACAAAGAAGGTATGTGTCGTTCTCTGCCTTTACCGCTTCTTTTTTATTACAAAAAAATCCGAGCCTTTTTTATCATATTCTTTGATACTTAAATTATTATTTACTCTCCACCATTAGTTTTCTATTTCTTAAGTTAGCATTATAATTACCAATGAGATTAGAAATTAATTGACAAACAATTGAAAGGAACACGTATAGAAATCAAATGTAAAAAATAAGGAAGCCTGCGTAGGAAATAGCCTGGGCAAGTGTCTGGCACTTTATTTGAAATCACACTTTTAACTTTTTTTTAAAAAGAATTGTCATACCAAGGAGAAAATAATGAATTAATAATTTTTTATCATTTTTGAGTAATTAATAGTAATTCTTTTATTTTCCTTTGTTTTAAACGAATGTGAATTTAAATATTTTACCAGACTTTAACCAGCTTTATAATACGATGATTAGGTACTGCAAAAGACGTTCTTGGTATTATAAATATGCATTGATTCCAGAAACAAGGCTGTACTGCACTGCCTTTTATCTTATGATATAGTTAGTTCCCAGGCTGGAGCAACAATTTGAAATCCTTGTGCACCATGGTTTATTTTTTTCAAATTTAACAACCTATTCTCCTTGCAGCGCCTCGATAAAGTAGCTCACGCGTAATTGGCAGGCTGTTTCACGTTGTACATTAAACGACATTTGCCCATTTATCAATCTCACTTAAGAATTTATCGATTCGAATCTTTTTTTTTTATGGTATACGTTCTATCTATTCATTCTGGACGGTACAACGCAAAACGTCAAATTGTCAGGAAGAGAATAATTCAAAATATATCTTAATAATAATGAAAAGAATATCATTGTACCTTGAGTTGAACAAAATTAAATTGCAGTCATCATAAATATAAGTGCTAAAACAGGAGTCTGGAGGTTAATACTTACTACTTTTAAAAAGCACAACATTATATAGAATTTTATCATGTTTTCTGCGAAAGCTGAAAATGTTATTAACATTTGATGTTGTACTTTTTTACTATCGTAATTAAATAAATTAATTCCTGTAGTTTAAGGTGAAATATTTTCTAAGGATTAATAAAAGTATACTTCTATTTAAGTATAAGACCCTTGATTATTGCAAATAAGACAAGTGTAAATTATGCTTCGATCTTTAACCTGCAGAAGCTCCAGTTTTCTTTTGAAAAGACCTCCAGTACAGCGTAAATTTCAGACTCCGGATAATTTTCTTGTTTCATCTAATGTGTTTCGTGCCGACAGAACTTAATTGTGTGCTGTGTAAAGATGTGATGAGGTTATATCCTTTTGTCCCTAAAAATACTTATAATTTTTGAATATTTTTTTTTTTACCTTGAACAAAGTTTTTTTGCGTAGTGGTAGTTTTTATTTAACAAACAACTATTAAAAGGAATAATAGCTTCTGATTTTTTGCTTATAGGTGACTAAAGACTTTTAATCAAATAAATATTTTTCACTCATCACGTTCTTAGCTTCATGTACCTCTAAAAGCTGCAAAACCTCAGGACGTGTGCGTTTTTTTTTTTACTGAAAAATAATACAATAGAGGCAGTTTTCTCTCATCCGAATTTGAAATAACTCTTTGCTCTGCGATAGTTGTGCGCGTGGAAGCCATAACTAATTTTTTTGACAAAATGTTGTGGCGACTGTTTGAACCAGACATCAATTGTGTGATTCATCCAGCCGCTGTCCTTCGCCTCCTTATCCTTCAATATTTCATCACGCACTTATCTCGAATATTTTTTGTTCGTTCTTCATATTTTTAAGTCTACTCCTTTGTCAATTCATCGAAAGATTAATCGTGAAATATATTATTGAGTTCGATGTTATGTCTTTGTGATTACCAACATTTGTTTATTACTAACATATGCTTAATTTTAACCCGGTGATTTTGTTTCGCTTAAAACGTTAATACATACCCCAACCCTTTGCTTGTGTTACTGAGCGAGCTTAATTTTTCAATTGTAAACATTAATTTTTCGGTAACTGTGACTTAGATTTTTGTTTTATAATGATTATTTATTTTTTTTGTCATCATTTCAGTACTTATAGGATTCGTAAATTAATCATTACAAAAATTCTTCTTAAATAAACCCTATCCATCATTAAATTCGTATACTTATAGCTCGACGTGATTAGACAAACTATGTTAACGTATTTAAAAAGAAAAAGCATCAGCGATTCAAGTTCATTGACTCATGCATCAATCATTTTTAACACACTTAGTTAGATTTGTAACTTCAAGTCATAACATTCTTTATTTAGTTATTAATCTTTATAATTGTGAAAATTGAAGCTTGTAGTTGCTTTCAGAGTGCTTTAACATAGTTCGAGTATCAAGTAATAAGCCGTAACCTTCTCCAAAGCTTATTTACTTCACTACTTGATATTTCTCTACTTACAAAAACTAAACTCTCACGAAAAAAAAAAACGAAACACTAATAAGAACGATTGGCATGCTCGCCTGTTTGCACGGCTAACTTACTTAGTCTCTATCGCGTATGCTGGTGGTCTATATCTAGATTTTTACTGTAATGAATGTATATACTCGTAATATATGTATCTCTATATCAGAATCACAACCTGAGCAGGTTAAAGGTGCAGTTTCTACACTTCCCGACTTCATACCCCCGATTTCTTCGAACTTGTTTTATTTTCACCCGGCAGAATTGGCAGCCAATATCGAAAACTCTTCCCGAGGCGTTCGAATCCTACGTTCGAACGCCTCCGGAAGCTGGAAAGCGTTTCCGCGCGTGTGAATTCAAAATTCATCTCTCTCGAGAGAAGTACTTAATCTTTATTTCTTTTCTTTCTTTCTCTTCTTCCGCTCCTCTTCCCACTCTAACTATCTAACTCTCTTCTCTCTTCTAAAAATCTCATCTGTTCCTCGACGAAAAAAAAAACAAAAAAAAACCAAAATCCAGCGAGCTCGCGAG
This sequence comes from Ormyrus labotus, assembly GCA_035582975.1. Classification (NCBI taxonomy): domain Eukaryota; kingdom Metazoa; phylum Arthropoda; class Insecta; order Hymenoptera; family Ormyridae; genus Ormyrus; species Ormyrus labotus. The sequence goes on from JAWWEO010000009.1 coordinate 14,458,594, forward strand.
TCTCTCGTTCCCCAAAGTTCTCGGAGATCTTCCTGGAGGACGAAGCGATGACGCTACGTCCGTCGTCTCTGGCCCACTCCGTCAGCTCCCCCGAGCTCATCCCGATCATAAACGTGCTGCAGGATTCGCCGCCCACGAGCGGCAGCTTGAACCCGCCCCTGATCACCCTTCACAACACCCCGCTCGCTTCGCCAGTGTCGAGTCCCGCGCCGCTGGATTTAGAGTCAGCAGCAGCAGCAACAGCAGCGACAGGCGGCGAGCTGGGCGCGCTGCTGAGGCTGCCCGCCGTCGTCAAGAGGTACGGACGCTCGCACTCGGCAATGACGCTGCCCGTCATCGAGATCAGCGGTGAGTCTTGCGCCCTGGGCGATGACGATGTATGCGACGACGACGACGACGACGACGATAAAGAGGCAAGCCCCGGCTCGCTCCTCTCGCCGCCGAAGCTGACCGCTAGTCTTAACGCACATCACCGTCATCGCTGTCCCCGTCACCCTCATTCTCATACGCTGCAGCGCGACGCTAATAACGGCCGCCGGTCCTCCTCTAACGCTTCCCTCCAGTGCAGGCAGCCGGCCGGGCACAGCAGCAGGCAGTCGGCGAGCTCGAACCACCTCGAGCTCATCGCCAACGCCCTCGTCGACAAGCGCTCGCGCTCCCTATCGCCCGGCCGCTGCTCCTGCTACAACTGCAACGTCTCCGAGCTCATAATGCAGAGCCGAGACCTCTCCCCCTCCGAGCGCTCGAACTTTAAGACCTACTTCTTCAGATCCCTCTCCCACAAGTTCTCAAACTGCTCGTGCTACTCGCTCGCGCAGCAGCACGAGTCCGGCAACTCGAGCTACGCCTCCTCCGTCTGCGGGGACGGTAACTTCGCCGACGGCGGCTCCTCGCCCGAGAACGATAACCTGGACTCGCCGTACGAGCTCTTCAGCCACCACCTCCTGCACACCTCGAAGCTATTCAGATCCCGAAAGGTGCACCAGTCCGCGTCGAGACTCGCGCGATCGAACTCCTGCCCGGAGCCGCTGCTCAAGCCTACGAAAAGGGAGCGCAGCGACTCGCTGGATTCCCGCTCGTCCTTCACCTCATCCTCCTCCTCCTCCTGCTCCAGGACCTCCTCCACGTCCAAGCTGCATCTGAGCTGCTCGCTAGACTGCCTGAGAACGGCCTTGACGCACGACGGCAACCAGAGTAACTGTTACTGCAAGCGCTGCTGCACGCCCCTCGCCGACGCAGCCCCCACGGGGGACGCGGTGCCGCTACTGCCGCCGCCGGCTGGCGGCTGCGTCGACGAGGCTGCCATCCCCGGGCGCCGACGCGCCACTAACAATAACGGCCCCCTGCGCTGCCACGCACCCGCCACCTCCTCCTCCGCCTCCTCCCCGAGCTGCTGGCACCAGTGCCACCTCCAGCACCAGCGTCCCCTCATCCGCAAGCTCCAGCAGCAACGATCCTTCTCGTCCCCAGACACGCGACCTTCGATCATTCAACCTGACCCTACCTGCACAGCAAGGCGCCACCGTCACAGTATCTCCGGACAGATGAGTTATTTCAAGCTTTTGGGGTACAACGTGAGTAAGAAGCTCACCGGATCCGCTAACAGCCTGTTCAGCACCGCCGTCATCAGCGGCTCGTCCAGTGCGCCCAATCTCAAGGACATGGTGCCGCCGCACGCCTCCGCCGTTGCTGGTGAGTCAGTTTTTTAAATTATCTTTGCTCTCTATATTTTTATATAGGGTATTCGTCGCAGTGTGACGATCCGAGAGGATATGTAAAAGTAAATTAAATCATGTGATAATGGAAAATTCAATGAATATACATTTTAATATATTAATAATGCTCGGTAAATGATTGTCGTTACAATTTTTCAGGTTTGTTTTTATTTTATGAAACAATCTCAATTGTCTCGTAACTAACAAATTCCTTAAAAAAGTAGATTTAAAAAACGTACAACTAAATTTTTCAAAGTTCAAAGTTTGAGCAACTGTACCTCCGCCGCTGGAAGTCATTGCAACACGAGCACCATAAATCTCCGCAAACCACTCTAATCCTCGCAGCACAAACACTTCAATCTCTTATCTCGGCAAAAACAAAACAAGCCTGACTCACTAATCGCACTGTTATTCTCGTTACTCCCGCAGCGATCGAGGGCTTCGGAGGCGTGCCGCCAATAAGGCCCCTGGAGACGCTGCACAACGCTCTCTCGCTGCGCCAGTTGGACGCCTTCCTGGACCTGATGACCGGCACGCCGCTCTTCCGCACTCCGGCCTCGTCGCCGCCCAAGTTCCCCTCGCCGGTGGGACCCGATTCCTCCGGTCAGCACCAAAACCTCGGCATCGAAGCCGCAAGGTACGAGCCGCGCTGAGTGGAGAACGGTATTGGTAGGATACGAGCAAGCGAATCTTTTTTTTTTTTTGTTTTTTTTTTTACTTTACTATGGTTTTACGAGTTTATTATATGACGCTTTATGAGAATACGAGTGCTGATTATAAGTAACCCCGTTTGAAGTTGCATTTAAGTGATGGTTGCTCAGCCTATCCGTTTCTTTAAGTAGGTTCTTTCCCCTTTTTACGTGAGTACACATACACACACACTTTTGGCTTTGCTGCTTGTTTATTGTTCTTTTTTTCTTTTATTTTGATTTTGTTTTTTGTCCTTGTTAAACGACTAATTGTTTATTAAACGGTCTAAAAGAATCTTAACTGTAAAGTATTATATTGGCAGAAAGTGAATATTTTCAAGAAATCTGCCTTGCTGATATTTTTTGAGAAAGCATTCGATTGTAATTAAATATATTATCAATTAATTTTTTCTGTATTCTTTAAACGCCAGTATTTGAAGGAAGAGATTTATGTGAAAACGTGAAAGTAAATTAATATTTGCTTATTCAATTCTAATCGCATAACTAAAACGAATTGAATCGTGTTGTTAAATATTCTACGAAACGTGCTCGCAACTAAATAATAATTGCGCAACTATTCATCGAAATCACAAATATAACGCATTTTTTAATATTACTTGATTAAAAAAAAAATTAACAACTTAAGAAATCCGAATAAGAAAGCGTCCTTTTTGAAAAATATGATACTAATAATTAAGCCAAACAAAATAAATAAACAAGTAATTAAACTAATTTATCTTTTATTAGGTTATCTAATTATATTTGGAATGGATTCTGGATAATATTTTCTGGTGAAGTTATTTTAAGAATGCTTAACGTATTTATCGATACAGGAATTAAAATAAAACGGTATTTTATCATATACTGATATTGATATTTCATCTCTTTCGTCAAATAAAATTTATTCTTTTACTTTGCATTGAGCGCTTAACAATTCATACTCTGCGCGCTGTCGCCATACACAATGTTTATTCAAATACCGTCGTAACATGTAACACGTATGCCAGAGTAGAAAATTTGTGTTAATAATTACTTCAAATATCAACATGTTATTACCCTGCTCGTTATTAATGGATACACTCATTAAATGTATTTTAGATAATACCTTTAACCTTCTCATTAATCGTAAAGGATTTTATTATTTGTTGTAATGTAACAATTAGTTAGCAAAATGTTGATAATGTTTGCGTATTTAACTCTAGATACATAACACCTACTCCAATCCATTACAAAGGACCTCACGATAATGAATTGAGTGACATTCGAAATCAAGCTTCACCCACAAGCCCTAACAGTAAGCATTATTTGTGAGATAGTTATCTAAAATAAATAGAAACAAATAGTTCAAGCAAGTGTAAATGTTATTTATTTCAATTTCTTTAAGGTACTGGATGGAGCAGTGAGCCTCCGTCATTTTTATCGTCAGAACCGTCTTCACCAGCTCCAACATCAGCAGGAGAATATAGCATGTCTATGAGTTTAGTTAGTAACGATGGGTAAGTTTGGTAATTTCAGTTTGAAAGCACATTTTGTCACTTGTGAGTATGAAAACATTTACAATTCCCTTGCAGTTCTCAACCTTTCTCAGGCCAAAAGTACTCATCCAACCGATGTCTAGATCTAGACTTTAACGACTTTTGCGTAAACATGGATCAGGAGACGCGGGAGAGTCGCGGAAGTGTCTCTTACACAGATTATTACAGCAGTGAGGATGGCCAAATCCGACGAAGTGCCAACGACAACTGCTTTCCTCCTATTTTTGTCAAACATTCGGTGTCTCAATCCGGTGGAGATGAAAGAGGTAGTGCTGATAATCCTGAAGAGGATGAGGATCATACACTTACTCTGAAGCAAGCTGAAGAGCAGAAGAAGCAGGATGTGCAACACATTTTTGAGCAGAAGGAGAAAGAGAGTCAGAGCGTAATTAAGCCTAGCAGTAGTTACAAGAAGATAGGAAGGTGCGTAATAAAGGAGCGCTTAATATTTTGTACATTAAAATTATTTTTGTACTTTAATTGTTGATATCATTGCAGGTTCCGAGTGGAAAGTATGGAAATTTCAGACAACGACGTGAGAATCAAGGAGACATGCTCGCTGGGTTCGAGCATTTCTTTGGAGAAGAGCAGATTCCTCTCCTCTCAGCCAAAACTCAACACTGGTTCAGTTGAAAGCTCCGCAAAGAAGGGTAACAACTTGCTGCGATCGCAGAGTGTCTACACTCCAAGATCAAGCGGAACGTCAAGTTGCAGCAGATCACCTCTACTACCCAAACAAAGCTCGCTTTCTGCAGCTGCCAGCACTACCGGTGTTAGCGGCGAACGAAGCACTTGGTCAGATACAGTCTCAGCAACAACTCCCGAGGACCCTGAGAAGCCAGTACTGACGCTCGCAAGTAGCTTTACCGACAAGTCGCATATTACTTTTGGCTTCAATGTGCCCGAGGACAAGCAGGATTAAGCCAATGTCTTTTTATTTTTGCTTACATGTTTTATTTTTGGCGAAGTATTATGTATCTGTATGTATATTACATTGTACAATAGCGTTTTTATTTTACGCGGTTTTGAATTTTATACGAGAGTGGCCGTATACGCATAACAAGTTATTTTTTTACACAGAGATTTTACAAAGAGAATTAAAGATACAGCGATTATTTTTCTCGGTGGTTTTCCTCTCTTTATGTACACTTATTTATAGTGTACCTTTTTAATTCACTGCTAAGATTGGTTTTACATTCCTCAATTATGTTTTGAATGTTTAGTCAAGAAAAACGCTGTAATGTTTTGCGTATACACTTAGTAACGAGTGCTTCTCAGAAATAGTCTGTCCTACATGAATGTATATTTTTAATAATTATTATGCGTACCTGATAAAGGTGCCTCGACCGTAAGCACTTTATACGGAATTTGATGATTGATTAAGTACTTAATATTAATCATGTCCAAATAATTTTACGATTATAAATTTTTGAGATCTTTGAAATCCCAAACTTTTAAGGAATTTTATTTTGCAGAACATATTGCTTTTATATAGAAAACATTTGTAATAAATGTCCACATGGATCAGTTTGTAAAATGTTATTTGTAATGAAATCTTGTGAAACATCAATGAAAATTATTCACTACATGTGATGAGATATTTACGTACTATTTTTGCTATAAGAAATTTGCCTAGAAGCTTAAAAAAAGTTTACGGGTAATCTGAATATCGAATTAGAGAAGGAGAAATAATACAAAAATATCACTTTTCAATGTCGCATGATAGGTATTAATTCATTAGGAAATGAATAATGTTATGTGTGGAATAAAATAAAAAAATAAAAATAGAAGAAACTTTAAATGTTTCGGTGCTATATCCACGGTGTCTTAAGTTGTTAAAATTGTTAAATACAATAAATAAAAAAAAAAAACTGTAGAAAATTTAATGACGCCCTTTTCATTGTTTTTGTGTAAACAAATGTTTGTTTTATTAATTTATCACACAATATCCGAAAAATTAGACCAATAATTAAATAAAGACGATTTCACTTCTATTTTCAAAAAATTGCGTTTTTTATCAGCAACTTTGATTTAATTCCAAACACTTATTAAATAGATAAACTTTTTCACGTATTGTACAAAATTAATTTTATTATCGAAATGATTTGCAACATTACTAAGGGCAGTAAACTCTCTAAGCCTTTAATCTCCATAAGCAGGACTAAATCACTGGCCCCCTCAAATAATAATCTGCTTTCCAAAACTAAACTGCATCGTTTAACAAGAACCGAGCCGCGCTAAACAAAAAGATTCCAATTTAATATCGCGCAAGATGCACCCCACATCTCCTCCTCGCCCGCATGACTTATGGCTTTATAATAGCGCGAGACGAAATCTCGCAGCGCGGCTTCCTCGCGTGACGAATCCGGTTAATAAGCGCCGAAGGGTTCCGTTTAGCGTCGCGGGGTGGAGGCGTCGGCCACCCCATTGTTCGCGCGCACGTGCGCCTCTTTAGCGCCCCCCGTTACGTCGCCCGGAGATTCGACTTTCCCCAAATCCGTGAAAAACTGTGCGGCCACCACCCCCCTGGCCGACCTGCACTCAGGGCAGGTGCAGTGGATGCGCAGGGGATTCGTCACTGCGAGGCGTCAGATTTGACGCGAAGCTGATGCGGGATGGATTTGGAGAAGTGAACGGATAAAGACGTGTTCGCTTTGAGCTTTGTTAGAAGTTATCGGCGTTAAGAGCTGGCATAAGAAAGCATTTTTATTAAGTTAGTTAACGTTTTTTTTTTAATGTTTATTGAAAATAAAAAGAAAGAAGGATAGTTGTTGTTATATTATTTTTGAAAGTTTAAAGGCTTATAATTTTTTTCCCTACATTTCCCTATATAAATTTGTTGTTGAAATTAAAGATCTTTAAGTGCTCTAAACGACAGAAAATGTTTTGCACGTTTCTCAGCGTTACCACAGTTTTTGACAATGGAAAAATTTTCATATGAGACGGGGGCATCCTTCTTTGAAAAATATTGCTTAAAATAGATGCAAACTGTCTTAAACAGTATAAATCGAGATTCCATTGAAATTTCAATCTTTTGCGTCACGCTCTCATGCTGCGGTGATTATTAAAAGAAAGTCAACAATATTTTTATGCGAACACCTGCAGAATTATCTATTTTTAAGTCGTTTAAAATAATTTGTCTTCGCCACGCTTAACTGTATTACTTTAATAAAGAAATCTTCCGTAATATCTGGAATGTTTTTGAGAAAACTTGATATACTATGGAACGAAAAGCTCGAGTCGGAGCGCGGAACTCACCCTCAGAGCTTTCCAGCCGCATTGATCCGAGGCGTCAGCTTGCAGTTATTACTTTACTCAGTATAACTATAGCGATTTGAACATGAAGCCGACACTCCAACTTCGACGAAGATGAAATTGGCAAACGATATATTAACAACAGCCGTCGGTTTACTTTACTTTAGTTTTGTGTCTTTTCTGCTTAACAAAAAAAGCAAAGTTTTGCGCGCTTTATTTTTGTGTTTTTGACTTTATTTATCAAAATAATAAGTTTTATAATTTAAATTTTTAAAGATTGTCTTCAATTCATATCATATAACTTTGCGCACTAAATAAAAATTGTTGAATATAATAGCAAATTTATAAAAATGGATTTTACTAATCTGTTACATCATAAAAACGTGTATCTGTTAGAAGTCACACTTTTTGTTTATAAATAACTTTTCGTACAGCTTTATGTAAAGCAATCACATGAATCAATGTTTGAGACATCTCCAATGCCAAGAACTACTTGCAAAATGAAATATAAAATATAATATTCCATCATCAATGAAACTGAATATACTTGAAAACAAGAGAATCTATACAACAGACTTTCAATTATTATTATTATATGAACAGTACTAAGAAAAATTTCCTCCCCCCAAACTACTTTTCAATTCTCAAAACGCTGAAAAAACTCGCTCGCGACATCCACTCATCACCACTAAGAATCGAAGCGACGCTCCACCATCCGTCATCCATGCCGTCGCAGGCTAATTGCCCCGAAGCCGCGTCGGTGTCACGGCTTAACACTCGTGCAGAATCGCGGCGGCGCGCATCCTGGGTAATCGCGGAAAATCTCCTCTTTCATCGTCCGCCCGTCGGGGCCCGAAAAGCAAAAAAAAAAAGAGGAAAGAAAAAGCAGGGCGATCGGGACAATAGGGGCGGCGTGACAGCACCGTGATTGCACATTAGTAATATTATGCACCCCTGCTGCTGCGCGCCCGCGCCGCTCTCGAGCAAACACGTCAAGTGAGTCGGCTAATATCTATTTGATTAATTCGTGGCGGCCAAGGGGCAGAGAGAGAAGACTGCGGCAATATGCTAGCAGCCGAGCTCGTAGAGGAGATTAGCGGCCGCGTGCCGCTTTTCAAGGACTCCGAGGACTAAACTCGCAATCCGGAAGTATTTCGGAACGCGAGGAAACGAGGAGCGTGTCGCGGAAATTGATTCCTGGGCTCGACGGAGAGAAGAGGGCCGTTTTGTTTAAGTGGATTATAGCGGGAGGTGTAAAGTTTTTTTTGATGTGTGAAATTGGATGATGACAAGTAACACGGAAAATTGTTAGTATAACGTATAATTTAATGGTTATGGTTTTGATCAATCAGTTCAGATTTTGATACAATATAGTATTAAGTTCTTAAATTTTAGTTAGAATTCTTAGAAATAAAAAATTTCACTTAATGCTTAACAGAAAAAATGAATTTATTATATAACAGTATATAATATAATATCTTATTTTATCTTGTGAAAAAATCAATAAAACAAAGCCTTACGAGAATATCGTATTTTAATCTAAAATATAGATATTTTTTTACGTAGGCTAAGCGATGGTTATAATTTTCAATTGAAGGTTCGCAAACGTAAAAAATATAAAATAATAAATTCATCATGACTTTAGTCTTACATTGATTTATTACGTCATTAGTAAGCAAAAGATAGTGACAGTCGCAATGTTAGGGATTTTTTAAAGAAAAAGATAAAGCGAAATAGGTTGAGCATCTTTTAGATAACCTTGACTTTGCGATAAGATTTATTTTATTCTTCGGTCATAACTATATAAAACAGCAACGTTTGAAAACTAATTATTAAAAAGAAAAAAAAAACGCCAGCAATAATCGCCAATTCAGCTAAAATCCCCGCTGGAAATGCAGACAATCCAGTAAATCCGAGACGTACAAGCACAGCATATCATAACTACACGCGTCGCAGAGCGCCGAAGGAATACAATAACAATGATCATCCCCAAAGGTTCCACCCTCCGTTTCGCGGCGGTCCAATCGCGAGTCGGTTCCGGAAGCGCTCACCCCTCGGCGAGCCAATGGAACGCCGGCACTGTCACGCACGTGCCGCTACGACCGCGTAAATGAATTGCGCGTACACTCGTATATGCGGACTGGAAGGGCAGGCTCGTACGTAGTAAATAAGCGGTCCGAGCACGGCGGGAGAGTGCTCGCGTTTTAATTTGACAGAGCTACTGTCTAAAATAAAGTTGGGATACTTGTTACTTTTTTGTCGTTACTGCGAAAATAGATATTGTAGACGTTCGACAAACGCGTACGAAAGCTTCTTAATCCGCGCAACAGGCCTCTTTCCAAAACTTCGAACTCATCGTGTATCGGTGAAAACGAAAAAAAGCCCAGATGCAGCTCTGATCAGCCGCAAAATTCGACCCACGACTTATATATTAACCCGTAAACAGACCGTCGGGGTTCGCGACCCGTGAAGAATCGCAGGACGAGCTCGCGGAGGGAGGGTTGCTCGACGCTCCTGACCGAGGGGGCGTGTCCGCGCCGAAATTCCCTTCGGCGCGCCACCCAACTCACCGCCGCCTCACTCGCGAGTCACTTTTCGACGGGGCCAGATGAGTTTTGGACCTGCCGAGATCGGTGCGTCTTCCCTGCCTTCGTCCGACTGTGGATTGAGTCTGTGTCTCTTGCACTGAGGGAGGATTGAGATTGCTCGAGGCCGATCGAGGGATATGAGCTACCCCGAGCCGCTTTGGGAAATCAACGGAAACCAGGCTCCTGTAAGTCGAACTTGCGATTGTTTTTGTCGGGGGGTTTGCAGTGCTTTTTGAGGGGGGTTCGGAAAATATGATTTTTTTATCATTTGGACTTTTCTGCTAATCGCTGCCCAAAATTGTATCTAACGCGCGCAAGAACAATGTCGCCTTCTCTCGATAAATCGAACTTGTTTTCGTCGCTTCTACAGGTAATAACAACAAGCACGGAGATGTCGCAGTACGTGGGGAATGAAATCAGCAGTTATCCGATGTGGGACAGTTCCGTTTTGTACCCGACGGCGCCGCCTCCCTCGCATCCGCACGTCAACGAACACGGACTCTACAGGCAGCCCTGTGCTTTGCTGCATCAAAGGTACTTCGAGAGGAGGAACATCCTCTGATCTCAAGGATTTTCGAACGTTCTTTGCTTTTATCGGAACTTTCTTGCGCGAGTGAATGCCTTTATCTTAAATCGGAGATTATCTTTCGTTTGCGATTGAATACAAATTTTATTTACGATTGTTTACGACGGGGAGATGATTCGGTGCAATTCGAGCGTGGGTCAATGGCTTCAATTTTCAGGAGAGTAACCGCAACATCACGTCTGTTGATACACGTTGCTTGTTTTGAGCTTTAAAGTGCATTGTTGTTTTCTTTATACGTTAACAATAGATACCGCACAAAAATGCACCGTAACTTCTAGAACTTTTTTTATAATTACGCGAACCCGTTTATTTCCCGCTCTGAGATATCTTTGTTTAGCGCGCAGAGACGTCAGTTTTATCGCGTGAACTTATTACTCGATTATATTTATGTTTATAATAAATTATTCTCAATAATCGCACTATTACATGCGACGCCAGCATAGGCCGCGTTTTTCTGGGTTTTTCCCATTTTTCCGTATCAATATGTTTTAAATGCGCGCAGATTATCTTGAATTTTCATATTAATCATATTAACATTTAGTCGTTATACCCCAAATGGGCGATCTGCAAACGTGCCTTCGTCGACGACGAAAAAACCAAGGCGAAGAGTAGCGACGGTGTCTCAGCGAAGGGCGGCGAACATTCGCGAGAGGCGCAGAATGTTCAATCTGAACGAGGCATTCGACAAACTTCGAAGAAAGGTGCGTTCAGTGCGTTTGTTTCGTTTTCATCAATGAGTATAAGCGAATTTTGGATAATAAAAAAAATATTATTCTAAAACAGAAAAAATATTATTTCAAGTAAATGACCTAACTTGTTTTTATAAATCGTTTAAAATTTACTTTACATAAATAATACTGGCTTTCGCGACTATTAAGGAATGTTTTTATTTAGCAAATAAATTTACTCGAGCGTTAAATTTCTACAGGTACCAACATTTGCTTACGAAAAGCGGCTCTCCAGAATCGAAACACTACGACTGGCCATCACTTACATCGCCTTCATGGGCGAGCTTCTGAGCACAGATCCGAACAATCCCAAGCAAGATTACATTCCAAGAGAGAACTATTATCTGCCGTCGAGTTAAGAAAAAAAAAAAGGGACAACAGAACATATCGATTCAGGTTAAGTGCATCTCGTTTACTTTTTTCAATTGTAACGATGAGTCGGGATTATTTTCAAGTCACAAATTGTCGCCGCGAGCGCAGCGGCGATTAGATCTCAGTCGACAATAAATTTTTACGATTTATATTACTCTCGAGAACTCGAGAAATCTAAAGTCGAGCTCCGTCTGTTCGAAATCTAGTCTTCCGAGTACCGAATTGCGCGCGATCGAAATAAATCGCCCGTTATCTTGTAAGTCGCACTTGAGAAAATAATATCTGTTAGAGGGAAAAGATATCGTGTGCGGAAAGAGTGCGTGTTATATCTTTCAGTAAATCTTTAGTATTTATTTAATGAAGATTCCATTAATAGGAATTTTTCTATCAAATGTACATAGTTTTGTTACATACAATTATAAGTTATTTACATTAAGAATTTCGTAAACTTTGCGTTTTATTACACCAATTTTTGCAGTTTTTCATATATTTATTTTGAGTGCAGTGACTTTATTTGAATAAAACATATCAGTGTAATGTCTTGTGCGCCAATTGAAGAGTAAATAAAGACAATACTGCATTTTATTTGTGCTGAAGATCCGTATTAGCTTCTGACAATAAATGTATACAAAGTGTAAAAAGATATTTATATAGAATGCAATCATGAAAAATATTTGTAACGTTAGCATAAATTTAGTCGTGAAAAGATACAACTAAAGCGTCTTCCATTTCTTAACATAATTATTTATAAAGCGTCCTATACTTTACTACAATGTAATGAAATTCTAGAATTCTACATCTTAAATAAATTGTAATTATCACAAAGTACTTCTTATTATTTAATTTTGGGAAATACCAGTAGTTCGTATCAAACTATCAGCTTCTTTAACTGGTCCAACAAAATATAATACAATGCTGGATATTAAACTTACTCCAATTCTTTCTTCGTAAACTATTCCCAAATAATAATCAAAAAAGACTGCACATTATTTACCCATTTTTTTATGTTGCAACTACTTACCAATTATTGCAGAGGTAGCGCAACATAGCTTGAACTGTGATCTACTATGTTAACAATATGATCACCCCATTATACGTAAATACAGTAATCGAACACAACAACGTTGTATTGCAACAATTTATGACATTATTGTCCTTCTGACAAGTGTCCCTTCTGGGCACGGCAACGGTGAACGGGGAAGCGCGGAATTAATTAAAGCCAGACGGATAATAGAAGTGCGATACGTGCAGTATCCAGTTCTAAGCGATCTAATATTAATAAAAGTGTTTCATATTGATTGTTTGTTCTTATCTGTCTTTTTATTGAAGCTTTCTTTTTATTTATATAAATCTTTTCTAAATCTAAGATAAAGATAAGATTCGTTGATACTTATTAAAACGATATAAATAGATCGTTTGTGGGCAGGTCAGGTCTTGACGGACTAACCTGCTGGATATTGTTTATTTTTTTATGAAAATCTTTATTAATTAGAATTATCGCGGAAAGATTTTGGGAAAATAATACTACACTGGTTTTGAGCAATCTGAGGCACAAAGCCTTTATTTGCAAATACAGTCTCTTTTTCATCGGATTTAATCGATGATTAAATAATGGATTTTTAACGACTGACGCCGGTGCACTGCGATACCTCAGATGTTTAGGCTCTTTCTTTCAAAATTTATATTTAATGAACTCTTTCTACGAGTATGACTAAGGTCGTCACAAAATCGTGCCTTCAGGCGGGCAAACTTGGGCTTTTTCCTTATCGAGCCTCCCCACGAGGAGAAACCTCCTACTACTCGGCAGAGTGGAGGCTCTACGGCCAAGGCTAGATTCCCTTTTCGCATCGGAGAAGCTCACTTTCAGAGACCCGTCAGTGGAAAACCTCGCTGAATAATAATAAATGATAATTATCGCGCTAATGACACTAAACGATTACAACTCAGCTATGCAAAACTCTATTGTCGCAGTATTAAACACGTTCGCGATTGCGGTTCAATGCTCCGTTGACCTTTCGATCAAGACTAACTGTCAGAAAGAATGACGGACCGGCTCGCGCTTCCTTATCCCCTCTATACTTTTCCCGACGGCGCGAGAACGCGAAAGCCGAAAATTAACCGCGCTGCGATCCGGCGAAATTCGAACAAATTATGAAAGAATGTAAATGTCTTGTAAAATCACCTCGTTCATTCTCATTTAGTATTGTCATCACGTTGATATAGTCATGTACGTTTTAAGTGTTGATTGTTTTTAAAGATTTATGACTAGGCCTACTCGATGATTTGATAATTTATAAGGCATGGTAATGAAGTCGATTGTAGGTATTGTTTTTGCACGTGTAAATTACTTACCTCTGTGTACTCGCTTTAATTGCAAACATTCTTTGCTGAAAGATACTGTAATATTTTGGAATCTTCGATGACTCGCCAAAATCATTGTGCAAAAAGTACATAACACGAAAACTAATATTGTTGGAATAAATTTTATGCTAATTAAGGTCAAGAAGGACAGGATAAAATTTTCGATTATTCATTACTATCTTTTTTATAATAAAAACTACAATAAGAATACATGTATATATATTATCTATAGATAATTGATGGCTGGTCAGTGGCATTTTTAGTTGGATAGTATTCACGAGTTATTTCAAAAATGTTTATATCAACAATAGTACACGTGAAGGAAGAATTTTTTCAACGGATTAAGAAGATTAATGCTTTTTATTATGATTTATTCAAGATTAGAATCAATACACTTTCAGCAAATTAGAAAATTGTGTAACACAGTGATTTCAAAATATTCACTATGTACGGTATTAAATTTACATTTCGTATTTCAACTGGGATCTTATCGCGTCAAATAAATTAGAAATGGAATTTTGACTTCATTTAGGATGTCCTCCAAAAATCTTAAGCAATCTCACCGTAAAGTTTCTAATATCGTATAAACGTTAGTTATGTACAGTCTACATTAAACATGAATTAAGATTAAAATAATATAAAAATTTTGTAATTATTTTCATATCAGATGTAAGTATTAATTAAAAATTGATATCATAAGTACATTTTAAATGCTAACTCTGTTTTATATACAAAGAGTAGATATTAACATTCTTTGTTATGTGGCAGAATTTTAAAACTAATTGCTGCAACTCAGCTTTCGTGGTGAAGTGAATCTAACTTATACCTAATAATATTTACAAATTGTTATTTACAACTTATTCGTAATAATACATTCTTTTTTAATTTAATATAAGCTGCTTCTAGCCTACGACAATATTTTCACCAGAAACTATTTGCACCTTGTCCAAAGTTAACAATTTTTCAACTTCTGCAATTGCCTCGACTTTCTTCTTCTTTTTCCTATCGAAATTGGGGTCGTTCCAGTCTTGAACGTCGCCGCTACCAAAAATAACGAAGACGACGTTGGCAACTAGGCTGACGATGCAAATTATCCAGAATACCAGACGCCATTCGCTCAATGTCTGATTAGGAGCCAAAATTCCAACGAGGTAAGGTCCTCCGATTCCGCACAGGCCTAAATAATGCGTTTAAATGATTGATAAATACATTTATAACCGTAAGTAAAATAAGAATTTTCTTAAGTTTTATTAACTTTTTTATTAGATATTCTCTCAAAGCCACTTATAACTGACAAGGAAAATATTCATAGTTTCAAAAAAGATTAAAAATCAGTCCTTGAATATGAAACGATTTAATTAATGTTAACAGTTGTTTCAACTTAAAAAAAAACATAATATTATTAGCATAAAATTAAAGCATTACCTCAGAGTTTAAAGCTGCTTCGAAAGACAATAATTTATTAAGAGGAAACTGAATTCAAGACTTAAATTATTCATAGGTTTAATTTCGCGATTTTCTGAACACTCAAAAAGCAATGATTGATTCGTTACAATCAAAGCGATTACAAAGTTTATACTTTTAAATAATGCCTCACCTGCAAGCCCGTGACTTATCGCCATAACAGTTCCAGCGTAATTCGGACTGAGATCCAGCACGTTCGCCTTGACACCCGGAAAACCGGGCCCCGCCAGGAGGCTCGTCAAAAAGGTAACGACGAAGTACAGCCCCTGGTCGCAGCCGACGTAGCCCGCCAGAACCACGAACAAACCGTGCACGCCTATTCCAATGGTGCCCATGACCTTCCTCACGTTCGTCCTCGACATGTACCCCTTCAGAATCAGCCAGTCCGACATCCAGGAGAAAACGAAGCAGGACGCGAACATGGTCACGTTCATCAGCAGCACCAGCAGCCCGTTCTCGTCGACGGTGAACTTGAGCACGCTCATCGTGTACTTGGGCATGTCCGCCAGCATGGTGTAACCGCCGAAGTCGCGACCTACGGTGGCTATGACCAGGGCCCAGAACGGCGTCGAGGTCAGCAGGTGCCTCCAGGGCACCGGCGGAGCGTCCGCGTGCGTGTGCTCGCTCAGCTTCGCGTTCAGCTGCTCCGCCTCGGTCGCCGAGATGAACGGGTGCTCCCTCGGATTGTTGTAGCACAGCACGATCCACAGCAGGTACCAGACCACCCCTAAACCTCCGACCAGGTAGTAAACGCCGGGCCAGTCCATCGTCTTTAAGATCGGCCCCAGGCCCATGGAGACGAAGAGGACGCCGAACATCGCGCCCATGAAGACGAAGGTCGAGGTCTTGGAGCGCTCCTCAGCCGGGATCCACTGGGCGAGCATCACCGAGATGGCCGGCTGGGTCGTGCCCTCGCACAGGCCCATCACCACTCTGAGCCAGATCAGAGCCGTGGCGCCGCCCCAGTAGACGGCGAACGGGGAAAGGATCGTAAAGATCGACGTCGCCAGGATGCCCAGGCCGAGGATGTGCTTGCCGCCGAAGCGCTCGGCGAGGATGCCGCCTGGCACGTGGCTGGCCACGTAGCCCCAGTAGAACGAGCCCAGGATTATGCCCTGGAAAAGGCAGGATGGAATTTGATTTTGCACCGATGACGATCGGATTTAGAAGGGATCGGGAAAAGTTGAAAGAACTGGCTATTGTTATTCAGATTTGTTTGAATGAACGTCATTATGTTTGCTCAAAAAACTGATTCAGTCTCGAAGAGGTTTTGTAATTTGAATGAGAATACTATGTACATAGTCGTTTTATACTTGGTAAAGTTAAATATGTAGTGCCAAGCCTTTTTCAATTTATTTTTCGTGTACAAATAGTTTATTTGAAATAATAAATCATTATTATTAAAATAACTTCAGGATAATTTACTAATTAAAACGTGAAATTACGTAAACCAGCTTAAAAGTACACTTGTAAATTCGTGCGCTGCCGATATTCTTCCTCTTAAATGATAAAACGCATGTAACAATTTATCTTGTTTGATTAACAAATTAAATCTGTGTAATCACCACCTTCTGATTTATCAGTCGTTATAAATTCCAAATTTGTAGATACAAATCCTTCGATTTCGGAAGCTACTTTACCTGAGTATACTCGCTCCAATCGTAAGTTCCCGCACCGGTAGTTGTTGCGTTTTTCAACGTCAGATTGTGCAAATTAAAATTCATAGGAGCCGGACAGGAGTCGTCGAGGAATTCCGGCAGAACCGCATGCTGCTTTACCATTTTGGGTATTGTGAGCGGAAGGCACATGCGCATCGCGAATGCGCTGAATATGCAGAAAAATCCCATTACTGCGAACACCCATTTTTGAGAGATCCTCGAGCCTGAAAGTATTATAATTTTGGAATGAAAAAAAGAGAAAATTGTTTGTTGTTCGTTTAACGAAACAAGAGAATATAATTATTTTTGATTATTTGTATAAAGTTTTTTAATGAGAATAATTATAAATCTCGTAATTTGTTCTCGTATTTTGTTGCGAAATTCTGTTAATAGGTTGCTTACAAATGCATTTAATTAGAAGCTTATCGGTGCAGTTATTGTATAATATTATCAGTTTAAACAAGTTATAGTAAACAACTGGATGTTGATAGGATTTGTTTATATCTAATTATTAATAAATGTAAATTTATACTAAATTAAAAAAATAATTTTAAAGGCAACGACAGATAATTAATCGATTAATTAATCTAAAAAGATAACAGTTGCATATAGTGTTGCTTGAATTTAGTATTCTTCCATGAATTTGAAAAAAAATGGGTCGACCCCACGAAATAAAAATATTCTAATAATTAATTTTTTAATTTTTACTTTATACTTTAAAATTTATCTCTCGACAACCAGCTTCTAAAATGTAATAGAACATCATATTATTTTTCTATGGAGTACATGAAGCGATTAGATTAGATCAATTCATTTTAATCTACGAAATAGAAATGTATAGTTTCTAACAACGTGTAAACGTTGCAGCCTAAAAATTAAAATTTATAAACCCTAAGAAAATTTTTTTTTAAAAATTTAGATTTTTTTTCTAAAAATTACTATTTTAATGGTACTCATGGGACACATTCATATTTTAATAATTTTTACTATATACTATTTGTAAAATTTGTAAATAATTTGTAAAATTTACAAATAATTTGTAACATTTACAAATAATTTGTAACATTTACAAATAATTTGTAACATTTACAAATAAAATAGTAAAATTTACGAAATATATAGCAAAAATAAATAAAATTGCGGTAAAAATTATTAAAATATGAGTGTGTCCCACGAGTGCTATTAAAATAGTAATTTTTACAAAAAATTTTTCGCAGTGATTCGAAATTCGTAAAAGCATCATAGTGATAAAAAAATATACACAATCCGTAAACAATTAAATAAACTTTTATTTAGTGTAAAAATATTCATTATCGAAATTCAGATTGTGTCGACAAAGATTTAAACCTTTTCAGAAAAATATATTTCTTTTTGCGAAACGCATGTTATTGCACTAATTGCAAATGTAAATAAATACTTACAACAATACTTCACTTCCGTCGCCATTCTCGAAAAATTCTCGCAGCGCAACTTGCAGCCCAAAAATCTATAATCGAATCCTGCTAAGCATCAGGGCCGGGCTCGAACGCTAAAACTCCCCGCGCACGAACACAAGTCCAAAGACCTCTTCGAGGAGCCGACTCGTCGGTCCGGCAGCTCCAGAGCGACTCGGGCGCTTAATTGGGAAAAGGTGTCGACTTGCGCTGATGCAGCTATTAAAAAATCATTTATCTAAACGATGTGAATACGTTAGAAACGAATGTAATCTCGGCGGAAAACAGTAGCGTCGCCAAGGTGTTCTCGGCGACGAAAAAGCGAGAGTCACTCCGAAAGATAAATCGGCAGGCTGTTGTGTGAGCAGAAAGAATACGAGTCAAGCTTTATCTGCCTAAATGATTTAAAGCCACCTGTTGTTTCTGAATCAGAAGTAATTGGCTTCCGCGACGTACGAGTTTACCCTTGTTTGCTTGATTTCTATACGTATTAGGGGATTTTGAGGCGAAAAGCGCAAAAATATCAGTTGTTTTTTTTAATTAACATTGATTGAGGCCGATTTTTATCCTCAACGGATTAAATACTTAATTTTTTCAAATAAGAAATTTTTCCAGTCATTATGAATTTAAAATTTGTTTTATTGTATTTGCAAAAAGGCCCGAAGTTTATAATGTAGAGGTGATTCGTATACTAAAATTAAAATAATAAAATAAAATTTGCAAAAACAGAAACTTGAAGACATTTTCAAAATAATGCCAAAGAAAAATACATAATAAAATTTGTTTCAATGCATTCTTTATTTGGAAAGGATTCCTTTTTTACATTAGTCGTTTTAAATCGTCTATGCAAACATTAACATTGTAATATTATAAAATTTTACCATGAAATATAATTACAGGTGACAATTTCTTTAACAATTGAATAATCAGCCACTATTATTTGTCTTAGATTATTTCATTTTAGCACCTAATCTATTAGAAGTTTATTGTTTTCGAACACCTGTGCCACACTCGTTTTATCTTACAAAAAAATACATTTCTTTGTTCGTACTTTCTTCTTAGAAATTTGAATATGTAACGAAAAAGGCTAATAAAAAAAATAATAATTTAAACGCTTACGAAGAAGGTTTTAACTGAACTTAAGATTTGGAATTTTACAAAATGTTAAAATATCATTCACCTTTGTTCACGCTTGTTCCGCTCTTACAGAAATCAGTGTCGATGCGCGTCGCGCAATAGCCTGCGAAAAACCGCGAAAAGGCTAGTTAGAAAAACGGGAGTCACCCGACTTCCGGCTTGTATATTTAAACGGCCGAAACAACCTTACAGTTACCATTGTAATTATATGCTAATTTAAAAAATATGGATTAAACTTAAAATTATTGAAGAAAGGTTTAATTTTAATTCAAAGCCCGCTGATCACTACAGCAATCAATTTCATTTAAAAAAATTTTAGTTATCGCATATATTTTTTTTCTTTTTTAACATGAATTTGATTAAAGTAAGTGTATATTTTTTATAAATTTATTTATTATACTAATTAACATTTTTTATCTAACTTAATAAGCAGCTATTATAAAATAAATAAATATTGTCGCAATAAATATACTTTTTTAATTTTTTAAATAACTCAATTGCTAGAAATGTAGTATTGTAAATTTAAAATAATAATTATTTATGACAATATGATAACAAAATGAAAAACAGACGATTAGTATTGTACTCAATAGTACCCCCACTCTTCTTTAACCATGTCAGCAAGTTTTTCACCGATCATTATAACTGGAATATTTGTATGACCCGTCATAATCATTGGCATTATTGAAGCATCGGCTACTCGCAAACCTTGAATACCTTTTACCTAAAATATTTAAAATTTTTATAATAATTTGGGTAATTAATAAATATTATGTGTAAAACTTTAATTGTATTGTTTTATGAACGATTAATTAGAAAAACAAAAAAAAAATGAAAACATCGACTGTAAAAATACAAAACATTAATTTTAAGTGACTCACTTGTAATCTTGGATTAACAACTCCTGTCGGATCGTATTCCGGTGCCATTTTGCATGTGCCAGAGTGATGATAAATCGTGAAAGTAAAAGTCCTCAGAGCGCATTCCCAGTAAACATCCGAGTCATACTCAAAGTCTTCGCACCCGGGAACAATGAAGTCATAGAATTGTGAATTAAATCGCCGCATAGCTTTCGTCCTGCTGATTTCAATCGCAGCTCTGATCCCTCTAACCATAATCCTTACATCTTCCGGGTCATCTAAATAGTTGGCAAAGATTTTCGGTTTAGACGCTGGATCTTTGTTTCTTAACAAAATCCTTCCTCTGCTATTGGGCCGCATCAGCATCGGAAATACAGTCCAGGAGTGATGCCCAGTTAGTCTGGCAAACATCTTCCTCCAGTACTCGTTCGATAAACCCACATTGTGTCGAAAGGATGGATCCGAAATTATGGAGCCACCGATGAACAGTAATTCCATATTCGGATATCCGTCGGACTCTTCGTACGCGTTGTCGACGTCGAGAAAAGCCAGTGCCTCGCACGCGCCGGGAATCGTGTAAGGCCCGAATCTCGTGTTCAAAAAGTCTCGTAAGTACGGCTTCGAAGGATTGAACAGTTCGTCGGAAACGATGCTTACGGGTTGATCGACTAGAAAGACCAGACCGCCGTAAGCGATGTGATCCATCAAATTTTCTCCGACTGGTAGGTCTTGGACGATGTCGATGTTCATGTCCTGCAGGTGCGTAGCTGGACCGATGCCCGACAGCATTAGAATTTGAGCAGTTCCGATCGTTCCGGCGCACAGTATAACTTCTTTCCTCGCCTTCACGTGTACGAGCATGCCTAATTTACTGAATTCCACGCCGTAAGCTACCTTGGACACGGGATCTATGAGTACTTTGTGCACGTGGCTGAGCCTGGTCACGAACAAGTTTTTCCGTCGATTAGCCGGGTACAAGTAACCTTTGTTGGTACTCACTCTCGTCCCGTTTTTCATCGTAGCTTGAATGTAAGAGAAGCCGACCTCTTGGTCCGCGTTGTAATCGATAATCGGATATCCCATCTCGAGGCCCGCTTCCAGAAAACTTTCTGCCAACGGCGTGTGATAAGGCGGGTAAGTTATGTGAATCGGCCCGTCGACGTTGTGCACCTGCTTGTCGTATTTCATTTCGCGAATGCCGATGTCTTCCAGTTTCTTGAAGTACGGCAACAATTCGTCGTAGGACCAGCCCTCGTTGCCCATTGCGGCCCAGTTGTCGTAATCTATCGGATTGCCTCTGGTTGCGATCATGTAATTTAAAACGCTGCTCCCACCCATGACTTTACCTCTCGGCCAGTTGCATCGGCGATTCTTCATTCCTTGACAGTAAGTCCTGGAGGGCTCGGTTTGGTACTTCCAATTCAGATCGTTGCTGAACTGCAGATAATTTACGATTAGCGGTATGTCCATGACGAGGTTCTCGTTGGGGCCCGCTTCGATCAACAGCACTGTACTGTCCAACATTTCACTGAGTCTCCCGGCAACTGCGGCGCCTGCAGTGCCGGCGCCAACGACGATAAAGTCATACTCTTCGTTAAATCGGGGGGTGTGATCCTTCAATTGACTGGCTAAAAACTGCTCGCCCTCGCGCAAGAAGTTTCTCGCTCCGGTGGATAATATTCGGAGAGCTTCTCGGACGGGTGTTTCGTCTTCTACGTAGCCGTAGAGATTTTGGTAAACTAAAGTCTTGTGTCTGTAGGCTTTGCAGGTTGCTGAAATGGCGAGGGCCAAAATGAGCCTTCGAAGAAATTGATTCATTTTGATGCTGAATCTTTTAAGGAAGGTGTTCTAGTAGTTTTTGATCTTCAAGATCATCTTATTCGAAAGTTTTGCAATTAAATTTTGTTATATCGGCGCGCAATTCTTGGAATGGTTATTTGCTAAAAATATATAACGACAAAAAACAGCACTGATTTAAATTTCTTCGCTCACAGACGGTATTAAAATTACTTTTAAATTGTTCAATGTTCACTGTATATTTTAGTACTTCTTAATTGACCCATTTTTTAACTTTTACAGAACAACGTGTACACCGCAATCTCAACAGAATGCTTTGGATTAAAGACACAATCGAAATAAGTAGTTTTTAAATCAGACACCTGCAAGCGTCGAAAATGCGTAGACTCTGCGTTTGCTGACGCCAGACAAATGCTCGAGCAGTGTTTCGCAAGGGTCAGCAGCTTTCCTCGCAATTTCTAAAATATTTGATTAGTATTGCACTAAAAATGTATTTCCATTTTAAAATTAGGCCACGAGAATTGTTTACGAGGAATTGAAAGGGTTCTTTTATAACTTTTAATAAATTCGAGAATAAAAATTTTTTATTTAAACATAATAATACTTAACAATATTCTAAGCTCTAAAGGCGTACAATCACGTAGTCTTAATAGGCAGTAATTGTATTCCATCTTTATCATCCACTCGATCCCGCTCCTTTTCCTTCGTCAAGAACACCGGGTCGTTCCACTCCTGCAGCTCTCCAGTTCCGTAAACCAAAAAGACCACATTGCTCGCGACGTAAAACGCAAAGACAATCCAAAAGACGGCTCGCCACTCGCCGACGGTTTGGTGCGGCGTTATCAGCCCCACGATGTACGGCGAAACGATCCCGCTGAGAGTGGAGACGCCGTTGGTCAGAGCCATCAGCGAT
Source organism: Ormyrus labotus (assembly GCA_035582975.1). Taxonomy (NCBI): domain Eukaryota; kingdom Metazoa; phylum Arthropoda; class Insecta; order Hymenoptera; family Ormyridae; genus Ormyrus; species Ormyrus labotus. Next base: position 14,481,685 of record JAWWEO010000009.1, read on the forward strand.
CCGGCGTAATTCGGGCCGAGATCCAGCGCGTTCACCAGTATGCTGGAGCTCGCGCATCCCTTGAAGGTGAGACCGGCGGTGATCAGAGCCACGGCCAGGTATCCGTCGCAGCCGGCGTAGGACGCCGCGAGCAGGAACAATCCGGGCCCGAGGGAGGAGATCGCGCAGCCGATTTTGCGAACGGCGCTGACGGACAGCTTTCGCCTGGAGATTACGGCGTCGGCCACGGTGGAGGTGATCATGCTGCAGAGCCACATGCAGAGGTAAGGGAGGGAGGAGAGGTAGCCGTTGTCCTGGACCGAGAATTTGAGGACGCTGCTGAGGTACTTCGGCATGTCGTTGACCATCGTGAGGAAGCCCCAGGCGTTGCCGATCGTGGCTACCACTACTGCCCAGACTGGGCCCGATCGCAGGATGTGTGCCCACGGCGTGGGAGGAATGTTGCTGTGAGTATTGGCTGTTGGAACATAAAGGTTAATATAATCTAACTGTAAGAAAGTGTCCCAAAAAAAAGATAACGCTCAAATCACGGCTTACTCAATTTTTCTTTTAAATATTTAGCCTCTTCTTTGGTAATAAAAGGATGCTCGCTCGGCTTGCTGTAGCAGAAGGCAGTGTTCAGCAGAAACGACAAGATTCCAGCGCCTCCGAAAAAGTAAAAGACAGCCGGCCAGCCCACAGCCGAGTATCGAAGAATCACTCCCGACGCCATCGTGCCGAATATCGTGCCTATTGGCGCGCCGCTGAAGACGGCGGCTCCGGCCTTCGAGCGCTCGTCCTCCGGTATCCACTGGGCGAGCAGAACGTTCAGAGCGGGATAGGTCGCGCCCTCGCCGAGGCCCATCAGCACTCGCAGGCAGATCAGGGCGCCGGAGCCGCCGAAGTTCACGGTGGCCGGCACCGCGAGGGTGAGGAGCGAGGTGAAGAGGATGCTGAGGCCGAGGGTGTGCTTGCCCCCGAGCTTCTCGGCGATCAAGCCGCCGAGGAGGTTGGTGAACAGGTAGCCCCAGTAGAACGAGGAGAGTATTATTCCCTGCGGAAAGTCAGGTTCGGGCGTGAGGAAAGATATATCGGGGAATAATTTTATCGCGGCACTCGGTTTTGAAACATTTTATTTTAACCATCTTTTTTGATAAATGATAAGAGTCCACTTCGAGAGGCAAAAATACGGTAGCCACGAGTATTACAGCTATATATATATTTTTTTTTAATTTTTATCACTCGCCAAGTGTAATTATTTACCTGCGTGTACTCGCTCCAATCGTAGAGTCCAGTTTTAATCGCTGTTTGATTTTTAAATTCTGTTTCGTTTACACTGTTATTTGGACACGTGTCGTCTGCATATTCTACTTCCTCTTCGATCGGCATTACCATTTCTGTGATAGCTATCGAGAGACAAATCCGCAAACCGTACTCCATCAGTAATCCGAAGAAACCCATGAAAACAATTACCCATCGTTGCGGCACGTAAGAACCTGAAAGGATGATTTTTCGTAAAAATTAGCTTTCTTGTAATAACTGAAGCCAGTTCACTGTCAATTTTAACACGGGAATACTTACAGCACGATTGTAAAGCTTCTGACATTTTTAATATTATATTTTACGTTTTTTTTTAAATATTCAGGATCTCTGACACTTTTTAGTGTAATTATAAATCACCTACTCTTCCTTTTCCAGTGAATTTTCAACATTTTAGACGCAGTAAAACTTAGTCGGATCCTTAGAGTTATCTCTGGACAAATGGCTGCATCGCTGCTGTAAAAGGGTGTAACTGTATTAAAACCATTTTTAAGATGTTAGAAGAAACAGGTACTAAACATAAACCGATCAAATTACTAGACTTATCGAAATGCAGGTCACGTTACTTGACCACGGAAGTGATCGTATTGCAATTCTAACTTGCTTCTTACGGCTCATTGATTATCAAAGTGCTAAAAAACTTTTTTCTGTAAGATTTGTAATAATGTAATAATACTGATAACAATATCGTTTATGCAAAAATTCAGATCAAATAAAAAGCCTGTAAATAATAATAAGGTTCTATAGTAACAAAATAATTAGATGTTTTGCAAAAAATGTCAAAATTGAAAATTGAAATTTAAAATATATTAATGATTGCAACCTTATTTTCTTAAAAGTTCTACGTTTGAAACATACAAAGATTAAAAGTTTTCGCAAACGTTTTTTTATCTCTCATCACGCCATCTGTTAAGGGACGGCGAGACCCGACTCGAGAGATTATCGCTTCACAAAGATAAAATCATACAGTTATCAACAGTAGCAATCTTTAAGAATGTCCGGAAGATTATATAATGTATATTTAAATACATGAAGTGCCTCTCAAGTTTCACATTTAAAACGCATTATTGTAACTATTACTATATGACATCTTATCACAAAACTATTCGTTTAAGGTAATTAAGTTTTAGTATCGAAATTAGAGTTTATAACAATTAGTACCTTTGAAAAAATGAAATCTGCCGATATAAGTAACAACAATTTATGTATAAAAAATATAATATCTGATCTAGAAGAAAAAAAAAATTAAAAACTCTTTTGCTATATATATGCGATGCTAAATCTCGATTATCGTGGAAGAAAAATGGTTTTGCTACTTAAATTTTTATTTTTTATGTGATTTAAATGATACATTTTTGTATAAACAATGAAACAAAAGTTTGTTCTTATAAATTATTTTGCAATTTACCACGGAAATTTATAAATAAATCTGTAAAAAACAAACAATTTTTATTTTCTAAATTAGGAACTCTACTTTTACACGTATTGTTATTTATATTGACAGATTTAAATTATTTAAAGATACCAATTTTTTTCTTAATTCTAAATTTCAATGCTGTAGCTACTTTTATGAGTTATCGTTCAATTTCAATTTTTGAAAAAATATATTTTAGTATTTAAAAAAAGGCAAAAGCACAGCACAATTTCAGTACTTATAGAAACCTTTTCAAAATGTTTGACATATGAAACTAATGAATTTTCAGAAATGTTTTAACTATTAATTATTTAATACGTACGTCTTTCATTACAAATTTCCGAAGAAAGACTCCAACTTACCGTTCGCCAAAATTAATCAATCGACGTGTGATATCCAATCTCGATGCGATAAGGATTTTTTTAATAATAATTTATTTGTAACGCTTTTTTCATAATTTATTAAAAACAGAATTATTTATCATTTAAAAAGAACACACCATTGTGGAAAAACACTTAGCCTACAGATTCCGTTCTGCTCATCTTCATTAGGCAGCGCTTGACGAACTAACGTCTGATGCTCTTCATTTTTACAGATAAGAAATATTGTATTGACGATTCGTTTCGGAAGGTAAACCATTAATAAATATTTAAAATGCAATAGCTACTATTGGCTAAAAAGATAAAATTGAATCTACAGTCTACAAATATAGCTCTTCATTTCGAACAGCTACGCTTATATCTTATCGGGTCAAAACTTAACAATTATCTCTTTCAGAACATTTTTTGTACATATTTCGTCATTTATAACAAAGTACTCTCCGATACTCGTTATAATAGTTAACATTGCTCTTATATACAGCGAATATTTACAAAAACTACAGGGTAATGTTCTTAAGTGTACATATGCAAACAAATAAACAAATCTTACGCACTAATTTCAGCGGACAATTACAAAAGCTTAATTAATTAAATCTTACTCTAAAACTACATAATAAACAGACGTATCTGCGAGAATCCTCAAAAATGATGTACAAAAATACTTTATGGGCTTTGTAAACATTCATTTCTCTTATAGTGTAGTGAAAACATTATCAACCAATTCGCGCCTCTCACTTCGTTTGCACAGTCAGCAGTTCAATGTTCTCTTTCGCCTTCCGCGCCCTTCTGTCGCTCTTCTCTTTTCTCAAAAAGTCCGGGTCGTTCCAGTACTGCACCTCCCCGTCGGCCCACAGGACGAAGATCAAGTTCGTCGCCAAGAAGACAACGCAGATGATCCAGAAGACGAGCCGCCACTCGGTGAGGGTCTGGTTCGGCGTCAAAACGCCGACGATGAACGGGGTGATGATGCCGGTGAACGTTCCGATACCGTTGGTCAAGGCCATGAGGGATCCAGCGTAATTGGGGCTGAGATCCAGGCCGTTGACCTTCATGCTGGGCAGCGCGGCGCCCATCATCGTCATGCTCAGAGCGATCATGACGACGACGAGGACTCGGTCGCATCCGGCGTAGGAAGCTCCCACGGTGAACAATGCGGGACCTATGGAGGCGATCGTGTTGCCCAGCTTCCTCACGTTCGTCGTCGTCATGCGATCGTTCGTAATCAGCCAGTCGGCGATCCAGGACGTGAGGATGCTGCCCACCCACATGCACAGGTACGGAAGGGACGACAGGTAACCGTTGCTCTCGATGGAGAACTTGAGGACGCTGCTCATGTACTTGGGCAGGTCGCTGATCATCGTCAGGAATCCCCAGCCGTGGCCGACCATCGCGGCGACCAGCGCCCAGACCGGCATCGAGGTGAGCACGTGCCGCCAGGGAACGGTGGGGGGCTTCTTGTGCTTGTGTTGACTGAGCTGCTCGTGCAGGTACTTGTACTCGGCCTCGGAGATGAAGGGGTGCTCGTGCGGGTCGTTGTAGCAGATAGCCATCCAGATGACGAACCAGAGCACGCAGACGCCGCCGAAGAAGTAGAAGACCGTCGGCCAGCCGCTGTCGCTGTACTCGAGGATCAGGCCCGATATCGCCATGGCGAAGACGGTCCCCAGGGGCGCTCCGGCGAACACCAGCGAGCCGGCCTTGGATCGCTCCTCGATGGGCACCCACTGGGCCAGCATGACGTTCAGGGCCGGATAGGCCGCTCCTTGGGCCAGACCCACCAGGACTCGGAGAATGATGAGGGCCGTCGCGTCGCCGTATCTCACCGCCGCCGGGGTCAGGATCGTGAAGATGGCGTTCCAGAGGATGCCGAATCCCAGGGTGTACTTGCCTCCGAACTTCTCCGCCACCATTCCCCCGGGGATGTGGGTGATCACGTAGCCCCAGTAGAAGGACGAGAGGATGATGCCCTGCGGTGGGAAAAAATGTTTATTTAGAGTATTTTTCAATGCCGCGTCGCGGGTGGGTTTGTTGTTATACTGGCTTAGTTAGAGAAGTCAACGATTGCCGAGTTATCGCTGGAGGATGAAACGTTAAAAAATACGGCAATTGTGCACGATTCGCGCGCGACTCTATTGCGTAAGAGAGCGCTGGGAAGCGAAGCTCTCGGGGAACGATTTAAATAATTTGAAAATTCATTTTCATTCGACTTTCGTATAAAATTACTTATTTTAATGAGATTGACTATTGCCGAGCGAGATTAAATATGCAGGCTGTCTAGTAAAAATAAGATAAAAAAAAAAGGTAATTTTTTTCACGCGATTGTATCTTTTGCTGACTATGTAAAACAAACAATAAATACAAAAACAATTTTTTACCCGTCGTAATCTATTCCCGAGAAATAAAGCCAGATAAAGTTTTCACATATAAAATGTATTCATTAAATTAAACTAATCTTAATTCTCGAGGAAATAAAGTGGAAAAACTTAACGAACCTGCCTTATTTAATGCTAAAACGCTCTTATACCGAATGACACTTTTAGGTCAAAATTATTTATAATCCCCCGTATATCGAGGTGAGCTCCGCAGCCTGCAGAACTCTCCATAAAAAAGGCTATCTCGTGTTTGCGCTTTCCGCGACACAAAGTTTCGACCTGAAAAGCCTCGAAAAAAATGGAATTTCTCGACTTATTAAAAAAAAATCGTTACGCAACCGTCGGCCTATCAACGTTTCCATGCATCCGGCGTCGAGTGAAAGATAAAAAAAAAAAAAATAAGTCGTCTTGGTCTTCCGAGGAAAAAAAAAAGAAAGAATCCGTTTTCCCCGATAAACAGCCGGGCAGAATAGCTGCTTATCTGGCCTGTTGACATAATCCACCGGCAGTAGCGCACCTGAGTGTACTCGCTCCACTCGTAAGTGCCGCCGACGAGCCTGCTCCTGACCCTCGTCGAGGAGTTCGCCGCGGCGCCGAGAATCGCGTCCTCCGGGGACGGGCAGACGTCGTCGCCGACGAGTTCGGTCTCGTTGCTCGGCTTGACCATCTCCGTGATGGCGATCGACAGCAGCACTCGGATCGTGTAGGCGCAGAACAGCGAGAAGAAGGTCATGATCACGCAGACCCATCGCTGGGAGATGCCCGAGCCTGGGGACAGAAAAAAAGAGCGCTCCGTTTAGCTGGACTGGCGCGAGTTCGGTGGAATCGGCGCGTGGAGGGAGACGCGGCCGATTGTTGTGACTGAGCGAGATAAATTTTTCTGTTGTTTAAAAAGATGGTGTGCGCGTATCTTAGGTAAATGTTGGTGTAGAGTACTCGCCAATGAATTTCATTGAAAAATAGGAAAACGATACGGTGACTAACGGGGATAAGAATGCAGTCAGAGGCGGAAAATTACACGTACAAAGATAACAATAACACAGGATTAGAGAAGTAAATAAACTCTCGCGCCTGTCAATCCGCAATAATTAACAACTACATATATAAATTAAAATGCTCGATTCACTCGTGCTTACAGCAATCTTTCCACCGGGCCGACATCTTCACCGAAGCTCGGAAAAAGGAAGATAAATTCCGGGAAAACTTCACTGAACGAGACCGAAAACGGATGCTTTCCCACCGGCAGTCATGATGCTACTGTCGGAGCACGTTGTGCAGTCCTGCGGGCCGGGCGGCTCTCTCGTAAACGCCTCGGTCGGCTCGGCTCGGCGACCAATAGATAACTGTCTCTCGTCGGAACTTTCTTTCGAATTCGAGGCTCCGCCGGGCTGGAGCGTCATGAGATCCAATATTTGTTCTGCCGCTTGGGGAGATCTGCGCGGGGTCTCTCTCTCTCTCTCTCTCTCTCTCTGCGTTATTGGTATACGAACGCTCTCGGCGCTTCAGCTCTGACGGCGAGCCGAGGCGCATCGCGACTAGTAGTCGCGCCGGCGATTTCGCGCTTTGACGCGCCGATTTCGCAACGCGGGGTCCCTTTCCGCCGCGGGGACGGAGAGAGAGAGAGGGAGAGGAGAATCAGATTCGTTTTTTCGCAATTTATATAGCGGGGTGATAAGAGCAGCCTTTATGGAAAACCCCGCGGAGCCGCGGTTTTTTAATAGACTCCGAGCCGAGTTTATCTTGCCTGCGAATTGCCATTATTTACGTCAGTTGATCTTTTAATTTCGCCTCGTGCGCGTAATATAATGCTAATTATATGGATAATTAGGCGCGCTCGGCGTGTTTAAAGAAGAAATTTGTTCGTACGAATATGTTGTCTATGAAGCCTCGTATATACGCGTGTGTACTCAATTAGAATAAGTGAGTGTACGCAGCTTACGTAAATAAATGTTAGTTTATGATCGAGTAGCGTCACCCTTTCATAATCCTTGCTGGAGGAAACGTATATATCGAAATGCGATTGTGTTTCTTTGACCTATATAGAAAAAATATTGCACGATCGCAGTCCGGATTTACGGTTTAGTAAAAAAAAAAAAAATCTGATATACTTCAAACAATTCGAAAAAAAAAAGTACTTTATTATCAACGATGACTAAGACTGTAGATTATGCTGCGGTAGCACATTATACTTATCAGGAGATTTTACTACAAAAATAACGCGCGACTGTGTATCAGTGAAATCTCCACAGTCGCACTATGTATCTCAAACGACTCTGCCTATTTAGATAGTCAAGCGCACGTTACAACATTGTTTACAATTTGTACCTACATTACTTATTTTTCTTAATACAATGGGATATTCCAATTTTTACCTGGAGATTTCCGTAAACATGAAATCGATCGGCGTCATTAACGTGTAATGGGTTTAATCATTAACTGGAGAAACAATCAAGAAAAAGAGATTATCAGTTAGCGTCTCGCGTCAAGTACAAACACTCCTCGACGATCCGAATGCAGTAATATCAATTAATTGATCCGCAGATTATTTATAAGTGTCATTTATACAGTAGCATTATTAGGTTCGAGGTCGAGTGCATTGACACTTTATAAGAAGTCATTGTACTTCCGAGCAACGTCACACTATTCATTACTGCGTGTTATTAGAGAATGAATGTATAAACTTTTGTCGAACGTGGAATTTAAAAGTGTAAATAATTTTTTTTTCATTTTCTTTTAAACTTGTTTTTTTATTTATGTATTGAGTAAAATGTAAATCATAGATCTTGTTTTCGTTTCGAAACGAATAATCGATTTAATCTTTTATGAGAACGTGTCTTTCAGTTGTCAAGTACCTGTGAAAATTTTTAACGACTAAAACAATAAGAAATTTCATTTATTAAGGTAAGCTGAGCGATCAAAATAAAAATATTTGTGTAAAAATGAGTAAATATTAATTCTTAAGAGTTTTGTTTTTATGGAGTTAGTTTAGTTTTGTATTTAATTAAGGAAAAAAATTATATGATTAGTGTATAATTTTTTAAATTTATTCACTTACGAGACAAAAAGCAATAAAAACGAAATGCAGGTGCGTATTCTTTAATAATAACAATTGTACGTTTTGCAGTATAAGAATACGTTTGCATTTGACGATAAAGCAAAACATGAAATATCTGTCGCCTCTAAATTAATCATTTTTAATTGTTTTTTTTTAAACAGTATCTCACACTCCTCGATAGTATTTGTTCACAAAATTGCTCTTTATGCTCTTTATGATTTACCGAGACTGCGGTTTTGACAAATGAAGGTAGCCGTATAATTTCGTTCGTAAATAAATATTTTCAGCGGTAATTTATTAGTGGAAAAATTGGTCGAGTCGGTAGAAACAGATGCTTTTCTAAACAGTTTGCAGATTATCGCCCGGCGACAAGCAAACAATGAGGGTTTTGATCTTTCTGTTTCACTTACAAATCTTTTTATTCAAATATGGCTTTCGATAACCCAATATTTTTTCAGAAAGCGTGGTATTTTTAAACATTTTAAAGTTCAAAATCTATTTGTTCATTTTCTCTCCACAAATATTTTTAGTAAAATACATAAAACAATCATGTATGTATGTATGTGGAACTAGACTATCTTGTTGACAGGGTCAAAGTAATGATAAGACAGTCGTACTTTGTCACTATTATAAAAATGTATTTTTTCCAATAACTATTATAATTTATTAAAAGCATTTGAGTGTATTAAAATACAAACAGTTGTATTTTTACAATACATATCTCAGAGCAATAAAAAACGTTAACATAAACTTCAATATCATTAATCTTCATCTAACAGAGTACATTTCAAAGTTCACAATTGTACTTGAATAACAAGGGTACACTGAACAGCAGTATAATAAAATAGTTCAGTTTGAGTGATAAAATTGCGTTATTATTTCACAAAAAAACCTAGCGGTCCTTAAAGAATCTGATAGTTACCAAGTTTACTCATTTCAGAGTTTGTGTTTTACAATTTTGACGAAAACGAGAGAACGCGTTACATTTTATTTACATTATTATTATCTTTTCAGATGATTCTTGTCGAAATTCAATTTCTGGGCGAGACTAAGAATATATATGCTATCTTCGAATCTTAAAGAATGTTTCAATACTTTCCTGGATGTCTGTTTACGAATAAATATTAAAGAAAAAAATTCTTGAAAATTGCCGCTTTAAGGTGGTTCTTTCTCCTTTTTTTTATATAATTTATGTGATTAATGTGCCGCGACTAGTCGAAAAAGGTTTTAAACCTTTTTTAAACACTGGACATCGTAATAAAAAACGGATAATATTATCAAAAAGCGATTTATAAGCCTGCGTCTGATACAAAGTAAAATCTGTAACTAATAAATTAAAAAGATATTTATTTACAAACTTGAGTTTTTATTTGAACAAGAACCACCTAACACCTCTTCTAGTACTAGCTTTTTTAAAAAGATAATAAAATTACAATTATCTACCGTAATAGAGGGCTTGGAAATCGCATTTACTTACATTGTAAAATGTAATAGCTTACTTAACAGTATCTACAATTTTGACCATTGAATTATAAAAATTATCAAAATAGAAGAGGAAAAAAACAATTATATCTGGGACGAATGAATGATTATTTCAAAAATATTACTTGATAAGATACACGAGCTTTATTTTTAATCTACTATCAAGCGGCTTTATTTGCTTAATTTTTTAAATGATAGTTTCAATTTTTTTATATTAGGTAATGCTTGTAAAGCTATAATTAAATCGTTAACGTACACTTTCATGCTTTACACAAGTGTGTTTTTACAATGTAAGCAAAAATTTTAAATAGTGTATTAGCAAGAATGACCAAGTATAAATACATAAAATTAGACAAAATGACTAGATTACCTCAAAGTTAAAAATACCTTCATTCGATATCCTACTTTATTCTTGGCAAATCTATAATATTGTTTGAAGTTAATTTCATTGGGCGCCAACTATAAAAGCTTCTCAAATAAATTTCGCGATATTGCCTGGCAATTGAACTGTATTACTTTCTAGAAGTCGTCGATAATATTTTCAACAATATTTCCTCCATAATTGGCGAAGCCTGACTTTCAATGATCAATTGATGTTGTTAAAGCACTATACGAATCGTTTACGGCACTGTGTTTATATGACCTCAACTAAGTTGCAGTTGTATAGGTCATCTTTCTTAAAAAAAAAAAAAAAAGAACATGCGCAAAAGCACGTAGACCGTCAATTAACCTATGGTTATTTATTACTAAAAGCTTAAACTTATGCAGTCACAACAAAATAATTCTAGTTAATCGAAGGAACTGGCAGTAATGAAATCTCTTCTTTAGTCGGTCTCCTTCTCTTTGCCTTACGTTGCCTTAAGTATTCCGGATCGTTCCATTCTTGCACATCACCACTGGCCCACATAACGAATACGATATTTGATCCTATGAAGACACCGAATACAATCCAAAATACCAGTCGCCATTCCTCGAGAGTCTGATGCGGCGTTAACAGACCCACAATGTAAGGCGTAAAAATACCAGTGCTAGCACCAAGAGCATTGGTGTAGGCCATCAAGGAGCCAGCGTAATTCGGACTCAGGTCCAGCACGTTGACTTTGATACTAGGCAGAGCGCTTCCCAGGAGCGTACAGCCTATAGTTATCATCACGACGACGGTGACTCTGTCGCAGCCAGCGTAAGATGCTGCCATCAAGAAGACTGCCGGGCCGACCGTTGCAATCGTCGTGCCAATCTTCCTGACGTTCGTCGCCGATATTCTCTCTGACGCGATCAACCAATCCGACGCCCACGAGGTGACTATACTACCAATCCACATGAACAAGTACGGCAGGGAAGACAGGTAGCCGTTCGATTGGACGGAAAATTTTAAGACGCTGTTCATGTACTTGTTCAGATCGCTGACCAACGTCGAAAATCCCCAGCCGTTTCCAATGGAAGCTACCGCCAGAGCTATCACCGGCTTCGACTTCAAAAGCTGCCCCCACGGTACCGCCGGTGGCTTCTTGTGCTTGTGCTCGCTCAGTCGATCCTCCAGAAACTTTAACTCCTCCTCGGAAATGAAAGGATGATCCACCGGCGAGTTGTAGCAAAGAATGGCGAACAGAATGAACCAGAGTATGCCGCAGCCGCCAAAGAAGTAGAACACCGCGGGCCAACCGATGCTCGAGTATTCCAGAATCAGACCGGACACCGAAGTGGCGAAAACAGTGCCCAGAGGAGCCCCGGCAAAAACCAGAGATCCAGCCGTTGACCTCTCCTCTATAGGAATCCAGTGAGATAACATGACGTTGGCAGCAGGATACATCATCCCGCAGCTGAGACCCATGAGGAGTCGGAGCCCGATAAAGGTATTCGTATCGCCCCACCAGACTGCAATCGGGGAGGCGAGATTCAATATACCGGTCAACAAAATGCCCAGGCCCAGGGTGTACTTGCCGCCGAATTTTTCGGCTATCAGACCGCCGGGGATGTGGGTGACCACGTAGCCCCAGTAGAACGACGAGAGAATTACGCCCTGAAAAAAATAACGAGAAATTGCATTGGGTATTTTTGGTTAACGTCATATCGCGTATATGATTAAACCAAAGTAAAGCGTGGGCCAAGCATAAATTACTTTGTACACCGGCCCGTTTTTTTTTCACGTTTTATGTCTTCGAAATTCCTCGGTTTGCAGAAGATTACGAAGATAAAACTAAGCAATTTTTTATTGTACACAAAGCAAACGAAACACGTCGTTGCATTATCAAGATAACTCCCATAGATTTATTGCTCTAACGCGTTGTGCGTTTATGGCATGTGCAATTTAAACATTCATCGCCGTATTTAGGAAAATTGTGCAATTCCTTGAAGTTAATCTTTTCATCTTTCATGCGTCACATTGCAATATTTATTTAATAATCTGCATTATGCGTTATTGCGTTACGTCAATTAGAAAAGAAAATTTAATTACGTGTATATTGAATTTATGTAACATATACAAAATCAGCTGCCACAATATCTGTCTACTTTGAATTTACAATATAAATTTAATCTATTTGATTAATTTGATGAAGTGTTAGAAAATTGCACGTCAAAATGTACAAGAATTCATAATTACGCTACAATAAGGAGTTCTTGAATATTTTGCAAGCACATTAACTTTTCTCAAACCATTGCATTTAAGGAAACTATCATATTAAAAGATACTTAAGGAAAACTCTTAAATTTCCCAAGATTCCTGGAAAATTTTCTCTAAACAAAACTGTGTCTTCCTCGAAAGTGCAACTTTGCAATTCAATTCTAAATAAAGAAAACCCATATATTTTCTTAGCTCGCTACTTGACTTAAAAATAGCAAAATAAATATACACAACATCTCGTGCGTATATATGTGACTCAATCTTCATTCACATTTAACATTAAGTTTTTTTCCGCGAGTGTCAAAAAAATATTTGCATCCAGAAACCTGTCGCGCTTCGCGTCACTCCGGAGATTGTCGCGACTCGCGGTTGCACGATAATGATTCAATTAATATTATTTCACCTGCGTGTACTCGCTCCAATCGTAAGTTCCTCCTCTGAACGTCGTCGAGTTGGCGGGAAGGTCATCCTCGAAGCCGGGACATGTGTCGTCCAAGAGTTCCTTCGTCTCGTTCAGCGGAATGACCATCTGGGTGATGGTGATAGAGAGGGACACTCGTATGGCGTAAGCGACGAAGAGGCCGAGGAATCCCATTAGGACGAACACCCATCTTTGTGGAATCTGTGTGCCTGAAATTAAGCGGTGCGGGTGTAGGTTTCGGAGAAAATCGTACTGGTTAATTTTAGCGATTGAAACAGGTGTCAAAATTTTCCTATATGAATATTACAGATAATGAATGGAACGTTTATTGCATCATCGTTTACATTGTAATCGCGAGATATCGTGGGAAAGTATTATAATAATTAGTAAAGGATGAATGTTGTAGTGCTTTAAATATTATAAAAATAATTGGATAATTTTTTTAAATTTATTTATATTAAAAATAAAATTTTTATTTGATGTGTAGTTTAAAGAAATCATTTTTTTTATTAAACACTCAAGTGATTAAAGAGAAATGTGTACGTTTCAATGCATGAATTAAAAATTCAACTTCTCTAAAACTTGCTTAATTTTCATTTCAGCATTTTATTGATTACTTAATTATAGCAATTTTTAACTACACTGAGAAAAATTTTTTGTAAAAATTACTATTTTAATAGCACTCGTGGGACACACTCATATTTTAATAATTTTT